>CM035414.1:6202884-6892884 GCA_020310875.1 Ceratopteris richardii
ATGAATACCTCAAGATCCTCTAAATCAAATGTAATAAAAATGGATATGCAAGTAGTAGACACTTTAATAAAACTAAACCAAGTTGAATTATTAGAAATGCATGAGTACATCTTAGAGAAAATGATTCCACAAAATCCTTGTAATGATGAATATGCTATAGGGAACAATAGACAAAGATGTACTTGAAGAAATTTATCAAGATATATATGATTATGAACATATGATACAAATGAAGTGTGGTAGACTACTCATACATGAGATGAGCTCAATGTATGCTCACTCAAGTAGTCCAATGCCTCTTAGAATGGCTCACATATCCCATGACTAAAAATGTATGTATTTATACACATATTCTCATTTTGAATTTGAAGTTTCCCTCACCTAAAAAGTGATCCTACACTTTAGGGTTCATTGTAGTGATGGAGCACACCTTTACTCTTTCTAGGAAAAATATGAATGCTATGTCTTTAACGGTTTCAATGTCTCTATTATTGTTATATATAGATGAAAGAGATTAATGGGTACAAGACAAAAAATCAACCGAATTTCTATAAATTCTGATCTCCTTCAACTCTGTATTTCTCCCTCTATGTCCCTCTTGGGCTCTACATTTATTTCTTTGTCTATGCATCTGTCTTCAATAGATACTTTTTGGGTTTTTTTGTTTCCATTTTAATAAATGATTTGCATGCATGTTCTTTGTATTGATCTAAATGTATATAATTACTCTGCTACCATGTTGAAATTTTACATTGTAATTATATGTGAAGGGTCCTTGAAAATCTATTTGGTAGGGCTTGTCTTCATTAATGTACTCGCTAGAATACATGTATATTTTTCTACAAGAAACACATGCCATGCTTGAGAGAAAAAAATGATATGGTCAAATGTAAAAAGACCATACACACATACATATACATAAATACATACACACATATAGATACACACATACCTACATGCATACACACAGACATACATACATACATACATACATACATACATACATACATACATACATACATACAATAAACACATAGAAGCCTTTAATTACATGATGATTTTATTTTAGGGTTCATGGTAGTGATTGACCACACCTTTAATCTTTTTAGGCAAATATTAATGTTCAATTTTGATCTCCTTTAGCTCTACATTTCTTCCCCTATGTCCCTCTTTGTCTCTAGATTTATTTCTTTGTCTATGCAGCTCTCTTGAATAGCTACTTTTTAGGTTTTGTGTTTCCATCTTAAAAAATGATTTGCATCCATGTTCTTTACATTAATCTGTATGTATATAATTACTTTTCTAGCATATTGAAATTTTACATTGTAATTATATGTGAAGGATCCTTGAAACTCTATTTGGACCAGGTAAGACTTCTTTTCATTGATGTACTCGCTAGAATACATGTATAATTTTTTACAAGAAACACATGTTGTGCTTGAGAGAAAAAAGTATATGGTCAAATGTAAAAATACCATAGACACATACATACATATACACAAATACACACACATACATATACACACATACCTACATACATACACTCATACATGCACACAAACATACACACATACATGCCTTTAATAGAAAGATAATTTTATTTTAGGGTTCCTGGCAGTGATGGACTATGCCTTTAACATTTTTAGGAAACTATTAATGCTATGTCATTAAAGGTTTCAATGTCTCTTTATTGTTGTTAACACTAGTGTTGTACTTGGACACTTTAGTTTCCTTGGACACTTTAGTGTCTTGAAAATGAGACAATGTTTGATGAATTTTTTAGATTACGAGAAGGAACCATTTATAAATGTAATTATGCAACATGTTGGCCTAAGGGTTGAATATTTTTAGAAAAATATAGTTTTTATTAAAGGATATAAAAATTAATATTTATTCACTAATTTTATGATGCTAATTTCAATACTGGCGCAGAAATTACAGTGATGTAAGTTAGTGGTTATTTTTTATTAAAATCATGATCTCGTAATTTTCATTGGTCTAAATGCAATAAAATGTTTTATCTTATATATGTCAACATGTTTCTATCCATAATTAGAGATTTTTAATGAATTTTACTAGGTTTATGGCATAAAATGAATCTCATTTGTGATATGACAGTCTTATCATCTATGAATTATTTTGCAAAGCGATGGTATGAACATGCATCATTTTTTATTATCAAAATACTATTTGATATTACTAAAACTAGAAATAGTTTTTTGACAACCTTAGGAGTCAAATTTCTATGTCTTTTCTTCAAGTTAAACAATACCACTATTTTGTACGCTAAGAAAAGTTCATTTTATGAGGAAATATTGCATATGCTACATGATTAAAGTTAACATGCTAGTTTTTTCTATGTAAATTAGTTTATAATGTTTATAGAATTATTTTGATTCATAATATATACCTTATGTCATTGAGAAAACCTAATTTTTTAGGATGAAATTTTACTCTCGGTAGAGAGGATTATGGCCATTCAATGAAATATTGAGATTTCTAGTGGTATGTAGGATACATACAAAATTATTGGTTCAAAGACATGTAGCATATCTTTATGCTACTATATGATGGTTTCTGAAATAAAACTCAAAGCATTTTACTGTTTTTATGAATCAATATCATATAGAAGGCTGCTAAAGTGTATAACTATATAATGAGCAGCCTATATTGTACTAATTTTTTTATTAAAAAATGATTTTTCTAGTTCCCAAGAGTTGTCTTAAATGATTATATGACAATAAATTAACATTAGAGAAATGATTCCAATAGGAGGAAAATTCTTTTTATAGAGATGTTTCTTTCTTCTCATATATAAGTTTACAGAAAAACAATTTTTCTCAACCATATTCAATCATTTCTATATTTTGAGTTATCAAAAAAGGTTATTTTTTAAAATATATATTTTTTATAGAGCATCTAGGTATAGATCTTTATGGGTCCTTAAGGTTTTTTCAAAATTTTATTTGATTAGTATGTGTGATTTTTTTTATTTATTAGAAAAAAGGACACTATAGTGTCCTGTTTTGGTACAACACTAGTGTTAATAGATGAAAGGGATTAATGGAATTAACCTAATTTCTATAAATTTTGATCTTCTTAAACTCTTCATTTCTCCCTCTATATACCTCTTGGGCTCTACATTTATTTCTTTGTTTGTGCATCTCTCTTCAATAGCTACATTTTGGGTTTTCTTTTTCATCTTAAAAAATATTTTGCATGCATGTTATTTGTATTAATCTGTATGTATATAATGCCTCTACTACCATATTGAAAATTTACATTGTACTTATATGTGAGGGATCCTTGAAAATCTATCCGGTAGGAATTCTTTTCATTGATGTACTCACTAGAATACATGTATAGTTTTTAACAAGAAACACATGCCATACTTGAGAGAAAAAAAGCATATGGTTAAATGTAAAAAGACCATACACACATACATTTACACAAATGCATACACAAATACATATACACACATACATATACATAGATACCTACATACATACACTCATACATACACATAGACATACATACATACAATACCCACATACATACACACATGCATACACACATACATCTGCACATACATACACACATACATACATACATACATACATACATACATACATAAATACATACATACATACATACACACATACATATACACATACATACACACATGCATACACACATAAATGCATACATGCATACACGTACATACACATATGCATACACACATGGATCTATACACACATACATGCATACACACATACATTCATAGATACACATACACATATAAACCCACATCCACACACACATACATTAAAACTAAAGTTTGAGTATTAATAACAGTATATTCATTAAATGTATTAAAATTAGGTTTCTATGCTAAGTTTTAGATTATATGTGTACTTTTCTAAACAACTAGCATGTTTGGATTAGTATTATTAACCATAGAAATAAATTTATGAAAAACTAGGGTTTTAGGATTAATATTAGTAGTATTAATTAAATCTATTAGAATTAGGGTTTTATGATAAATATTAATATATATACTTAAATATGCAAAAACATAGAGTTTTACGATCACTACTAGTATGCATAATCAAACTTAGTAAAAATGAGAGTTAAATGAGAAATATTAGTATATATAGTTAAATATATAAGAAATTAAGGTTTGAAGATCTATAGTATATATAATTAACTAAATTAAAAACAAGGGCTTTGGGATTTATATTAGTATATAAAATTAAAAATATAAATAACTTGGTTTTTAGGATCAATATTAGTATTGATGATTACATGTATAAAAAATAGGGGTTTATGATAAATGTTAGTATATATAATCAAATGTATACAAAACTAGGATTTTAGAGTTAATATTAGTATACATAGTTAAATGAATAAAAAATAAGGGTTTTATAATAGATGTTTTTATATATAATTAAATGAATAAAGAACTAAGGTTTTATGATTCATAGTACTATATATAATTGAATATATAGAAAACTAGGGTATTGGGATTAATATGGATTCATTATCATTCAATATAAAAAAAATACGAATTTTATGATTAATATTAGTTTATAAACTTGAATATATGAAGGCTAGGGTTTTAGAATTACAATAAGCATATATAATTAAATATTGAACAATAAGGGTTTTAAAATTATTATTGGTATACATAGTTAAATATGTAAAAAGCAAAGATCATTAGATAAATACTAATATATATGATTAAATATATAAAAAACTATGTTTTTAGGATCAATATTAGTATATATAATTCAATACATAAGAAATAGGGGTTTTTCATTGATATTAGTATATAAAATTAAATATATAAAGAACTAGGGATTTAGGACTAATATTCATATATTTAATTAAATATATAAAAATGTAGGGTTTTAGGACCACAATTACTATATATAATTAAATATATAGAACTAGGGTTTTAGGATCAGTATTAGCTTATATAAATAAATTTATAGAAATTATGGATCTATATCAAATATATTCAAAGCTAGGGTTTCAAAATTAATATTACTATTTATAGTTGAATATATAAAAAAATAGGGTTTTAGGATTATTATTAGTATATATAATTAAATATATAAAATCTAGAGTTTTAGGATTGAAATTAGTATATATTATAAAATATATATAGAATTAGGGTTTTTGGATTGTTATTAGTATATAATTTAACAATTAAAGAACATAGTTTATGGGCTTAATATTAGTATATATGGCTAGATGTGTAAACAAACTAAAGTTCGAAGATTAATATTAGCATATATTATTAAATTTATAAAAATATGATTTAAATATTACTATTATTACATACATATAAATATGTAAAAATTTAGGCTATATATATATATATATATATATATATATATATATATATATATATATATATATATATATATATATATATATATATATATATATGTGTGTGTGTGTGTGTGTGTGTGTGTGTATGCGTGAGAGTTGGGGTCATGTAAAATACCAACACTTGAAATTAAGCATTAAGCTTACTCATGTGGCAAACAATGTGAAGATGGAAGCAAGAGGGCAATGTTGGGGAATAACAAGATGCAACATTGTCGCCAAAAACTAATTTTGCACATGCTATTTAGAGGAAAGAGACAAATCCAACTAAAATAAACAGCCACATGCTATGAGAAATATACACATTTAGAGAGAGAATTTGGCTCATTCTCATAATATGTGCTCTTTATTTCAATCAACTTTCTCTCATTTTGTGATATCTCATGTGGGAAAGTTTGTATTGGAAACTATAATGCATCTTGAAATCCACCATTAATATCATTATGCTCCCGTCTTGAAATTTATAGCCATATTTATAGAGAAACAAAGATTCATGTTTAGAGAGAGAGAGAAGGAGCCACACTTAGAGAGAGGGAGAGAGAGAGAAAGAGAGAGAGAGAGAGAGATAGTCATGTTTATGACTATGAAGGAATTTTGAAACCCCGGGTTGATAGTTGAAGTAGTGCCTGAGGTGTCCTCCCACCAAGAGTGGCATTTTCACACTCGATGCCTTCCTAGGGATAGACAAACAAGCCCCACCTCTACTCCAAGGGAGCAATGAAGCAATGGATTTAGACCTCATATTTGTAGAGTCTGAAGATGGCGTCTTGTAGAAAAACGTGTATCCAATATCTATTTTAGATGAATCTTGTAGGAAAACATTTTGGGCCCTACTTCTCTCATCTTTCTAGACCTTAGAATAATTCAATCTTCCATTCTATTTCGATTTTTCCTTTTTATTTTTTTATCTTATATTTTTCTTATTTTAGTTTTTATATTTATCTTCTTTTTATTGTTAGGGATTAAGGTTCTATTTTAATTACACATAAATGTATATACAAGGGTTTAATTATACAAGGCCTTAGGGGTCCAAATCATGGCTTTCTACATACCATAGTTAGGGGTTTCTAGGGTTTTTGAAGTTGGTTTTCTTTAAAGGTTTAAAGTTAGTTTTTGGAGGTCTCAAGCTAGGCTCTCTAGGGTTTGAGCTTTCCAATCTATTAAGGTTTCAAGAGGGGTAAAAGCTCCTAAGGTTCTCAATTACTTTAGGGTTACAAATAAAGGTTAATTAAGAGGTTTTGCTTAGGGTCGATAGATTTTTTGAAGGTTTAATGCACCAATGGAGTTTACATAAGTAATAATAGACATTTCTAGGAGTTTCTTAGGTCAAGAGGCTCACTTAAAAATAGGTAGATATACCTTTTTGCAGGCATCATATGGGTTGTATATATTTATGTTTATTGTTTATACATTAAATTTTGTCTTCTATATTTAGATTTCTCAAGTTTGATTAGAATTATGATTTTGATGTACAGGATAAGCATAAGCTTAGGATTATGATCTTTATGTATAGGTTTATGTAAATGTTTATGTACAGGTTTATGCATGGGCAGGTTGATGATTATGATTTTTATGTATAGGTTATGTATAAGTTAGCGATTATGATGTTTGTGTTTAGGTTTATCTCATAGTTTATTTAGATGTTTATGTTAATGTCCATGTATAGTTTTATTTGAATATTTATGTATAGTTTTATGAAGGTTCATAAGACTATGAAAATACACACATTAAGATATCATAATGGGAAAAGTAGTATTTCCAATCCCTAATAAGAGGTCCAATAACTAGCTCCATTCGTTGGAAAAAATATTTATCGATCTAATTGCAAGTTTTGTGTTTTGTGATATGGGTTTACAAGAGTCTTTGCCCCAACAATATGCCTTAGTTTCGTTGTGAATACTTGTAAATACCAAAATACTTAGAAACCCCGTCTCTAAAGAATGACATTTCTGACCCTCTTAATTCTGACTTCATCATAATATCTAGCACTTAACAAATCAGTGATACCTAGAAATTGCATACCTGGTGTGTGCCATATAGTTTCCTTTATCCTATGGTAGAAGAAAATGATTATTAGGCCGAATCTTGAGAAACAAAAAACATTTAATGAAACTAAATTAAAGTACATACACAAGGTTGACCATGCATGGCATGAATTTGGTTTTTAGTGCTTTGGATACTCCATATGAGTAGTTCCTACCATGAAATGTCATAATCCTTTAGAGAGGAGCTATTCTTAATTCAACAAAGTCACTCACCATTTTCATTGACTGTGGAAATTTAAATGGACCATCATTCAGTGTTGACCCAACCATTCTAAATCTATATAGAATGGTAGAAATAAGTAATGTGAAGTAATTTTTGGGAACCAATGTGCACATTTGAGCAACGTCATTGCATATCACACCAGAAATTAATGTCTGTAAAGGCTTGGAAGCAATGGAAAATCTCTTCAAAGAGCCATCACAATGACGCATATCAATTTAGAAAGCCTTTAATCTACTTTTCTCAATATTTTCTCTTTGAATATGTGCTAAGAAAGAAATTTTAGATTCATAAATGAGATCCAATCCTTTGTTTTCCTTTAGAGGTTTCTTTACAACAATGAAAAAGAGTCTCGAAAAATTTCTTAGTACATCAAACTGTATGATCATCAAGGAATTCATGTCTACCATCACATTCATGTATCAATTGACGCTCTTATGCACGAATTTGATGCACGTCAATCACTTTATGCATGAAGTCAATGTTTGGCATCAAATTCAACCATAATGTGATCATTCTATGCATGATGATGATGATGTAGTGCATCAAATTGGGGCATAGTAGGATAACTTTATGTATAAACACAATGCTTGACATCACATTTAGGAATAATGGGATCACTTTATCCTTGAAATTCATGGAGGGAATTCAGTTCAAGCATGAAGTGCCCCTTTACACATGAATTCAATGCCAACCGTCGGATTCATGCATAAAATGATCACATTATTCCTTAATTCGATGCTAGGCATCGACTTCATGCATAAAGTGGTCCAATTATGCCTAAACTTGAAGGATGATATCAAATTCAAGCATAAAGTCATCACTCTATGCCTTAATGTGATGCCTTTACTACTATCATTCTTATTTATAACCAACTATAATTATATTAACAAAGGAGAAACTACAAGATAAAGGAAGGAGATACAAAGAAGGTTAGAGACTTGTCGCCCTCCTTAGGGAAAGAACAATAGGGAAAGGCTAAGGATCTTTTTGTTGGTTTGATCTCCTTCATGCGGGGGTGGTTTTCTTGTAATCTTGTTGTTCTTGATTTCAAAATCTATGGTGTTTAAAGGGGGGAGAAGCTCTCAGTGTTTATGATCGCTAGAAACTCTAGAAGAAATCAAAAGACCATTCTTGATGTGGGCTATCAAAAGTTTGCAGAGCAGTTCTCTATCCAAATATCTCAAATGATTTCATGTTTGTATGTGTTCCATAGGGCCGAGGAGCACCCCATGACCTCCCCAAGTAGGGCTTTTTCTAGATTATTAGCCGCCAAACTTAGGCTTCTCTTTGACTCTCCTCGAGACAATGTCAGTTCTTGGACACCAAAAGAACAAGTGTTCAAGGACTTCCAACCTTTGATGGCACCATTTAACTTTCTTGAATTGCTCCAAAGGGTTCCAAAGATCATTGAATTTCAGATTCCATCATATCCTAAACCAATTCAAGGATCATTCCCTAATTCCCTATTGAGATCTTCAAAGAAATTTGGTTCCATATCCTATTAAGATCTTGAAAGTAGCATTTCCCAATAGTTAGGTGATTCTTTTATTCGGACATATTCAAAGCCAATCATTGAATTTGTATTTTTCAAGCATTCTAAACACATATATAATAATTCTAGAGTCGCATATCAATCTACCCAATCCTTGAAAAGGGATGAAATATTTTTCTTAAATGCTTCCAAGGATGATCTTTCTAGAAATTCATGGCGAAGTGTATCCATGGAAAGCAAGCTAACTTGTGCATCATAAATTGTGGATTTCTCATATAAACTCACATATAACATTATGTGAGTAAAATGAACTAAAAGGTAAGAAAGAACTATACGCAAAACTTCTCACTTGTTCATTTCCGCCACCATCGCATCCAAAATTAGGTCCTTTAATGTAACCCCGAATTGAGTACAGTACATTATGAGTCTCATCTTTGATATCTCTAATTTGCTCAAATCCCTCTTCAAAATTCAATTCTAGCCTCTTGCCTATGACTTGGAGGACGCGAGAAATAGACATGAAGTCCAAATAGGAGGTGTCAAAAGGAATCTAGTGGAGAAGATAGGCAATGTGAAGACTTCAGATGGTAATATGGACCTACTGTGCAAGGTATTGTATGTGCCAACAAAAAAAAAACTCATAAGTATAGGTCAGATTGTTGAAAAAGGATTGCAGGTCGGATTTACAAAGAATGAAGCATCTGTTGAGGATCCACATCAAGGATTCAAGAGGATGGCAAGAGGAGAAAAGTCAAGTAGAATATTTATTTTTGAGCTCCAAGACACTAGGAGCATTCCATTGTTCAATTATCGTAGTCAAACTTGTCAAAATTGGAAATTTGTCACAAGAGGTTAGCTCATATAGGTGAACGGGCTCTAAAGAAAATCAATAGGGATCAAATTGTGCTTGCTCTGCCAAATATCTCCAAACAACACATGATTTATAAATGTAGTGCTTCTCATTTTGGCCAGTCTCACAAACAACCATTCAGGGATACATTCATGGAGACCTATTAGAGCTAGTCCATATAGATGTATGGGCACCAAGCAAGGAGCCATCAATCTCTGGATCGAGGTATTATGTGTCATTCATTGATGATTGTTATAGATGGAAAATATGTGATTTTATGAAACATAAAGATGAAGTGTTCTCTTGTTTGAAGAAATATCTAGCACTTGTACAAAACCAAACAAGTAAAGTTCGAAGAGGCTAAGGTAAAATGGAGGGGGAGAATATTTCTCCCATGAATTTGATTCTTATCTTGAAGGGAGAGGAATCAAAAGAGAGACTACAACCAGGCATACTCCATAGCAAAATGCAATGGTAGAGAGAAGAAATAGAACCATGGCCAAGGTTGCAAAGATCAATGCTAAATGAGAAGATGTTGCCCAATTACCTATGGGCAAAGGCTATATCCACAAACACCTATCTTATCAATAGACTCCCATCAAAACCATTAAATGGGATGACACCATATGAAGCATGGAATGGAAGAAGACCTAGCCTTGATCACCACTGCAAGATCTTTAGGTGCATAGCTTATGCACACATACCATCACAAATTAGAGGCAAATTGGATCCCAAGGCAGAGAAATTTATATTCATTTGATATGACCTTAATGAAAAAGGTTATAGGCTATATAATCCAACAAATAAAGTTTTTATTGTAAGTAGAGATGTTATGTTTGATGAAAACAAATCTTGGTTTGAAGATGATTCCAAGAAAATCAAACTTCCCTATGACCTAGAGGAAGACTTTCCAACATTTTCAAAGAAGAATGAGCATACACATGAAGTTTCAAATGATTCTAAAGAAGACTAGAAGACTCCAAGAAGAAAACTCAACTCATGGAAATCCAAAGGCAAAGCCAAAGTGCAAGAGTTGAGAAATGTGGTAGAATCATCTCAAGAAACTATAAGAAGGTCTACTAGAGAGAAAACAAAGCCAGAAAGGTATGCTTATGACACCTCTTTATTTGCTTAGCATTCCATTTACATAGATCAAGATACAAACTCAGAAGAACCATCTACATATGAAGACACCAAGAAAAAGTGAGAATGGAGAATTACCATGGAAGAAGAAATAAAAGCTCTATTGGAAAATTAGACTCAGGAATTGGTTCCCAAGAAACCATCTATGAAGGTCACTGGCTGAAGGTGGATCTACAAGGTAAAGAAGAATTCTGATGAATTAATTAACAGGTACAAAACAAATAGTGTAGCCAAAGGGTTTTCTTAAAACCATGGTAATGATTATGAAGAGACATTCTCATCTATGGCAAAAATGCCCACAATCAGAGTACTCATGAGTGTTGCATCTTCCAAGAATTGGAATATCTATTAAATGGATGTTAAAAATGATTTTCTAAATTGCTAGATTGCAAAGGAAATGTACATGGTTCACCCTCCTAGCTTTGAGGATCGATCATATCTAGAATATGCATGAAGGTTCAGGAAAGCCTTGTATGGCTTGAAGAAGGCTCCCAGAGTTTGGAATCATACACTTGTCACTTAGTTGTGAGATAAAGGCTTTATGGTAAGCAAAGAAAATCCTTCCCTCTTTATTAAGAGGAACCACTCAATGGTCATATACCTCTGTGTATATGTGGATGATATAGTTATTATAGGAAGTGATGTTGATATATTTAGGTAGTGAACACACTAGGACCACGAGAACACTTTTTTCCCTCTTTAGGAGGTTTTTTTCCTCCCGTCTTGTATATACGCATATAGCCCTAACGGGTTACTTATCTTTGTACATTCTAGTGGTAATATATTCAATATTGTGTGTTGTTCTCCAAGCTTCTTCCTCTTCCTTGTGCTGTTTGCGTGCTTTTGTGAATGTATAACTCCAACAATTGGTATCAAAGCAGGTCACCGCTTCATCTAAGGCGTTCTCAAACCCCTCTGATCATAGTCTTAGAATCGCATGAAATTTGGTGAGCATACTCAAGGTGATTAGAAGATCAAAATGGCTTTGCTCTTTGCTGCCGCAATTGTGATCTGAGCTCGGTTTGACCTCCGAATGCATTATCGTAGTGATTGTGCAGGCTATTTTGTCTTTTTGTGCCAAAGGTATATAGAGGTTTTGGTTTGCCATTATAAGCATCTCAAAGTCTGCTACAGGTCTAGTAGAACTTGTCAAGGTAGTTATGTTCAACTTTTTCAAATACAATCAATTTTCTACATCAGGGTATTTTAGTTACTGGCCATGGCTGAACGCAGTGATGTATTCCATATGTTGGCTATTGAAGATAAGTTGGACAGTACCAATTACCCATTTTGGGCTTATATGATGCCACATGTATTAGTTGCAAAAGGACTATGGAACATTGTGCAAGGTGTCAAAAATGTCCTATTACACTTGCAAATATAGGTATTGAAGCTCATGTAGATGGCATTGAAGATGCTAATATTCTTAAAATTCCTATTCGTGTTATGATTTTTGCTATACCTACTGTAGAGAAAATTTGTTGGGATGCTAGAGATGCTCAGGCACATGTATTGATAGCCTTCTCTATCAAACCTTCCATTACTCCTCACATTCGCTCTTGCAAAATAGCTAAGGATGCTTGGGATACACTTACCACATTGTACCAGGCTAGGAATGAGGCTCATGTTGCTTACCTCCGAAAATAATTATAGAGTGAGCATATGAACCAAGGTGATTCTATGGATAGTTTTGTGATAAAGATCAAGTATTTCAAGGAGCAATTGATTTCTACTAATGAAGTCCTTCCTGACAGTTCACTTGTGCAAGCTGTTCTAAATGGTCTTCTCGACTTATATCAAAGTTTTGTTTCTACTCTTTGTTTGATGATGAAAGGAAATCAAAATGCTTCAACATTTGAAGAGTTATTTTTTGCTCTGCTACACAAAGAAGGAAGAGAAAGATGAGAAGAAATCAAAAAAGCAGAAATTATTTTGCAAATACTGTAAAGCAAATGATTGTGTCATTAAGAGCTATCCAAAACTAGTTGCAAAAGAGGCAAAGAAAAAGGAGGTTGGAATGGTTGTTGTAGAGGCCTCTACACCGAAGATAGAGTCTACTAATCCTGGTGAACAATGGGTGTTTACTACTATTTGCAATTTTGAATCATCTTCTCATGAGCACTGTATGTCTAGAGTAGAATCAGATGTTTGGTACTTTGATAATGGGGCAACCAAACATATTACCTCCCAACGTAGTTCCTTCACTTCACTTGAGCCTGCCCCTATAGGGAATACTGTCACATGCACCGACAACTCCTCTTATCCTATCATGGGAGTTGGTAAGATCATTTGTACTACTACTGATTGTGAAGAGATGGATAGGTATGTGCTTGAAGATGAAGAGGTGTTGCAAAATCCTTGATCTACACCAGCCAAATGAACTCCAAGAGTATGTGGTGGGCCATTTTAGCTTGCCAATGGATGTATTAGACACCCTATGTACCTTGGAAGATTACTCTAAAAAAGATAGATCAAAACAGATAAGTTGGAGTTAGCTCAGAGGTGAAAAACTTGCTATTTTGGTTCATACACCTGTCGAGTGTTTTGCATAATTCTTTGAGCACAGTAGCATTTAGCTTAATTTCTCTTGGGGAAGTCTAGATAACTTAAAGAGCTAACTTTCAAGAGAAATCTCATAAAAAATAATGAACCACACACTGAGAATGAGTTTTAACAAGTGATGATATCATCCCGATTTTCACGGGCTCCTACAAATTGAGACCAGTGAGCACAAAAATGAACATAACTCCAGATTTAAGAAACCAATGATTATGAAAATTTGTATGACTATATTAGACAGTCTGCTAAATCCAAGAAGCTTTAAATCCTTGCATTTGGGTAAGTACACACGGAGAAAGAGCTCTGACAAAATGCGTAAAAACGTCGGGTACCTGATAGAGAAGTGAAAATGAACAGATAGTGTTAACTTCAACTGCACATAACTGAAGATTGAAACATCCAAATGAAATGAAACTTTGTGAGCATATAGTAGTCTTATAGATCTAACTTTACCAAGTTAAATCACGGAAAATGATGCACCAAGCTCAGCGCAACAAGCTCCGCAATCTGACTGAGAAAACTGAGAGGTATGGTAGTGAGTAGTACACTTCACAAGAACATGGAAATATGAACTCAAATGATCATGAAAATGAAGTATATTGCTTGTACAATACAATGGACTTACTAATACATATTTGTGCCTTGGAAGCACACCTTGATATGGCATAAAGCTCAGCTCTTGGAGGTCTTCACATAGGTCTCTCTAACCATGACTAAAACTACCATCTATTTATAGTTGAGCTTGGGAGGCTAACTTCCCTCAATCACTCTCCAATCAATTAGTGATTGATTTGATTCTCTACCTACCACAAATCAAAAATTCGTGGCTCCTCTTTCCCTTTTTGATCAAGTGGACTCAACCACTTAAGATTCTCTCACTTTTACATTAAGTAAACTCTTCAAAAGTTACAAGAGGTAATTCACAAGTGAACTTTACATTGTCTTCATTTTTAAGGCTTCTTCTATGACTTTGTGGGACTCAAGCCAATACTTAGGCTTGTCATATACTTGCTCCAACAGCTCTCCCTCAAGCCAAGTATGCTTGAGGTCATCAATCTTCAAAGATTACCTGTAAACCAATCATAGCCTTGAATTTGCAAAGCTTTGTACCATCCAATGCTTTGGTTAGAATATCTGCACATTGTTGATGAGTGGACACATATGATATTTGAATCTCTTTGCTTAGAACCTTCTCTCTTACATAGTGATAATGAACTTCAATATGTTTAGTCCTTGCATAAAAAATAGGATTAGCAGCCAAATGAATAGAACTCATATTGTCACCATAAATAGTTGGAGTTCCAAACTCCAATCCAAGATCTTTGAATAATGTCTTCATCCACATAGTGTAGGTATGGCAAGACCTCTATATTCAGCTTCAGTAGAAGAGAGAGCAACTGTGGGTTGCTTCTTGGATGACCATGAAATAAGCTTTGAACCTGCAAAGGTAAGATAACCTGAAGTGCTCCTTCTATCCTCTTTGGAGCCAGCCCAATCTGCATCAGAAAATAGCTTCAAACCTAAATCAGATACATAAGGATACTAAAGTCCTTCATTTATGGTTCCTTTGAGATACTTGAGAATCCTTTTGGTAGCATCCATATGTGGTTTCCTTGGTGTGTGCATAAATTGACTTAGCACACTCACACTGTAACATATATCTACTCTTCTCAATGTGGCATAGTTGAGACTACCCACTAGACTTTGATATGATGTGATGTCCTCTATGAGTTCACCTTCATGTGAACTCAATTTGTGATTGACCTCCATTGGAGTACCTGCAATCTTACAATCTTGCATCTTGAATTTTGCCAACATGTCCTTAATGTACTTTCTTTGAGTGAGAAACAAACCATGATCTTTGTAGACAACTTCCAAACCTAGGAAGTAGGTAAGTGAACCCAAGTCACTTATCTTGAACTCTTCTCTCATCTGATCTTTGATCTTCTTCATACCATCTGCATCATTCCCTATCAATATAATATCATCTACATATACACATAAGTAGATGACCTCAAAATTACTCTTTTTGATAAAGAGTGAAGGATTTGCCTTGCTTGGTTGAAAGCCTTTGTCTTGCAAGAATGAAACAAGTCTGAAATTCAAAGCTCTTGGGGCTTGCTTGAGACCATACAATGCTTTGTTAAGTTTACACACATAATCAGGATACACTTGATTCTCAAAACCAGGTGGTTGTGCCATATATACCTCTTCTGTTATCCAACCATTCAAGAATGCATTCTTTATATCTAGTTGAAGTATCTTCCAATTCTTGGAAGAGGCAATACTAAGCAAAACCCTAATAGTAGGCATCTTTGCCACAGGAGAGAAGGTCTCCTCATAATCAATTCCCTAAGTTTGTGCAAAGCCTTTTGCAGCAAGCCTTGCCTTATACCTGTTAATGGAACCATCAGAATTCTTCTTGAGTTTATAGACCCATCTTGAGCCTATTACCTTCATGGATGAAGTCTTGGGCACCAAATCCCAAGTGTTGTTTTCCTCAAGTGCTTCAATCTCTTCCTTCATTGCATGCTTCCATTTTTGGCCTCTTCAATGATGTTGGCTCCTCTTGGTTTATGTCCTGTGCTATGTAGACAAAATGTCTAGTTACTAATGAGGTGTCAAACCCATACCTTTCTGGTTTTTTCTTTTCCCTCATAGATCTTCTTAGGCCATGATGTGATGATTCTGCCTCATGTCCAAGTTCCTGCATTTTCGCTTTACCTTTAGACTTCCATGCTTTGATCTTTTCCATCTAAGATTCTTCATCATCCTCTGAGGTGTCTTGTTCTTCAATCTTTGGTTGTTCTCTACCGAGCTTTGGAAAATCTTCTTCAAGATCATATGGTAAATTGATCTTCCTGCATGAATCTTCATACCATGAATTGTTTTCATCAAAAACTACATCTCTGCTTACTAAGAATCCTTTGTTGGTAGGGTTGTTTAACCTGTAACCCTTTTGATTGTTGTCATATCCAATAAATACACACCTTTCTGCCTTTGGATCCATCTTGCCTCTAACCTGTGAAGAACATGAGCAAAAGCAATACATCCAAAAATTTTACAATGATCTAAGCTTGGTCTTCTTCCATTCCAAGCCTCATATGGAGTCATCCCATCAAGGTATTTTGAAGGCAACCTGTTAATCAAGTAAGTGGCTGTAGATACAGCCTCAGCCCATAGATAATTAAGTAAATGCTTTTCATTTAACATGGACCTTGCAGCTTCAACAATTGTCCTATTCCTCCTTTCTGCCACTCCATTTTGCTCAAGAGTGTACCTTGTAGTTACCTCTCTTTTGATTCCTCTTTATTGAAGAAAAGAATCAAACTCATGGGAGAAGTATTCTCCCCCTCCATCTGACCTTAGCCTTTTTAGTGATTTACCTGTTTGATTCTCCACAAGAGCCAAATATCTTTTGAAACATGAAAAAACTTCATCTTTGTGTTTCATAAAGAATAGGATAGTCCATCTGCTGCAATCATCAATAAAAGAGACATAATACCTTGATCCGGATATTGAAGCTTCCTTGCTAGGTCCCCATACATCTGTATGAACCAACTCCAAGAGATCTCCATGCATATAACCTTTCTTCATGAATGGTAACATGTGAGACTTTCCAAATTAACATGCACTACACTTGTAAATCATATGTTGTTTTGACAAATTAGGGAGTCGAAGTACACTTTGCTCCCTACAAATTTGCTTCAATGACCTTTCACCAATATGTGCTAACCTTTTGTGCCATACTTCCAATTATGTGAGTGTCTGAATACCATAATTAAAGAGAGCAATGTTTCTAGTGTCTTGTAATTCAAATGTGAACAATCTACCTGCCTTTTCACCTTTTGCAATTCTTCTGAATACTTGACTTGGATCTTCAACAAATGCTCCTGCTTTTGTGAAGCTGACTTGCAACCCTTTCTCTACTATCTGCCCAACACTTATCAAATTCTTTGTAATGGTAGGGACATAGAGTACCTTACTGAGTAGGTTGATGTTTCCATCAGGTGCTTTGAGATTGCCTATTTTCTCCACAAGATGTCTTGTATCATCTCCTGTTTGTACCTCATGCTTATTCCTTGGATCTTCTAAATCTGATAGGAGTGCCACATTTCTTGCCACATGATTTGAACAGCCTGAATCTATGTAGAGAACATGCTCATCAGATTTACCTTGTGGCATAGCCATGTTCATGATCAATAATGAATCCTCTTTGTTTGAGTCTTCCCTGTAGTTATTGAAGTCTCTCCTTCCTTTGTAGCCTCCTTGATAGTTTGAATGATTGTAGTTGTTGTAGTTGCCATGATAATTGTTGAACCTTCCTCTTGAGTAGCCATAGCTTCCTCTATTGTATCCTCTTCCTCTTTGATTCCTGGAATTCCTAAAGCAATTTTCAGTTGTATGATTAGTTAGTCCACAAATAGAACATGAGTTGGAGTGTTGGGAACTCCCCCTGCCTTTTCTACCTCCTCTTCCTCTACCTCTGCCATGTCTTCCTCTACCTGCATAGTTAGCTTGATATGTACCTGCTTCATCATCCACTTTCTTTGCCTTTCCTTTGTTATCTTTGGACTTGCTTCTATCACTGTATAAAGCTGAAGATTGATTACCTTTAGAGCTTTCTCCATTTTTTATAAGCTTTGCCTCTTGAGTAAGTAGTTGTCCAATGAGTGTATTGAAATCAGGTACATGCATGTCCATGTACAAATCCATAGCTGTGGTGAATGCTTCCCACTTGTCATCTGCCTTCAAGCCATTGATGACCTGCCTTACAATTTGCTCTTCATCTATTACCAATCCAATGCTTCCCAACTGATCTACTATGTCCTTGAGCTTTGTGACAAAATCAGTCACATTTTGTTTGGGAGCCTTCTTGAGAGTTGTGAAATCCAGCCATAGTTGATGCTTCCTAGCTTTGGTACTTGAAGAGAAGAAGGCTTCAAGGGCATCCCACACTTCCTGAGATGTCTTACAACTTCTAATGTGAGGCAACAAAAAATCTGAGATAGAGTTGAGGAGATAAGACCTTGCAAGTGCATCCTTGGAGCACCATGTGCTCAATCTCTCTTACTCTTCTTGTGTTGGTTGACTTTTGTTCCTGAAACTTGGAATAACTTCATCTCCAGCCACATAACGATATAAACTTCTACCTTGGAGATAAGCTTCCATTCTTAATGACCAAGCTGAGTAGTTACCTCTATCCAATTTGTCAATTGATGAAGGAAATCCATCTACCATGTAATCCAACCTTGCTCTGATACCACTGTGAAGAGATGGATAGGTATGTGCTTGAAGATGAAGAGGTGTTGCAAAATCCTTGATCTACACCAGCCAAATGAACTCCAGGAGTATGTGGTGGGCCCTTTTAGCTTGCCAATGGATGTATTAGAAACCCTATGTACCTTGGAAGATCACTCTCAAAAAGATAGATCAAAACGGATAAGTTGGAGTTAGCTTAGAGGTGAAAAACTTGCTATTTTGGTTCATACACATGTCCAGTGTTTTGCATAATTCTTTGAGCACAGCCGCAATTAGCTTAATTCCTCTTGGGGAAGTCTAGATAGCTTAAAGAGCTAACTTTCAAGAGTAATCCCATCAAAAATAATGAACCACACACTGAAAATGAGTTTTAACAAGTGATGACATCATCTCGATTTTCACGGGCTGCTACAGTTTGAGACCAGTGAGCTGCAAAATGAACATAACTCCATATTTAAGAAACCAATGATTATGAAAATTTGTATGATTATACTAGACCGTATGCTAAATCCAACGAGCTTTAAATCATTGAATTTGGGTACGTACACACTGAGACACAGCTCTGACAAAATGAGTAAAAAAGTCGGGTACCTGACAGAGAAGTGAAAATCAACAGACAATGTTGACTTCAACTGAACATAACTGAAGATTGAAACATCCAAATGAAATGAAAATTTGTGCACATATAGTAGACTTATAGATCTAACTTTACCAAGTTAAGTCACTGAAAATGATGCACCTATCTCAGAGCAACAATCTCTGCAATCTGACTGAGAAAACTGAGAGATATGGCAGTGAGTAGTACACTTCACAAGAACATGGAAATATGAACTCAAATGATCATGAAAATGAAAGTATATTGCTTGTACAATACAATGGACTTACTAATACATATGTGTGCCTTGAAATCACACCTTGATATGGCATAAAGCTCAGCTCTTGGAGGTCTTCACATAGGTCTCTCTAACCATGACTAAAACTGCCATCTATTTATAGTTGAGCTTGGGAGGCTAACTTCCCTCAATCACTCTCCAATCAATTAGTGATTGATTTGATTCTCTACCTACCACAAATCACAAGTTCATGGCTCCTCTTTCCCTTTTTGATCGTGGACTCAACCACTTAAGATTCTCTCACTTTTACATTAAGTAGACTCTTCAAAAGTTACAAGAGGTAGTTCACAAGTGAACTTAACATTGTCTTCATTTTTAAGGCTTCTTCTATGACTTTGTGGGACTCAAGCCAATACTTAGGCTTGCCATATACTTGCTCCAACACTGATGGTAGTTCTTTCACTTTGTCATATGCTTTATTTGTGCCAAGGATCAAGAAGAATCTGTTATGAGTTTCGGCTTTAGCAAAGATTATCTTGGTTGTGAAATTTGTTGATGACGTGTATAGTTCATGATCTATCAAATGGCAACGTGATTATTGACATGATTATAGGTTCTAGCATTTTATGTCATGGGTAGTACATGATTCATGGGCTATTTTGAGATCTAAACCTTTGGCATGCACACTTTGGTCATTTGAATTTTGCTGGTTTGCTATGCCTGTAGAAATTTGAAATTGTTTCCTCTTTGCCGAAACTTGAGGCACCCCATAAACATGTATGTGAAGGATATATTTTGGGCAAAATGCAGCATTATTTTTTCCCAAAAGATGGTTCAATTTGAGCTACTCAGAGATTGCAGCTTGTTCACAATGATGTATATGGTTCTATGTAGACATGCTCTTTTGGGAACTATCTTTGCTTCATGACTTTCATTGATGATTTTTCAAGGCATGCATGGGTATGCCCACTCAAAGAAAATTCCAAAGTCTCTATGAGCTTCAAAGAGTTTCTCTTTTTGGCTGAAAATCTATCAGCATGTAATATGTTCACCCTTCGTTCTGATCGGGGGGAGGGGGGGTGGGGGGGATATATGTCTTCTGACTTAAATGTGTACACTGCCATATATACCTCAATAGAATGAAGTTGTTGAACAGAATAACAGGTCACTCATGGAGATGGTGAGGTGTATGGTCAAGATTCAGGCTTTACCGCATAGTTTCTGGCTTGAGGTTGTCATGTGTGCAATATATGTACTCAATAGGTGTCCCACTAAAGCACTGCAATCCATCACTCCAAATGAGTCTTGGCATGGTCACAAGTCATCTGTTGCTCATCTTCGAGTTTTTGGTTGTCTGGCATATGCATTAGTTCTCGAACAACATCACAGGAAATTGGATGATAAAGTAGTAAAATGTATTTTTGTTGGGTACAATTCTGAAAGCAAAGGCTATCCTCTCTATCATCCATAGAGTAAACGTGTTTTGGTTAGCCATGATGTTTTTGTTTGTGGAAGATGCTATTCAGCCTTAACTTTCATGTACAGAAGAGACATAGGTTAGCTCCAAAGACATGTATGATACTGTGCTGCCTCTTTTTATAAGTGGACAGTCTAGTGTTGGTCCTAATGAGGGAACTTCTCAGCCTTTATAGCTTTCATGTGAAGATGCATATCATTCTATTTCTGATGCAGATTTACATGATTTACTTTTTGATGAGATAGCGGATATTGAGGAGGAAAAAACTATGCCAAAATGGTTGATGTAGAATTTGCATGATAGTAAATTAGATGCACCTCTATCACATCGTACTCGTTCAGGCTCCCATAGTGCCTCTTTTGCATCAGATTGCTATGCTATGGTTGTGTCTAGTCTGTGTGATGAGACTAAGCCTGTTTCATTTGATGAAACACAAAATTTTGAACATTGGATGGCAGCAATGCATTTTGAATATGATGCTATCATGCAAAATGGTACCTAGTCTTTATGTGACTTGCAAAGCATTATGCTTAGGAAAGATGCATTGATTTTGATGAGACCTTTGCCCCTACTTGCCGAATGGCTACTCTTCATAGCATCTGTGCACTTGTAGTTCATCATGGTTGGAATGTACATCAGTTCGACATTAAAACAAAATTTCTAAATGGTGACTTGCATGAACAAGTGTATGTTTTTCAGGCTCGTGGCTTTGTGTAGAAAGGGCATAAAAACCAAGTGTGTAGGTTAAAGAAGGAATTATATGGTCTAAAGCAAGCACCACATGCTTGGTATGAAAATATGCATGCCTATCTGATTGCACATGGTTTTGAGAACAATCCAACTGAAAGCACCTTATATGTTAAGCATGCTAATGAGGTACTTCTGATCATTGTTGTGTATGTTGATGACATGATGCTCAATGGTCCTCATGAGAACGATATTGCTGATTTTAAGGCTGATTTTCATACCTCATTTCAGATGTCCAATTTGGGGCATTTGCATCATTATTTGGGCATTCAATTTATGCACGTTGATGGTGGAATGGATTTGTTTCAAACAAAATGTATTGACATACTATTGCAGCATGTTGGCCTTGAAGACTGTAAACCTATTGCCACTCCTATGGAGATCATTTAAGTCTTCATTATGCTAGAGATGCATTTGATGTTGTTCTCTGTCAGCACGTTGTTGGATGCTTGATTTAATTATGCATTACTCGACCACATATTTAGTTTTCTATCTCATAGATGAGCAAGTTTATGCATTGCCCAGGAGTCAAGCATTGGTACACAGTTAAGCACATCTTTCACTACTTGAGTGGTACCCGACTACTTGGCTTGCTTAATCCCAAGGGGGGATCATTATCGCCAATGCTTTTTCTTACTCTGAGTGGGTTGTTTGCTATGACACTTATGTGTCCACTAGTGGTTTTTGCTTTATGCTTAATAGCTCATGCATATCTTGACTGAGCAAGAAGCAGCCTATTGTGGCTACTTCCAGTTGTAAGGCTGAGTATAGGGTAGCTTTCACAGTGATTGTTGAGTGTGTGTGGCTCAGACACCTTATGGTTGATTTGGATGTTGATCAGTCTTCTACCACTACCATCTTCACTGATAGTTAGAGCGCATTGGCAGTTGCAAGTAACCCTATGTTCCATGCTTGCACTATGCACGTTGAGGTGCATTAGCATTATCTGAGGGAGAGGTTCTCTGATATAGATATTATCTTAGCATATGTGCCCATGCAGGAGAACATTGCAGACTTTTTCACAAAGGATCTGCCTAGGGAGAAGTTTAAAGCTTTCTACAAAGCTGTAGGCTCTACCTAGGGAGAAGTTTGAAGCTTTCTGCAAAGATTTGGGCTTACTGCCTTTTTGTGGATTGATCGCACATAGCATGGACTTCCTTATAAATCAGGGCCAATATCTTTAGTGAGCACACATTGAGCTCACTTCATGTATGAGTAGTCCACTAACCTTCCCTTGTATCATATGTTCATTAGCATGTACATTTTGATACATTTCTTCAAGTATATTTCTGTCTACTATTCTCTACTGCATCTTCATCATTAGAATGATTTTGTGAAATTGATTTCTCTGCTTGTGCTCACTCTTTTTAAATACTTTAACTTGAGTTAGTTATATTGAGTTGTCTAATACTTGCATATAAATTGGCATTTCATTTGGTACTATGTGAGTGGATATGTGCAATATGAAGATAAAGAACTATCAAAAATAGTTATTACCATAAAGCCTAGTGTGAAAGTAGGACTTCTCCAAACTTGAGGAGTAGCTATGGTATGTTCCTATGATGAAATGTAAGGACTTCGTACAATAGAAACACATGAAGAAAACCTAAATTGGGAAGTTCATAGTCACAAAATCAGCATGCACACATGTATGTGAGAAGAATATAGTCTTGTGCTAAATAGATAGAACTTTTAGTCACTAGTGATGTATCATAGCCATACCTCTTTGTCTTCTTCTCCCGAGTAGCTCTTTTGATGGTTTCTTGAGAGCAATTTGCAACATTCCTCAACTCTTGTATCTTGGCCATGCCTTGGGAGTTCCGTGAATTGATTTCCTTCTTAGGAGTCTTTTGATCATCTTTCGAATCACTTGATGATTCAAGTCTACATGAAATCTTGCGTAAGAGTGCTAGAAGGTCTTCTAGGCCATATGGTAGCTTGATCTTCCTACAATCATCTTCAAACCATGCTTGTTCTCATCAAACAGAACATCACGATTGACTATAAAACCTTTGTTCTTAGGGCTATATAGTCTATAAACTTTCTCATTAAGGTCACAACCTATAGAAATAAACTTATTTGCCTTATGTTCTAATTTACCTCTGATTTGAGATGATTTATGTAGGAATGTGTTGGAAAATAGAAAGCTCCCACAAGGAGGTTCACAAAAACAAAAATTGGATCAATCAAACCATGTTCAGACAAGGGTACAAGCGCTCAAAATTTGGTAAAAAGTGGGAAAACATCTTATTGCACCATTGGAAAGTAGTTGTCGAGAGCTTCCCAATGATATAACACGACACCATTTGCTTCTAAATTGGCCCTCAAAAGTTAAACGTTAATTATATTTTTCGAGATGCTTTTCACCAAAAGCTAAAGGCCCACTTACAATTTGCACCTTTCATACATACAAGTTGCGTTTTGGAAATTTGTACCTTGATTTTTTCACAAAAAGCATGCTTTTTTTGGAGCCCCAATCCCAAACTATATAAGGTAAAGATCCATGGAATACATAATTACTCAATTTAGAGAGCAAGCCTTGAGCTTGGCTAGGTGGAGGCCTCTCTTCAACCTTGGAGGAATCAAAGTTATGGTTTCCTTCATCTTCATCAAGGAGAGCAATAGCCAGGGTTTATGGTTTTTCCTCCATATCAAGGAGGTCATGAGCTTGGATCTTATTTATACTTTTACGAGATCATCTACATGTCATGGAGATTGTGAAGTTAGGAAGATATGTTGTAGATTGGTGCATTTATTTGCAATCCTTATATTTCTTTGTAACATACATGTACTTCATATTTTGGAATTTATGGCATATTTACTCCATCTCTCTATGAAATTGTCTATTCACTCTCATGTCTCTATTTCCTGTTTGTTTCTATATTCATTGTGAGCCTTAAATTCCAACAATTGGTATCAGAGTAGGTGGAAATATTGCATGTAGGATGTGTGAGAATAATGCAATATCTAAAACCATAAGAGCAATAAGGCAAACGCAAGTCCATCGGAGTTCATTATTTAGCACGTGGCAATAAGTCCCTAAAATAGGCAATTGTCAAAAGCTTGCTATATACATGAACAAAAGAAAGTCAGCTCTAGGAGGGGTCTCATGAGTCCTATTTGATTGTACAAGGAACCATATATTTTGCAAATGATTTTAACAAGTCAAATTCAACTCTTATATCAAATGCTTGAAGATTTGCAAGATTATTAGGATACGTGGTTATGAGAACAAGGACAAGAAATAGATCAACACTCAGAACCTCATGGTGGATATATTTTTGCCTTCTTGTATTTGTGTGTGTATTTTTTGATAGGTTTGGATGAGAGAATATGAATTGTTTGATATGCTTGGACAACCTTGAGAATTGAGGATGCATGTTTGAGTCTATACACTATCCTATTGGCATCCCATGCATATGTCTCTATCTATGATAGGGTCCTTGTGTGTGTGTTGGTAGACACTTGCATGACACCACATGGCATTTAATTTCAAACGTGTATAGGTACCTACATCAAAAAAAGCTTCAACCAAAAAGTAAACCTACCTTGACATACACTTTGACTCACCCATCGTTTAGTCGCTCTGTGCGCAAACTCACCAAATAAGCCGAATTTGGCAAAGTGTGTAGCCTTTTATGCCCTGCCTGCCTATGTAGAGAGCTAGGAGCCTGAGCCATGATCACTGATTATGGAACCTTAACTCTCAAATATGCACTTATTTCTAGCTCATAAAATAAGGAACACTTATCAGATTTGAAATGTTGTAGTCGCTGCCATTGAATGATTGCATGTACTATTGCATGTTAAGTAGTCACACCGTGCATGATTACTGGTAATCCACTATCTTGATATATTTAATTTTAGTTTTTATTTTTGTTGCCGAATGTTTTTTTAATTTAATTTATTATTGTTGGAGTTAGACGTCTGCGGAAGCACGCAAACAGCACAAGGAAGAAGAAGAAGCTTGGAGCACAACACACAAGACTGAATGTATTACTAGAGAATGTACAAAGATAAGTAGCCCATTAGGGCAATAGGCGTATATACAAGCCGGGGGAAAAAAAACCTCCTAAAGAGGGAAAAAAGTGCCCCGGTGGTCCTAGAGTGTTCACACACATCACTACCTAAATATATCAACAAATCCCCCTGGGAGTGATGCGGTGAACAAGGAGCTGGCACTCATGTATAAGGAAGTGCCGAGCTATGTGGAAATCACTCCACAAAAGGAAGTAAGCCCAAAGCTTTGCGGAAAGCTTCAAACTTCTCCCTAGGCAGAGCCTTCGTGAAAAGGTCTGCAATGTTTTCTTGCGTGGGCACATATGCCAAGTTGATCTCCCCAGCAGAGAACCTCTCCCTGACATAGTGATAATGCACCTCAATGTGCTTAGTGCGAGCATGGAACACAGGGTTCCTCGCAACTGCCAATGCGCTCTGACTGTCAGTGAAGATGGTGGTGGCAGAAGACTGGCCAACACCCAAATCAGCCATAAGGCGTCTGAGCCACACACACTCAACAGTCGCTGTGAAAGCTGCCCTATACTCAGCCTCACAACTGGAAGTGGCCACAGTAGGCTGCTTCTTGCTCAACCAAGATATACATGAGCTACCAAGCATGAAGCAAAAACCACTGGTGGACACACGAGTGTCATAGCAACCAGCCCAATCTGAGTCAGAAAAAGCATGCAAATCTGGCGGTAGTGATCCCCCCTTGGGATAAAACAACCCAAGTAGCCGAGTACCACTCAAGTAGCGAAAGATGCGCTTAACCGCTTTCCAATGCGTGACTCCTGGGCAATGCATAAACCTGCTCATCTGTGAGACAGCAAACTGAATATCTGGCCGAGTAATGCATAAGTAAATCAAGCATCCAACAGCCTGCTGATAGAGAACAGCATCAAATGCATCTCCAGCATCATGAAGACTCAATCGTAAACCTGTCTCCATAGGAGTGGCAATAGGCTTACAGTCTTCAAGGCCAAAACACTGCAATAATGTGTCAATATATTTCGTTTGACACAAAGCCATTCCACCATCAACTTGCATAAACTGAATGCCCAAATAGTGATGCAAATGCCCCAAATCAGACATCTCAAATGAGGCATGCAAATCAGCCTTGAAATCAGCAATATGCTTCTCAAGAGGACCAGTGAGCAGCATGTCGTCTACATAGACAACAATGATCAAAAGCACATCATTAGCACGCTTAACATATAAGGTGCTTTCAGTTGGACTGTTCTCAAAACCATGTGCAATCAGATAGGCATGTATTTTCTCATACCAAGCACGTGGTGCTTGCTTTAAACCATATAACGCCTTCTTTAACCTGCACACCTGGTTTTCATGCCCTTTCTGCACAAAGCCACGGGGCTGAAAAACATACACTTCTTCATGCAAGTCACCATTCAGAAATGTTGTTTTAATGTCCAACTGATGTACATTCCAACCATGATGGGCTGCAAGTGCACAAATGCTTCGAACAGTAGTCATACGACATGTAGGTGCAAAGGTCTCATCAAAATCAATGCCTCTTTCCTGCGCATAACCCTTTGCAACAAGCCTAGCCTTATACCTATCAACTGTACCATCAGGTTTACGCTTCAGCTTGTATACCCACTTAGTGCCAATGGCCTTCTTGCCAGGAGGCAAGTCACATAAAGACCATGTACCATTCTTCATTATAGCATCATATTCAGATTGCATAGCAGCCATCCAATTTTCTGAATTTTGTGCTTCATCAAAAGAAACAGGCTCATTCTCATCACAGAGACTAGATGCAGCCATAGCATAGCAATCTGATGCAAAGGAGGTACTATGAGAGCCTGAACGAGTACGATATGACAAAGGTGCATCTAATTTGCTGTCACGCAAAGTCTGCACCAGCCATTTTGGCATAGTTTTTGCCTGTTCAATATCAGCTCTCTCATCAACAAGTGCATCATGTAAATCTGCATCAGAAATGGAATGATCTGCATCATCATATGAAACCTGCAAAGGCTGAGAAGTTGCCTCATTAGGACCGGCGCTAGCCTGTCCACCTGTAAAAAGAGGCATCAAAGTATCATACATGTCTTTGGAGCTAACAGATGTCTCCTTAGTACATGAAAGCAATGGCTGAATAGCATCTTCCACAAAGACAACATCACGGCTAACCAGAATGCGTTTAGTCTGTGGATGATACAGACGATAGCCTTTACTTTCAGAACTGTACCCAACAAAAATACATTTTACTGCCTTATCATCTAATTTTCTGCGATGTTGTTCAGGCACTAATGCATATGCCAAACAACCAAAAACACGCAGATGAGCAACAGATGGCTTGCAGTCATGCCAAGCCTCATATGGAGTGATAGACTGCAACGCTTTCGTGGGACACCTGTTCAGTACATATGCTGCACACATGACAGCCTCAAGCCACAAACTATATGGTAAAGCCTGACTTTTGACCATGCACCTTGCCATCTCCATGAGTGACCTGTTCTTTCGTTCAGCAACTCCATTCTGTTGAGGTGTATACGGCACTGTACACTGGTGTTTTATCCCACGTTCAGCCAGAAATGCATTAAAATCTGAAGACATATATTCCCCCCCTCGATCAGAACGGAGGGTGCCCATTTTACATGCTGACAGATTTTCAGCCAAAACCAAAAACTGTTTGAAGCACGTGAACACTTCGGACTTTGCTTTGAGTGGATATACCCATGCATGCCTGGAAAAATCATCAATGAAAGTCACGAAGTAAAGGTAATTTCCAAAAGAGGGTGTCTGCATAGGACCACAGACATCACTATGTACAAGCTGCAATTTCTGCATAGCCCGAACTGAACCATCTTTTGGAAAGGAAGAACGCTGCATTTTGCCCAAAATACAGCCTTCACAAACATGTTTTCCAGGTGCCTCAAGTTTGGGCAAAGAGGACACCATTTCAGATTTCTGCAGGCGTAACAAACTAGCAAAATTCAGATGACCAAAGCGTGCATGCCAAAGCTTTGCATCTGACATAGCCTGAGAATCATGAACTGCACATGCCGAATCATTCACAGATTTTTCATAGTCTATGAGCTTATACAGCCCACGACATAAAATGCCAGAAGCAATAATCACATCGCCATTTGAGAGATCATGGACTGTACACCTGTCATCAACGAATTTCACAACCAAGCCAATCTTGGCTAATGCAGAAACTGATAACAGGTTCTTTTTGATCCCTGGCACAAATAAAGCATCTGACAAAGTGAAAGAACTACCATCAGCAGTAGTCAGAATGATCTTACCAACTCCCTTAACAGGATAAGAGGAGTTATTGGCGCATGTGACAGTATTCCCTGTAGGGGCAGGCTCGAGTGAAGAGAAGAAACTGCGCTGCGAGGTAATATGTTTGGTTGCCCCACTGTCAAAGTACCAAACATCTGAGTCTACTGCAGACATGCACTGATCATGAGAAGATGGGTCAAAACTGCAGACAGTAGTAAACGCCCATTCTTCTTCCTGCACAAGATTTGCAGACTCTGTTTTTGGTGTAGAGGCCTCTGCAACAACCATTCTAGCCTCTTTCTTCTTTGCCTCTTTAGCAGCCAGTTTTGGACAGTTCTTTATAATATGATCATTTCCTTTACAGTACTTGCAGAACAATTTCTGCTTTTCTGATTTCTTCTCATCTTTATCCTGGTTCTTCGATTGTGCAGCATTTGCAGATTTCTGCTTACTAGTAGAAGAGCTCCATTTTCCTTTGCCCTTCTGACTAGCCAGGAAAGCTTGATCTGCAACACGCATAATGGACCTGTTCTGCCTGGACTGATCTTCCTGCAACAGAACAGAGACTAATTCCTCAAATGACAAGGCATTCGGATTGCCTTTCATCATCAATCGAAGAGTAGAGGCAAAACTCTGATATGAATCAGGAAGGCCATTCAGAACGGTCTGCACAAGTGAGCTATCTGGTATAACCTCATCAGCAGAAATCAATTGTTCCTTCAGGTCTTTGATCTTTGTAAGAAAACTGTCCATCGAATCACCTTCATTCATGTGCTCACTCTCCAACTGTTTTCGGAGGTAAGCAACACGAGCCTCATTCCTAGCCTGGTACAAAGTGGTAAGTGTATCCCAAGCATCCTTTGCTGTTCTGCAAGAGCGAATGTGAGGAATAATGGCACGTTTGACAGACAAAGCTATCAATGCATGTGCCTGGGCATCTCTGCCATCCCAACGAATCTGCTCTGCAATAGGTGCAACAGAAACAGCAGCACGAACAGGAATCTACGGAATATCATCTTCGACACCATCTTCATCAGCTCCAACACCTGTATTTGCAGTACCCGTCGTTACAGGTGTAACAGGACGTCTTTCAACACCCTGCACAATGTTCCACAGTCCTTTTGCAACCAGTACATGTCGCATCATATAAGCCCATAATGGGTAGTTGGTACCATCCAACTTATCCTCAACAGCCAACATACGGAATACATCACTGCTTTCAGCCATGGCAGGTGACTAAAATACCTTGATGCAGAAAATTGACTGTATCTCAAAAAGCTGAACAGAACTGCCCAGACGAGTTCTGCTAGACCTGTAGCAGACTTCGAGACGCTTAAACTGGCGAACAGAAACTGGTATATACCTTTGGCACAAAAGGATGAAATAGCCTGCACAAGCACTGCGATAGTGCGTTCGGAGGCCGAAACGAGCTCAGATCGCGATTTCGGCACCACAAAGCGAAGCTGTTTTGATCTCGGAAACACCCTGAGTATGCTCACCAAATTTTGTGCGAATCTGAGACTGCAAACAGAGGAGTGTCGACGGCGCCCTAGAAGAAGCAACGACGTGCTCTGATACCAATTGTTGGAGTTAGACGTCTGCGGAAGCACGCAAACAGCACAAGGAAGAAGAAGAAGCTTGGAGCACAACACACAAGACTGAATGTATTACTAGAGAATGTACAAAGATAAGTAGCCCATTAGGGCAATAGGCGTATATACAAGCCGGGGGAAAAAAAACCTCCTAAAGAGGGAAAAAAGTGCCCCGGCGGTCCTAGAGTGTTCACACACATCACTACCTAAATATATCAACAATTATTATTATTATTATTTTGCATCACCCTTCGGAAGTCTAATAGGGTTGTAATTTAGACCCGTTGATTACAGTCGGAAGAAATTCTCCTGCCAACGTGGCCAATTGAAAGGATCCTGGGCCACAAATCTCGTGAATCCAGAATAGACCGGTCCACCGTAATTTTAGTTTACCCATTTTTCTCTTCATTTTCGAGCAAAAGTACAACACCAAATCTCCAAGCCAAAAAAGTCTTTGTTTGGAGATTCCGATCATGCCACTTCTTCTGCCAACTCTGGAATTCCAGCAACAATAAAAAGTTGTGATAACGTTGTTTATCCAATTGTCACAACTGATCCATTTGGTAAGCAAATAACTCCTCCGGAACCAATCTCTTCTGCACTACAATCCGGAGACTAGGTACCACAAATTCAAATGGGAGGATGGAACTAAGCACTCCCACACTATATGATATGTCTTGTCTTGTATGACTAGCATATATCAAGCTAGCAACTAAGCTTTGATACTCTTTCGGATCATCAATCTGCTGACCTTCATAAACACAGTTTATGGTTCGATTCCAAAGGTGTACTTGCAAGATTTGTGTTCTCCATTCTAAACTTGCAAAGTAGGTCTTGAATGTATCTTCTCTTATTTAGACACATCCCTTTATCTGTATAAATTACTTGCATACCTAGGAAATATGTGAGCTCACCTAAGTCAATAATTTTGAACTCCTCTTGGATGTGTCTCTTGATCCTTTGAGTGCCATTCAAATCATCAGTTGTCACAATAATATCTACATATACACATAGATTGATAACCTCACTGTGATCCCTTTTGATGAATAGAATGATTTGAGTTGCAAGTTTGAACCCTTGATCTTGAAGGTATGTAAGCAAGCTGTAATTCCAAGCTCTAAGAGCTTGTTGCAATACATGCAATGCTTTCTTTAGCCTGCAAACATAAGATGTATGATTAGGGTTTTCAAAATGTGGTGGTTGTGACATGTATACCTCTTAACTCATCCAACCATTTAGGAATGCATTTTTCACATCAAGTTGGAGGAGTCTCAAATTTTTTGCAGTAGCTATACTTATCAATGTTTTGATTGTATTCATCTTTGCAACTAGTGAGAACGTTTTCTCATAGTCTATACCATGATTTTGAGAGCATCATTTGGAAACTAATCTTGCCTTGTACCTGCAAACCAATCCATCTGAGTTTCTTTTAGCTTTATATACCCATCTGCAACCAATTACCTTTTGATTGGGTGACATTAGAACCAAATCCCAAGTGTTCATCTCCTTCAATGCATCTATTTCTTCTTCATGGCCTTTTCCTAATTAGGGTTTCCCTTTGACTCTTCATAGGTTGAGGGTTCCTCTAAAATTGAGTCCTCTACCAAGTAGATTGAATGCTTTATAACAAATGTGGAATCATATCCATACGTTTTTGGTTGTCTTTTCTCCCTTGTTGATCTTTTAGGTGCCTTCTTGGAGCATTCTTCACACTCTTACGTCTTTGCTTTGCCTCTTGACTTCCATAGCTTGTAATCCTTTTCATTTTCATCTTGATCATCATCTGTATCACTTCTTGGATCGTGGACATGCGTATCGTGCTTGCTTCCTAATTGATGAGATTCAGAATCAAGATCATATGGTAGAGTTACCTTTTTTTTGTCTTCATCATACCAAGACTTGTGTTCTTCAAACACAACATCTCTACTTGTAGTAAATTTCTTGGTTGAAGGATTATAGTACCTATAACCCATCTTAGTTGAGTCATACCCAATAAATACTCCCTTTGTTGCCATTTCATCTAGCTTACCTCTTATTTTGTATGGTACATGAACATAAGCTAAACAACCAAACACCTTGCAATGTCCAAGACTAGGTTTTCTTCCATACCATTATTCATAAGGAGTCACACCTTGGATTGATTTGGATGGTAGTCTAATGACAAGTTACATAGTAGTTGAATTAGCCTCTACCCATAGATAATGTGGCAACCTCTTCTCTTCAAGGATTGTTCTAGATGATCCAACCAATGTATTATTTTGTCTCTTTAATTCCATTCAATTGAGTAGAGTTCCTGGTAGTCACTTCCCTTTTGATACCTTTATCCTACAAGAACTCTTCAAAATCTTTGGATACCTCTCCATAAGATATAAGCTTCTTGAGTGATCTACCTGTATGATTCTCCACATGTGCGAGGTACTTTTTGAAGCAATCAAACAATTCATTATTTCTCTTGATAAAGTATAGAATAGTCCATCTACTATGGTCATCAATAAATCAGACATAATAGCTTGATCATGCGAATGAAGGTTCTTGACTTGGTCCCCATATATCTGTATGTACTAGGTCCAATACGTTGGTGTGGATGTAGCCTTTGTGGCTGAATGGTTGTCTTTGTGCCTTCCCAATCTAACATGCATCACATCTATTGATCATGTGTTGTCATCTAGTTGAACTCATTTCAAAGATGGTTCTTCCTTGCCTTTGTAGTTGTAGAACCTGAAGGAGAAAGTCAAGGAGTAGAGCGCTGAAATGAAGTGACAAAGTATATCAATTGTAGAAGTGGAAGAGAGATTGACAGTCCAGAACTCTGAGTTCACGGCCTTAGAAGAGAAGCTCGAGAATTTGTAGGAAACTTTAGATACGGTGACAACACAGGTTGTAGGAATCTCGGAGTTGGAGAAACAAGTAAACAAATGGAAGCAAGATTATGAGGATGCAAACAGAGTTGTGGCAGATAAAGAAGAAGAGGTGGAGAAGCTTTGAAAAGATGTAATAATTTCGGACTTAACCTCTAAAATGAAGCTAGAGGAAGCGACGAAGAAAACTATGGAGTATGTAAATCAGTTATCAGATGTTACTGTAGGTTTCTAGAAATTATTAGAGGGATTTCAGCAATGTATGCCTATATTAAAAGACTCTATAGTTAGCTATAGAAGTTCTAGTCAACAACTCTTAGACCCGAAAGACTTTTTTGAAGCAAAACTCCAATTAGCAGAGTAAAACCTTACGCAAATGTTTAATGAGTTACGCTATGACATAAAGAGAATTATGTTCCCGGAGATGCAAAATCAGGATGATGATTTGTAAAATATTAACTTCGTAATTAGTGGGTTCAAATCCACCATGCATGTCAGTGTTAGCAGCCGGTGTGGACGACCACTTTCTTTGTAACAAAATATCATTTCAATGTAATGGGAATGGAATTTACGAAGATACTAAGAGTTTCTAGAGTTATTAATTTTGGTGATTGTCATATTTTGAAACTTCAGAATGGTGTATTGCTTATGAAGAAGTACGGTGAGATCCGATACAGGCATATCCCAAAAAGTGCCGAGTATGAAGAGCACAGATACATAGAGATTGAATGCTGGTGAAGTCTGTAGAATTAGAAGGACTTAGTTGTAAGAAGACATTGTATTGCAATAGTACATACTTTCTGTAATCAAAGAATCTATTTGCTATTGTGGTGTTATGGCTATGTCTATACTATGCACTATGAAAGATTTAGGTTTACAACAAATTTATGTGTAAGCAGTGTGGAACAAAAATGCATGTTTACGAGTATTGTTTATTCGTAAGTCCCCGTTCTTGAACCTATCATCTGTCATCCACTACCAATGCATCTGGTAGATAGTTGCAATCATCTTCAAATGTAAAATTGCAAAAGAATGAGTCTTGTGCTTCATTTGATTCTCTGATAGGATTCAAAGTATGGTATACCCAATTTTGAACATGGCATTTGTTGATTCATCGTTTCCATTGACTCGGGATACAATGATAGCAATAACATGTTAGTTTTCTAACACCAATGCAATGTACATATGGCCTGTAATAGCCACGAATAAAATGCAAGGATTGAACTTGAGATATCCCCTTACAATCCCAAGCTTTCTCCTTGTTCACTTATGTTGGAGAATTCCTCTCCTATGCAGAGCAGAAAGTGTAGAAGACCTTCTCAGGATTAAGACTTTTACCTATCACTGAACCTCATAGTGAAAACTTATATCAAATGAAGAACACAATTAACTTGAAGCTTTGTTCACTCCAAAAAAGACACTTATAGCTTTCAAATGAGCTATCAAGCACTCAATTTGGAGTAATTTTGGTTTCACAACTCTTTGCCTCAAAATTGGCTACCTGTCCACTTAGTTAACCTGAAAAGGGGCCTTCACTAAAAACTTAATAACTCAAAGAATATGGTAAATTTGACACAATGGTTTTAGACACAAGTAGTATACACAAACTTTCCAATGAATATTTAGACTATGAAAATGGATACATACATTGAGAAATATGACTCTCGCAATTAGGCTACCTAGAGATGGTGAGCGGCTAGACATAGTCTATGAGACTATAGAAAAGGAAATGATTGAAACCAAATGAACAACCTACAAGACGACTTAAATGGCTTCTTGCTATGTACTTGAGTGTCCTCCCTTGCTTCTTTTGTAGCCAAGTGACCAAGATCTCTAATGGTGACTTCGTGAGCTCTTCTCCATAACTCCTCCACTTCTTTGAGCAGTCACTCTTCTCATTCGGTTCATTCTCTTTTGGCCTCCGCTACCTATTGCAACCTGGTCATTAGTTCTAGTGAACTTTATATCCACACCCTTGCTCAAAACTTTTTCTCGAACATAATGATAATGCATTTCTATGTGCTTACTTCTTGCGTGAAACATTGGATTGTTTGTCAAGTGAATGCTTAACATGTTGTCACCATAAGTTGAAATGGTCTCTATGTGCACATGGAGATGAGTCAAGAGCTTCTTAATCCACATAGCTTCACAAGTTGCAAAGGCTAATCCTCTATATTCAGCTTTTGTAGATGATAATGGAACAGTAGGTTGCTTCTTCGAGCTCCATGTGATAAGTTTGCTACCTATCATGAATACATAACCTGAGGTGGATCTTCTAGCTTCCTTTGAACTAGCCCAATCGACATCATTAAAGCTTTTCACCTGCAAATATTCCTCTTCATATCTATAAAGCAACTCATGATTGATTTTGTGCTTCGCATATCTTAGTACTCATTTAGTTGAATTTAAATTTTCACTTGTTGGAGTTTGCATAAATTGAGAAAGAACTCCAATGATATAACAGAAATTTAGTCTTGTGATTGTAGCATAGATCAATAAACCTATAATACTCATGCATGTAGTTACATCATGTAACATCTCTCCATCATTTGATCATAGCTTCACATTTGTGTCCATAGGTTGAGTGAGTGGGTTTGCATTCACTCATTCCAAATCTGAAAAGAACATTGAACAGGTACTTTCTATGCATCAAGTAGATGCCATCTTTCCCATAGACTTGCTCAATGCATGCCTTAAAAATATTTTAGCTCACCAAGACTTCAAAGTTTAAACTCCTTACCGAGTTTTCTTTTTATCTCTTGTATTCGTGCAACATTACTTCCTGTTATGATCAGATCATCAACATATATGCATATGTATACCTGCTTGCCTTCTTCTTTCTTCATGTAGAGAGGAGGATCTGCATTACTTGAACTATACCCACACCTTTGTGAGGTATGCAACCAATCTTTGGTTCCAAGCACATGATGCTTGCTTCAGCCCATACAAAACTTTTTTCAATCTGCAAACAAAATTTGGATGCTTTATATCTTCAAATTGAATCTGTTGACTCATGTATACCTCTTCTTGAATTTCACCATTGAGAAAAGCATTTTTTATGTCAAGTTGGTACAATGGCCATGTCATTGCTACACTCACTACAATCAAGGTTCTAATTGTTCCCATCTTTGCAATTGGGCTGAAAGTCTCTTCATAGTCAATGCCATGAGTCTGGTTGAATGCTTTTGCGATTAGTTTAGCTTAATGTCTAGCTAGAGAACCATCAACATTTCTCTTTATTTTAACCACCCCTTTAATTGGAACAATGTTCATACCTTCAGTATTTGGAACTAGCCCCCATATGTGATTGTCCTTGAGAGATTTTATCTCTTCTTGCATAGCTTGCTGCCATTCTTTTTGTGTACATGCTTCTTCATATGCATCCGGTTCTTTGTCTTTGACCACCTCTACTATATATGCAAAATGCTTTGCAATAAAACTATCATAGCTCAACCTTTAAAGTGGATACTTGAAGAGCTCCTTTCATTTCCTTTTGAATATTGATTCTTCAACCGATTCAACTTTACCTTTGGTGTAATCACCTCTTCATACTCTTCTTCACTTGCATTTGAATCACTATTTTGGGCAAACTTTCAGCTTCAAATCTTTCGTAACTTGATGTTGGTGATGAGGGATGACTCCTTAGATGTTGAGCTTTCTCCATGTGATGTAGAAGCCCTTGGACCTGACATTTGAGTGCTTGTTTGCTGAAATTCTTCTTGGACAACCATTAGGGGAAAAAATGAACCCTCCTTGGGCCTTTTAGCTCAAGGGCTGATTAGTGATGGACCAATGAGAAGAGGGTGGTGGCCACAGTCTACTCCCTTAATCACATAGACTAGGCATAGGCTTCCCTTGGTTTTGGGTGGTCAAAGATGCAAAAACCACCTAGAACTCGTGGTTTTAGATTTGTGAATGGTTTTGGAATGGTTCAAAATCAATGAGAGACCTTAGATTTGCTCAATGATCCAAGGGATGAGGAGGAAAAGAAAAAGTCAAGGTGCCATTCAACTTGGGCCCTTGGATTTCTCTTGATATCAATGGTTGAGATGGGATTCAACTTGAAAAATGCGCCATCAATTCTCCACCCTTGGATTGACCTTGAGATCGGATGTATATGCTTGAAACTAGGCAAGATTGGGCACCTAAAATCAGGAGCATTGGATGAATACAAGATCTAATGGCTGGGAATGAGGCCCCAAAAGCAAAAGGCGTCTTTTAGCCTCCACCATCATATTTCAACCTCATCCGACGGCTCACAGCGCCTCCTGATTTGTGATCAGCCCAAAATGCGCTATTCCCTTCGATTTCTCTTGATCTAAGGGCCAAGAAATGTGCAGAGAGCCTCAAAAAAAGGCGTGAGCTTCCTCCCATCATCATTGCATTGTCAGAGATTCTCTCACTAGAGTTACATCGAAGTAAATATGGGCCATTGATTTGAGGTATCCAACAGCCTAAATTTGCTCATCTTGAGAATTCGAATACCACCTTTTGTGAAGTATTATTTTATTTGAAAATAGGACTAGTGGTTTTGCAAGGGCCCTTAATCTCCTAGATTAAGCTTTTTAATCCAATTCCTTACAAGGCCCATGCAGGGCTCATTTTTTCCCCTAATGCAATTCCATCATCTTCATAATCTTCTTCAAGAATCTTCTCTTTCCCTTTGTCTCCAAACCATGGTCTTAGCTCATCACATACCACATTGAGTAAGACTCCTAGTATCATCGGATTGTAGCACCTATATCCTTTTTTCTCCAATAAATATCGAATATAAATACATAAAAAGCTCCATCTTTATCCTTAGTTCTTGAGGAATGTGAACATAACAAACACATCCAAAAACTTTGAGATGTGTAAGTTCAATTTTCTTACCAACATAAACCTCTTCGGGAGTTAAATTATGCACTTCACTGTTGTGCACTTGTTCATCAAATAAACATCCATACTAGCTACTTCAGCCCAATAGTTTAGTGGAACCTTCATCTCGTTGAGCATGCATCTTGAAACTTCTATGATATGTCTATTTTTCCTTTTAGCAATTCCATTTTTCTGAGGTGTGTACCTACATGTAAATTTTCATTTAATGCCATTTTCATAAAGAGAATATAAAAATAGTTTGGAGAAATATTCTCCTCCTCCATCAGACGTCAAGGTCTTTATGTAATGTGCTATTTCATTTTCTATCCATGCTTTAAATCTCTTGAACATAGAGAACACATCTGATTTCTTTTATGCACAACATCCAAACTTTTCTTGAATTATCATCAATAAAAGTGATAAAATATCTATTACTAGGAATCTATGGTTGTTGTGATCATCCTCATACATCCATGTGTATCAAGTCAAGGACATTCTTTCCACATAGTTGCTCTTCTTGAATGGTTGTGAGGTTTGCTTTACTAGTTGGTATGCTTCACAAAACTCATGCAATCTAGCATCATTGAATCTTGGAAGACCTCTTACCGCTTGATGGTTGCTCATGTCCTTGAGCTTGGGAATGTTGACATGTCCAAATCGTTTGTGCCACAAATCGATTTTAGCAATCCTCTTGTCTCCAAACTGAATATACATCACCTTTGCATGTGGTTGTTGAATGTCCAAAGTTAACATTCTACCTTCTTTCCTTCCTTAAGAAATGACCTTGAATCCTTATTTTGGATTCTTTATAAAGCAGCCTTTTTCATTGAAGATAACATGATATTATTTCTCTACCATTTGTCCTACTGAAATCAAAGTCTTTGCAATACTAGGAACATTAAGAACATCAGTCAATACCTTCTTGTCTCCAAGCTCGATCTCTCCAACATGCTCAATCGTGTCTTGAGATTCATCACCGGTCTCTACACATCCTTTTCCACTTGAAGCTTGTCCATTTGTGAATAGATATCCTTAACATGTCATATGATTGCTACAACATGAATCTATAAATCATTTTTAATCATCACTTCGAGGGTTGTTGTATTCATGCTTCATGGCAAGCATGATTTTCTTGTCTCCTTCACTTGATGTACTCGCATAGTTTTTTCGGCTCCTTTGGTTGCCTTCAGTTGTCCTTCCATTCTTTTGCCAATAATCATTTACATAATGTCCTATTTTACCACAATGATAGAATGTTATACCTTTATGAGGATTGGATGAACCTCGGCCTCTTCCTCTATTTCTTCCTCAACCTTTTCCATATGTGTTGTCATTTGACTTGTCCTTCTTGTCCTTTGAGTTGTGTTGGTTGGAAATTGTGTTGTTCTAGCTTCTTCCTTTTCCTCTTGAGCCTCGTCTTGAGTTCCTTCCTCTACCTTGAGCTCCATATAACATTTGGCTATTACTATCCTTACCTTTGTTGCCTTATCCTTGTTTAGTAGCCTCTTCATGATGGAGAGTGTTAATCTCCAAAAGAACAAGATACTCTTGAAATTAGAGCACCTCTATATCAAGAGTAACTCAAAACCTTTACCAATTTAGAGGATCAATGCTTAATTTCCAAAATCTTGAACAAATTGTGAAGAAGATGATTACACAAAAAGTCTGCTGCACATAACTCACTCATTGAGTTATCAAATATGTAAAGGTTTTGATAAAACTTTGCACAAGGTGTTGCCTATAGTTTGCGCACCTCATCCAAGTTAAATCATTCCAAAAGATTCAGTAGATCTTGAGAAATGATCTTAACAAGTCACCTATGTCTAAAACTGTAGTTCTTTACAGTCGATTTTGACACCTGTAACTTCTTATTGGAGCAAGTCAAGTACAAGCCTAAGTATTGGCTTGAGTCCCACAAAGTCATAGAAGAAGCCTTAAAATGAAGACTATGTAAAGTTCACTTGTGAACTACCTCTTGTAACTTTTCAAGACTTTACTTAATGTAAAAGTGAAAGAATCTTAAGTGCTTGATTCCACTTGATCAAAAAGGGAAAGAGGAGCCACGAATTCGTGATTTGTGGTAGGTAGAGAATCAAATCAATCAATAATTGATTGGAGAGTGATTGAGGGAAGTTAGCCTCCCAAGCTCAACTATAAATAGATGGTTGTTTTAGTCGTGGTTAGAGAGACCTATGTGAAGACCTCCAAGAGCTGAGCTTTATGCCATATCAAGGTGTGATTACAAGGCACACATATGTATCATCAGATTCTAGAGATGGTTTCTCTGAGCTTGGTGCATCATTTTCAGTGACTTAACTTGGTAAAGTTAGCTCTATAAGTCTTCTATATGCTCACCAATTTTCAATCTTCAGTTATGCTTAGTTGAAGTCAATAGTGTCTATTCATTTTCACTTCTCTGTGAGGTACCCGCCTTTTTTACTCATCTTGTGAGAGCTGTTGCTTAGTGTCTACTTAGCCAAATTCAATGATTTAAAGCTTTATGCATTCAACATATTGTCTACTATAAGCATACAAATTTTCATAATCATTGGATTCTTACGTCAGGAGTTATGTTCATTTTTATGCTCACTGATCTCATTACTGTAGCAGCCCGTGAAAATCGAGATGATGTCATCACTTGTTAAACATCTTTCTCAGTGTGTGGTTCATTATTTTCTATGAGATTACTCTTGAAAGTTAGCTCTTTAAGGTAACTAGACTTCCCCAAGAGGAATTAAGCTAATTGTTGTTGTGCTCAGAGAACTATGCAAAACACTGGACATGTGTATGAACCAAAATAGCAAGTTCTTCACCTCTGAGCTAACTCCAACTTATCTGTTTTGATCTATCTTTTTGAGAGTGATCTCCCAAGGTACATAGGGTGTCTAATACATCCATTGGCAAGCTAAAAGGGCCCACCATATACTCCTAGAGTTCATTTGGTTGGTGTAGATCAAGGATTTTGCAACACCTCTTCATCTTCAAGCACATACCCATCCATCTCTTCACAGTGGTATCAGAGCAAGGTTGGACAACATGACAGAGATAGGCAGCTATTGGCAGAGTTGGATGAGTAGTTGGCCCATGGATGCCAATTCAGCGAACATCACCGGGATGGAAAGAGAAGAAACAGGCTACAATGGTGTTACAGACTGCAGGTGAGGTGAGGGTGGGGGAGAGTAGTCGGGGGAGGATAGGAGATTGGTCAATGCCGCTTGATTGGTAGGTGCAGGCAAAGAGGGAAGAACTTCAACAGCATCAGAAATGGTGGTTGGAGGAGGAAGAGGGATAAGAGAAGTCCGAACTAAAACTATTCCGATCTCATGTTGAGGGACCGACAGGACGGCTTTGGTAACTGCTTCTTCATTACCTGTCGATTGATTGACTGTATCTGCTTGGTCATCTGTAGTTGTTGAAGAAGGAGGATGACACTCAATAACAGTGGTATCTTCCAATGTCTCCTTCGCAACCTCAGCCTCCGGTTGATGAGATTCCTCCCGCTGTGAGACTTCAGCTACATCTTCCATAATAATGTCTTGTTCGGGTTGCTTACTAGGAGAAGACGGAACAGATTTGACCTGTAATGAAGTAGCGGTGTCATGGAATACTTCAACGTCTGGAACCACGGTGGTGTCTTGTACTTGACTTTGTGAAGGGCTGATTCGTCTGCGTTTCCGCTGGAAGAAATGGAGCAAGTCTTCATCATCGTCCTCTTCAAGCATTTGTGTAGATTCCTCGTGTAACAGCACAATATCCATTGGAGGTGGTTGTGCGGCTTGTATCACCGGAAGGAGAAGGGTGAGGAGGTGGGGTAATCCGGTACGAGGAATTTCATGCTTGGCGAGTTGTTTGGTAACTGCTAAGCATTCACGGTGAATGCGCCGGAAGAAAAACGATGTGAAATTAACGGGTTCTCCGGAGGGAGTATCAATCATCGAGTAAAAAGGCCTGGAAATGCCATACGTGTGGTTTTGCATGTTTAAGGCTACTACAAGAAATTGCAGCACGGTGCGCTCTGGCTCGGGCCAGAAGAGAATGGCAAACTCATTAGATGAGTGCCGGGGAAATAATTCCTTCATGGTCGCGAGGGGAAGGAGTGGTCCATCGACCAACCCTTCCTGAGGGAGACGAAACCCCTTAGCAACCGTGTTTAATATAACTACTACACGGGGGTTTAAGCACGTTAAGGGCCAGCACTGCTCCGTAGCAAGCGTGGTGGCTATGGCAGAGATAATTTGCACATGAAAGGGATGACACTCCACTGAATGCCAAGGCAATTTAGCGAAGGCTAAGAGCCCTCGAGTACGCTGGTACTCACTCATATCCAGAGTGAGACCCGCACGGAAGGTTACTATGTTCACAAGAGCTTCCATGGCGCACTCAGAAACAAACGAAAACACAGAGCACACAAGGAACAAACACACAAAGACATAATAGCCACTCAAACTCAAACTCATATTATGAGCATAAATAGAGTCTAGACTTGTTTTTAGTCACACACTATGAGAGCCATTTCGAGATTCTTTGAGCTACATCAGTGAGCACACATTGAGCTCACTTCATATATGCAAAGTCCATAAACTTCCCTTGTATCATATGTTCATTAGCATTTATATTTTGATATAGTTCTTCTATGTATATTGTTCTCTATTATATCTTCATTATTATAGTGATTTTGTGGAATCGATTTCTCTTTGTGCACTCACTCATTTTCAATACTTTAGGTTGTGTTAGTTAGATTGGATTTTCTACTACTTGGACATCAATTTTTACCTCATTTGTTTTTAGGGGACCTTGAGATATGAATCATAGAATGTGCCTATTGTTGAAAAATATGGAACATGTGCAAGCTCCAATTGTGAGGCTTGACACATACTCACCTCTCATTATTTACCTCTTCATCATTTATCCATATTTTGTAAGCCCAAAATGAACAAAGACCCTAAAAATACAAAGGGCACACTCATAACCTTAATGTAGAGTGTTGAATTAAAAAGGGCAAATATATTTATGCCTTAGATAAAAGCCAAAATATGTTTAGAGAGATGGAATACTAGAAAAAGTCATAACCGTATCCATATGGACTCATGTGAAGCATCAAAAGTCATCCAAGGCAATGGAAGGACAAAGGACATGAAAGGAAAGGTCAAGAGGTGAGAGAAGATGCAACTGTAGGTGAAATTTCCCATGTCCATAGCTCTATGTAAAGAGCCAATTTGAACATGAATCTTTGTATAGATGACAAGGAGATGGTGTAGAAGCATATGCTGGTCATTCTCTCACCAATGGACATCAGAAGGTACCTCATTTGAATGCTAGAAGGCACAAAGGTATTCCAGCTGCATACCTTTTCTATACATAGTCACCTTGTGAAGGTCATAGCTCTCTATGTACTTATCCAATTAATGCATATGATATCTTGTTGGAAAGCTATCATGCATACTCTTTGTATCTCAAATATGGCTACCAGAGGATGCTCCAGTAGTGACAAAGAGCATTTCTAGTGAACCTCCATTTTTTGCATAACTTGAGATGACAGGTACTCTAACTTTGTGCAGTCGGTTACCTGCTCATATGGACTCCAAATGGAGTGTTCAATAAGTTGTTAGAAAGCTATATAATTCTACTATGTGTGGACCAATTTTGAGAGCCATTGGATCTCTGAGTTATGACTGAATTAGGTTTTAGTGAGCATGTGTCTTACATGGTAGATTCTAGAAGAGGTTCTCTAACTTCCGCTGTGTGTACTGAAGTGTATTGGAGTGAAATTTCTCCACATTTTGGTATCAGAGCTTTGGTTGCAAAGCATTGGGAGTGGAGCCTATGAATGCACAAAGAGATCTTGAAGAAGATGCAGAGATGGAAAAGGAAAGATTGGAGCTATCATCCTCATTGGAAAGCTATGGAGATGAAGCTTGTGTATGTAAGAACATTTTGTTGCTTTATGTTTTTTGAAGTAAGAGACTCTCTTGTCCTACTCTCTACTAAAGATTTTTGTTCATTGAGGCATGCTATAAGTGATACTCATCACTTGTTGAAGATTTATGAGCAGCCTATACAAGAAGAGGAAGATTCAAGTGAAGAATCTTGGATGAACTACATATAGTTGCATATGAACATTGTATGGATGTTTGAGATGTTGCACTCAATTGAATGAAGTGGAAGTTTTGATTATTTATATGGATGAAGGTTAAAGCTTTTATGTAAGCTTCATGAAAGCAGTATACGCTTATGCATTTGGAGATGTCTATGTATGCATGCTTATGAAGTTTATGAATGACAATTGTGGAAAGCCATGTGTAGGCTGAATATAATTTGAATTTGAAGTTGTGGACTGATGTCTAACATGCACAAATGGATGCACATATGGTCATGGATGATGTATACACATGTTGATGATGTGTTGATGAGTAATAGGCTATTTTATAAAGCCTATGCAAGCTAAAAATTTGCAGGTTTGTGTAGCCATATGAATGGGCATGAAAGCAGCTGAATATATGATCCAATGATTGATGATTTGCATGCATGATTATATATAGTGTGATATTGAAGCACTCAAGGTTGTTCATGTTCAGCCATAGATGAGCTGAAAGTACATGTGTTTGGATGCCATGAAGTTTGGTAAGATGCAAGGCTGCCATGTATGAAGTTTGTGGATGTATCTTGTTGTGGATGAAACTCATTGAGGTAAAATTTCCAAAGCAAATATGTATGCTTATGTTATGATAACTAAAAGCATTTGATCTTTGAGTTTAGATACATCAAGTGAATGCAATGCTCCTATTTGAACAAGTAGAAGCCAAAGCAAAGTGGGGAAACCTTGGACAATGCAAGGGCACAAAAGCTTGGAGCCAAAGTGAAGGAGGGAGCCTAAGCAAAAAAGGTTCTCAAACACTTGAGGTGTTGAAGACTTGAAGATTGAACCCAAGCTGAAAGGTGGACAAGGTTGAAGCCTAGGATTGAGCTTCCCAACAAAGGAGGAGTAGAAAACTCCAAGAGAAGGGTTGCCATAAAGTGTCAAAGAGTACACAAGGACTTGAAGACAACCCCCAAGGTTGCAAGGAGCAACAAGCAAGTGGAAAGCTAGAAGGAAGAGTCACTCATGAGAAGTGTGACATGTTGGCTGATGCAAAGGAGGTAAAGAAGACGTTTGCAATGCTAAGGGGCTGAGGTAAAGGTTTTGAAAAATCCACATTGTGTGTGGTGGTAAGTTCCAAGCATAAATCATGTGAATGTATTGTCAAAGTATGAGGCAAGTAAGACCACCCAAGAGGAGTGGCAAGCCTATGGCAAATAAGACCATTCAAAGAGGAATGGCAAGCCAATGTAAAGACAAGTAAGACCATCCCAAGAGGAATGGCAAGTCTATGTAGACGCAAGTAAGACCACCCAAGATGAGTGGCAAGCCTATGGCAAGTAAGACCACTCAAGAGGAATGGCAAGCCTATGTGAGGGAAAGTAAGACCATCCCAAGAGAAATGGCAACCCTTGTAGGTGCATGAGGCACCATTTTTCACATTGATCATTTCTTGTGTTTCTTGTGGGTGATGAAGGAAGCTTGGAAGATGTGGAAGCTATGAATGCTTCACATGAAAAGGAACTAATGAAAGAGTTCATGTATGATCAGCCCATTGTTGATTTTGCAGGTATAAAATCAACCGTGAAGAATGGAGCAAAGATTATGAAGCAAGGGGGAGTTAGCTACTCCATCATTCCTGCAAACCTAGTCTACAATGAATATCAATGTCGATCCCTATACAGTTGACCACATGCATGATGCGGAGTCCACACAAATCGACTTGGATAGTGGTTTAGACCGAATGATGGAGAATGTTCTTGATCGTGTTATCAGCTCAGATATTCATCTAGCTAGTCACAACTATGTAGTTGATAAAGATGTTCCTCTTTCTATCCACATGTCTATGGCTTGTCCATTTGAATCTATTCTAGGGTCTGGCTTTAACCTAGGTGACATCCCCCAATGGGATCTTCCTCCATGGTTTGATCCAGATACCCATCCAAATCAAGTTCTTCCTTCAAATACTGATCTTTCAAAGAATGTTCCTCTGCCAACTAATGATCCCTTTGTTTGTTCAAACAAAGATCATCCATACAAGCAAGAAAACTATTGTAAGCTAGCCTTACTTTTTGACATGTGTGGATCCCCAAAAAAAGTTGTAGGTGATGTACAAGAGAATTCCACTTTAGCGCAGTTTATGGAAAATGCAAAAAGATATTTGCAAGCACCTGTGAAAGGACAGAAGAAGCCAAGCCATTTGCACCCAATTACAAGGTGACAAACCACTTAATCGCACCTAAAGAGAGGCTTTGTACCTGATATTGAGGATCATTTGAAAGCATAGTACCTGGGTTCACCCTCTTACATCACTCTCCTTTGTAATGGTACTATCTGCACATGTGGCATCATCCAAATCCATTAGCTATCATCACATTTTGTAATCAACCTATTTTGTATCAATGTTATTAAAATATTATGTTCTCTATGCTTCATATTCTTTTCCCTCTACATATTTGATAGCTCAACTGTCATTGATTCTAACAATGTTTGGCTTTAGGTTGGATGAAGAATAAATAGTTTCTCTTCTATGCTTCATATTATAGACCTCTATACAATTTTTGATAGATGAACCATGTCATTGATTGTAAGTTGTAACGATGTTTGTCTTATAGGTCAGATACAGAATAAAATTTTATCCACAACTACTGCAAAATAAAATGTTCCATGCTTAGCAAGTCAATGTGAGAATATAACATAAGTTGAGGAGAAACTATCATTTTGACTTAAATTGATCTTATTTCAATTGGTACATGTCCTCTTTTAACTCAAACTGATTGGATTTCAACTCGAACATGTCTTGCTTCAACTTAAAGTGATCCTATTGCAACCGAAATTGAGTAGAACTATCAATTTTAAGTCAAACTAATCATGTTATAGTGTCTACATTACAAGAGAATCAAGAGCCTAAACAACATGCAAGTCAAACAAAAGAAAGAGGGATCATGTGTAGGTAGAACCTGAACTTATTGAGATAGAAAGTGTTGGAGCAAGTCTATGACAAGCCTAAGTATTGGCTTGAGTCTCACAAAGTCTTAGAAGAAGCTTCAAAATGAAGACTATTTAAAGTTCACTTGTGAACTACCTCTTGTAATTTTTTGAAGAGTTTACTTAATGTAAAAGTAAGAGAATCTTAAGTGGTTGAGTCCACATGATCAAAAAGGGAAAGAGGAGCCACGAATTCATGATTTGTGGTAGGTAGAGAATCAAATCAATCATTGATTGATTGGAGAGTGATTGAGGGAAGTTAGCCTCCCAAACTCAACTATAAATAGATGGCAGTTTTAGTCGTAGTTAGAGAGACCTATGTGAAGGCCTCCAAGAGCTGAGCTTTATGCCATATCAAGGTGTGATTACAAGGCACACATATGTATCAGTAATTACATTGTATTGTAAAAGCAATATACTTTCATTTTCATGATCATTTGGGTTCATATTTCCATGTTCTTGTGAAGTGTACTACTCACTGCCATTACTCTCAGTTTTCTCAGTCAGATTGCAAAGATGTTTTCTCTGAGCTTGGTGCATCATTTTCCGTAGTGTAAATTGGTAAAGTTAGCTCTATAAGTCTATTGTATGCTCACAAAGTTTCATTTCATTTGGATGTTGCAATCTTCAGTTATGTTCAATTGACGTCAACATGGTTTGTTCATCTTCACTTCTCTGTCAGGTATCCGTTTTTTTCACTCACCTTGTCAGAGACATTTCTCAGTGGTTACTTATCCAAATTCAGTGATTTAAAGCTTGTTGGATTCCGCTTACTGTCTAGTATAACCATACAAATATTCATAATCATTGGATTTCTAAATTTTGAGTTATGGTCCTTTTTTTGGTCACTCATCTCAAACTGTAGCAGCCCGTGAAAATCGGGATGATGTCATCACTTGTTAAAAATCATTCTCAGTGTGTGGTTTATTATTTTTGATGCGATTACTCTTGAAAGTTAGCTCTTTAAGCTACCTAGACTTCCGCAAGTGGAATTAAGCTAATTGTTGCTATGCTCAGAGAATTATGTAAAACACTAGACAGGTGTATGAACCAAGAATAGCAGGTTTTCACCTCTGAGCTAACTCCAACTTATCTGTTTTGATCTATCTTTTTGAGAGTGATCTTCCAATGTACATAGGGTGTCTAATACATCCATTGGCAAGCTAAAACATCCCACCATATACTCCTGGAGTTCATTTGGCTGGTGTAGATCAAGGATTTTGCAACACCTCGTCATCTTCAAGCACATACCTATCCATCTCTTCACAGAAAGGGACCCGCAAAAGATTAGACATGGCCCGACAGAGGAGGAGATACAAGAACTGAAACCTCATCACAAGGATTTACAGCCTAGGGCTTTGATTTTGGAAATTGACATATTTATGAACATCGGAAGTAACCAAGATTTTCCTGAAAGTAAGCCTTTTCTATGATGGTGCCTTGAACATTTCAATGTTTGGATTTGGAGTGCTCAAGTTGTAGATGAGGTCAACAAATATATTGATACAATCTTCCAAGAGTTCAAAAAGCAATTTATGGGTATTTGAGAGAAGGATCAATGTTTATGGAATTTCACAATCCTGTTCAAGAGACTGGCTCATTTCTGGGATGTGAATGTAGAGTGCAGCCCTAAGAATACATTAATAGCTGATACTATTGTGTAGAGGTTATTTTACAACATTAGAAGATATTGTCTCATGCTACCAAAGTTGAAAATCAATGAAATACATAACTATCTATCAAGAACTCTTTGTGGGAACTTTGGAAATGGTTAATAGCCCCAAATCATATTGAGTATGGAGATATTATTTCTAGAGCTATTCCTATTTATAAAGAGAGCTTAGCTATATATCATGGAATACATCGACAACATACTCACTATCATAGATGAAAACACTGAGTATGTAGATAACAAAACATTGTGTACAATCATTCTTATAGACTTATGTTAAATACTTTGATTTTAAAAAGATTTATAGCTATGTTAATCCAACTATTAGTTATATTGTTCAGCTGTTCTATTTGCATGTTAACTACTTTAAGTCTATCGGTGGATTCAAACTATCCCCATGGCACATAGATGGTATTCTCTTCCAAACTCATGCTTCCAACCTCTTGACGAACACTTCTTCCATTCAAACTCAAATGCTAAATTACTCTGATCACAATTTAAAGATAAAACCTTTACAACCATCGATCTGATCCATTTCATTGGTGCGTGGTTTGTTCCTAGGGAGTAAATTGCCACAATATTTTTTTTTGAGAGAACAAAGAAATTAAATATTAATAAAGAAGAGTTACAAATTGTGCTAGGGGCGAGCCCTCACCAATACAAAAAAGCACTCCACCACTTCATTGAACTTCTCAGCATAGAAATGGTTACTTAAGAAACTAGTTTATAATTAATTAGTAGTCAATTTGTGTACTACATAGCGCTAGACAAAAAGGTTGTCCATTATCACATGGGTATTAAAAATTCTAGGGCATACTATTGTAAATGGCCTCATAGATATCACCGTTAATGGTAAACATGTCTGTACAATTGTGGATTGGTGACATGGGTATTTTAATGCATCTTACAAGATGGGAATACATATAAACTAGTAATCTTGTTTCTAATAGCATGTAGACATTTTCTTCTAGTCTCTCATAAATAAACCCACCACATAATATGTTCCTCAAGCTTTGAGGTTGTTCAATAAATCCTTTACACTCTTCAAAGTGAACTGTTTACCTTGTGTGCACTTTAATAAATAGAAATCTGCACCTTCATCATTGTCCTCTTTTGCATTGACTAGAAACTTGTCGTCCACTACCAATGCATCTGATAGATTAGTTGCCATCACCTTCAAATGTAAAATTGGAAAAGGATGAGTCTTTTGGCCTATCTAATTCACTGATAGGATTCAAAGTATGATATGCCCAATTTTGAACGTAGCATTTGTTGACGCATCCTTTCCATTGACCTTAGATACAATGATAGCAATAACATGTTAGTTTTCTGACACGAATGCAATGTACATATAGCATTTAATAGCCACGAATCAAATGCAACAATTGAACTTGAGATATCCCCTTACAATCCCAAGTTTTCTCCCTCTTCAGGTATGTTGGAGAATTCTTCTCCTATGCAAGGCGAAAAGTGTAGAAGACCTTCTCAAGATTAAGACTTTTACCTACAACTGAACATTAGAATGAAAAGTGGTATCAATTGAAGAACACAATGAACCTGGGTCTTTGGTCGCTCAAATAAGACAATAATAACTTGCAAATGAGCTATCAAGCACTCAATTTGGAGTATTTTTGGTTTGGGAACTCTTTGCCGCAAAACACACTACCTGTCAACTCAGGGGTCTTAACTAACAACTTAATAACTCAAAGAATGTGCTAAATTTGACAAAATAGTCTTAGAAATATTTAGAATCTAAAAGTGGATACATACATTGAGAGATATGACTCTCGCAATTAGACTACCTAGCAATGGTGAGCGACTAGACATAGTCTATGAGACTATAGAAAACGAAATGATTGAAACCAAATGGACTACCTACAAGAGGAATTAAATGCCTTTTCCCTCTATACTTGAGTGTTCTCCCTTGCCTCTTCTATAGCCAAGTGACCATGCGCTCTAATGATGGCTTCATGAGCTCTTCTCCATAACACCTCCACTTCTTTGAGCAGCCACTGTTCTCGTTTGGTTCAATTTTCCGATTGATTCTCTTTTGGCCTACACTACTTGCTGAAGTAAATGCTTCAATTTTTCATTTTCGTATTTTCCTCCTATTTGAAGAAAATCCTTTTTGCCAAATATATATGACCTTTCATCTTTATTTTTTAACACCCCCCCCCTCTAGCTCACATGTGAGCTTGCACCTTCAACCATGTCATGCAAATTGATTTCATCCTTTAAACTCTTTAGACTAGAAGCCTCTAAAGAATTTGTAAACATGTCTGCGACCTGGTCATTAGTTCTAATGAACTTTATATGCACACCCTTGCTCAAAACATTTTCTCAAAGATAATGATAATGCAATTCTATGGGATTACTTCATGCATGAAACATTTTTCAAGTGAATGTCTGACATGTTGTCCCCATATGTTGGAATGGTCTCTATGTGCACATCAAGATTAGCCAAGAGTTTCTTATTGGATTGTTTGTCAAGTGAATGCTAATCCTCTATATGCAGCTTATGTAGATGATAGTCCAACAATAGGTTGCTTCTTAGAGCTCCATGTGATAGGTTTGTTGCCTATCATGAATACATAACCGGAAAGTGGTTCTTCTATCTTCCTTCCAACCAGCACAATCAGCATCACTAAAGCCCTTCACCTGCAATTCTTCATCATATCTATAAAGTAAGGCATGATTGACTATGTGTTTCACATATCTTAGTACTCATTTAGCTGAATTTAAATGTTCACTTGTTGGAGTTTGCATAAATTGAGAAAGAACTCCAACCATATAACAAAAATCTAGTCTTTTAATACTCCTGTATGTAGTTACATCATGTAACTTCTCTCCATCATTTGACCATCGCTTCACATTTGTGTCCATAGGTTGAGAGTGGTTTGCATTCACTCATTCCAAATCTAGAAAGAACATCCAACAGGTACTTTCTTTGCATCAAGTAGATGCCATCTTTCCCATAGAATAGCTCAATGCATGCCTAAAACATATTTTAGCTCACAAAGACATGAAATTTTAAACTCCTTACTGAGTTTTCTTTTTATCTCTTGTATTCCTACAACATTACTTCCTGTTATGATGAGATCATCAACATATATATAGATGTATACCTACTTGCTTCCTCTTTCTTCATGTAGAAAGAAGGATCTGTGCTACTTGAAATATACCCACACCTTTGTGAAGTACTCAACCAATCTTTAGTTCCAAGCACATGGTGCTTGCTTCAGCCCATACAAAGCTTTCTTCAATCTACAAACTAAATATGGATGCTTTTTATCTTCAAATCCAATCAGTTGACTCATGTATACGTCTTCTTGAATTTCACCATTGAGAAAGGCATTTGTTATGTCAAGTTGGTACAATGGCCATGTCCTTGATACACTCACTACAATCAAGGTTCTAATCATTCCCATCTTTACAACAAGGTTGAAACTCTCTTCATAGTCAATGCCATAAGTCTGCTTGAATCCTTTTGCTACTAGTCTAGATTTATGCATAACTAGAGAACCATCAACATGTCTCTTTATTTTAACCACCCATTTATTTGGAAAAATCCTCATACCTTTAGCCTTTGGATTTAGCTCTAATGTGTGATTGTCCTTGAGAGCTTTTATCTTTTCTCGCATAGCTTGCTACCATTCTTTGTGTACATGCTTCTTCATATGCATTTGGTTCTTTGTCTTTGACCACCTCTATCATATATGCAAAATGCTTTGCAATAACACTATCATAGCTCAACCTTTGAATTAAATACCTTGCTCTTGAAGAGATCCTTTCATTTCCTTTTGATTATTGATTCTTCAACCAATTCAACTTTACCTTTGGTGTAATCATCTCTTCATACTCTTCTTCACTATTTTGGATAGCAGTTTCGACTTAAAATCTTTCATAACCGGATGTTGGTGATGAGGGATGACTCCTTAGTTTCCTCTCCCATTTTGACCTTTCTCCATGTGATGTAGAACCTTTTGGACATGACATTTGAGTGCTTGTTTGTTGAAATTCATCTTGGACAACACCTCCATCATCTTCATAATCTTCTTCAAGAATCTTCTCTTTCCCTTTGTCTCCAAACCATGGTCTTAGCTCATCAAATACCACATCTTGTGAGTCTCGTAGCTCCTTTATCACCGGATTGTAGCACCTATATCCTTTTTTCTCCAATCAATATCCAATGTAAATACATTTTTCTTGACTTTGGCTCCATCTTTGTCCTTAGTTCTTAAGAAATGTGAACATGACACACACATCCAAAAACTTTGTGATGGGTAAGATCAAGTTTCTTACCGGTGTTGGAAAGATTTTACCCCTCTTAAAATATTATTAAAAAATAAAAGATTAATTGATTAAATTAAGTTTTAATAATTTATGAAATTGTAACTTATGTTTGATTTAAAATTTTGCAGGACAAGAAGTTTTGATGATCAGTACAAAGATGGGAAGTATTTAAAAGGTGTATTCAATTGTATCTGTGGGTATTTGATTAAAAATGGAGAGCTAATTAAGGATTTATTTAAGGTTTGAAAGTAAATTCAAGGGTCTAATATAGGGATTGAATATGTTTTATAGGGTAAAAGCTTAATTTCAAGGATGATTAAGGGTTTAAATAAGAAATGTAAAGGGTTTTGATAGGACAGAAGTTTAGTTTATGGGTTAGTTGAGGGTTTGGATGAGTATTAAAGCTAAAAGAAAAGGTTTAGATTGGTTAAAACTATGGTTTAAGGGTAGTTTAAGGTAAACCTATGCTAAAGGGGTCAATTAAGTATGTTTTATTTTCTAAAAGAGTCTCTGAAGGAGTTAATGAATAGGGAAAAAGGTATTAAATGAGACCTTAGCAAATATTTTTAATGTAGTTGAATAATTAAATATGTTAATTAATTGACATTATTTAAATAATATTAAGGTTATGGAAAATATATTAAATTTAATAATTAACAGGTTGAATTTAATTAATTCTAAAGTAAATATATAATTGAAAACAATTGAAAGGTTGAATTTATTTAATTCTAAAAGGATGATAAAAGTATAAGGTCAAGTAAGTATTTATTTATAAGTGGTTATTGTAAATTTTGGGAAAATGAATAGAAGGAAAATACCATGCTTTTTTTTGGGTTGAGATGAGTTGAGTGGATGTGGAGTTCATGTAGGCTGCATGAATGAGTTAACTTAGGGAAAATGTGGGCTATGGTGGGCTAATCACATGTATAAAAGGAGGGGAGTCGTATCGAAGAGCTCATGTTATTTTGCAGGTACTTTATTTACTCTAAGCTCTAGGCTATGATTTTTTGTGCACTCATTTTCATGCTCTCCTTTCTGGTAGGAGGAGAGAGAAGGCCATCTCTCTTACTTTTGCATTTCATTTAATGTAAAGCAAATTTCTTTTGCTTTTGATTCTATCGACGTAGAGAAGAGAAGGGGGCAAGTGTTTTCATTCTTTCTTCTTTTCTTTTTTTCTTTCTTGTTTTCTTTATTTCTTCTTCTTTTTTTATTTTATTCTTTCTTTCTTTATCTCGCTCTCTTCTCCCTCTCTTTCCCTCTCTGTTCTGTCGGCGGCGCAACGCGCTGCGCGTAGCAGAGAGAGAGAGAGAGAGAGAGAGAGAGAGAGAGAGAGAGAGAGAGAGAGAGAGAGAGAGAGAGAGAGAGAGAGAGAGAGAGAGAGAGAGAGAGATTTTTATTTTTTTAATTTTATTATTATATTTTTCTTTTAATCTCTCCCTTTCTCCCCTGAATCCGACGGACCAGCATGTAGAGAGAGAGAGAGATAGAGAGAGAGAGAGAGCGAGAGAGAGAGAGAGAGAGAGAAAGAGAGGGTTTTTTATTTTATTTCTTTTCTATTTTATTTTATGCTTATATATATTAGATATTTTATTTTATTTCTTTTCTTTTTTTATTTTATTTTATGTTTTACTTTATACATGTTTTAAATGATGTATTTTCATGTATTTATGTAAAGTATATTTATTAAATATATATTAGAAATATATGGGATGTATATGATTTATGTATGCATGAATTATATGATTAAATGTGTGTACGTATTTTATATGTATCTATGTGTGTGTGTGTGTGTGTTTTAACTAGTAACTTATTTTAGGTTCATTAAATATATTACATTTTTATTTTAATTTAAATATTTTATTTTCATGTATTAAGTATTATTGTTTTTGTTTATTTTTATTTTCATTTAATTTATGTCATGCATATGCATTAAGTATAGTATATATGTTTGAGATGAATGATGTGAATGATTAGTGTATTTATTATGTATATTTGGTATGTATATGATGATTGTGAAGGGTAAGTATATGTGTTCATATAAATAAATTGATTACATAAGTAAATGTATCATTTGATTACCTAAACCTCTTTTATGTTTTCCAGGATACCAAAAGAAGAGGTTAGAAGTAGCCATTTAGCCATTTTTTCCTCATCTTTTCCAAAGATATTTTCCCTAATCTTAAAAATCCACTCTTACCTTTCTTAACTCTTTTTAGGCTTCATCATACTCATCCAAATTCTCCATTCCCAATCATTTCAACCTATCTGATTATATCTTTTCATTTCCTTTCCCTATCCATTAGCCTATCCTCTCCAACCCTTACTTGTTAGCTTATGATAAATGCATTAGAATTAATTTATTAACATGAATCATGTTTGTATGCATGTTAAATGATAGTGCATGTATCCATGTTAAATGTTAGTGCTTATATGCATGTTAGGCATGTTTTGCATGTATATGTTAATGCATGTTATTGAATGTATGCATATTTAGTGCATGTATAGTATATGCATGTTAGATGTAAGTTGGTGTATGCATGTTAGACATAAGTTAATGTATGCATGTTAGTATATGCATGTTAGATGTGAGTTAGTGTATGCATGTTAGATGTAAGTTAGTGTATGCATGTTAGATGTAATTTAGTATATGCATGTTAGATGTAAGTTAGTGTATGCATGTTAGTTGTAAGTTAATGTATGCATGTTCATGTATGAGTGTATGCATGTTCGTGTATGTATGTTAGATGTTTTGCATGCATGTATGTGTGTTAGTTAAATGCATGATTGTGTATGCATGATAGTTATATGCATGTTCATGTATGCATGTTAGTTAAATGCATGTTAGTTAAATGCATGTTTATGTATGCACGTTAGTGTATGCATGTTAGTGTATGTATGTTTATGTATGCATGTCAGATATATTTGCATGTATGCATGTTAGGTATGTATTCAGGTTTGTGTATGCATGTTAGTTAAATGCATGTTTATGTATGTGTGTTAGTTAAATGCATGATTGTATATGCATGTTAGTTAAATGCATGTTTATGTATGCATGTTTATGTATGCATGTTAGTGTATGCATGTTAGTGTATGCATGTTAGTGTATGGATGTTTATGTATGCATGTGAGATATGTTTGCATGTATGCATGTTTGCATGTTTGCATGTATGCATGTTAGGTATGTTTACATGTTTATGTATGCCTGTTTTGTTAGTTAAATGCATGTTTATGTATGCATGTTAGTGTATGCATGTTCATGTATGCATGTTAGTTAAATGCATGTTTATGTATGCATGTTTATGTATGCATGTTTATGTATGCATGTTAGTTAAATGTACGATTGTGCATGCATGTTAGTTAAATGCATCTCTATGAATGCATGTTAGTGTATGCATGTTTATGTATGTAAGTTAGTGTATGCATGTTTATGTATGAGAAGTTTATGCATGTGTTTATGATAGGAATATATGTGCTTAAATGAGACATGTATATTAGAATATGTACATAACGATGAATGTATGTATAAGAAAGTTAATTAACTTATATTAGCATGAGATTTAAATATGTTAAGTTTGAGTATCAATTTCATAAAAGAGTATTTTATATTTATGAAAGCATACTTATGGTTGTCATGTTATTATGCAGCTCATGTTGAAGACGGGTTGAAGAACTGAAGAGTGGAAAAAGAAAATTTACTAAGCTGAAATTCTGTTGTTTAGCTTTTGTATAGGATATCATTCATATAAACAGTTTATAAAATTCTAATATTTAAATATTCATCCATTTATTTTATCTTATATGTTTGACAAAGCATCTTCTAGTAGTACTTCATTAGAAAGTGATTTACCTTCATCTTTGTTTGAATTACTTTTTCCTAGTCCATTAGAAGTTAATGTTACACAAAACACGAAAAATGAAGAATTAGTTAAGGATAATATCGTAGAGGAAACTTTGTATTTGTTAGAGTATGATCATAGATTTTCTAGAGTATTACCTTTAATTTCCATTGTTTTACCCAGTCCTGAAAATAGTGAAGCTCTATTCCCTCCTTCCATAAATAGAAATACTAATAGTTCTCAAATAGACTTAAACAGAACAGAAATTATTAAAGATAAAGTAACTAGTGAGGAACTGATCCTTCCATCTTATATAGAGGCGGTCAATAGGTATAGAAACACTCTGCCTTACGGTCCTTAGTAGAAATACATGTTCTGCCATAGACACCCCGTGTGCACCGTTAGCGAGACGGTTGACTTGATCCATGAGCCGGAATCGCTTCCACATTTGAACCCGACATGAAACAATGGCACAACAAGACAGGTATAATTTCTTTTCTTTTTTTTCATATGCAATAGTTTTTTTTAGGATAAGCGATTGCAGCATCTTGTGGTGGTTCATCTTGCAAAGGCAGTACTCAAAAACCTTGTAATTCCCTGGGTGTTGAGGGTTGGGCTTACACTCTGAGCACCTCCACGACAATAGGCAAGTAGTTCAGCTTCATCTCGCCACCCCTACCATCAAGAACTTGAAGAATTACATTTGCACACACACCATTTAGTTTTTTATATTAGACATTTTCTTACTCAACAATGTATACTTGAATTTATCACGTGCGCTTTAGCTTCGTCATCAAGCGTCAAGTGTAAGCATGCCTATCATGTTCACCTTTCCAAGTGTAAGCATGCCTATCATGTTCTGTAACCACAAAGATACTCTCTGAAGCGTGATCTAAGTAGGTCACTCTGCTTGGGCTATCAGGATCTTTGAACTCATATATCATGATGGTTCCTACCTCCTTTGGCTGATCAGATTTATACCTCCAAAAGACTTCATCAGTCTCTCGGTTTAGGGGCAGATCTATGCTCTTATTGTCTTGGGGAATCCACTCTGGTGTGATAATCCTAGTGAGAACTGATTTGCCTCGAGGGGTTCTAGGTTCTACACCCATGTTTCCTTTCTCTAGGTCTCCTAAGTCCATCTCTGGGATCACGTTTCCAAATTCGTATGTCCTATCTGGATGACTGGTGACTACATATATGGTTCCCTCTTTGTCCAGGTATGCTCCATTTTCAAACTTGACAGCTGGGTGCTCTAGTCCAATGGATTGGTCAGGGTTTTTAATCTGGACCACAAATCTTCCTAGGCCGTCCTCATAGATGCCAGCACCTAATCGGTTGGTCCTCAGGTATTCAAGTTGCGTCTTGTAAGGGCCTTCTACCCTATGTAAATATGGCACACCTGAACTTCCTGTGGGTCTCTCCATACCTTGAGACATCTCAGACTCGCTAGTTTCAAAGCTAGGGTAGTGTGAATAATGGCTCAATTGCTGGGCCCAAGACCTAGTAGTATGATTAACACTAGCCTCTGAAGACCTAAGACTTTGTCTATCTCTCCCTAGGTGTCGTCCTGATCTAAGGTTCATATGCTTAGCTGAGCAATCCCAATTTTTACCCAAGGTACAACCTCGTTGCTGAGTTCTTTTGTATCAGTCACTTGATTCTTTTTTAAGTTGATTATTGTGTTTATGATTTTGTCTGATATCACGTCGTCAGGAATACTTGAGTTAATTTCTGCATTTTAAAGTTGATCGTCTCACGTTAGGTTCTTTTCCTTTAAAGTTGTCGGTCACACACAGGTTATCTCTTGACCTGAACTTGATTTCTTAGATAGTCTTGACTTGTCTCGTGCCTATCGTTGCCCTGACTTACTTTTAGCACTATTCGTACTTAGCCTAAGCTAGGAATTGATAGAGGGGGTTGAGAGTATTCCAACCTCGCTTGCTGATCCCTTGTCCTTTCGATATTTACTAAACTTAAAAATTTGAATGTTACTATTTTAGTAGGACTTTAGCAGAAAGAACTTGAAATATTAGAGTTTTTTAGTATGACTTTGAGTTTGAAAATTCAAAAAGAACTATCATTTGAAAGTTATTGTCTACTTTACGAGAATTGTTAAAAGGGTTTTTATTTTAGCAAAACTGGAATCAAATAATTTAATTAGTTTGGTAAGAGATCAAAAAACAAGAGTACAAGAGGAAATTAAAGATCTTGTTAAAAAACTTAAGTCTAATTCTAATATACAACATAAAATGGATGAATTGTTTCGAGATATGATGGCTGAAACTCAAGGGCAAAAAGTAGTAGAGGCGATGCTTAAGGAAAAAGGGAAGTTCACTGGGGTAAATGCAACTAATTATCTAGATACATTTGAAGATATAGCAAAATTACATGGTTTGTCTGTATCTAAGTGGGTAACTTATTTGGTAAGGCTTGCTATAGGGTCAGCTATAAGTGTAATTGAACCTCATAGTGAGCTTGAATGGGATGAATTTAGGAAACAAATGCATAAGGAGTTCTACCTTGAAGATTATAGTCAGCATAATAGGGAAGGGTTTATGAAATGGCTTAGCACTTCTAAGACTCAGATTTCCCTTACACAATTGCACGGTGAGTTTATGAAAAGGTTTTCACAGTTGCCAGCACAGGATAGAACTGCACTCACACCCGACATAGTTTGATATTTTCTAAAGGTATTACCTTCTGATATTAGAAGTGAAGTTGAAAGAAGGCTTGAGGAACCCAAGAAAAAATATGGCCTTACGGATGATTGGGGAGCATTAAAACAAGTAGTAGAGGCAGTAGCCCAGATGAAACAAAGGCAACATTACTTTATGATAACAATCTAAGTTTCCCACCAATATGTCCCACTACTCCTATTTCTAAAATTAATTCTAGTACCACTGAACAAGCCTCTACATCAAAAATTCCTAGTGAACTGCAATTTGAAATATTTAGTAAATTAGATAATATGCTGTAGATGTATACCAATATGTCTAAAGAAGTAGCTACACTTCAAGATAAAGTCTATTCATTAACCTCACAAGATAGGACAATTTTAGGATCCCAATTTACTAATGCCCCTCAAATATATCCAATGTCTATAGCACCTTTTATGACTCAACCAATAGCTCAAAGTAATGAATGGAGAGGTGCACCCACCTGACGATGTGTTTGGTGTGACTCTACAGAACACATGTCTTATGCTTGTGAATCTTTAAAAGAAGCAAAGGAAAGGAAACTAGTAATAGATATAGATAAAAAATTATGTGATTACCGCACTCATCTTCCATTAGCTGTAAATTGGGAAAAGGGGTATGCAAAAATATATGAAAATATATCTAAAGCACAAAGAAGCTCTTCTGCGGTTAGGTTAGAATGTGATGAGAGTGATTTAGAAGATGAAAACTCTAATGAAAATAAAGATTATTCAATAGAAGCATTAATAAAAGCTAGGGACGATATAATGCATAACACAGCATGGGACTCACCTCTCAATCATTTCTCTATCTTTTCACATATAGCAAATGTGTAAGAGAAGAGAAAACAGGATGAAACTCAGGATATAGAACAAACCAATCGAAGGATAACTAGAAAACAGTTAAGGGAAGAACCTAAAAATGTTCAGCTTAAGGAAAACACAAATTTAGACTCAAATGAACAAAAAAGAAGAGAAATAAGGGAGGGGAAACAACCTGAATCATCAAACAAACCTTTAGATTCAAAGCCTAGTGAATAATCAGAACAAAATGAGGAAAATACAAAGAAACCCAAATGAATTCCTAAAGCCATTTTAGCCTCAGAATTAGAACAGAAAAATGATGCAAAAGAAATACTTTACGACATACTTTTGAAAAGTCAAGTGACTATGTCACTTGAACAATTATTTTCTATGGCTAAACTTGAATTTAAAGAAAATTTTATAAAAATGATCAAGAGAAAAAGATTTACACTTAATACTGATATTGAAATGCAAGAAATGTAGATGTGTCTCTGTAGCTCAGTGATGAGTAGCACCTCCTTTAATGTCAATCCGGGAAGACGGGAGGATGGTATGAAGACCTCGAGCAAGTGGAGGCACAAGTGCGTGAGTGAGAAGCACACAAACATGCACACACATACACACACACGCACACACATGACAAGACAAAGAGTGAGAAGCAATGGAGTTCTTAGATTACTTTCAAAAAGCTCTTACAAGTTCAATTCAATTACAATCTAGGCTCAAAAATGAGCTCTCTAGCTCCTTTTATAGTTTTTGACTAGCTTTGGCCCTGTTCAGACCTAGTGTCTGGCCTAGTTAAAAATTAGGTTCCAAGGCTTATTAGAGGGCTCAAACGAGATATAAAAAATATGAAAATTGGCAGGTAGATACTTCTAAAGCTCCTCAAGCTCAAGGACTCCTTGGCTTGTACAAAATGGAGCTACAAAAATACGAAATGATATTTACAATGGTTTTTAGTGATGAAAATCACTATTTGTGTAGGGATTTTCTCTATTGATTTGTCATACATACCTTTGAGCTCCCTACTTGCTCTTTCTTCTTGTGTGCTCAACTCCTTGATGTCTGAAAAATTTAGATGGCCTACTTGCCAGATCTTCTTTGACTGCCATGTCAGCTTGTGCTGTCCCTTCGCTCTGACTCTCTTCGTCTTGTGGCTCCTTCGGTTCCCTGACTGCTGCCAACACCCCCCCCACTCTCGCGTCTGTTGCCCCTGACAGACCCTTGTCTAGATGTTCGTTGAACGTAGTATTGGACGACGTCGGAAGCGAGGTGATATTCTTCTAATCTGAGCCCCCGTGCTAGATCTGTTAATAATGCGTCCCAATTCACTGGTCTTGGTACGTCCGGGTGTGGCACCCGCAGTTGTTCTGAATGTATGGTTCTCTCCATAGCGAATAAGTGGAGGAGATGTGAAGGCCTGGGTACAAAAATTTCTGAGTGATATTCCCAGAATCCCGTTATGAACATCTCCTCGAAAGTCTGTTTAAAACAAGCGGGGAGGTACTTTATTCTGGCGTGCCAAGCATATATTACTTCTATTGATGGGGTGGTGCTCATGTCGTAAACTAGGTCTTGGTTGCCTATAACGAAGCCTGCTCCTGAGAAGTGGGGATCCTTAATGTTTTTAAATGTCCTGAATGTGATCAACATTAATTCAAATATTTTCATACACATTTGTGCCATCACATCGGGTGTATTGCGTAGTCGAGTGCTCCAGTGTCTGATAGTAGAAATCATGTAATTTACAGTGGGAGGTCCTCGTGGAGGTGCTAGATAAACATAATTTAGCCACTTGGCACAGCCTTTGATGTTCTTGACAGCAATGAAGGCCTATTCAGGAAATTTGGGAATTATTCAAGTCCCATTTATATTACTTATTATGTTAATTTCTCACGTTTGAGCCCAAGCTTGATACCCCATTTATAATAAAATTATCCTTAATGTTAAAGTGTCAGTTTAATATACTCCAATCAAGAGATAATAACATGTTGTGGTGTGTGAATGAGTCAAAAACTAAAACATTAGGACACAAAGAATTGTCTCAAAATCCTGTGTAATTCCCATTTTTCCTGAATAGGCCTTAATGGTGAATTCGGGCCATGTGCGTCTTCGTAGGACTGGGGCATAACAAGGATTGTACTTAATAAAGAGGGGCATGTTATTCCAGGCTCGTACCATTTCAGGATAAGTCTCCAAGAGACGGATCCTCCAAGTGGGTTGATGAATAGAACCTCTTTTTGCACTCTCTGGTATATCGTCGGGGCCAAACTGGGTGGCAAAGGTGGGGGCTTTCCCACATTGTCGTTGGATCTTTGCGTTGTAATCAGCCAACAATATGCAATATGGCACATACTGATCATCATTGGTCCCTATCCACCTGTGATGGGACATACGTCTGAAATACTCGGACTTTCCCTATCCACTTCTAAGGTATCCATTCCCTCTGAGGTTTGTTGCCTTCCTGGCATTGGCATAGGAATGTATGGTTCCTCGTACGAATCATCTACCTCAATGGGAACCAAGTCTTCTGGCTCAGGTTCTATAACTGGAGAGGGTTGCCTTTCATACTCTAGTAACTTTTTCTAGAGCTCAACCACCTGCTCTATCAATGCCTTCACTTCCTCTGAAGTCGAGGCCGGTTCTATTACCTTGGTTGGAGCCTCCTGTTCCTTAAGCTGGCCACGTAGCTCATCACGTTCCCTTTCCAACTCATCATGAGCATCTAATAGATCTGCATAGCTTTCCAAGATGGTCTTCATTGTCTCTTAGGGTACGGCTTTAAACTGCTCTGGATCAATTTCGTGGGGAGAGCCTTCCATTGATGCTTCTAGATTTGCTTCATTTTGCTGCTGCAGTCTCTTGTTCTCTTCAAGGGCGGTTGCCATGTGTTTTCTGAGGAGTGCCAAGTTACGCCGGACTCTGAGATTATCAGCTTGGTATACGTCCAGCAAGGCCTCGAGTTGTTTGGTGCCCGGCTGTTGTGATGGTTGGGGAGTTTCTAGGAGTGTTTGGTGGGCATGTTCGAGCGTGGTGTAACGTTGGTTGAGTTCTGCATTTTCTTCCTCGATCGCTGTGAGGCGGCTCTGAAGTTTCTGATTGGTAGTGATCACTTGATGATAACGATCGTCGAGAGCTCGATACTCATTCTGAAGTTGATAGACACATTGATTTAAAGCTAGGAATATACTATTTACATTAAATGATGCAGGGAGAGATGAAGATGCAAGGGAAATGGGGACGGGAAAGGGAGTTGTGAATGATGTGGAGTCAAGTGGAGATGTGGGTGGAGGGGGTATGGGGGACGGAGGTTGCATGGGGGAAGGGAGTGGTGCTGTGGCAGGAGATGTTTCCATAGTGTCAAATGTTTGAGTGACCGTGTAGATGGGGACCGGTGGGGTGGATGTGACGTTAGTGAAGAGAGTGGTGAAGGTGGGCATAGTGACTCCCCCGAATTGGATTCCCGGAGAGAGTGGAATTCCCATGATGATTGTGGTGATAGTGGACGTGGTGGCGATAGTGTCACGTGGTGGAGTGAGTTGTGTAGTGAGGGGTGGGGAGGGTGGTGACAGTGGTGCTTCCTGATGTTCGTCTGTTTGCGTTGTATTTCCTAGTGCTGATACGTTGATATGAATTTGTTTCCCAGACCTCATGGGACGGGCGGGAACTCCTTTCTCAAATCGGTGAATGTAGGCCATTGCCTCATGAATGGCCTCATCCAATCCTACTGCATCGGCATGTAGCTTGATGGACTCGATGAACAGATCATCCACACCTTCCTCTGCCAGCAATTGGTTCATGAGTTTCTTGCCTGCTTCAAGTGACATTTTATGCTGTTCTTGAACTAGCTTCATGGTTCGATATAGTATTTTTATTTGTGCCGAATACGCGGGGGCACTTGCTAACTCTGAAAGTTCATCATACTCTTGTTCTTCGTAGGCTTCTTCCTCTTGTTCGGTCTCTTGTTCATCTACGTCGACTTCTCCAACTTGCGGTCGGGTGGGGGCTGACGTTGTTGTATGGGTTGGTGGTTCCTGAGCTCGCTCTGTTTCCGTTTCGAGATTAGAGTCGTAGATCAGTCTAGCCACTTCTTCATCAGTGAGATCATTGAGAGTAAAGCCCTGTGGAAATTCCAAGTCTGATGGGACGGGTGGAAACACCAGATTGGGTCCCTCTGTACTTGGTCTTGGTAGTCGAATGGTGAATGGTCTAATGTGTCGTGTCTGGGGAGGGGTAATCTCTGGTGTAGTGGTGGCTCCCCTTGGTTGAGCGCAGGGTAATTGGACTCCCCCTCTCATCTTCTTTGATGGAGGACCTGCCGCTGATAGCCTTCTCTGGAACTCCTGGGCCCGGGACCATACGAGTGCCCGCTGAATAGGCACGTCATAGGCTAGACATCGATAGATTATTTTGGTCAGAGCACAACACCCGTGGAGCACATTTTTCTGCTTCTTGTTCCACCGTTGATGGGCTAGGTGGATCTGATCTATGATCCAATGTGGTACGTTGATAGGGAGGTTTTCTGTCTCTACCAAATACAAGCTAAACCATATCTTCTTTGGTGGCATGGTGAATCTTTCCTGGGCTGGAAAAGCAAAATGCTGCATGACGGTCTGTAGGTGAAGAGCGATGGTCGGTGTCATTGCTACCATATCCTTCAGCTTATTGAGATCTTTATGTTTCATTCTGCCTGGAACCATTGTTTCCTTTTCAGTAGGAATGTGCATACCATGCATGTCCAATGCTTCTCGTACCAGATTGAGGGTCAGTTTGAATCTTTTAAGTTCGTGGCCCGGCAAGAGTGAGGGTAACACAAAAGTGCTGTCGCCTCCCTTGGCCCTGCTAGGAGTGATGGTACTGATAAGATAAGAACAACGTAAGAAATCTGGCTTCGGTAAGTGGGCCCTGAAATAACCGTCCAGGCCAGCTTTGGTCCATACCGAACGCATTACTTCGGCATTCTGATAGCTCTCAAATTCGCGCGTGAAAAAATGGTAGCGTCCCCATTTACCATTAAACTCCAATTGAGCTTCCCAAAAATAGGTTCCATCACCCAATGGTCCTACAACATCACTGAACCAATGAGCGTGTGTCCCTGAGGAGGATCCTGAACTTGAGAGGTGTGTCCCTGAGGAGGATCCTGAACTGGGAGCACATGCACAGCTTGAAGTTCTTGCGGTCTTTCGGTGAGATGTGGTTCAAGGAGGAGTGTTTCTATATCCACAATCTGTGCGCTGGACCTGGCGTGAGAACTGGAACCTCCAGCTTCTGCCATGGCACTGCTTGCTTGTTGGTTCTGTGAGAATATAGAACCATGTGTTAACATTGTAATGTACAGAATAAACCCGTTGTTGTCCCCATTACAACATTAACATGAGGTAGATGATGAGTCAGTGGTCAGTGAGTGCACGATGACAGTGTGTGTAGTTAATGCCTGGATAGTCCTAGGAGCTAGATGGAAAGATGCACTGTCTGACTAATGCAGTTAGTAAAAGGATATGAATTCACAGATTGGGGTCGGGGGTTTATTACAAGTCTTAGGTTGCCAAACACCATGGATGGCTTTTGGTCTTGGTTTTGTGGAGATTCGGGAGGGTTGCATGAGTAATTCTGCTGGGAGTTGTTGTGTCATTGGGACCCATTTACGAGTGAGTCTGTGCGTGCTTCTAGGTGGCAGTGTGTTCGAGTGTATCAGACAAGAGTGGGTGGCGGCTGCTTGAGCGAGTGAACCCTGTCGTGTATGATGTGAATTGTGTGGGGTTAGTTGAGCCCGCAAGCAAGCCTTAGGCACCCAAATTTGTCTTGATTGTGGGTCAGCCTTCATCAAATTCTTGGGTACCCAAATGGATTTCACTTTCTCAACAGAGGTTTTAGGAGTCCTCTTATTAGCATCAAGTCGTTGATTACTAATAGGAAGTTGGGACCGTTGTTGCGACTTAGTTATGGTCGGCAGCTCGTCTTTCTGCACCCACATTTGTTTCATCGGCTGAGTTGTTCTGCTTCGCGCGTTCTTTTGGTCTCTCGCCTGGAGAATCTTCAGTGATTGATCTGCCCTTAGTTGCTGCCTCCTTCTGGCCTTTGGAAAAGAAGGGAGTTCCATTGTGGTTCTGACTCCTTCTTTGAGATCTTCGTTCTTCTGTATCACATAGCCTTGGACAAGAACAACATGGTCAACTTCATGTGTACCCCTGGAGGGACCAGGAGTCTGTGCCTTTCCTAGTTCCTTGAGTGCTCCATTATTTAACTCAATTGTAATTCTAGTTTGATTCACCCATACCTGAAGAAGTCCACTTCTTAGGTTTAAGTTGACTGCTTGGTCATAGATCCAGTCTTGACCCAAGACAAGGGGTTCAGTGAGGTCCTCATCTTGACATACTAGTACTTTAACTGTCATTGCCTCATCGTGAATATAGAGGGGAAGTTCCACCTTGCCCATGCAAGGGGTTTCCACGCCTCCCAATCCTATGAGATATGCTTCCACAGGATTGACAGTTAATTGCAACTCTTGACAGTAAGACAATTTAACAGCACTAGTGGCTGCACCTGAGTCAATCAAGGCTCTTACAGTCCTTGCATTCTTTCCTTGTCCTATATCTAAGGTTATGAAAGGACGTCGATCAGTTATCCTATGTGAGCTAACACCTGAAACTTCACACATAGCCACGTCATATCCTTGGTCTGCATATGCATCTTGCCTAGGGTGCTCTCTACCTTGTCTTGTTAATTTCATTCTCCGTATGCGCTCTAGGGCTTCTGCTTGAGCTTCTTCTCGAATTCGCTTTTCTTCCTCTTTGCGTTTCTTAGCAGTATTGAGTCGACTTAGCAATTCCTCTGTGAGAGGTTCCTGATACAACTTGACTCTGCATTCGCTGATATAACTTGGGAGAACATCGCCTTCTAATGTGGCTAGTTGCACTGCTCCACTTGTTGAGATTCTGTTAATGATCATGGGTCCGTAGCCTCTCTTCTCTAGTTTCCTCGCATGTTGCTTCAATATGTAGACTAAAACTAAGTCGCCTGCCTTTAAACCTTTATCCTTAACGTGGGCATCAAAGTATGCCTTCTGTCGTTTCTTTGCTGCATATATCCCTGCAGCCGCCCTCAGTCTTGTTTCTCCTAATCGTTCAAGGTCAAAAAGTCTTGAGGAGAGTTCATGACCCGTCCATTCATGCTCTTGTGCTACTTTCAGTGTAGGTATTAGGAAGTCCAACGGTAGCACTGCATTTTGGCCAAATACCATCTGAAAGGGGGTAGCTTGGAGTACCGTTTTGTAGGTGACTCGGTATGCCCAAACAGCATGGTGTAGCTGTTTATCCCAATCAGAGCGTTTATTGTTCACTAATTTCGTCAGTACATTGCATAAGATCTTGTTGGTGCTCTCGGCCTGGCCATTTGCTTGAGGGTGATAGGGGGCCGACTTCTTATGAACTACCAAGAATTCTTGGAGTAGATTTTCAATCACTTCGTTCAAGAAGTGAGTGCCTCTATCACTTACTAGTTCTATAGGTAGCCCGTATCTTGTGAATACATTCTCAAACAAGAATTTAGCAGTTGTTTGAGCATCGTTCTTCGTCGTGGCTTTTACCTCTACCCACTTTGTTAGATAGTCTGCCGCAACAATGATATATTCTACATGGGAACCCTTAGCTGGGGGATTAATAGGACCTACGAAGTCTATTCCCCACTTAGAGAATGCACGTCCACCCATCATAGGTTTCAGTGGCATCTCATCTTTACATATAGGATATTGAGTTCTCTGACAGACATCACAGCGTTTCACATAGGTATGTGCATCCATGTGAAGGGTCGGCCACCAGAAGCCCGCAAATAGTATTGCCTTGATCACCCGATCTGGTCCAAAGTGCCCTCCTGCTACACCTTGGTGAGCAGTGTCCAAGATCTTGAGATACTCACTCTCATGGACACATAGTCTCAGGTAACCATCTTTACCACGCTTGTATAGATTATCACCAATGAGTGAGTAATCCTGGGCTTCTTGTTCTAAACTCCTTTTCCTAGCAAGCGTCATGTCTTGAGGGAATGTTTTCGTCCTCAGAAAGGATACTAGTGGTTCACTCCAGTCTGGCACTATGGAAACTTGATAAAGAGTGGCATGTTCCACAGGTGGTTTAGTGCAGCAGATTGGGCATTCCTTGCACAACTTTTGGACATCAGCCTCCATAGTCGGCCAATGCACTCGGAGTCTCCTTAGTGTCTGCAGGGTTCGTTGCTTTGAGTAGTGTTGCTCTAATGCACCTACATGTGCTAATTGCAACCATTTAGCGTACTCATCCTCTTCCACACAACAAGCCAAAATTCCTTGATCTGTGTGCTTGTACATACTTCCTGCCATGATGTGATACTTTTGGGCTTTTACTACCTCTCTATCCTGTGTGTTTATTACTGGGTGGTTAGGCCCGTATGTCAATACTGGCACTAGTGGCTTAGCCCACTGTGGCACCACTTCCAAATTAAACAGGTAAGCATCAGCAAGGTCATCTGACACTCCTTGTGGGGCTTCTCCAGATGTGAGCCTAGAAAGATGATCTGCTCTCAGGTGAGTTCTGCCTTTCCTCACTACTACCTCAAAGTCATATTCCATTAGTAAGAGGAACCATCTCACCAATCTACCTGTATTGCATGGCTTGTTCACGAGATATAGCAGTGCCTGATGGTTAGTAAAAAATTTAAACTTATTTGCAAGCAAATAATGTCTAAACTTTTTAACTGCATATACCATGCCTAATCCTTCTCGTTCGGTGGTTGTATAATTTCGTTCAGCTGCATTCAATTGTCTACTGGCATAGGCAATAGGGAGATCCATATTACCCTCACCCGTAGGTTGTGCAAGTACGCACCCAATAGCATAATTGGATGCATCCACATGAACATGGAAAGGCTTATTCCAATCCGGTGTGGTTAAGATTGGTGCTTAACATAATCGCCGTTTAAGCTCATTGAAGGAATTCTCACATTCCTCAGTCCACTCAAAGTTTGTCAGAAGTCCGTACATGGGCTTTGCAATGACAGCATACATGTGAATGAACCGGCGGTAGTAACCACAATGTCCCATGAAAGCTTGTACTTCCTTGACATTCCTTGGCCTAGGTAGCTCTGCTATGGCTCTCACTTTCTCTTCGTCAGTAGATATGCCATTCTTTGACACTATGTGCCCTAGAATCTTGCCTTGCCTGACCATGAAAACACATTTTTCTGGGTTTAGGCAGACTTGATATTCTCTACATTTGTCAAAGATTTGTCTGAGTTCAGGAATATGGGTTTGTCTAATGTTGGAATGAGCACAAAGATCATCAACATAGACTTCTAAGTTCTTCCTCAGGAACTCCTTAAATACATGGCACATTAGTCTCTGGAAGGTAGCTGGTGCATTGGTAAGCCCAAATGGCATTACACGAAAGGCAAATATACCCCACTCTGTGGCAAAAGCTGTCTTATGCTGATCTTCTGGAGCTATGGCTACTTGATTGTAGCCCGAAAATCCATCGAGGAAGCTGTACACTTCCTTGCCTGCTACTCTTTCTAAGAGATGTTCTGTGATGGGAAGCGGATAGTTATCTCGAATTGTGGCTGCATTGACCTTCTTCAAGTTAATGCATACACGCAGCTTGCCATTCTTCTTGGGCACCACCACGATGGGGGATACCCACTCAGTGTGCTCAATTTCATAGATAAATCCAGCTTCAACCAGTCTATCTATCTCCTCTTTAATTTGGCAACGTAATTATCGTTATATGTATAGGGCTTTTGCTTAGAGGGTTTAGCATCTGAGGTCATGGGGATAGTGTGTGAGCATATGTCAGGGTCAACACCTTTCAAATCCTTGTAACTCCAAGCGAATACATCTCTGTATTCTCTTAGCAAGGCTATTAACGCATGCTCTTCTTCCTCTGTTTGGTCATGGCCTATGTACGTGCATCTCTCCTCTCCTTCTTCTAGGGCCACTACTATTTTCTTGGTGGTTTCTTTGTTATCATAGGCCTCTCCTGATTGCGCCTCTCGTTTAGGCATTCTTATCATGACTCTCATGTCGTCCATCTCATACTTCTTAAAATTTTCCGGGACCTCAAACAAAGATTCTTCCTCTTCTGGTGAGACTTCTCTCTTCTTTCGTTTCTTTCCTTCTTCCTTCGGGGTCACATGTGTGGCTAATCTTACATCATTTGTAAGCTCTCCATGCCTCTGGGGTTGAAATTCTACTTCATGGAAGTATTCTTCATCTGATGCAAAAGGTGGGTCCATAATGATTGACTCTAGATCGGAGTCACTTGCATCCTCATTGCATCAGGGCTAGGTTCGCATTCTTCTAGAACTGCCTCTCCCATGATTGGCTCTATGGAGAAGACTGAAATGTCATAGCCATCCTCATCACAGTGAGGTGTCCATTGTTCCTCATTGATGGCTACATCCATTGTGGCTAGGATTTCTACCCAGCCGTGGGGTTCAAATTCTTCGTCAGGAAAGACTACAGGTGCATAGGCTGGGTCTTGAATGGGTCTATGTGTTTCGTTTGCACCTATTTCTCTGGCCTTTCCTCTCTTCTCTTCCTCTACTGCTACTTTGCACATCCATAAGTGAGTGTCTTCATGCATCCATGAGGATCCTGATCCTATGGAATGCACCGATTCTGTATCATCTTTGGCTCTATGGATGGGGTTCCATTGGATGGGAGGGACATCTCTATGAGAGTAATCCTTGAGATTGACTTTGGTCGTAACACCTAAGTGCTGCAGGTACAAAGAATTGGTTCCCCAATCCTGTACCACTTGCAACTGTCGCATAAAGGGTCGTCCCAAGATCATTTCATAGGCATGGTTCTTGCTAAATTCACATATGGCAAAGGTATGCTCGAACTCGACACCACAGGTGGTGAGAGTTATTCCTTCTAGTAATCCTAAGGGTCTCTCAATATGACCATCGGCCATCTGCAATTTCATTCTCGTTGGCCTGAGTGCTGGCTTGCCCCAATGCTTCCATAGGGAAGTGGTGGCAATTGCAACTCCTGCACATGAGTCCAAAATTGCCTTGGTGGTGTACTCCTGGTAGGTAATGGGAAGATAGGTGTTCCCTTCTTCACCTTCACACATATCTTCTATCTTATCCAAGGGTATCTCTGGCACTGTCCTATGTGATCCTACCTGGGAACGAGGTTTTGCTCTCGGGCACTTGATTGGCTACATGTTTCCACACTTCTGGTCTAACCTTAAGCAGCTCTTCCAAAGTGAGATTGCACTGCACTTTGGTGTTCTTCACTACCTCTGTGTTCCTAGGTATGACTGAATCTTCGTTTCTTACCATGACTGTAGGTGCTCTCATACAGGTGGACTTTGCTTCCCATGGGCCTGTGAAATGGGGTAGTTCTTGTAAAGAATTAGACTCGAAGTCTAATCTTTCTTGAAATTGGGCACTCTCCTGTTCTCCATAAATGGAAGGAAGGTCTTGTGGGAATTGATCGTGTGTGTCATCCACCAGTTCAATGGGGGGAGGAACTTCACTCTCTTTAGCCCATTTCTCTTCTTGAATCTCTCGCAAGAATTCTGGTGTGTATTGATTCATAGAAGAAGAGGTGTCTGGCTCCGTAGAGTTAGGCACGTAGGCCTCAGGCACATAGGCTTTCTGGGTAGGAAGACCTGCTCTTTCACTAGCCTTGTGATGGTGTTGAGGGGCGAGTTCCTTTTGTGATTGTGCCATTAGATTCTCTATTCTTTCTAGGGAGGGGGGGTTGTCTGGTTCATTGGAATTGGGCACATAAGCTTTTGATGGGGGATGGGTCATGTTTTTGCTTGCTTTATCTCTTTCTTGATTTTTTTCTTCCTTGGTAGATCTTGCAATTATGCCCTCTAACTTCTCTAGAAGTCCATCCAAGTGTAATTGCGTCTTGGCTGAGCCCGAGTAATTGAAAAGGCGACTGGCTTCAAACATAGTCTGAGCCAATGCGACCATTTTCGCACAAAGCTTGGTTCTTTCTATCTCTAGGTCAGCTCTAGGGTAACACTTGTCATGATCCGTGACATTTGGCCCTTCTTGGATTCTGGCCTGATATGCTTTAAGCATCATGTCTATATCTTCAGGAGTGGGGTCCGCTAATACTGATCCTGCTTGGGGTGGTGGGTGGGTTACGTGGGGTGTATTAGAGGGTGGAGGGATGGAGGGTGATGGGGATGGTAGCGGTGGGAATGTGTGAGAGTGCGGTTGAGATGTGATCTCTATGATTTTGGCCTTGGTTTCTCGTAGACTTTCCTCAAGTTCACTCATCTTCTTTGCCCATTGCCTTTTCATACGTTCATGGCTATCTCTCCAAGCTCTTGTTCTCTTCTTATTTTGGCTCTCAGTATCGCTAGCGTCTGGGCTCTTTTCCTTGCTTACCCCTTGGTTTTGCTGCACTGCTTGAGCTCTAGTGACTACCTGTACGGGTGCAGTGGAAGTGACACTTTCTGTGGAATCTACCACTAACCCAATAACATTAATAGGAGTGATTTTTGGCATATTATTAGGATTCTTAGGGCAGTCTCGTAAGAGATGCTCCTTTCCACACTCTTGGCAAAAACCTTGAATTGTTACTGACTGGGGTTGCATAGGTGGAGGTAAGGGACAATCACGAATGAGATGATCTCCCTGACATCTGTAGCATGGTCCTTTAGGGAATGGGGGTCTTACTTGCTTAGGTTGAGGCCTAGGGTTGGGGTTTGCATACATGATGTTTGTGTAATCTGACTCCCAACTAGGTTCATTTGGCTCTTCACTATAGTAAGACTCACCATGCTCAGGAGACTGCATGTAGTAGGCCTGGGGACTATCAACATGTGTAGAATCAAAACTATGGTCACTCGGGTCACTTTCAGAAAGCAATTGGGTTACCGGGACTATCGCTCTATTCATGTTTTCTTCTGCAGCGGCATACTTTACAGGGATCACGTTGGATGGAGCTGGAGGTTGTTGGGCTAACACAGGCTGAGGCCTTTGCTGGGCTTGATATTGTGGTTGGTAGGTTTGTTGAGGCCTAGCGTACTGTTGTGGTGGATATTGGTTCTGATATCTTCCTTGTTGAGGGTATGTCTGAGGGTAGGTTTGCCTAACTGCTTGCTTGTTGTATGGGCAATCTTGCGCTGTGTGATTTGTGTATCTCCGTTCTATGGTGCAGTATTGGCCACTAGGATTTACTTGGGGTTGAGCCATAATGGGACATACATTTGCCATATGGTCGCCTCCACAATTATAACATCTTTTTACAGGGGCGAACCTTGGGATTTGTTTACTAGAGACACCTAGTTTCTGAGCAACTTTCTCTGCAAGTTCCTCAATCGATGTGGATTGCGTGGAAGAGAGGCTAGAGGCACTATCTGAATCTTTGTATATCTTGGAAAGCTCTAACTCCTCCCCTAGGTTATCCTCAATGTCGATACACATGCGTACACACTCTTCTATGGTCCTAGGGTCCTTCAAGTACACATATGATCTTAATTTGGTACTTAGCAATCCATCCAAGAATAAAGCCACTTGCTTAGCTGGTGTGGGGAGCTCCGAAACAGGGCATCTTTCTAAGTATTGCCTAAATCTTCTCCCTGCAAGTCTCACGGTCTCTTAGGGGTTTGCTTGAAGCTGTGAATCAGCGAGGAAGTGTTATGTCTTATGCCACTTTTAGAGAATTCGATAATGAATGCCTCTAGAAGTTGGTCTATGCTCCTGAACTGCCTTTCGTTTAGTGGCTGAAACCATGTCAGGGCAGTGTTCCTAAGGGTTAGACCAAAGGCATTATATTGCGTGAATAAATCCTCCACTTGTTCAGCTCTCAAGACTTGCCTGAACTCGGCCACATGATCGTATGGATCTCCGGTGCCATCGAAGTAATTCTTCATGGACTTAGCTAGTTGAGTTGGTCTCAAAGTCCTTGTATGTTCTCTAGGTCGTGGTAGAGGGAAATCATCGGCATTTCTTCGATGTCCTGGGGCTCTAAGTACCTCAGGCTCTACTCTATTGGTTTCCGTCCTCGTTCTTTCTCTGCCCCCTGAGTTGGCAAAGCTCACCTCCGGCCTTTCTCTATGTCTGTCTCTTTGAGTTCCGTGAGTGTGGGAGGTTCCAGCTCCTGGGTGACCAAAGGACACGTTGGATCTTGGTTGGGGGAAAACGAATTCACCCTTCCACGTGTAAGCATGGCTATCATTTTCTGTAACCACAAAGATCCTCTCTGAGGCGTGATCTAGGTAGGTCACTCTGCCTGGGCTATCAGGATCTTTAAACTCATAGATCATGATTGTTCCTATATCATTTGGCCGATCAGATTTATACCTCCAAAAGGCTTCATCAGTCTCTCGGTTCAGAAGCAGATCTATGCTCTTGTTGTCTTGGGGAATCCACTCAGGAGTGAGAATTCTCGTAAGAACAGATTTCCCTCGAGGGGTCCTGGGCTCTATACCCATGTTTCCTTGTTCTAGGTCATCTATGTCCGTCTCAGGGATCACATTCCCGAATTTGTCTGTCCTATCTGGATGACTGGTGACTACGTATATGGTTCCTTCTTTGTCCAAGTATGCTCCATTTTCAAACTTGACAGCTGGGTGCTCTAGTCCTATGGATTGGTCAGGGTTTTTAATCTGGACCACGGATCTTCCTAGACCGTCCTCATAGATGCTAGCACCTAATCGGTTGGTCCTAAGGTATTCCAGCTGCGTCTTGTACGAGCCTTCTACCCTGTGCAAGTATGGCACTCCTGAACTTCCCGTAGGTCTGTCCATACCTTGAGACATCTCGGATTCACTAGTCTCAGAACTTGGGTAGTATGAGTGGTGGCTCAACTGCTGGGCCCACGACCTAGCAGTGTGGTTGACACTAGCCTCTAAAGACCTAAGGCTTTGTCTATCCCTTACTAGATGTCGCCCTGATCTAAGGTTCATAAGCCTAATTGAATAACCCAAATTTGCCCAAGTACAACCTCGTTGCAGAGTCCTTTTGTATCAGTTACTTGATTCGTTTTAGTTGATTCCTCTGTTAAAATTCTTGTCTGATATCACGTCGCAAGGTATATTTGAGTGTAGTTCCGCACTTAAAGTTGATCGTTCCATGTTAAGTTCTTTTCCTTTAAAGTTCTCGACAGTACAAAGATTATGTTCTTAGCTTGAACTTGAAAGTTTAGGTATGCTTCAACTTGATAATTGCCTATCGTCGCCCTGACTTACTCCTACCTCTAGTCGTTCTTAGCCTAAGCAAGGAATTGACGAAGGGGAGTTGAGAGTATTCCGACCTTTCTTGCTGATTCTTGCTCTTTAGTGCTCAAGAAGTTGATTCTCAAGCTTGCACAAAGCCCTTGCTTGGACGCTCTCAATTGCTTCTCAATAGACCATCACACGCTCGTCCTCAAAGCTCGATCCCCGGCAACGGCGCCAAAATTTGGTGTAGCTCAGTGATGAGTAGCACCTCCTTTAATGTCAATCTGGGAAGACGTGAGGATGGTATGAAGACCTCGAGCAAGTGGAGGCACAAGTGCGTGAGTGAGAAGCACACAAACATGCACACATATACACACACACGCGCACACACGGCAAGACAAAGAGTGAGAAGCAATGGAGTTCTTAGATTACTTTCAAAAAGCTCTTACAAGTTCAATTCAATTACAATCTAGGCTCAAAAATGAGCTCTCTAGCTCCTTTTATAGTTTTTGACTAGCTTTGGCCCTGTTCAGACCTAGTGTCTGGCCTAGTTAAAAATTAGGTTCCAGGGCTTATTAGAGGGCTCAAACGAGATCTAAAAAATATGAAAATTGGCAGGTAGATACTTCTAAAGCTCCTCAAGCTCAAGGACTCCTTGGCTTGCACAAAATGGAGCTACAAAAATATGAAATGATATTTACAATGGTTTTTAGTGATGAAAATCACTATTTGTGTAGGGATTTTCTCTATTGATTTGTCATACATACCTTTGAGCTCCCTACTTGCTCTTTCTTCTTGTGTGCTCAACTCCTTGATGTCTGAAAAATTTAGATGGCCTACTTGTCAGATCTTCTTTGACTGCCATGTCTGCTTGTGCTGTCCCTTCGCTCTGACTCTCTTTGTCTTGTGGCTCCTTCGGTTCCCTGACTGCTGCCAACAGTCTCGTATATCAAAAGATATTCTTTCTTCTAACTCTGATGATGAGGAAGAAAGTGAAGGTTATGTTAATAAAAATTTTCTAGGTCTGATTCTTCCAGATAATATAAATGAACAAAGTGAAAGTAATTATAAAAAGAGTTTTTGGGCTAGAGGAACACCTGAAATAAAAGTAAACTTATGAGATAGAAAAAAGTCATGTATAGTTTTAGCTTTATTAGATTCAGGTTCTGAAATTAATGTAATCTCAAAAGAATTGTATGATAAATTTAGTTGGCCGATAGATAAACAACATGGGTGGATAATGAGAACAACAGATAATGGATGTGGTGCACTTTTAGGAGCTTGTGCAAACATTCCAATTTTAATTGGAGGAATAACTAAAATTTTATTCAAGATAATTGATCTTATGAAATCATTTGAGGACAACCATTTATTTGTGAAACACGAATGGAAACAAAAGTAATGGAAGACGGCTCTGCATATGCTAGAATCAGGTCAAAAGATGATTTGCAATCATTACAAGTTATGATTGTTAATCCAAACCACACTAGAAATCGAGAACAAATTAGGAAAACACCTATCCGATCACAAGAGAAGTTGCACGAGAGTCATCTACCTCTTTGTGAATCTGGGACTTATTTCGATCAGAATTTTTATTAGAGACCATTGTTGAGCAGGATAAAAGTGATAACTGGTTTGAAATATCGCAAAAATGTGTACATAAATTAGAAATTTTTTTTGTATATTTTACATCCTCAAAATTACAAATTTTAAATAGTAAAGATATTCCTAAGAAGATGATGAAAAAACATGAAAAATATTTTAAAAGTAAAGGTTATATGTCTACAAATGAACATATTGAAAATATAATTGAAACATCTTTTTCTTCTTCTTTACTTGATGAAATCAATCAAACTTTACATGATGCAAAATTAATGCAAATTATACTTTTGAACTCGTTAAATGAAAATGAACTAATTTTGAAATTTTTCTAATTATGAAGCTAAAATTAATACGAAATATAAAACAGTTGATAAAAAAGTTAAACTTGTAGCCCAAGCTTTACCTGGAGGAAGTGACCAGAAAATAAAGCAAGTAGCTAATGATCCCATTTTATGTGATATTTCAAAAATAGGACATAATTTTATTGATGAAACCATTAAATTAATAAAAATAGGAAATGAAGATTCTTTTGTACTACCTACTGAACGTGAAATGTTTTTTGAAATGATAAGAAAACATGGAAAAGCTTTCTCTCTTTATCCTCATGAAATAGGATGTGTTGATCCTAGAATAGTATCTCCAGTGATTATATTTACCGTAGCCCATATTCCTTGGAATCTTAGCCCTATACCAGTTCCAAAGGCTCATTTACCTGAGCTAATGAAACTGCTTAAGGAGAAGATGCATATGAAAATTCTAGAACCTTCTTCTACACCTTCTTCTAATAGATGGTTTACTGTTCCTAAAAAGAATGGGAAGCTTAGATCTATCCAAGACTTACAACCCGTAAATAAAGTTACAATTAGGAATGTAGGAACCTACCCTATTATAGGAGAATTTGTCGAAGCTTGTGCTGGGCATTCTATATATTCTATAGGTGACTTATATTTTGGTTATGATCAGTTCTAGCTTGCTACTGAGAGTAGAGATATAACTACAATGAAGAATCCTTTAGGTTTAGTCTGTATGTGTACTCTTCCTCAAAGAGTTACAAACTCGGTAGCATATATGATGAATGCAATGAATTTGGTTCTTCATGATTTTATTCCTAATGTGACTATGCCATTTATAGATGATATTCTGATTAAAGGCTATGAAGAAAAAGAAAAAGATGAAACATTAGATTCTTTAGGATGTAGGAAGTTTGTATCTAATCATATTTCAGATTGTGAGAAAATACTTAAAAGATTTGAAGAAGTAGGATTAACATTTTCCATAGAAAAATCAGTATTTGGAGTTAATGAAGTTCTTATTGTAGGACATTTATGTGGTTACTATGGTCGTAGGCTTTATCCACCAAAAGTGGATGCTATAAATACATTATCTGAAACTTGTAGGAACATTAGTGAGGTTAGAAGTTTCTTAGGAGCATGTGTATTTTATGCTATTTGGATACCGCATTATGCCCATGTAGCTAATCCATTGTATGATCTACTTAGAAAAAATAGTAAAATTTAAGTGGATTGAAACTCATATTAAAGCAATGAAGAAATTTAAAAGTTTACTTTCTAATGCACATGTTTTAAAACGTGTAAATTACTCAAATAATAAACCAATTATTTTAACTATAGATATAAGTCCCATAGGTATAGGATTGGTAATTGGACAAGATGATAGTGAGGGAAATAGATACGCTATTAGATTTGGGGCTAAAAGTTTACATGAAACTCAAAAACATTATCCACAAATAAAACGTGAACTATGGGGTTTAGTATTACGTTAAAAAATAAGAAGGAATATTTTATAGGAGCTAATGTAGTAATAGAAACAGATTGTTTACCATTAATAGGAATGATTACTAATTGTTCTTCTCCCGACCTAGCGAATCTGTTAAGGTGGATATCTTATATTAAGTTTATTAATCCTGTTTTAAATCATATTTCATTGAAAACTAACTCTGTAGCAGATATGCTTTCTAGGGCTAAGTTTGAAAATGATGACATGACTAAAATTGAATTAAATGTGATTAATTATATTTCTAATGTTTATATGTATGAAAAATTTGATGAAAAAGAATATGAGAGAATTTGGTATGATATAGGATATTATCTTATCACTTTAAAACAATTACCTGTTTGGTCAGCTAATAGGTTTATAGACATTAGAAAACATGCATTTAATTTCATTTTAAAGGATGTTTTTATTTGGCGTCATGCAAAAGGGAAAATTGGATGTCCACAATGATTTTTAGGAAGTAAAAACCTTCAAAATAGAATTATGATAGACATGCATGAAACCCTTTGGGCAGGACATAAAGGCTTCTATGCGATGTATGATAAAATTAGAGAAGCTTATTGGTGGCGAGGTATGTATGTGAATATACGTGACTTTGTAACTACTTGTACTACTTGTCAAGTACATTCGTCAGTTAGACATAGGGAACCTCTGCACCCAACTTACCCTCCTTGTATTCATTACAAGTCAGTATTTGATGATGGGGGAAGTATCTCAATCCCTATGCAACGACGAAGCGCGAATGACCTCCATAGGTATCCTTCTTTGAACTCTGCACACCGAAAATGCTCTTTCTCATAGCATATGCAGAGAACTCCAGTGAGCTTTTGTACACCTGTAGTAGACACCAAGGGCTTTCCAACAAAACAAATTTCACTTGCAATGGATGTTTACACAAAGAGAAACAATGTCTACAACATGAGCTAGTTGAATGCTCACAACTGCTAGTCAAGCAAAGACCTCACTTCACTCTAGCAAGCGTTTTCCAAATAATATACAGAGAATGAATCTCCACATTCGCTCCAATTTAGAGCACTCTAATAGCTACCCAATGACACCAAAATCATAGCAAATGGATAAATAGAGAAGGAGAACCAGCCCTTACAACAGAGAGCAAAATATTTCCAACAGAGCCCACACACAGAGAGAGATATCAATCACACAACTTCACTAAAAGGAATGTTTCTGCCAGACTACTCAAAGAATGCTCCCGAGAATTGGTGAGCATAAAATAGACCCTAATAGATATCCTAGGAGACAAGAATTACATCAAATGGATAGAATATGAGGGAGAACTAATGCTAACAACTCAGGGGTAGAGAGTTGCAACACTGCCTGTGCACACACATAGATATGCCTACTAAAAGAAAACAAACAAGCAAGCAAGGGGCTTGCTTATCATAACTCCAGCACTTAGTGATCACTTCACATGAGCTAAAACTCCAAGAATATGGCCCAAAAGAAGTCGAGATACATGCTCCTTTTATATGAGAAGTGTGCCCCTAAAATCTAGGAACTACCTTTCCAAATCAGCCTCCTAACTTGGAGGACTTAGTTGAGATGGGAGTGGTTGAGTGACTTTTCTTGATGGAATCTCGTGGCTTTTGGCTTCCTCTGATTGCTCCACATTTCCATAAAAGATTCCCGACGAATTTGTAGCTTGAAGCTTTCCTTAACACTCCCCCTCAAGCTTCAATTCTTCGTCCTCATCCAAGCTCCATGTTGATGCATTGCTTGAATTTTGAAATCTTCATCTCATCCAAAGCCTTTGTAAACATGTCGGCAACTTGGTCCTTGGTACCAATATGATGTACTGAAACCTCCTTGGATATCACCTTTTCCCTTATGAAGTGATAGTGCACTTCAATATGCTTGGTTCTAGCATGATAGACAGGATTCGATGCTAGATGAATGCTACTCATATTGTCACAAAAAATTGGATATGTGTCAACCAGCAAATTAAGCTCCATAAATAACTTCTTAATCCACATTATCTCACATGTGACTTGAGCCAAAGCTCTATACTCAGCCGTGTAATGCCACCATGGGTTGCTTCTTTGAAATCCATGAGATGATCTTGCTACCTAGCATGACTAAGTAACCACTTGTACTTCTTCTATCCTCCTTCGAACTGGCGCAATCGGCATCTAAATACGCTTGGACCTGCATATCATCATCAAATGAATAGAACAATCCTTCATTTATAGTGGCCTTGAGATATCGTAACATTCTTCTTGCAGCTTGCAAGTGTGTAGTCCTTGGACTATGCCACCATGGGTTGCTTCTTTGAAATCCATGAGATGATCTTGCTACTTAGCATGACTAGGTAACCACTTGTACTTCTTCTATCCTCCTTCGAACCGGCCCAATCGGCATCAGAATACGCTTTGACCTGCATATCATCATCAAATGAATAGAACAATCCTTCATTTATAGTGGCCTTGAGATATCGTAACATTCTTCTTGCAGCTTGCAAGTGTGTAGTCCTTGGACTATGCATAAATTGTGATAACACTCCAACTCCATATGCTATGTCGGGCTTAGTTATTGTGGCATAATTGAAAGAGCCTACAATAGATTGATACAAAGTTACATCCTCTAATGGCTCTCCATCAATGGAGCTTAGCTTTACATTTACTTCCATGGGCTTTGAAATAGGCTTGCAATGTAGCATCCCAAACCTCTCAAGTAGTTCTAGAATATACTTCCTTTGTATGCGCATAGTACCTTCTTCTTTGTATACAACTTCAATGCCAAGAAAATACCTAAGATCTCCAAGATGAGAGATCCTAAACTCCTTTCCAAGCTTTGCCTTGATCTCCTCAATGCCCTTTGTATCATTACCTATAATGATAAGATCATCTACATACACACACATGTAGACTACAAGTTCTCCCCTTTGTTTGATGAAGAGAGATGGATCCGACTTGCATTTACTGTAACCACATTTTATCAAATAGTCCACCAATCTTTGGTTCCAAGCCCTTGGAGCTTGCTTTAGGTCAAAAAGTGCCTTCTTCAACCTACAAACATGATGTGAAACTCGTTATGAACAAAACCTAGTGGTTGCTCCATGTATACCTCTTCTTCCAAGCCTCCATTGAGAAGGGCATTCTTGATATCCAATTGGAAAAGCTTCCATCCTTTGCTAGCAGTCATTGCAATGAGTGTCCTAATGGTGCTCATCTTTGCCACGGGGCTGAATGTCTCTTCAAATTCCACTCCATAGGTTTGTGCAAAACCCTTGGCCACCAATCTTGCTTTGAACCGTAGAAATAGATCCATCCGAATTCCTTTTTACTTTATACACCCACTTATTACTTATTACCTTCATGTTCTCCTTCTTGGGCACTAGAGTCCATGTTTGATTTTCCTCAAGTGCGTCGATCTCTTCTTGCAATGCCTCTTTCCATTCAGTGTACCTGCTTGCATCTTCATAGCAATCGGGCTCATGATCTTCTACTACTTTGTTCATATATGCATAATGTGTTGCCATGTATGAATCATAAGTAAACCTTTGAGTTGGATACGTGTGACAAAGTACTTGTTACCTCTAATGGATTGCTCTTTGGTTGGCTCCCACACATTTGTATGTATCAACTCTAATGGATGTTGGCTTATGTAGCCACTCTTCTTGAATGGAAGTCTTGCTTGCTTCCCTAGTTCACAAGATTCACATAAATGCTTCATACCTTGTCCTTGGAAGTTGGGAAGACTTTCAACCAGCCTCTTGAATTGCATTTCCTTCATTCTTTGTATGTTGATGTGACCTATCCTCTTGTGCCACAAGTCCAACTCCGAAATCCTCTTGTTTCCATATGTGAAGTAGACATGTTGAGTAGAATGGGAATTTACCTCCAAAGTGAAGAGTCTCCCTTGCTTCTTTCCTCTTGCTATGACCTTGTAACCTTGCTTAGGGTTCTCCACAAAGCATCCACCTTTGTTGAACCTTACTTGATAGCCTCTTTCAACCATTTGCCCAACGGACACCAAGTTCTTTGTGATGGTAGGTACATGCAAGACATCCTTGAGACATCTTCCTTCCTCCTTGTCATCCAAAGCTACATCTCCAACATGGGAGATCTCATGAGCTGTATCATCACCTGTTCCTACTTTTCCTTTACCTTTGGGAACATGTAGATTAGCAAACCAAGAAGCATTGCAACTCATATGGTTGGTACATTCACTATCAATATACCAAGTGGTATCTACTTTGCTTGCATTCCCATTCATGTGCATCATCAAGAGATTATCATTTTCTAAACTTCTAGAATCATAATTACGTTGGCCTTTGTATGAAGAACCTTGATTATAGCTCCTTTGGTTTCCTCCTTGGTAGCAATCTCTAGCATAGTGGCCAAACTTGCCACATATGTAACATCCTTCGCCATCTTGATTCCTGTTTTGTTGATGTCGTCCTCCTCTTCCTCTTGATCTTCCTCTTGATCTTCCTCTACCTCTTTGTGATGAAGTTCCTTGTTCATGTCCTTGCTAGAGTGGCCTTGCCTTCCTCCAAACCTTCCTTTGCCCCTTCATTGTCCTCGTCTTCCTTTGCCCCTTTGATTACCTGCATAGAAAACTTGTGCATCCTTGCTTTTAGTTGAACTTCCACCTATGTTCATCTCTTCGGTGACCATGAGAGCAACCAATTGCTCAAAATCGGGAAGATTATCCCTTACATATACTGAAGTGGTAAAGGGTTTCCACTTCTCATCATCTCTCAAACCATTGAGAGTATAAGCCACAAGATCGTCATCGTCTACGTGGCTTCCAATGGATCCCAATGCATCTAATAACTCCTTGACCTTAAGTATGTAGTCATTTACGCTACTCCCTGAGCTCTTCCTAAGGTTGTTGAGCTCATTATTGAATTGGATCTTCCTTGCTTTTGTGCTTGTTGAATAAAGCCTTTCAAGTGTCTCCCATACCTTCATGCTTGAATCCAAGTCTTGGATATGGCCGATCATGCTATTGCTAATGTGTTGGGAAAGGATAAAGATAACCCTCTTGTCTCTTTCATTCCATTCCCTACAAGCCCTTCTCTAGTCATTGGTTGGATTTTCATCCAACCTAGGTCTTGGCTCACTTCCACTAATCAATCCCCAAAGGCCCTTACCCATAAGTAGTTGGAGACTCTAAATCTCCATGGTTGATAGTTCCCCTTGTCTAGCTTCTCAATTTGAGTGTTGAAGTCTCCCATATCTAGTCTTTGATACTTGACCTAGCCCTTGGCTAATGCTCCAATGTGTGTAAAATGAAAATGAGGCTCTGAGGTTACCTCAATCCAAAGCTTTCCTTAGATGGACACCTTGTGCCCTTGAAAATTTGAGTAGAATAGCTCCACCTTGATGTGAGCTACCTCCAAGAAGCTTTTGTTGATGCAAATCGTCAACCACTAACTCCAAGAGGTCTTCTTCCTTGTATTTGATATCTTCAAGATGCCAAAATGCTCTAATACCACTGATGGGGGAAGTATCTCAACCCCTATGCAACGACGAAGCGCGAATGACCTCCACAGGTATCCTTCTTTGTCCTTTGCACACCAAAAATGCTCTTTCTCAGAGCATATGCAGATAACTCCAGTGAGCTTTTGTACGCGTGTAGTAGACACCAAGGGCTTTCCAACAAAACAAATTTCATTTGCAATGGATGCTTACACAAAGAGAAACAATGTCTACAACATGAGCTAGTTGAATGCTCACAACTGCTAGTCAAGGAGAGACCTCACTTCACTCCAGCAATCTTTTCTCAGAGAATATACAAAGACTAAATCTCCACATTGGGTTCACTTTAGAGAACTCTAATAGCTACCCAATGACACCAAAATCATAGCAAATGGATAAAGAGAGAAGGACAATCAGCCCTTACAATAGATAGCAAACTATTTCCAACAAAGCCCACACACACACAGAGATATCAATCACACAACTTCACTAAAATGAATGTTGCTCCTAGACTACTCAAAGAATGCTCTAGCGAATTGGTGAGCATAAAATAGACTTTAATAGCTATCCAATGAGACAATAATTACATTGAATGGATACAATTTGAGGGAGAACCAACACGAACAACTCAGGGGTAGAGAGTTGCAACACTACCTGCGCACACACATAGATATGCCTACTAAAAGAAAACAAACAAGCAAGCAAGGGGCTTGCTTATCACAACTCTAGCACTTAGTGATCACTTTACATGAGCTAAAAATCCAAGAAGATGGCCCAAAAGAAGTCGGTATACATGCTCCTTTTATAGTGAGAAGTGTGTCCCTAAAATCTAGGAACTACCTTTCCAAATCAGCCTCCTAACTTGGAGGACTTAGTTGAGATGACTTGGGGAGTGGTTGAGTGACTTTTCTTGATGGAATGTCGTGGCATTTGGCTTCCTTTGATTGCTCCACATGTGCATAAAAGATTCCCTACGAATTTGTAGCTTGACTCTTGACTTTTAACAGTTGATCTAGTGACCATGCCTAAACGTTTAGATAGGATGAGATATATAGTATTAGCTAGGGAAGATATGACTAATCATGCAGAGGGTAGAGATCTTCATACTAAAACTACTTATAACATATGTAGATTTTTGTTAGAAGAAGTTATTTCAAGATTTGGCTATGTAGAAAAGTTAGTAGCAGATAGGGGCGAGTTAGATGCTCGAGAGGCAAGAGAATTCTTTGACCAGCATGGGATTCGACTATCTCTCACAACTGCATATAATTCGGATTCTAATGGTAAGATTGAACGAGGTCATCCATCTATTGTGAAGACAATCTCTAAGGCCTGCAAAGGTGATACAGCGCAGTGGCCTAGGTTCCTTCCTTTTGCATTATGGGCAAATAGGATTTCATATACTAGGTCTACAGGATTTATGCCTATAGAACTAATGTGTTGTCAGAAGCGAATTTTTCCTATCCAGACCCAGATTATTTCATGGATGATGCTTCCGTGGAATAATGAGATGACTCGTGAAGATCTCATTTCTGAGAGGGATTATGTAGTTAGATCTAGGAAATAAAATGACATATGCAGTTAGATCTAGGATTATGCAGTTAGATCTCAGTTACATACGAACCAAACCATCTTTTGATTAACTTCTTCCTAGCATCATACTGTGTATCAAAACTACTATCGTAAACTAATACCCAATCATCTATTTCTATAGTACGAGGCCTAAGTCTATGTTTTTTATCAAAATAGATTTTATTTTTAAGACGTGATTCTCTAACTTTTGTACAAAAAGTTAGAGAATCACGTCTTAAAAATAAAATCTATTTTGATAAAAAACATAGACTTAGGCCTCGTACTATAGAAATAGATGATTGGGTATTAGTTTACGATAGTAGTTTTGATACACAGTATGATGCTAGGAAGAAGTTAATCAAGAGATGGTTTGGTCCGTATGTAGTAGTAACTATTTTTGGTAATGGTACATTTAAACTTGGGGAATTTCATGGTTCTTTGTTGTGAAATTTTGATTGCAGGGAAAAGGATTAAACCATTCAAGAAACGAAATAATGAAGATTATGAGATTGACGAGACTGATGAAGATGTTGATGAAGATTAAAGATCTGTTTTAAATCAGGTGAAAAAGTTCTAATTAAAGATTTGTTTGATTTTTTGTGTATATGCACTACATTAATGAATGAGTTAAAAGGATATGTTCAAATTTTTCAAAAAACCAAGTAGAATTTAAGATGTTAAATATCTGATATATTTTATGATTGATGCATGAAAAACTTGTATTTATATGAATTAAATCAGATAGTTAAATAGAAACTTTTGGAATTGGAATCTTGTGGAAGAAATGGTAGACTTATTATGAATACATGTATATGCTGAAAAGTTTATCCATTAGTAAGTGGAATTTTTGTATCTTACTTTATTCCTTATGAGATCTGACCTCCAAATGAGTTAAAAGATAAAACTTCATACCCAATTTAGCCTATATGTATGTGTTTATAGTTAGTGCGCTATGATGGGCTAGTAGGCGGGTGGAATAATCTTGGTTGGGTGATCAAGGCCACGAGCTGATGCTAGTTTCATCATAGGCCTAACCTTTATGTTTTCATGCGCTTGCATGGGCCGGTAGGCAGGTGGAGTCACTCTGGTCGGGTGGCCAGAGCCATGAGCCGACATCGATTTTGTGTAGGGCTGACATAGTTTTGGCATGTGCTATGCCGGGTTGGCAGACAAGTGGAATAAACTTGGCTGGGTGGACAAGTCCGAGAGTCGCACCCAATTTCAATATAGGCCGATTTGTTATAAATAAATAAAGAGCTGAGTTGGGATGAAGTAATAAAACAAGAAAAAAATGAAATGAAAAATAAAAAATAAATGAATGGAGAGTCAGACCATAGGAAATAAAAGTAGGAGTCGAATAATTCTATTAACTGATGAAAAAGTTTTGGTATATGTTGCTATGTAGGATAAGTTACTTAATCGAAGCAAGTTACATGAACATAAGGACTATGACACTTATGGTTTATTCCTATAAATGTTTGTTTAAATATAGAATCAGAGATATAACATGATATTTATATGACTTATATCTACTTTGTTTTTTTAGAAGATTTGTACTAATCTTCTTAATTGCACAAAGTATGAATGCATGATAAAAATAACTTTGAAAATTTAAAATTTATTTACAAAGAATTTGATATGTTCCACTTGAATCTGTAGGTTGGCCCATTGGCACGATGTGCAGGTTTAGTGGGGACGGATGTCGAAAAGATTTTATCCCTCTTAAAATATTAGAAAAAATAAAAGATTAATTGATTAAATTAAGTTTTAATAATTTATGAAATTTTAACTTATGTTTGATTTTAAATTTTGCAGGACAAGAAGTTTTGATGATCAGGACAAAGATGGGAAGTATTTAAAAGGTGTTTTCAAATGTACTTGTGGGTATTTGATTAAAAACGAAGAGTTAATTAAGAATTTATTTAAGGTTTGAAAGTAAATTCAAGGATATTCAAAGATCTAATATAGGGTTTGAATATGCTTTATAGGATAAAAGCTTAATTTCAAGGATAATTAAGGATTTAAATAAGAAATCTAAAGGATTTTGATAGGCTAGAATTTTAGTTTATGGGTTAGTTGAGGGTTTGGATGAGATTTAAAGCTAAAAGAAAAGGTTTAGATTGGTTAAAACTATGGTTTAAGAATAGTTTAAGTTAAACATATGGTAAAGGGGTCAATTAAGTATGTTTTATTTTCTAAAAGAGTCATTGAAGGAGTTAATGAATAGGGAAAAAGGTATTAAATGAAACCTTAGCAAATATTTTAAATGTAAATATATAATTAAATATGTTAATTAATTGACCTTATTTAAATAATATTAAGGTTATGCAAAATATATTTAAATTTAATAATTAATAGATTGAATTTAATTAATTCTAAACTAAATAAATGATTGAAAAGAATTGAAAGAATGAATTTATTTAATTCTAAAAGGATGATAAAAGTATAAGGTCAAGTAAGTATCTATTTATAAGTGGTTATTGTAAATTTTGGGAAAATGAATAGAAGGAAAATCCCACACCTTTTTTTTGGTTGAGATGAGTTGAGTGGATGTGGAGTTAATGTAGGCTGCACGAATGAGTTAACTTAGGGAAAATGTGGGCTATGGTGGGCTACTCACATGTACAAAGGAGGGGAGTCGTATCCAGGAGCTCATGTTATTTTGCAGGTACTTTATTTACTCTAAGCTCTAGGCTATGATTGTTTGTGCACTCATTTTCATGTTGTCCTTTCTGGTAGGAGGAGAGAGAAGGCCATCTCTCTAAATTTTGCATTTCATTTAATGTAAAGAATTTTTTTTTGCTTTTGATTCTGTCGACGCAGAGAAGAGAAGGGGGCAAGTGTTTTCATTCTTTCTTTTTTTCATTTTTTCTTTCTTCTTTTCTTTATTTCTTCATTTTTTTATTTTATTCTTTCTTTCTTTATCTCCCTCTCTTCTCCCTCTCTTCTCATTCTCTTTCCCTCTCTGTTCTGTCAACGGCGTAGCGCACTACGCATAGTGAGAGAGAGAGAGAGAGAGAGAGAAAGAGAGAGAGAGAGAGAGAGAGAGTTTTATTATTTTTTTATTTTATTTTTATTTTCTTCTTTTAATCTCTTCCTTTGCCCCCTGCAGCCACTGGACCAACACACAAAGAGAGAGAGAGAGAGAGGGAGAGAGAGAAACAGAGAGAGAGAGAGAAACAGAGAGAGAGAGAGAGAGAGAAAGAGAGGGTTTTTTATTTTATTTCTTTTCTTTTTTATTTTATGCTTATATATATTAGATATTTTATTTTATTTCTTTTCTTTTTTTATTTTATTTTATTTTGTACTTTATACATATTTTAAATATTTTATTTTTATATATTTATGTAAAGTATATTTATTAAATATATATTAGAAATATATGGAATATATATGATTTATGTCTATGTGAATTATATGATTAATGTGTGTATGTATTTTATATGTATTTATGTGTGTGTCTATTTTTAACTAGTAACTTATTTTAGGTTCATTAAATATATTACATTTTTATTTTAATTTATATATTTTATTTTCATGTATTAAGTATTATTGTTTTTTCATTTTAACTTTCATTTAATTTATGTCATGCATATGCATTAAGTATAGTATATATGTTTGACATGAATGATGTGAATGATTAGTGCATTTATTATGTATATATGGTATGTATATGATGATTATGAAGGGTTTGTGAATGTGTTCATATAACTAAATTGATTACATAAGTAAATGTACGATTTGATTACCTAAACCTCTTTTATGTTTTCCAAGATACCAAAAGAAGGGGTTAGAAGTAGCCACTTAGCAATTTTTTCCAGATGTAAGTTAATGTATGCATGTTAGATGTAAGTTAGTATATGCATGTTAGATGTAAGTTAGTGTATGCATGTTAGTTGTAAGTTAATGTATGCATGTTCATGTATGAGTGTATGCATGTTCATATATGTATGTTAGATGTTTTTCATGCATGTATGTGTGTTAGTTAAATGCATGATTGTGTATGCATGATAGTTATATGCATGTTCATGTATGCATGTTAGTTATATGCATGTTAGTGTATGTATGTTTATGTATGCATGTGAGATATGTTTGCATGTATGCATGTTTGCATGTATGCATGTTTGCATGTATGCATGTTAGGTATGTATGCATGTTTGTGTATGCATGTTAGTTAAGTGCATGTTTATGTATGTGTGTTAGTTAAATGCATGATTGTATATGCATGTTAGTTAAATGCATGTTTATGTATGCATGTTAGTGTATGTATGTTTATGTATGCATGTGAGATATGTTTGCATGTATGCATGTTAGGTATGTATGCATGTTTATGTATGCATGTTTATGTATGCATGTTAGTTAAATGCATGATTGTGTATGCATGTTAGTTAAATGCATGTTTAGGTATGCATGTTTATGTATGCATGTTCATGTATGCATGTTAGTTAAATGCATATTTATGTATGCATGTTAGTTAAATGTATGATTGTGCATGCATGTTAGTTAAATGCATGTTTATGAATGCATGTTAATGTATGCATGTTTATGTATGTAAGTTAGTGTATGCATGTTTATGTATGAGAATTTTATGCACGCGTTTATGATAGGAATATGTGTGCTTAAATGAGACATGTAGATTAGAATATGTACATAAGGATGAATGTATGTATAAGAAAGTCAATTAACTTATATTAGCATGAGATTTATATACGCTGAGTTTGAATATTAATTTCATAAAAGAGTTTTTTATATTTATGAAAGCATAATTATGGTTGTCATGTTATTTTGCAGCTCATGTTGAAGACGGATTGAAGAACTGAAGAGTGGAAAAAGAAAATTTACTAAGCTGGAATTCTGTTGTTTAGCTTTTGTATAGGATATCATTCATATAAAGAGTTTATAAAATTAAAATATTTAAATATTAATCCATTTATTTTATCTTATATATCTGACGAAGCATCTTCTAGTAGTACTTCATTAGAAAGTGATTTATCTTCATCTTTGTTTGAATTACTTTTTCTTAGTCCATTAGAAGTTAATGTTATACAGAACACGGAAATTGAAGAATTAATTAAGGATAATATCGTAGAGGAAACTTTGTATTCGTTAGAGTATGATCATAGATTGTCTAGAGTATTACCTTTAATTTCCATTGTTTTACCCAGTCCTGAAAATAGTGAAGCTCTATTTCCTCCTTCCGTAAATAGAAATACTCATAGTTCTCAAATAGACTTAAACAAAACAGAAATTATTAAAGATAAAGTAACTAGTGAGGAACTGATCCTTCCATCTTATATAGACACGGTCAATAGGTATAGAAACGCTTTGCCTTATAGTCCTTACTAAAAATACGTGTTCTTTCATAGACACCTCGCGTGCGTCGTTAGCGAGACGGTTGACTTGGTCCACCAATCGTCACGAATTTCTTCCACACCGGAATAAACCTCTTTGGGAGTTTAATTATGTACTCCATTGTTGTGCACTTGTTCATCAAACAAACAACCATACTAGCTGCTTCAACCCAATAGTTTAGTGGAACCTTCATCTCCTTGAGCATGCATCTTGCAACTTCTGTGATATGTCTATTTTTCATTTTAGCAACTCCATTTTACTGAGGTTGGTACTTACTTGTTAATTATCATTTGATGCCATTTTCATAAATAAAATCATAAAATTCTTTGGAGAAATATTCTCCTCCTCCATCAAACCTCAAGGTCTTTATGTAATGTCCTATTTCCTTTTCTATCTGTGCTTTAAATCTCTTGAACATAGAGAACACATCTTTTTTTTTAATGCAGAACATCCATACTTTCCTTGAATGATCATCAATAAAAGTGATAAAATATCTATTACGAGAAATCTATAGTTGGTGTGATGGTCTGCATACATCCGTGTGTATCAAGACAAGGACATTCCTTGCCACATAGTTTATCTTCTTTTTGTATTAATCTGTTTTATATATAATTATACACCTACCATATTGAAATTTTACATTGTAATACTATGTGAAGGATCCTTAAAACTCTATTCCGTACGAATTTGTTTCATGGATGTACTCACTGGAATACATGTATATTTTTTTATAAGAAACACATGTTGTGCTTTACGGAAAAATAACATATGGTCAAATGTAAAAAGACCATACACATACATATACACAAATACATAGACACATATATTATTGGTATATTTAGACAGTGATGTGTGGGAACACAATAGGATTGCTCGGACACTTTTGCCCTCTTTACAAGGTTTTTTCCCCCAGCTTGTATATACACCTATTGCCCTAATGGGTCACTTATCTTTGTATATTCTAGTGGTAATACATTGAGTATTGTGTGTTGGGCTCCAAGCTTCTTCTTCTTCCTTGTGTTGTTCGCATGGTTTTGCAAACGTCTAACTCGAACAATTGGTATCAGAGTAGGTCATCGCTTCATCTAGGGCATCCTTGACACCCCTCTAGTCATAGTCTCAGAATCACATTAAATTTTGTGTGCATACTCAAGGTGATTAGGAGATCAAAATGGCTTTTCTCTATGGTGCCAAAATCAGGATTTGAGCTCATTTTCACCTCTAGAGTCACTACTGTAGTGCTTGTGTAGGCTATTTCATCTTTTTATGCCAAAGATATACACAAGTTTTAGTTCGCTAGTATAAGCGTCTAAAAATCAGCTACAGGTTTAGTAGAACTCTACAGGTTAGTTATGTACAACTTTTTGAGATATAGTCAATTTTTTGCATCTGGGTATTTTAGTCAGTGGCCATGGCTGAAATTAGTGATGTATTCCATATGTTGGTTATTGAGGATAAGTTGGATGGTACAAATTACCCATTATGGACTTATATGATCCATCATGTATTGGTTGCAAAAGGACTGTGAAATATTGTGCACGGTGTTGAAAAATATCCATTACACCTACAAATACAGGTACTGAAGCTGATGCTGATGGCATCGAAGATAGTGATATTCTGTAGATTCCTACTCGTCTTGCAGTTGTTGCACCTACTATAGAGAAAATCTGTTGGGATGGCAGAGATTCTTAGACACATGCCTTGATAGCCTTTTCTATTAAAGGTGCCATTAATCCTCACATTCACTCTTGCAAAATAGCTAAGGATGCTTGGGATAAACTTACCATATTGTACTAGGCTAGGAATAAGGCTCATGTTGCTTACCTCTAAACATAGTTGAAGAGTGAGAATATGAATGAAGGTGATTATATGGACACTTTTCTGATAAGGATCAAGGATTTAAAGGACAAGTTGATTTCTACCAATGGAGTCCTTCTTGACAATTCACTTGTGCAGAGTGTTCTGAATGGTCTTCTTGACTCATATCAGAGTTTTTCTTCTACTCTTTATTTGATGATGAAAGGCAATCCAAATTACTTAACATTTGCAGAGTTAGTTTCGGTTCTGCTATAGGAAGATCATTCTAGACAAGACAGTTCTATTATGCATGTTGCAGGTCAAGCTTTCCTCGCTAGTCAGAAGGGCAAAGGTAAATGGATCTCATCCACTAGTAAGCAGAAATCTACAAATGCTACACATTTGAAGAAGGAAGACAAAGATGAGAAGAGATAAAAAAAGGAGAAATTGTTTTGCAAATACTGTAAACCAAATGATCATGTCATTAAGATCTGTCCAAAACTGGTCGCTAAAGAGGCAAAGAAGAAAGAGGCCAGAATGGTTCTTGGAGAGGCCTCTACACCGAAAACAGAGTCTGCTAATCTTGTGGAGAATGAAGAATAGCCCTTAACTATTGTTTGCCATTTTGACCCATCTTCTCATGAGTAGTATATATCTATAGTAGACTCAGATGTTTGCTATTTTGATAGTGGGGCAACCAAACATATTACCTTGCAGCATAGTTTCTTCACTTCACTCGAGCCTGCCCGTATAGGGAATACTGTCACATGCACCAACAACTCCTCTTATCCTGTCATGGGAGTTGGTAAGATCATTTTGACTACTACTGATGGCAGTTCTCTCACTATGTGAGATGCTTTATTTGTGCCACGGATCAAGAAGAATTTTTTATCAATTTTGGCTTTAGCCAAGATCAAGTGTACAGTTCATGATCTATCAAATGGCGACGTGATTATTGCTTCTCACATTTTATGTCATGGGCTCTATAAGCTCATAGACTATGAAAAATCTCTGAATGATTCAGCATGTGCAATACATGATTCTCAGGCTATGTCAGATGCAAAGCTTTGGCATGAATGCTTTGATCATCTGAGTTTTGCTAGTTTGCTACGGCCTCAAAAATTTGAAATGGTATCTTTTTTGCCCAAAATTGAGGCACCCGGTAAACATGTCTATGAAGGCTATATTTTGGGCAAAATGCAGCATTCCTTGTTTCCAAAAGATGGTTCAGTTCAAGCTACTTAGAAATTGCAACTTGTTCACAATGATGTCTATGGTCCAATGCAAACACCATCTTTTCAAAACTATCTTTACTTTGTGACTTTCATCCATTATTTTTCAAGACAGTCCAGTGCAGATCCTAATGAGGCAACTTCTCAACCTTTGCAAGTTTCATGTGTTGATGCAGATCATTTGATTTTTGATGCATATTTACATGATGCACTTGTTGATAAGAGAGGTGATATTGAGGAGACAAAAACTATGACAAAATGGTTGGTGTATACTTTGAGTGACAACAAATTAGATGCACCTCTATCATATTGTACTTGTTTAGGCTCTCATAGTGCGTCTTTTGCATCAGATTCCTATGCTATGGCTACCTCTAGTCTCTCAAATGAGCATGAGCCTGTTTTGTTTGAACACATGTATATTTTTTTTTTACAAGAAACATATTGGTCAAATGTAAAAAGACCATACAAACATACATATACACAATTAAATACACACATACCTACATACATACACAGATAGATATACACAAACATACACACATACAATACACACATACATACACACATACATACACACATGCATACACACATACATCTGCACATACATACATAGGTACATACATACATATAGACATACATACATACATGCATACACACATAAATGCATACACGCATACATGCATACACACATACATACATAGATGCATACACACATGCATCCATACATATATACATGCATACACACATACATGCATACAATACATACATTCATAAATACACATACACATATAAACCCACATACACACACATACATTAAAAACTAAAGTCTTAGTATTAATATTAGTATGTATATTAAATGTATTAAAATTACGTTTTTATGATAAATTGTAGATTACATGTATAGTTTTCTAAATATCTAGCATTTTTGGATTAGTATTATTAAATATAGAATTAAAATTTTGAAAGAAGAGTGTTTTATGATTAATATTAGTAGTATTAATTAAATATATTAAAATTAGGGATTCATTGTACATATTGGTATATATACTTAAATATGCAAAAACATGGAGTTTTATGATAACTATTAGTATATATAATCAAATTTATTAAAAACAAGAGCTTTATGATAAATATTAACAGATATAGTTAAATATATAAGGAACTAAGGTTTCAAGATCCATATTACTATATATAGTTAAATAAATTAAAAACTAGGGTTTGGGGAATTATATTAGTGCTTAAAATTAAAAATATAAATAACTAGGTTTCTAGGATTAATATTAGTATAGATTAATAAATGTATTAAAAAAGGGGGTTTCTGATAAATGTTAGTATATATAATCAAATGTATACAAAACTTGGATTTTAGAATTAATATCAGTATACATAGTTAATTGAATATAAAATAAGGGTTTTATAATAGAAATGTTATTATATATAATTAAATGAATAAAGAACTAAGGTTTTATAATTAATGGTACTATATATAATTGAATATATAAACAAATAGGGTATTAGGATTAATATTAATTCATTACCATTGAATATATAAAAAATAAGAATTTTAGAATTAATATTAGTTTATATACTTGAATATATGAAAGCTAGGGTCTTAGAATTACAATTAGCATATATAATCAAATATTGAAAACTAAGGTTTTTAAAATTGTTATTAGTATATATAGGCAAATATATAAAAAGCAAAGATCCTAGGATATTTACTAATATATATGATTAAGTATATAAAAACTATGGTTTTAGGATTAACGTTAGTACATACAATTCAATATGTAAAAAATAGGGTTTTAGGATTAATATTAGTATATACAATTAAATATATAAAGACTGGGGATTTAGGACTAATATTAGTATGCTTGATTAAATATATAAAACATTTGGGTTTTAGGACTAAACTTAGTATATATAATTAAATATATAGGAGACTAGGGTTTTATGATTAATATTAGTATATATAATTAAATGTATTAAAACTACGGATCTATATCAAATATATTAAAAACTAGGGTTTCAAAGGTAAAATTACTATATATAATTGAATATATCAAAGACTAGGTTTTTAAAATTAATATTAGTATACATAATTAAATATATAAAATCTAGGGTTTTAGGGTTGAAATTAGTACATATAATCAAATACATAAAGAATTGGGTTTTTTGGATTAATATTATTATAAAATTAAACATATAGAAAACGAAGTTTCTATGCTTAATATTAGTATATAAAGCTAAATGTGTAAAAGAGTTCTATTATTATTATTAGCATATATTATTGAATATATAAAAATTTGGTTTAAGGATTAATATTGCTACACACATATAAGGGTGTCAACATCTAAAATTAAGCATTAAGCTCAGTGGTGTGGAAAACAACGTCAAGATGGGAGTGAGAGGACAATGGTGGGGGACTATAAGATGCACATTATCACCAACAACTAATTTTGCACATGCGATTTCAAAAAAATAAAGATATTGAACTAAAAGAAACAACCACATGCTAACGAGAAATATGCACATTTAGAGAGAGAATGGGCCTCCTTTGCATAGTGTGTGACTCTTTATTTCAATCAACTTTCTCTCATTCTATGATATCCCATGTGGGAAATTTTGTATTGGAAACTATAATGCATCTTGGAATCCATCACTATTATCATTATGCTCCCATCTCAAAATTTAGAGCCATATCTATAGAGCAAGAAAGTGTCATGTCTAGAGAGAGAGAGAGACATTTAGAGAGAGCGAGAGAGAGAGAGAGAGTCATTTTTATGACTCTGAAGGAATGTTGAAACCTCGCATTGATAGTTGAATTAGAACTATCATTTTATTATTAACTAGTTAGGGTTTTCCTATTATTAAAATTCTTAATCAAACATTGTAGAAGAGAAGGGGGATTGTGATTGGATGAGCATGAGTTGGATTAGGGCATGAGGTGTCCTCCGTTCAGTGAGTGGCATTTGCACACTGGGCGCCTTCCTAGGGATAGTCGGACAAGCCCCACCTCTACTCTAGGTGAGCAATGAAGCAATGAATTTAGAGCTTATATTTATGGGGTCTTAAGATGGCTTCAATCAGACAAATTTAATCCAATATCCATTTTGGAAGAATCTTGCATGTAAAAGTTCTCAGACCTTCTTCTCTCATCTTTCTAGAACTTAAAATAATTCAATCTTCCATTCTATTTTGGTTCTTTGTTTTTATTTTTTATTTTTATATTTTTCTTAATTTATTTTTCATTTTCAAATTTCTTCTCTTTTTATTTTTAGGTATTAAGGTTTTATTTTAATTAAACATAAATGTATGTACAAGGGTTTGATTATACAAGCTCTTTGGGCTCCAAAACACGGGTTTTTAGATACCACTATTATGGGCTTCTTGGGTTTTTGAAGTTGGTTTTCTTTAAAAATTCAAAGTTAGTTTTTAGGTGTTTTAAGGTAGGGTTTTTAGGGTTTGAAGTCTCCCTATTAAGGTTTCAAGGAACATAAATGTTCCTAAGGATCTCGATTACTTTAGGGTTATAAATAAGGGTCTTCTTTAAGGTTGATTGAGTTTTTGAAGGGTTAATGCACGAATGGATTTTATACAGAAAATAATACAGATTTCTAGGGGTTTCTTAGGCCAAGAAACTCACTTAAATATACAATTGAAATAAGAAACTCACTTAAATATACAATTGAAAATCTTTCATCCCACATTTATTTAAATCACTCAAATATTGAAAAATTGTATAATTCGCTTTCTTCCTCTAGAAAATTCTTCAAATCACAATCACTAAGGGATAACTTAATCAAAGGAAATAAATTTTGAAAACTTTTGGTACACAATCCTCTAGGGATTTCATCCTAAAAATGTTATTTAGTTTTTATTAGAAATTACTAATTCTTGTTTTGTTTATTAGCATGCTCAATGATAGTACACCATGGTATTATAGTGATACCAAGTTCCCAAAAGACCTTATCATGCATGAATCCTATATAGATGTAACTTGCATAAGAAATGTATACAATATCTACCATCCACATTTCTTCTTAGAGTTATCCTCCATCATATCCTCTTAATAGACCACCTAATAGGTAGTGGATATGTATATGAGAGGCAACACCTCTGGATATCGGGTTCTACAAGGAATCAAGTTCTAGCTTGAGTGCCTCATAGATCTAGTGGACCTTACAAAGCCTTACTAGTAGTAGTTAACCCATCTCAATGAGCATGAATTAGATGTTCTCAAGATTTATACAAGGAATCAAGTTTTCGAGTGCCTCATACATCTACTAAACCTTACAAATCCTTATTCGTACTTGCAAAATATGCAAAGAACAGCTAGAAGGGGATTGGTTAAGCAAGGGAGCAGCTTGGGCACATATTCCCATGACTCTAAGTCATAACACAACTCATTAGAGGCTTTAAAGGTCTCATATCAGCCTTCTAACCAATCAAAAGCATATACATGTCAAAAGGTGAGGTCCAATCACATCAAGAGTTGACCTAAATCTTCTCTTATCGAGTTCTTTCAATTATAGACATGATTTGATGCCTTCAATTCCTGGCAATCATCCTCATTTGATTATCAATGATCTCGAAGATTCAATTTGGAGCACATTGCTATGATGAGATGTATATGTGTGCTCCAAAGATGAGGTGGTGTTCCACAAAAGCTCCTCTATAACTACGAAGTTAACTATAGTGGTGCTTAATAGAACGCTTTAGCTTTACGTTAATGCATTTGGAACCACCAAGTGATTTGGAATATCATTGCAAAAAAATTTCATCAAAATAGATAACTTGCATATGCAAGGAATGTGAAGAAACCTTCTATTTTGGGAATAGAGGTGCTCAGTATTTTGATGAGAGCTCAGAACCTAGTATGAATTGACTAGAGAGCTTTTATACACATCTAATTGAAGTTTGTAGCTAACTAAAGCAAGTTATTTTATCAATTTAGACACACCATACAAAAATAAAGGAATCTAACAAGTTAGGGTGTCATCCTGACATTTCAAGGTTTAGAAGGTGTGCAAAAACATTCATCTTCTATAATTAATACCTCAAGATCCTCTAAATCAAATGTAATAAAAATGGATACGCAAGTAGTAAACACTTTAATAAAACTAAACCAAGTTAAAGTATTAGAAATGCGTGAGTACATCTTAGAGAAAATGATTCCACAAAATCCTTGTAATGATTAATATGCTATAGAGAACAATAGACAAAGATGTACTTGAAGAAATTTATCAAAATATATATGATGATGAACATATGATACAAATGAAGTGTGGTAGACTACTCATACATGAGATGAGCTCAATGTATGCTGACTCAAGTAGTCCAATGCCTCTTAGAATGGCTCACATATCCCATGACTAAAAATGTATGTATTTATACACATATTCTCATTTTGAATTTGAAGTTTCCCTCACCTAAAAAGTGATCCTACACTTTAGGGTTCATTGTAGTGATGGAGCACACCTTTACTCTTTCTAGGAAAAATATGAATGCTATGTCTTTAATGGTTTCAATGTCTCTATTATTGTTATTTATAGATGAAAGGTATTAATGGGTACAGGACAAAGAATGAACCGAATTTCTATAAATTCTGATCTCCTTCTCTGTATTTCTCCCTCTATGTCGCTCTTGGGCTCTACATTTATTTCTTTGTCTATGCATCTGTCTTCAGTAGCTACTTTTTGGGTTTTTTGTTTCCGTTTTAAAAAATGATTTGCATGCATGTTCTTTGTATTGATCTAAATGTGTATAATCTCTGCTACCATATTGAAATTTTACATTGTAATTATATGTGAAGGGTCCCTGAAACTCTATTTGGTAGGACTTCTCTTCATTGATGTACTTACATGTATATTTTTCTACAAGAAACACATGCCATGCTTGATAGAAAAAAATGATATGGTCAAATGTAAAAAGACCATACACACATACATATACATAAATACATGCACACATACATATACACACATACCCTACATACATACACAGAGACATACATACATACATACAATAAACACATACAAGCCTTTAATAGCATGATGATTTTATTTTAGGGTTCATGGTAGTGATTGACCACACCTTTAAATTTTTTAGGCAACTATTAATGTTCAATTTTGATCTCCTTCAGCTCTACATTTCTTCTTCTATGTCCCTCTTTGTCTCTACATTTATTTCTTTGTCTATGCAGCTGTCTTCAATAGCTACTTTTTAGGTTTTGTGTTTCCATCTTAAAAAATGATTTGCATGCATGTTATTTACATTAATCTGTCTGTATATAATTACATTGCTACCATATTGAACTTGTACATTGTAATTATATGTGAAGGATCCTTGAAACTCTATTTGGAACAGGTAGGACTTCTTTTGATTGATGTACTCGCTGGAATACATGTATATTTTCTTACGAGAAACACATGTTGTGCTTGAGATAAAAAAAATCATATGATCAAATGTAAAAACACCATACACACATACATACATATACACAAATACACACACATACATATACACACATACACAAATACACACACGTACATATACACACATACCTACATACATACGCACAAACATACACAGATACATGCCTTTAATAGCAAGATAATTTGATTTTAGGGTTCCTCGTAGTGATGGACTACGCCTTTAACATTTTTAGGAAACTATTAATGCTATGTCATTAAAGGTTTCAATGTCTCTATTATTGTTTTTAATATTAATAGATGAAAGGGATTAACGGGTATAAGACAAAGAATTAACCAAATTTCTATAAATTTTGATCTCCTTAAACTCTTCATTTCTCCCTCTGTATCCCTCTTGGGCTCTACATTTATTTCTTTGTTTGTGCATCTCTCTTCAATAGCTACATTTTGGGTCTTTTTTCATCTTAAAAACTTATTTGCATGCATGTTCTTTGTATTAATTTGTATGTATATAATTCCTCTACTACTATATTGAAAATTTACATTGTAATTATATGTGACGGATCCTTGAAACTCTATTTGGTAGGAATTCTTTTCGTTGATGTACTCACTAGAATAAATGTATATTCTTTTACAAGAAACACATGCCATGCTTGAGAGAAAAAAAGCATATGGTCAAATGTAAAAAGACCATACACACATACATATACAAAAATGCATACACAAATACATATACAAACATACATATACACACATACCTACATACATACTCATACATACACATATACATACATACAATACACACATACATACACACATACATACACACATACATCTGCACATACATACATACATACATATGTACATAGATACATAGATACATACACACATATCTATACACACATACATGCATACACACATACATGCGTACATACATACATTCATAAATACACACACATATAAAGCCACATCCACACACATACAGTAAAACTAAAGTCTCAGTATTAAAACTAAGGTTTCTATGATAAATGTTTGATTATATGTGTACTTTTCTAAACAACTAGCATTTTTGGATTAGTACTATTAACTATAGAATTAAATTTATGAAAGACTAGGGTTTAAGAATTAGTATTAGTAGTCTTAATTAAATGTATTAAAATTAGGGATTTATGATAAATATTAATATATATACTTAAATATGCAAAAAGCATAGGGTTTTATGATCACTATTACGATTCATAATCAAACTTAGTAAAAATTAGAGTTTTATGAGAAATATTAGTATATAGTTAAATATATAAGAAAGTAAGGTTTGAAGATCTATAGTATATATAATTAACTAAATTAAAAACAAGGGTTTGGGGATTTATATTGGTATATAAAATAGAAAATATAAATAACTTGGTTTTTAGCATCAATATTAGTAAAGATGATTACATGTATAAAAAATAGGGGTTTATGATAAATATTAGTATATATAATCAAATGTATACAAAACTAGGATTTTAGAGTTAATATTAGTATACATAGTTAAATGAATAAAAAATAAGGGTTTTATAATAGATGTTATTATATATAATTAAATGAATAAAGAACTAAGGTTTTATGATTAATAGTACTATATTAAGATCAATATTAGTATATATAATTCAATATATAAAAAATAGGGTTTTTTGATTGATATTAGTATATAAAATTAAATATATAAAGAAGTAGGGATTTAGGACTAATATTCGTAATATTTAATTAAATATATAAAAAATTAGTGTTTTAGGACCAAAATTACTATATATAATTAAATATATAGAAACTAGGGTTTTACAATCAATATTACCTTATATAATTAAATTTATAGAAATTATGGATCTATATCAAATATATTAAAACTATATTAATATATCAAATATATTAATATTACTAAATATAATTGAATATATCAAAAACTAGGGTTTTAGGATTATTATTAGTATATATAATTAAATATATAAAATCTAGAGTTTTAGGGTTGAAATTAGTACATATTATGAAATATATAAAGAATCAGGGTTTTCGGATTATTACTAGTATATAATTTAAGAATTGAAAAACATATTTTTTGGGCTTAATATTAGTATATATAGCTAAATGTGTAAACAAACTAGAGTTCGATTATTAATATTAGCATATATTATTAAATATATAAAAATATGATTTAAATATTACTATTATTACATACATATAAATATGTAAAAATTTAGGTTATATATATATATATATATATATATATATATATATATATATATATATATATATATATATATATATATATATATGTATGTGTGTGTGTGTGTGTTTGTGTGTGTGTGTGTGTGCGCGTGTGAGAGGTGGGGTCATGTAAAATCCCAACACTTGAAATTAAGCATTAAGCTTACTCATGTGGCAAACAATGTCAAGATGGAAGCAAGAGGGCAATGGTGGGGAATGACAAGATGCAACATTGTCGCCAAAAACTAATTTTGCACATGCTATTTAGAGAAAAGAGACAAATCCAACTAAAATAACCAACCACATGCTATGAGAAATATTCACATTTAGAGAGAGAATTTGGCTCATTCTCATAATTTGTGCTCTTTATTTCGATCAACTCTCTCATTTTGTGATATCTCATGTGGGAAAGTTTGTATTGGAAACTATAATGCTCCCATCTTGAAATTTATAGCCATATTTATAGAGAAACAAAGAGTCATGTTTAGAGAGAGAGAGAAAGAGCCACAAAGAGAGAGAGAGAGAGTCATGTTTATGACTATGAAGGAATGTTGAAACCCCCGGTTGATAGTTGAAGTAGAGCTATAATATCTAATAGTGAGGGTTTTCCTATTACTGGTCAAAGAAAAGGGGGGTCGTGACACATGCGCTGAGCTTTGTTCTCTCTCTCATACAGTCGTGTGCCATCACCGCTATCAAACCGTGCTCTCTCTCTCTCTCTCTCTCTCTCTCTCTCTCTCTCTCTCTCTCTCTCTCTCTCTCTCTCTCTCTCCGTCTGCACCTTCTACCTCTACACATCTCTCAGTAGCCCGCAAGGAGAAGCAACGAGAATATCTCTCTGTGCAATCAGCGCACAGGTTCCCGCCTTCTCTATGGGAGCCTCTGTCCGAGCTTGCCAAATGTTTTTCCATCAGTGCGCCATCGGAGCTCTCTCTCTCCTTCTCGATCTCTGACATCTGCACACCCAAAAGGGCGGAAAAAGTCTGCTCCTTCAGAAAGTCTGTCTCAATTCTCTCAGCTCTAAAACATCATGTTCATGACTAAAATTCTGAGTGGCATGAGATATCAAGGGAGAAATTCTCTCACATGATTTCACGATAGAGCCCCTCTTCAAGTATTGATCTTCCATAGTATTTGGTTGATGCTCTCCCTCTGTTGCTGCAATTGTCTCCTTGCATCCTGTGACATCCCCTCTGAAGGAACAGGGGGAGTAGGAAGCCACCATTTCTACTCTTGCCTTTTGAGTGTATCACCGTCTTCATCAGTGGCCACCATTTCTACTCTTGCCTTTTGAGTGTATCACCGTCTTCATCAGTGGCCCGATCATACCAGAACTCTGACTTTGTAAAGCTATCAAGAGAATCAATCAACATTGCATCTAGTTTACACAAAGCATGAAGACTCACATTCAAATCAGATCTTTGTTTTATCACTGTAACCTCCCGAATACTACCATCTTCTAATGTCTGAGATGAAGGTACAAACTCTACAATCTGATCACAAACAGGCAGAAGCCAGTCGATATCCCTTTTCCACCTGAAGTTGCACTCGTTTGAGAAGGGCTCAACGCGATAAACCTCCCCGAATATAGAGGCTGAAAGGTTTGTAATCGTGTTGGATATGGCAAGCGCACTAGAGATTCCCTTCCCACCAGCAGACAATTCCTCACCAAGCAGAAGCTTAGCAAAGTGCTCTTTCTTTGTTTCCATCTTAGAGGCGTCATCAAGAGTGCCAGCCCCTGTGTTCTTGTCCTTTCCATTGCTCCATTGAACTTTTTGGTTCCTGTCTAGCGTCTGCAGAAGTAAATGAAGCTTTACCGAGCGAGGCTTGCCCTTGGCTCCGAAAGCCCAAACAGGTGAAGATCAACCTATGGATGTGATCGTGCTCGATTCATTTGCATCCCATAAAGAAGCACATGTGCTATCTATTAAATGCACATCATAATGAACTTCAGTGCAGAAGCAATCGAGACTCGTTTTAGCGCTTTCATCGGTGCTGCCATGATCTGCTTCATCTCAGATACCACCCGAAGAAGTTTTTTCCAATCGTGACAAAGACTCTGGCCGCAAGCCTTTTATACTTGAAAAAGCTCTTAGAAAGAGTTCCCTAGACACTGATTCATCTTCTGTGCAGCATAACTTGAGCTCGAGCACACCAGAACACTCTCTCTCTCTTTCTCCAGCATCAAAACCTCTATGGGGCCTGCCTGCCAACCTTCTCTCAGTGCTTCTCTCTCTCTCTCTCTCAACCCTTCTCCATCCCTCTCTCTCTCTTTGGATTCTCTACAGCGCATCTTCTTCTCTGTGCCCGACTGACCTTGCATCGCCTTTACAAAACCCCACTAGCTTCTCGCTCTCTTTGCGTTTTTCATCGATCTTGTCAAAGCTTCTTCATTCTGCCATAGCGTGCATGGAGAGCCATCTCTCGCTCTCTCTCAGCCTCTCTCTCTGTCCCTCTCTCTTTCATTCTCTCTCTCTCTCTTTCTCGTTCCCTCTCTCTCTCTCTCTTTCATTCTCTCTCTCTCTCTCTCTCTCTCTCTCTCTCTCTCTCTCTCTCTCTCTTTCTCTCTCTCGCCGTACCTGCAAGAGGATCAATTAGACAAGAAAAATGAACAAACATACATATAAATACTTAGCATAAGCAACTACACACGTAAACATTTTCCTAGTTTACTTACCCATGCAAACTAACACTAAGTCATGTATTCCTAAACTAACTCCTACTAACTTAAAGTAAACTAGAACTTTTACTAATGTATTATTTATGGTTTTTATTATTAATATAATAAGCTACATTAACTAATATATAACATATTAAATATATTATATATTAATTAAATTAACTATTACTTATTATTTAAAATAATTACCATATAGAAATAACACATTAATGTTTGTTTCTTTTATAGTGTCATTAACTTATATTAGTTAATCCAATTAAAAATTAAATAAATTATTACTTATAATTGACACACACACACACACACACACACATATATATATATATATATATATATATATATATATATATATATATATATATATATATATATATATATATAGTTAAATAAATATCATGATGAACATGATTTAGACACATAGGTAATTCATGTAATTAATGTAAATCTTTTTTAGAATAATTACATAAGATAACACATTTATCCATAGAGTTTCCTACATTCACATGAAGTATATAGACAGATTCACTTATAGGCACACAAGTTAAGATATGTTCATATGCACAAATAACCACACCAAAAGTGAATAAAAAATCATAGATACACTTAAACATGTATAGACTCTTAGGCCAATGCATACACATAAACACAAATGCATACTCTTACTTAGTTATTTACATTACACACATCTTTATAGTTCATAAGTAAAGTCATCCATATTAGTCAACACAAAATTAAGAAGATTATAACTATAGAGGGTATAGATAAGAGTAAATATAAAGATAACTTCAAGGGTTCAACCAAATACCTTTGCCATTATTCTGTGTTCAGAACATATGTCCATCTTTTGCCTAGAGGTACTTCAAATTAAAGTTAGTCAATTTAGATCAATGTATTTAAAAGAAATATGTGAGAGAGATATCAACTAATCAACTTTGAATCAAAATATTTTTGTTTTTCCATATATTAATTAGAGTGAGGAAATCCTTTCGACACCACTTCATCTAAGGCGTTCTCAAAACCCCTCTGATCATAGTCTCAGAATCGCATGAAATTTGGTGAGCATACTCAAGGTGATTAGGAGATCAAAATGGCTTCGCTCTTTGCTGTCGCAATCGTGATCTGAGCTAGGTTTGACCTGCGAATGCATTATCATAGTGCTTGTGCAGGCTATTTTGTCTTTTTGTGCCAAAGGTATATACAAGTTTCGGTTCGCCATTATAAGCATCTCAAAGTCTGTTACAGGTCTAACAGAATTTGTCAAGGTAGTTATGTTCAACGTTTTCAAATACAATCATTTTTCTGCATGAGGGTATTTTAGTTAGTGGTCATGGCTGAAAGCAGTGATGTATTCTATATGTTGGCTATTGAAGATAAGTTGGACAGTACCAATTACCCATTTTGGGCTTATATGATGCCACACGTATTAGTTGCAAAAGGACTGTGGAACATTGTGCAAGGTGTTGAAAAATGTCCTATTACACTTATAAATATAGGTATTGAAGCTCATGTAGATGGCATTGAAGAAGCTGATATTCTTAAAATTCCTATTCGTGTTACGATTTCTGCTATACCTACTGTAGAGAAAATTTGTTGGGATGCTAGAGATACTCATGCACATGTATTGCTAGCCTTCTCTATAAAACCTTCCATTATTCCTCACATTCGCTCTTGAAAAATAGGTAAGGATGATTGGGATACACTTACCACATTGTACCAGGCTAGGAATGAGGCTCATGTTTCTTACCTCCGAAAATAGTTGTAGAGTGAGCATATGAATCAAGGTGATTCTATGGACAGTTTTGTGACAAAGATCAAGGATTTGAAGGAGCAATTGATTTCTACTAATGAAGTCCTTCTTGATAGTTCACTTGTGCAAGCTGTTCTAAATGGTCTTCCCAACTTATATCAAAGTTTTGTTTCTACTCTTCATTTCAGTCTTCTACCACTACCATCTTCACTGACAGTTAGAGCGCATTTGTAGTTGCAAGGAACCCTATGTTCCATGCTCACACTATGCACATTGAGGTGCATTAGCATTATCTCAGGGAGAGGTTCTCTACTATAGATATCAGCTTAGCATATGTGCCCATGCAGGAGAACATTGTAGCCTTTTTCACAAAGGCTCTGCCTAGGGAGAAGTTTGAAGCTTTTTGCAAAGCTTTAGGCTCTACCTAGGTAGAAGTTTGAAGCTTTCTGCAAAGATTTGGGCTTACTACCTTTTTGTGGATTGATCGCACAAAGCTTGGAAATTCCTTATATATGAGTGCCAATATCTTTAGTGAGCACACATTGAGCTCACTTCATGTATGAGTAGTCCACTAAACTTCCATTGTATCATATCTTCATTAGCATGTACATTTTGATACATTTCTTCAAGTATTTTTCTGTCTACTATTCTCTACTGCATCTTCATCATTAGAGTGATTTTGTGGAATCGATTTTTCTACCTGTGCTCACTCTTTTTAAATACTTTAACTTGGGTTAGTTATATTGAACTTTCTAATACTTGCATATAAATTGGCATTTCATTTGGTTCAGGGGATCTTCATATATGAATCATAGCAAGTGCCTGTGTCTACACATCTTCTAGATCTTGAAATGTCGGGATGACCCCCCTAACTTGTTAGATTCACTTCTTAGTGTATGGTGTGGCTAAATTGATAAAATAACTTGCTTTAACACACTCCTTAGATGTGTGCAAAAAATCTCTCAATTCATATCAGGTTGTGAGCTCTAAATAAATTACTAAGTAGTTCTATTACCAAAAATAAAAGGTTTCTTCACATTTCTAGTACATGCACGTTACCTGTTTTGATGCAAACTTTTGGGAATGATGTTCCAAAGCCCTTGGTGGTTCTAAATACATTAATGTGAACCGAAAGTAGTCCTTTAAGCATCCTTGGAGTTAACTTGGCAAGTGTAGAGTAGGTTTTGTGCAACACCATCTCATCTCTCGAACATACCCATCCATCTCCTCACATGATCTACCATGAATCCTTCCAAAGAACAACTCTATAACCATCTGATACGAAAGTACAAATGGAAACAAAATTCTTCTTCATTTTTGGAAATTAAAGGACATTAGAAAATTGTGAAATTTCCACTTGTTGGTGTTTTTAAATCAACTTCTCCAAAACCTAGAACATCAAAATCATGAACATCTACTATAGTCACCCTTCTTTGTGTAAAGTTAGTAAGGGAACAAAAAACCTTCTTGCAACCTATCATATGCTTAGTAGCTCTAGATTATAATACCCAATGATTTTCAAATAATCTATTTAATGATGCCTTATTAAATGCTATTTCTTGAATATTGACACAGGCATAATATCATTCATTTGAAGACTTAGGTTTTGAACCATCGTAACATTATTATCTAATGTTCTTTTCTTCTCACTCAAACTCCTCTTTCCCTAATCTGATATAAAATGACCTTTTTTTTTAAATAATGGAAAATACCTTTATTTGAGGGGGATGTAGTGGAAGTATTGTGATAGACGTACTAGAAGTAGATCTCGAAGACGGTGTAGAGGAAGAATTTGAAGTACAGGCCTTAATTTTATTTTTGTTTAGTTGATTCTTCTTCTCGTTCTTTATAGTGTCCTTTTTCTTATTTGCTTTAGATGATGATATCATAGCTTCATCATTCTCTTCCAACTCTTCTATTGGTCTTCAACTTGAAGTAATAGGAACCACAACACTTCAAATGATATTTCCCTATCTATTGTAGAGAGAGAGAGAGAGAAAGAGAGGTAATAAAAGAATGATATGTATGTGGAAGTGAATTTATGAGAGTATTCACCATCTCTTCATTAGATGTCATAACTTTAACATTAGAAAGTTGATCACTTAAATACTGCAATTTTAAAATAAAAGGTTGAATTCACTCACCAACTTTCATCCTTGTGTTTGCTAACCATCTCCTGAGATGAGATTTTCTTTCAAGTCTTCTGCTTATATATAAATTCTTTGACTCTAAGGAAGCCTAACAAGACGTTTTGCATGACCTCATTTGTGGAATGATATGCCTCTTAACTCCCATAGAGATCAATGTGAGTGCTTGTACGTCTCTAGAATTCCATGTGGGTTGCTCTTGTCTAGGATGTAACTTGATAACTTCTCTAGACAAGGAACTCTTATTCTTCTTCTTTAGAAACCTCCCTTGACAAAAAAAACTTGGAGTAGTAGATCGCCTCGATGTGGAAGCTACATCCTCTCAAATGTTTGTTGGCCTAGGGTACTTATTAGTGATAATACTACATAAGTCCTTGAAAACTAACAAGTTCATCATCATAAAACTATACATTGGATAATTAGACATTCTATCAACCTTATCTTCTTGTTCTAATCTATCTCTAAGCTATAAATAACTATGAAGATATGTGCAATATGAAGATAAATAACCATAAAGCCTAGTGTGAAAGTAGGACTTCTCCAATCTTGAGGAGTAGCTATGGTATGTTCCTATGATGAAATGGTAGGTAAGGACTTGGTACAATAGAACCACATGAAGAAAACCTAAATTGGGAAGTTTATAGTCACAAAATCAGCATGCACACATGTATGTGAGAAGAAGATAGTCTTTTGCTAAATAGATAGAACTTTTAGTCACTAGTGATGTATCATAGCCATACCTCTTTATCATTTTCTCCCGAGTAGCTCTTTTGATGGTTTCTTGAGAGCAATTTGAAACATTCCTCAACTCTTGTATCTTGGCCACGCCTTTGAAGTTCGATAAATTGATTTCCTTCTTAGGAGTCTTTTGATCATCTTTAGAATCACTTGATGCTTCAATTCTACATGAAACCTTGCGTAAGAGTGCTAGAAGGTCTTGTAGGCCATATGGTAGCTTGATCTTCCTACAATCATCTTCAAACCATGATTGTTCTCATCAAACACAACATCATGATTGACTATAAAACCTTTGTTATTAGGGCTATATAGTCTATAAACTTTCTCATTAAGGTCACAACCTAAATAAATACACTTCTTTGACTTATGTTCTAATTTATCTCTGATTTGAGATGGTTTATGTAGGAATCTATTGGAAAATAGAAACCTCCCACAAGGAGGTTCATAGAAAAAAAAATTGGATCAATCAAACCATGTTCAAACAAGGGTAAAAGTGCTCAAAAGTTGGTAAAAAATGGGAAAACATCTTATTGAAGCATTGGAAAGTAGTTGTTGAGAGCTTTCCAATGATATAACACTACACCATTTGCTTCTAGATTGGCCCTCAAAAGTTAAACGTTAATCATATTTTTCGAGATGCTTCTCACCAAAAGCTAAAGGCCCACTTACAATTCAAGTTGCGTTTCGGAAATTTCTACCTTGATTTTTTCACAAAAATCATGCTTTTTTTGGAGCCCCAGTCCCAAACTATATAAGGTGAAGATCCATGGAATACATAATTACTCAATGTAGAGAGCAAGCCTTGAGCTTGGCTAAGTGGAGGCCTCTCTTCAACCTTGGAGAGCAATAGCAAGAATTTATGGTTTTTCCTCCATATCAAGGAGTCATGAGCTTGAATCTTATTTATATGTTTACGAGATCATCTACATGTCATGGAGATTGTGAACTTATGAAGATATGTTGTATATTGGTGCATTTATTTACAATCCTTATATTTCTTTGTAACATACATGTACTTTGTATTTTGGAATTTATGGCATATTTATTCCATCTCTCTATGAATTTTTCTATTCACTCTCGTGTCTCTATTTAATTTTTGTCTCTATATTCATTGTGGGCCTTAAATTCCAACAATTGGTATCAGAGTAGGTGGAAATATTGCATGTAGGATGTGTGAGAATAATGCAATATCTAAAACCATAAGAGAAATAAGGCAAATGCAAGTCCATCCGAGTTCATTATTTAGCACGTGGTAATAAGTCCCTAAAATAGGCAATTTTCAAAAGCTTGCTATATACATGAACAAAAGAAAGTCAGCTCCAGGAGGGGTCACATGAGTCCTATTTGATTGTACAAGGAACAATATATTTTGCAAATGATTTTAACAAGTCAAATTCAACTCTTATATCAAATGCTTGAAGATTTGCAACATTACTAGGATATGTGGTTATGAGAACAAGGACAGGAAATAGATCAACACTGTGAAGAGATGGATAGGTATGTGCTTGAAGATGAAGAGGTGTTGCAAAATCCTTGATCTACACCAGCCAAATGAACTCCAGGAGTATATGGTGGGCCCTTTTAGCTTGCCAATGGATGTATTAGACACCCTATGTACCTTGGAAGATCACTCTCAAAAAGATAGATCAAAACCGATAAGTTGGAGTTAGCTCAGAGGTGAAAACTTGCTATTCTTGGTTCATACACCTGTCCAGTGTTTTACATAATTCTCTGAGCACAGCAGCAATTAGCTTAATTCCTCTTGGGGAAGTCTAGGTAACTTAAAGAGCTAACGTTCAAGAGTAATCTCATCAAAAATAATGAACCACACACTGAGAATGAGTTTTAACAACTGATGACATCATCCCGATTTTCACGGGCTGCTACAGTTTGAGACCAGTGAGCAGAAAAATCAACATAACTCAAAATATAGGAATTTAATGATTATGCAAATTTGTATGGTTATACTAGACAGTAAGCGGAATCCAACAAGCTTTAAATCACTGCATTTGGATAAGTAACCACTGCGAAACACCTCTGACAAGATGAGTGAAAAAGTCGGGTACCTGACAGAGAAGTGAAAATGCACAGACACTGTTGACTTCAACTGAACATAACTGAAGATTGCAACATTCAAATGACATGAAAATTTTTGAGCATATATTAGACTTATAGAGCTAACTTTACCAAGTCAAATCACTGAAAATGATGCACCAACCTTAGAGAAAACATCTCTGCAAGCTGACTGAGAAAAACTGAGAGTAATGGGAGTGAGTAGTACACTTCACAAGAACATGGAAAGATGAACTCAAATAATCATGAAAATGAAAGTATATTGCTTGTACAATACAATGACTTACTGATACATATGTGTGCCTTGTAATCACACCTTGATATGGCATAAAGATCAGCTCTTGGAGGTCTTCACATAGGTCTCTCTAACCACGACTAAAACTGCCATCTATTTATAGTTGAGTTTGGGAGGCTAACTTCCCTCAATCACTCTCCAATCAATCAATGATGGATTTGATTCTCTACCTACCACGAATCACAAATTCGTGGCTCCTCTTTCCATTCTTGATCAAGTGGACTCAACCACTTAAGATTTTTTCACTTTTACATTAAGTAAACTCTTCAAAAGTTACAAGAGGTAGTTCACAAGTGAACTTTACATAGTCTTCATTTTAAGGCTTTTTCTATGACTTTGTGGGACTCAAGCCAATACTTAGGCTTGTCATAGACTTGCTCCAATAGCTCCCCCTCAAGCCAAGTATGCTTGAGGTCTTCAATCTTCCACGATTACCTGCAAACCAATCATAGCCTTGAATTTGCAAAGCTTTGTACCATCCAATGCTTTGGTTAGAATATCTGCACATTGTTGACGAGTGGACACATATGATATTTGAATCTCTTTGCTTAGAACCTTTTCTCGTACATAGTGATAATGAACTTCAATATGTTTAGTCCTTGCATGAAAAATAGGATTAGCAGCCAAATGAATAGAACTCATATTGTCACCAAAAATAGTTGGAGTTCCAAACTCCAATCCAAGATCTTTGAATAATGTCTTCATCCACATAGCTTCTTGTGTAGCTATGGCAAGACATCTATATTCAGCTTCAGTAGAAGAGAGAGCAACTGTGGGTTGCTTCTTGGATGACCATGAAATAAGCTTTGAACCTGCAAAGGTAAGATAACCTGAAGTGCTCCTTCTATCTTCCTTGGAGCCAGCCCAATCTGCATCAGAAAATAGCTTCAACCTAAATCAGATACATAAGGATAATAAAGTCCTTCATTTATGGTTCCTTTGAGATACTTGAGAATCCTTTTGGCAGCATCCATATGTGGTTTCCTTGGTGTGTACATAAATTGACTTAGCACACTCACACTGTAACATATATCTACTCTTGTCAATGTGGCATAGTTGAGACTACCCACTAGACTTTGATATGATGTGATGTCCTCTATGAGTTCACCTTCATGTGAGCTCAATTTGTGATTGACCTCCATTGGAGTACTTGCAATCTTACAATCTTGCATCTTGAATTTTGCCAACATTGTCCTTAATGTACTTCCTTTGAGTGAGAAACAAACCATGATCTTTGTAGACAACTTCCAATCCTAGGAAGTAGGTAAGTGAACCCAAATCACTTATCTTGAACTCTTCTCTCATCTGATCTTTGATCTTCTTCATACCATCTGCATCATTTGCTGTCAATATAATATTATCTACATATACACATAGGTAGATGACCTCGGAATTACTCTTTTTAATAAAGAGTGAAGGATCTGCCTTGCTTGGTTGAAAGCCTTTGTCCTGCAAGAATGAAACAAGCCTGAAATTCCAAGCTCTTGGAGCTTGCTTGAGACCATAAAATGCTTTGTTAAGTTTACACACATAATCAGGATAAAATTGGTTCTCAAAACTAGGTGGTTGTGCCATATATACCTCTTCTGTTATCCAACCATTCAAGAATGCATTCTTTACATCTAGTTGAAGTATCTTCCAATTCTTGGAAGAGGCAATACTAAGCAAAACCCTAATAGTAGGCATCTTTGCCACAGGAGAGAAGGTCTCCTCATAATCAATTCCCTGAGTTTGTGCAAAGCCTTTTGCTACAAGCCTTGCCTTATACCTGTTAATTGAACCATCAGAATTCTTCTTGAGTTTATAGACCCATCTTGAGCCTATTACCTTCATGGATGAAGTCTTGGGCACCAAATCCCAAGTGTTGTTTTCCTCAAGTGCTTCAATCTCTTCCTTCATTGCATGCTTCCATTCTGATTTTGCTTTGGCCTCTTCAAATGATGATGGCTCCTCTTGGTTTATATCATGTGCTATGTAGATAGAGTTCCTACAATTTTGCTTTACCTTTAGACTTCCATGCTTTGATCTTTTCCATCTGAGATTCTTCATCATCCTCTGAGGTGTCTTGTTCTTCAATCTTCGGTTGTTCTCTACCAAGCTTTGGAAAGTCTTCTTCAAGATTATATGGTAAATTGATCTTCCTGCATGAATCTTCATACCATGAATTGTTCTCATCAAAAACTACATCTCTGCTTACCAAGAATCCTTTGTTGGTAGGGTTGTATAACCTGTAGCCCTTTTGATTGTTGTCATATCCAATAAATACACACCTTTCTGCATTTGGATCCATCTTGCCTCTAACCTGTGAAGGAACATGAGCAAAAGCAATACATCCAAAAATTTTACAATGATCTAAGCTTGGTCTTCTTCCATTCCAAGCCTCATATGGAGTCATCCCATCAAGGGATTTTGAAGGCAACCTGTTAATCAAGTAAGTGGCTGTAGATACAGCCTCAGCCCATAAGTAATTAGGTAAATGCTTTTCATTTAACATAGACCTTGCAGCTTCAACAATTGTCCTATTGTTCCTTTCTGCCACTCCATTTTGCTCAGGAGTGTACCTTGTAGTTACCTCTCTTTTGATTCCTCTTTCTTGAAGAAAAGAATCAAACTCATGGGAGAAGTAGCCTCCCCCTCCATCTGACCTTAGCCTTTTTAGTGATTTACCTGTTTGATTCTCCACAAGAGCCAAATATCTTTTGAAACATGAAAAAACTTAATCTTTGTGTTTCATAAAGAATAGGATAGTCCATCTGCTGCAATCATCAATAAAGGAAACATAATACCTTGATCCAGATATTGAAGCTTCCTTGCTAGGTCCCCATACATCTGTATGAACCAACTCCAAGAGATCTCCATGCATATAACCTTTCTTCATGAATGGTAACCTGTGAGACTTTCCAAATTGACATGCACTACACTTATAAATCATATGTTGTTTTGACAAATTAGGGAGTCCAAGTACACTTTGGTCCCTGCAGATTTGCTTTAATGACCTTTCACCAATATGTGCTAACCTTTTGTGCCATACTTCCAATTCTGTGAGTGTCTGACTACCATAATTAAAGAGAGCAATGTTTCTAGTGTCCTGTAATTCAAATGTGAACAATCTACCTGTCTTTTCACCTTCTGACTACCATAATTAAAGAGAGCAATGTTTCTAGTGTCCTGTAATTCAAATGTGAACAATCTACCTGTCTTTTCACCTTTTGCAATTCTTCTGAATCCTTGACTTGGATCTTCAACAAATGCTCCTGCTTTTGTGAACCTGACTTGCAACCCTTTCTCTACTATCTGCCCAACACTTATCAAATTCTTTGTAATGGTAGGGACATAGAGTACCTTACTGAGTAGGTTGATGTTTCCATCAGGTGCTTTGACATTTCCTATTTTCTCCACAGGATGTTTTGTATCATCTCCTGTTTGTACCTCATGCTTATTCCTTGGATCTTCTAAATCTGATAGGAGTGCCACATTTCCTGCCACATGATTTGAACAACCTGAATCTATGTAGAAAACATGCTCATCAGATTTACCTTGTGGCATAGACATGTTCATGATCAATAATGAATCCTCTTTGTTTGAGTCTTCTGTGTAGTTATTGTAGTCTCTCCTTCCTTTGTAGCCTCCTTGATAGTTTGAATGATTGTAGTTGTTGTAGTTGCCATGGTAGTTGTTGAACCTTCCTCTTGAGTAGCCAAAACTTCCTCTATTGTATCCTCTGCCTCTTTGATTCCTGGAATTCCTAAAGCAATTTTCAGTTGTATGATTAGTTAATCCACAAATAGAACATGAGTTGGAGTCTTGGGATCTCCCCCTGCCTTGTCTACCTCCTCTTCCTCTACCTCTACCATGTCTTCCTCTACCTGCATAGTTAGCTTGATATGTACCTGCTTCATCATCCACTTTCTTTGCCTTTACTTTGTTATCTTTGGACTTGCTTTTATCAGTGTATAAAGCTGAAGATTGATTACCTTTAGAGCTTTCTCCATTTTTGATAAGCTTTGCCTCTTGAGTAAGTAGTTGTCCAATGAGTGCGTTGAAATCAGGTACATGCATGTCCATGTACAAATCCATAGCTGTGGTGAATGCTTCCCACTTGTCATCTGCCTTCAAGCCATTGATGATCTGCCTTACAATTTGCTCTTCATCTATTACCTCTCCAATGCTTCCCAACTGATCCGCTATGTCCTTGAGCTTTGTGACAAAATCAGTCACATTTTGTTTGGGAGCCTTCTTGAGAGTTGTGAAATCCAGCCATAGTTGATGCTTCCTAGCTTTAGTACTTGAAGAAAAGAAAGCTTCAAGTGCATCCCACACTTCCTGAGATGTCTTACAACTTCTAATGTGAGGCAACAAAAAATCTGAGATAGAGTTGAGCAGATAATACCTTGCAAGTGCATCCTTGGAGCACCATGTGCTCAATCTTTCTTGCTCTTCTTGTGTTGGTTGACTTTTGTTCCTGAAACTTGGCATAACTTCATCTCCAGCCACATAACCATATAAACTTCTACCTTGGAGATAAGCTTCCATCCTTAATGACCAAGCTGTGTAGTTACCTCTGTCCAATTTGTCAATTGATGAAGGAAATCCATCTGCCATGTTGTCCAACCTTGCTCTGATACCACTGTGAAGAGATGGATAGGTATGTGCTTGAAGATGAAGAGGTGTTGCAAAATCCTTGATCTACACCAGCCAAATGAACTCCAGGAGTATATGGTGGGCCCTTTTAGCTTGACAATGGATGTATTAGACACCCTATGTACCTTCGAAGATCACTCTCAAAAAGATAGATCAAAACCGATAAGTTGGAGTTAGCTCAGAGGTGAAAACTTGCTATTCTTGGTTCATACACCTGTCCAGTATTTTACATAATTCTCTGAGCACAGCAGCAATTAGCTTAAGTCCTCCTGGGGAAGTCTAGGTAACTTAAAGAGCTAACTTCCAAGAGTAATCTCATAAAAAATAATGAACCACACACTGAGAATGAGTTTTAACAACTGATGACATCATCCCGATTTTCATGGGCTGCTACAGTTTGAGACCAGTGAGCAGGAAAATCAACATAACTCAGTCAATGATTATGAACATTTGTATGGTTATACTAGACAGGACGTTGAATCCAACAAGCTTTACATCACTGAATTTGGATAAGTAACCACTGAGAAACACCTCTGACAAGATGAGTGAAAAAGTCGGGTACCTGACAGAGAAGTGAAAATGCACAGACACTGTTGACTTCAATTGAACATAACTGAAGATTGCAACATCTAAATGACATGAAAATTTGTGAGCCTATAGTAGACTTATAGAGCTAATTTTACCAAGTTAAATCACTGAAAATGATGCACTAAGCTTAGAGAAAACATCTCTGCAAGCTGACTGAGAAAAACTGAGAGTAATGGCAGTGAGTAGTACACTTCACAAGAACATGGAAAGATGAACTCAAATAATCATGAAAATGAAAGTATATTGCTTTTACAATACAATGACTTACTGATACATATGTGTGCCTTGTAATCACACCTTGATATGGCATAAAGCTCAGCTCTTGGAGGTCTTCACATAGGTCTCTCTAACCACGACTAAAACTGCCATCTATTTATAGTTGAGTTTGGGAGGCTAACTTCCCTCAATCACTCTCCAATCAATCAACGATTGATTTGATTCTCTACCTACCACAAATCACGAATTCGTGGCTCCTCTTTCCATTCTTGATCAAGTGGACTTAACCACTTAAGATTCTTTCACTTTTACATTAAGTAAACTCTTCAAAAGTTACAAGAGGTAGTTCACAAGTGAACTTTACATAGTCTTCATTTTAAGGCTTTTTCCATGACTTTGTGGGACTCAAGCCAATACTTAGGCTTGTCATAGACTTGCTCCAATAAACACTCAGGACCTTATGGTGGATACATTTTTGACTTCTTGTAGTTGTGTGTGTACGTTTAGATAGGTTTGGATGAGAGAATATGAATTATTTGATATGCTTGGCCAACTATTGGAGATTACTCTTCAAGAGATTTTTGTTGGAGATAGATGTTTGCTAGTACAAAGGCAAGGAAGAACCATCTTTGAAATGAGTTCAAATAGATGAATACTCCAAAACAAACCATCATTGAGTTTGTTACAAAGTTCAAGGAGGTTGCTGATCAATTGGCATCCATTTGAGAGCTAATTGAAGAAGAGTCCATCATGAGAAAAATTCTCAATGGGATTAGAGGTGACAAGCAATGACAATCGTTCACCATAGCCTATGATCTCATAATGGATGTGCAAACTCTAGACTTCAAAATCTTTCTTGAAAAACTCTTCAATCAAGAGGCGAACAATAGCATAAAGGAAGGTAAATCCTATCATAGTAATTCAACTAGTGCTCTATATGTAGTAAGAAGGACAAGAAGTTGAAAGGCGAGAAGAAAGAAGTAGATCAAGAGGGGACTTCCCAAGCCAACTTTGCAGGTAAGAGCAAGTGGAAAGAGAAGAAGAAAGGGCCAAACCATGACGAGAATAAAGGCCAGAATGTTCAATCTTGTGCAATTTGTAATTAGACCAACCACGCCACTCAGACTTGCTGGTTCAATGGGAAGACCTAGAAAAGAAGTGGAAGAGGTGGATATGGAAGCAACACATGATCAACAAATGTGATGCATATCAAATTGGGAAGGCACAAAGACAACCATTCAGCCACAAAAGGCTACATCCACACCAACATATCAAAGCAACACATGATCAACAAATGTGATGCATGTCAGATTGGGAAGGCACAAAGACAACCATTCAGCCACAAAAGGCTACATCCACACCAACATATTGGACCTAAAACATGCAGATATATGGGGACCAATTCAAGAACTTTCATTGGCATGATCAAGGTATTATGTCTGATTTATTGATGACCATAGTAGATGGACTATTGTATACTTTATCAAGAGAAATAATGAATTGTTTGATTGCTTCAAAAAGTACCTCACACATGTGGAGAATCATACAGGTAGATCACTCATGAAGCTTATATCTGATGGAGGGATATCCAAAGACATTGATGAGTTCTTGTAGGATAAAGGTAACAAAAGGGAAGTGACTACCAGGAACTCTCCTCAATTGAATGGAATTAAAGAGAGACAAAATAAGACATTTCTTGGATCAGCTAGAACAATGCTTGAAGAGAAGAGGTTGCCACATTATCTATGGGTAGAGGCTATTTCAACTACTATGTACCTTGTCATTAGACTACCATCCAAATCAATCCAAGGTGTGACTCCTTATGAAGAATGGTATGGAAAAAAAACCTAGTATTGGACATTGCAAGGTATTCGGTTGTTTAGCTTATGTTCATGTACCATAAAACATAAGAGGTAAGCTAGATGAAATGGCAACAAAGGCTTATTGGGTATGACTCAACTCAGATGGGTTACAAACAAAAGGTAACTCTACCATATGATCTTGATTCTGAATCTCATCAATTAGGAAGCAAGCATGATACACATGTCGAGGATCCAAGAGGTGATACAGATGATGATCAAGATGAAAATGAAAAGGATTACAAGCTATAAAAGTCAAGAGGCAAAGCAAAGACGTAAGAGTGTGAGGAATGCTCCAAGAAAGCACCTAAAAGATCAACAAGGGAGAAAAGACAACGAGAAACATATGGTTATGATTCCATATTTGTTACAAAGCATTCAATCTACTTGGCAGAGGAATCAATTTTAGAGGAACCCTCAACCTATGAAGAGGCCATGAAAGAAGAAATAGATGCATTGAAGGAGATGAACACGGGATTTGGTTCTAATGTCACCCAATCAAAAGGTAATTGGTTGCAGGTGGGTATATAAAGTTAAAAGAAACTCAACTGGATTGGTTTGCAGGTACAAGGCAAGATTAGTTTCCTAAGGATGCTCTCAAATTCATGGTTAGACTATGAGAAAACATTCTCACCAGTTGCAAAGATGAATACAATCAAAACATTGATAAGTGTAGCTACTACAAAAAATTGGAGACTCCTCCAACTTCATGTGAAAAATGCATTCCTAAATGGTTGGATGAGTTAAGAGGTATACATGTCACAACCACCACGTTTTGAAAACCCTAATCATACATCTTATGTTTGCAGACTAAAGAAAGCATTGCATGGATTGAAACAAGCTCTTAGAGCTTGGAATTATAGGTTGATTACATACCTTCAAGATCAAGGGTTCAAACTTGCAACTCAGATCATTCTCTATTCATCAAAAGGGATCACAATGAGGTTATTGATCTATGTCAGTAGGAGCTATCCAAACTTGGTTGCAAAAGAGGAAACGAAAAAGGATGTTGGAATGGTTGTTTCATAGGCCTCTACATTGAAGATAGAGTGTGGTAATCTTGTTCATAATGAAGAATGGGTGTTTACTATTGTTTGTAGTTTCAATCCATCTTCTCATGAGTAGTGTATGTCTGCAATAGAATCAGATGTTTGGTACTTTGATAATGGGGCAACCAAACATATTACCTCGGAGCGTAGTTTCTTCACTTCACTTGAACTTGCCCCTATAGGGAATACTATCACATGCACTAAAAAATCCTCTTATCCTGTCATGGGAGTTGGTAAGATCATTGGTAGTTCTTTCATTTTGTCAGATGGTTTATTGGTGCCACAGATCAAGAAGAATATGTTATCAGTTTCGGCTTTAGCCAAGATTGTCTCAGTTGTGAAATTTGTTGATGATAGGTGTATGGTTCATGATCTCTCAAATGACAATGTGATTGTTGGTTCTGGAATTTTATGTCGTGGGTTGTATAAGTTCATAGACAATAAAAACTCTGTGAATGACTCAACATGTGCAATACATGATTCTCAGGCTATTTCAGATGCAAAGCTTTGGCATGCATGCTTTGCTCATTTGAATTTTGCTAGTTTGCGACACCTATAGAAATCTGAATTGGTGTCCTCTTTGCCCAAACTTGAGGCACCTGGAAAACATGTATGTGAAGGCTGTATTTTGGGCAAAATGCAGCATTCTTCATTCCCAAAAGATGGTTCAGTTTTAGCTACTCAGAGATTGCAGCTTGTTCATAGTGATATCTACGGTCCTATGTAGACAAAGACTTTTGGGAACTATCTTTACTTCATGAGTTTCATTGATGATTTTTCCAGGTATGCATGGGTATATCCACTCAAAGAAAAGTCCAAAATGTCTATGTGCTTCAGACACTTTTTGGTGGATTAAAATCTATCAACATGTAGAATGGGCAGCCTTACTTCTGGTCAAGGGCAGGAATATATGTCTTCTAACTTTAATGCATTTCGGGCTGAACATGGGATAAAACATCAGTGTACAGTGCCATATACATCTCAACAGAATGGAGTTGCTGAATGGAAGAACAGGTCACTCATGGAGATGGCGAGGTGTATGGTCAGGATCTAGGCTTTACCACATAAATTCTAGCTTGAGGTTGCCATGTGTGCACCATATGTACTTAGTGTCACGATGAAGGAGATAAGGAAGAGAGCTCACACACACACACTCACAATCAAAGAGAAGCACATACTCAAATTGAGGCAAGGAAGAAATGATCTTCTTCTTCTTATGCTTCTATTACATAAAAAGTATTGTACAAGAATGACCTAAAAATAGGAATACAAAAAGTGCAATATATAAAGACTAGTACATAAGGAAAAACGTAATGTACATGAATGAGTGAGCTGGCAAGAAAAAAATGTGTCATCACTCTCGGTAGATAAATCTAGTATAGCTCAATGAAGTATCCCTTACATATACTGGTGTGACCACTATACATGTGAGAGAGACAAAAAATTGATACGTGTCATCCTAGATCATCACATGTTGAGCTTGATATCTCAACACTCTCCCTTAAGCTCAACGTCATGTCCTCTAATCCAAGCATCTTTCGAAACTTCTTCAACTTCTCTGCTCCAAGTGCTTTGGTGAAAATATCAGCAACCTACTCATCTGTTCTCACATAAACAAGATGAATATCACCTACTAATACCTTGTCTATGATGAAGTGATAATGTGCCTCTATATGCTTTGTTCTAGCATGAAAAATAGGGTTCCGTGCTAATTGTATACTGCTAAGATTATCACAATAGATAGTGATAGGATTTTGCACTTCCACACCTAAATCTGCAAGTAGCATCTCGAGCCATGATGCCTCACATGCTACCATTGCAACACCTCTATACTCAGCCTCTATACTCGACAAAGCAATAGTGGGGTGCTTCTTACTGCTCCATGTAATAGTTGCACTCCCAAGTGAGAATAGAAAGCCACTAGTAGATCTTATATCTGGAATACTACCAACCCAATCTGCATTGGTGTATCCATGAACCTACAAATCCACACCAACTTCATAAAACAATGCATAATCCAAAGTAGCACTCACATAACATAGTGTGCACCTCAGAGCATCCAAATGTGGCTTCGTGGGAAATTTCATAAACTGACTTTCAAGCCCAATAGTGCAGCTAAGATCAGGCCTCCTAATTTTGAGATATATCAAACTTCCCACAATTTTCCTGTACATAGAAGCATTTTCCAATGGTTCACCTCATGTTGTATCTAACTTCAAATTCTGATCTGATGGCATAGAAATTGGCTTACAATCATCCATACCATAGTTTTGCAGCAAATTCAAGGCATATTGCCTTTGTGACATCCATATACCTATTTATGTATGTATAAACTCAATGCCCAAGAAATAGCGTAGCATACCAAGATCTTTCATGTCAAACTCCTACATAAGAAGTTGCTTTACCTTTTTTATGCTTTCTTCATTATCACGACCTAGAATCAAGTCATCAACATAAATAGCATCTAGTGAATGATCTGCATCACACATAGAAAACCCAATGGTGGTTAAGTAATCAGCAATCCTTGCATGCCATGCACGAGGAGCTTGCTTCAGCCCATACAAAGCCTTTTGCAACCTACAAACATATTCTGGGTGCTTTGAATCTTCATATCCTTGTGGCTGGTCCATGTGTACTTCTTCCTGTAACTCACCCTGTAAGAAAGCATTCTTCACATTCATATGATGCAACATCCATCCTTTTGTTGTAGCTAATGCAACAAGTGTTCTGACACTAGACATTTTATTTGCAGGGCTGAATGTTTCATCATAATCAATGCCATAAGTTTGTGCATATCCTTTTGTTACCAAACATGCTTTATACATGTTTATGCTACCATCAACATTCACTATTTTAGTCATAACTTGAAGCATGATTGTCAAAATCGAGTGAGATCACTTCTAGTAGATGTGTCTCATCGAGAGCTTCCAAAAGAGTACCCTATCAACTATTTCGGAGTTTGGAGTTGGCAAAAATCCTCGATTTACTGAAAACTGTTGTAAGTGGTATCGCGGTAGACACTTCCAGTAATTCAGTGACTTAGATAGGTGATTTAGTCTTTTCTCACACATATCAGCTGAACCACTTCATTTTCCATCATGTATGCACGTGTCCTCATACACTTGGTTAGGTCGTTTGATCGGATTGACAAATAAGTGTGTGTCAATTTCCCACTATACGCACTTGTGTGGCAATTGGGGTTTAGTCTCATTGACACAAGTCCTTGAGTCTTCTTGACTCAGGTACATAGGAATAAAATGTATACCTTAGAATGGCCAAAAGTCTTCTAGGATTTTGTCAAATTTCTATTTTCTATCACACAAGTGTCACATCTAGAAGATTATCCCAAATAATATAATCTCCAAATATCTTCCCAAAAGGCCTATAAAAGGACCCCCTTGGGTGCCCTCAAAGCAAGCAAGTACTGTGTAGGTACATGCTATCAACACTGCGTTGATCATAGATCTACCCCTTTGGAGGTGGAGATCTTGGCTACAAGAGAGGTGCTACACTCTCTTCCTTTATGTATCCCATATTCTTTGTATCCATATCTTGTAATATGAGCTTTATTTCCTTTTGAATCCAGCTATCTCTTCTTTCCTCTTCTATCTCCCACCCTTGCTATTTCTTCTAATTCCTTCTCTACATTCCCCCTCATTTCCAAACCCTCATCATTTTCCTTCAACTTCTATCCATTGGGAAGTGAGGTTATCTTGCTCCTTGTGTTTATGTGAATGATTGTTATGTGAATGCTAAGAGGGTAGTGCAGAACAACCGTGTCCTAAGAGCATCTGATGTAATAATAGTGTATGTACATATGTATGTGTTATCTGTGTGAATGCTAAGAGGGCAGTGCGGAACACCCGTGTCCTAAGAGCATTTCATCTTTGTGTGGGTGCTAAGAGGGTAGTGTGGACCACCCGTACCCTAAGAGTGCTCTTTGTGTTTTGTGCATATGTGTGAAATGAATGTGTAAGGAGCTAAGAACCCTTCCTTTCCATCATATCCATCCCTGATTATGAGCATGAGTGCTAAAGGAGTGTTAGAGGCCATTTCTTTAGTGCCACTCTCATAACCTAGTGCCCCCACTGAGGAACTCAATTTCATGAATTTCCAAAATCCCAATAGCCAAAATCATCCCATTTGTCCCAACAAACCTTATCAACCAAGACCCCTTCTTTCTTTCCATATCACATACAGTAGGAAGATATTCTTCCAACAATGCATAGTCTATCATTTTGGGGCTGAGCGTTTGGCAGAAATGGTTGAATCTCAAGAACCATTTATCTTTCTAGTTCTAGAGTATACCCTTACTTTCGACATCTGGATCCTCATTCTATTGTAAGGAAGCTACTTTCAAGTTCAACCATGGCATCAATCTTCCCACACTTCTATGGAGGACGCAACAAAGATGTTGCAAAGTTTTTGGAAAACTTGGAAATGGCATACCTTGTCTCATGAAGGGATCAAGAAGCTATCAAGCTAAGGGCTTTCCCATTGGTCCTAAAGGAGGAAGCTAGAGTATGGTACAAAAACCTATCAAACGATGTAACAGGAAGTTGGGAAGTAGTGTGTGAAGCATATATAATGCGATATGGCAAAAAAGATACACCCAAAGGATTATGTCAACAATTTCTCTCACTGAGGCAAGTAACTTTTGAAGACTTTTCCAATTATGAGTCTAAGTTTCAGTGTGTGTGTGGAATAATTGGGAAGGTAGCCTAGGGACAAATAAGGTAGGTCCACAATTTTTTAAAAGGGATAGATTCATCTCAGGACTCTTCCCTTCTCTAAAACAAAAGGTGGAATCACAATTTCCAGGGACTTTTGAAGAAGCATTAGATATAGCAAGAGTTAAGTGTAGAAAATTAAAGTTTCAATCTTCAAAGGTTGAAAAAGTAGAACATATGGATGCTATTCCCCTAGTACTAGCTGCACAAGTAGAGAACGGAGAAGCTTCACAACAAGATATCTTGCAGAAACTCACACAACATCTAGAACAATTAACAATCAAGTTGGTGAGGAACCGGCAAGATAGACCACAAAGGGAACAAAATTGAAGACAACGATGACAAGCACAAGAGTTTATATGCTACAATTGCAACAAAAATGGTCATGGTATGTATAATTGTCCTCATCCTCATAGGAATCCAAGTGATATGATCCTATTAGGAGGCTACCACAATATGCACAAGAACAACAACAACCGCAAGCAAATATTCCACCTGTCCCAATGGCTCAAGGTGAGCAAAGGCAAGTGAATGTTTTGGAGCTGACCGAGGAACAAGAGACCATGGATACGATGCCAATTAAGAGGACAAGGGTGCAAGACAGAGACCGATCTCAAGACAAAGATTTCAGCATGGGTACACAAACAAGAAAGGAAGAGTTGTAGAAGGAGAAGCTAGTAAAAGAAAGAGAAGGATGAGGAGGAAGATCATGATGGAAGACTTTCCTCTAGGTAAGGGTATCGAACCTTATGACCTAATTGAGGATATATCCACACAGAAACCAAATATCACTTGGCCACAATTACTCCATGATGGAGAGTGTTAATCTCCAAAAGAACAAGTTGACCTTGAATTTAGAGCACCTCTATATCAAGAACAACTTCAGACTCCACCAAATTTAGAGAACATTCATCAACTTATCAGAAAATTAACTATTCTGAAAAACTCAACTTCTCAAAAAAGTCTGCTGCAGATTAATCTCTGATTGACTAACCATTTGTGTAAAGTTTTTGATAAAACTTTGTAGGTTGCTTTGCCTTAAGATTGCGCACCTTTTGCAACTTGAATCTTATCAAATGACTGAGTATACTTGAGAAATAACTCAAACACTTTACCTATGTGTAAAACTACTTCTCTGCAGTAGCGACTTTGACACCTATAACTTCTTAGCTTTGGTTCTCTCAATGTCGAACCCGTTTTATCAAATCCTTTTGGCTGTAGATAGCTTATCTCTCAACTTAGATTTTGAGCTATCATATGTGTAAAACTTACACTGTGCACTGAGCACTACTCATTTCATTGAACTCGAAATTTGCGCCTGTTTCAGGAGACTGCGAACATTCTTTACATATGAATGTTCCTACACACAATTCTCTTAACCTCATTACAATTGGAAGCTGAAATTTTGTACAGAGGTTGATCAACTCTAGACTTAGACTTGTACAAAAGCATTCCACAGAAGATTACCACAGAAGGAGAAGACACGAAAACTTCGGGCGCAACTTTTCTTCTATTCTTCAGAAATTACACTTGAGTTATGAGAGAGACTTCTTCTCATTTCTATGAACTCTAATGAGTCTTACAACTTAGAAATGCACTATTCTCATACTCTCCTATTGTCTCCTCTATTGCCCCGACATTTTTCCAAAGTATTTATAGGCAAATATGTACAAGTTTATGACTATTCAAAAGTCTAAGTGATCTATATCTTCACTAATGTACATATGTGTACATATCATTCATCCTGTGAATGTAACCTCCTTCTTTGCTTCAAGACTTAATCTTATCTCCGTCTTTTGTCTTCCAAACTTCAATTGGTGATTGGTCTGCACCAACAGCTTTACCTTGTAAACCCACTTGCAACCTATGGGTTTCTTTCCTTGTGGCAATGGAACCGGCTTCCATTTCTCAGTTCCATAAAGTGCAGCCATCTCTTCATCCATAGCTTTTTCCCAATCCATCTTTCCAATTGCATCTTCAAAATAAGAAGGTTCAACATCTTGTATTACCTTTTCATGTAGGCACAATGGTGACCCATGTAACTTTCATATTTAAATCATTGCATTGAATTTCGTATCCTCCGAGATCTTCTTGGTCCTAGGTCACTTCTCCTTGTATCATATCCATGTGCCTATCTTACTCTTGGAGTCTTCATAGAGGGAAATCCAAGTTCCTCATCAAGACTCTTTTCTGGATCACTTGAATCTCCATCAACATCTTCAAAACCTGCACATGTTTTATGACTAGCAAAAAGCTTTTCTTTACCTTTCTTCGATGTATTTGATGAGCTTCCTGGACTAAAATTTCCACGCAATCTTCCACTCCATGGATTTGAGTTGGAACTATTGCTTGGTGATGCATCTGGTCCACTCAAAGCTTAAGATTCTGCACTTGATTTTTGAACATTTTCTTTCTCATTTGGTTTCAAGATTCAGTCCTTTTCGGCATCTGCATAGAAGCAACATTTCATCAAATACATTTGTGCTCATCTTCGCCTATCATGTAAGTGGTTTATAACATTTATATCCTTTTGCTCAAGGGAGTATCCAATGAAGACACATTTTTATGCTTTTGGATCAAGCTTCGTCCCCAACTCATCTGTAACATGTACATATGCAAAACAACCAAAAACTTTCATATGTGATAAGTTTGGCTTTTTACTTGTGAAATTCTCTTTAGGTGTAACTTGATGTAATTTCCCTGTCTGCTTTTCCACCATAGCTTTAAATTCGGAAAGTGAGTGAATACCTCACTCTTCTCTTTCATGAAATATACCCACACGTTCCATGTATGGTCATCAATGAAAGTAACATAAAACCTGCAATTGCCCATAGATGTGGTCTTTGTAGGACCCCAAGCATTTGTCTGTACTATTTCTAGCACATTCTCACTAACATGCTTGTCATGCGGAAACGATTATCTTGACTGTTTACCAAATTGACATGTTGCACATACCTTTTGCATCTCTGCAACCTTGAAATTTGGTAGTCCATAGACAATCTCCTTTGAGTGCATCAATTTCAACCTTTGCAAGTTTGCATGTCCAATCCGTTTGTGTCATATCTCTATATCAACAATAACTCCTGCACCTTTGCAAACATGGTTGCATTCATTTCAGGAATTTCCACATTTAAGGTAAACATTCTACCCACTTTGTTTCCTTTGGCAATCAATCTTCCATCCGATTTGTATTCTTTTACATATAAACCCATCAGCATTGAGCCTGACTTGTAATCCTTGGTCAACCATTTGTCCAACGAAAACCAGATTCTTTGTTATATTGGAACATGCAGCATATCAACAAGGTGTTTTACCTTCCCATCCTCCATATATTGTGCTATATTTCCTATATGCTCGATAGGGTGTGATGTGTCATCACTTGTTTCTATATATCCACGACCTAGCAATTTTTGCAAAGTACTAAACATTCTGCATGACTTGGTCATGTGATTTGAAGCACCTAAATCAACATACCAGACATTATCATTCAATTTTGAAACAACAGTAGACATCGTATTCATCATGTGATGTTGAATCATGAACAACTTCTCAGAATCATCTTCACTTGTGGATGCATAGTTGTTTTGTTGCCTTTTGTGATTTTGATTCTTCAACCTACAATCACGTTCAAAGTGTCCAGGTTTACCACAATTCTAGCATCCTTTATTGTCATTACCTAAATCATTTCTTTGGAATTTTCTGCGGCCTCTTTGGCTCCCCCTGGCCTTGAAATGGTCCTCTTCCTCCTGCATGATTCTGTTGTTGACTATTGATCTTGGCTAGTGTTTGCTCTTCCACTTCCAAACCTCTACCTCTGCCTCTTCCCTTACCAGAGTAGAATACCTGCTCAGAAATAGATTTTCCTTGGGAGTTTGAATCCTCGCCAAGATTCTTTTCTTCAATAATCAGCATAGATACCAGATCAGCAAAATTCCAAATATTTTTCTTAGTCTGTATAGAAGTTCTAAACTGCTTATATGCAACTCCTAAACCATGAAGGAACACTTCCACCTTAGCATCATCGATCATCTACATTCATGCCAATAGATGCAAGTGACTCACATATGCTTTTGATTGTTAGAGTGTAGTCACTTACCGACATGCTCTTTTTATCCAATATATGCAGCTCGTTCTTGAGTTGCAATTTCCATGCCTTTGTATTGTCTCATACAATGTGACGAAAACTGTTGCAAGCCTCTTTGGAGCCTTGGCATCCTGTATGTGCCTAATCATGCTATCTTGTATGCTAACAGATAGCAATCATTACCGTTCGTGCTCCTTGATTCCATTCCTCATATGCTCTTAACTGTTCTTGCAGTTCGATTCATCTCTGGTAATTGTGGAGCCTTCGATGTACTTCGAGTAGCCTTTTCCCATTAGGAAATTTGTCATTCTGAATCTCCAAGCATGGAAGTCGTTCTTGTCCAGCTTATTGCTCATAAGTTTGACTCATTCCATCTACGTTTTCCATTTTTGCAACAATTCACAACACTACAAAAACACTACAAGCAACAATTTTTGCTTGAACACTGTTTGCACTATGAATGACAGTTTGATCTCAGAAAGGCACAGTTTTCGTGTATCAATAGTACATAAAATTTCTTGAAATTCTAGATCTAGAATATATGAGTATCGCCAAACACGACACAAGTTATAGTTTCCAAAATTGACCTGGTTTTTCTATGGGCCCCACCTTACGGGCTCGAAATGGAGGTCGAGATGGCTTCGAAACTTCAATCTGACAAAAACAAGTGGCCCTAAAGAGGATAACTCTCAAAAACTATTTTGGGGTCTTCTACTTCACACCAAGTTTTGTAGAAATCTGAGGTCATTTGTGAATCACACTTTCTCCATGCCATCTCGCGTACTCTTCATCGTCAACCCTCTCCACGAGCTCTCTATAGCCACACTGGCTGTGATACCATGTCACAAGGAAGGAGATAAGGAAGAGAGCTCACACACACACACTCTCACAGTCAATGAGAATCACACACTCAGATTGAGGCAAGGAAGAATGATCTTCTTCTTCTTCTTCTATTACATAAAAAGGAATGCACAAGAATTACCTAAAAACAGGAATACAACAAGTGCAATATCTAAAGACTAGAACATAGGAAAAACATAATGTCCGGGAATGAGTGCGTTGGCAAGAAACAAATGTGCCATTACTCTCGGTAGATAAATCTAGTACAGCTCAATGAAGTATCCCTGACATATACCGGTGTGACCACTGTACATGTTAGAGAGACCAAAAAGTGATACATGTCATCCTCGATCATCACACATTGAGCTTGATATCTCACACTTAACAGGTGTCCCACTAAAGCACTATAGTCCATCACTCCAAATGAGGCTTGGCATGGTCGGAGGCCATCTCATACTTATGTGCGTGTTTTTGGTTGTCTAGCATATGCATTAGTGCCTAAACAACATTAGAGGAAATTGGATGATAAAGTAGTAAAATGTATTTTTGTTGGTTATAGTTCTGAAACCAAAGGCTATCCTCTCTATCATCCACAAACTAAAATGCATTTCGGCTAGCCGTGATGTTTCTTTTGTGGAAGATGCTATTCAACCTTTACTTTCGTGTATGAAAGAGACATATGTTAGCTCCAAAGACATGTATGATACTTTGTTGCCTCTTTTTATAGGTGGACACTCTAGTGCTATTCCTAGTGAGGCAATGTCCGCAGCTTTATAGCTTTCATGTGAAGATGCAGATCATTCTATTTCTGATGCAAATTTACAAGGAGGAAAAAACTATGCCAAAATGGCTAGTGTAGTCTTTGCATGACAGCAGATTAGATGCACCTCTGCCTTATCATACTCTTGAGGCTCTCATAGTGCTCTTTTGCATCAGATTGCTATGCTATGGCTCTGTCTAGTCTCTATGATGAGACTGAGCCTGTTTCATTGATGAAGCACAAAATTCTAAACATTGGATGACTGCAATGCATTTGAATACGATGCTATCATGAAATGGTACCTAGTTGTTGTGACTTTCCTCCTCGCAAGAAGGCCATCAACACTAAGTGGTTATACAAGTGGAAGCATAAACGTGATGGAACAGTTTGACAGGTATAAGGCTAGGCTTGTTGCAAAGGGTTATGCTCAAGAAAGAGGTATTGATTTTGATGAGACCTTTGCTCCTACTTGCCAAATGGCTATTGTTCCTAGCAGCTGTGCACTTGCAACTCATCATGGTTTGAGTGTACATCATTGGACATTAAACAACATTCTGAATGGTCACTTGCATGAAGAAGCGTATGCTTTTTAGCCCCATGGCTTTGTGTAGAAAGGGCATAAATGGTGTTTAAAGGCAAGCACCACATGCTTGGTATGAAAAGATGCATGCCTATCTAATTGCACATGTTTTGAGAACAATCAAACTGAAAGCACCCTTATATGTTTAAGCATGCTAATGATGTATTCTGATCATTGTTGTGTAAGTTGATGACATGTTGATCAGTGGTCCTCATGAGAAGCATATTGCTGATTTTAAGGCTTATTTCATGCCTCATTTAGATGTCTTTATTTGGGGCATTTGTCATCATTGTTTGGGCATTTTGTTTAAGCACATTGATGGTGGAATGTCTTTGTTTAAAATAGAATATATTGACGCATTATTGCCGCATTTTGGCCTTGAAGACTGTAAACCTATTGCCACTCCTATGGAGAGAGGCTTATGTTTGAGACTTCGTGATGCTCGAGATGCATTTGATGCAGTTCTCTATGAGCACACTATTGGATGCTTGATTTACTTATGCATTACTTGCCAGATATTCAGTTTGCTATCTCAAAGATGAGCAAGTTTATGCATTGCCCAGGACTCAAGCATTGGTGGGCAATTAAGTGCATCTTTGCCACTTGAGTGGTACCTAGCTACTTGGATTCTTTTTTCCCAAGGGGGGATCAATACTACCAAATTTACATGATTTTTAGCTCTGACTAGGCTGGTTGCTATGACAATCATGTGTCCACTAGTGGTTTTTGCTTCATGCTTTGTCGCTCATGCATATCTTGGTTGAGCAAGAAGCAGCTTATTGTGGCCACTTCTAGTTGTGAGGCTGAGTATAGGGTAGCTTTCATGAGGATTGATGAGAGTGTGTGGCTAGATGCTTATGGCTAATTTGGGTGTTGGTCAGTCTTCTGCCCTAACCATTTTCATGGACAGTTAGAGCGCATTGGCAGTTGCAAGCAATCCTATGTTCCATGCTTGCACTAAGCACATTGAGGTGCATTATCATTATGTTAGGGAGAGGTTCCCTGGAGATATTAGCTTACCGTATGTGCCCATGTAGGAGAACATCACAGACATTTTCATGAAGGCTCTACCTAGGGAGAAGTTTGAAGCTTTCCGCAAAGCTTTGGGCTTACTTCCTTTTGTGGATTGATTGCACATAGCTTGGCACTTCGAGAGATGTTCCTAACTCAAAGAAGTACATTGGAGATATTCTTACCAAGCTCAAGATGGAAAAATGCAAAGGTTGCAGGTACACCCATGTAGCTAAATCTAAAGCTAAGTGCACATGAATGTGAGTTAATTAAAGACATGACTAGTTATTAGAGTCGTGTACAAAGTTTGAGTTATGCTACTCTAACTAGAGTAGATATATTCTATGGAGTTAGTGTGCTAGTGCATTTCATTGACACTCCAATGAAGCCTCACATGGAAGCAATCAAGATAATTCTAAAGTATTTGAAGGATATAACTAATGAAGGATTATACTATCCTTATACATCTGATATAGATGTCAAACTATTTTCTAATGAATATTGTGCTAGATCAAAAATGATAGGAGAAGCACCTCAGGCTGTCTTACCTTTGCACATACCAAATTGATCTCATTGTCTTCCAAGGAGCAATTGACAATTGCTCTCTCAGCAGAAGCTGAATACAAAGGACTTGCAAATGCTACACAATTCAATCCTATATTTAGATTAAGGATGAATACTTCAACACCACATATATTTGGAGACAACATTACTTCATTACATCTTGCTACTAACCTGTCTATGATGGCAAGACCAAAAATATAGAAGTTCACTACCAGTATGTTAGGGAAAATATCACGAGTAAGGAGATACAACTCTCATATGTATCCAAACATCAACAATGTGCATATATGATGACAAAGGCATTGAAAGGAAGAAAATTAAATAGCTTCAAATCAATGATTGGAATAAAAAAAATCATAATGGACTAAAGACTCAAGCATCTTAGGCTTGAGTGGAAGCTTTTGGTACAATTAGCAAGCCTAAATGCTTGACTAATTATTCAAGACTACTCATTCATTTAGTTTTTCACAAGTGGAAACCTCACATGAACACTTGCTTGTCAATTCGATTATATTTGCTTTGGATAAATGTAAAATCCAAGAAAATAAGGAATCTCATGAAGTTAGGGAGTTGAACCCATGATTGATGTGGTAGGAAGGATCAATTTGAACCATCATCCCTAAAGTGTAGGATCACTTTTAGGTGAGGGAAAATTTTCAAACTCATATTATGAGTATAAATAGACATGTTTTTGGTAATGGGCTATGAGAGTCATCTTGAGAGAAATTGAGCTACACTAGTGAGGACACATTGAGCTCACTTCATGTATGAGTAGTCCACTAAACTTCCCTTGTATCATATGTTCATTAGCATATACATTTTGATACATGTCTTCAAGTATATTTATGTCTACTATTTCTGCTGCATCTTCATCATTAGAGTGATTTTGTGGAATTGATTTCTCTGCCTCTGTTCACTCATTTAAATACTTTAACTTGGGTTAGTTATGTTGAAACTTCTAATACTTGCATATAAATTGGCATCTCATTTTATTCAAGGGATCGTGAGACATGAATCATAGAAGGTGCTTGTGTCTGCACATCTTCTAGATCCTGAAATGTCGGGATGACCCCCCTCACTTGTTAGATTCACTTCTTAGTGTATGGTTTGGCTAAATTGATGAAATAATTTTTACTTAGCAACAAACTCCTTAGAGGTGTGCAAAAAATCTCTCAATTCATCTCAGGTTGTGAGCTCTAAATAAATTACCAAGGAGTTGTATTCCTTAAAATAGAAGGTTTCTTCACATTTCTTGTACATGCAAGTTATTTGTTTTGATGAAAACTTTTGGGAATGATGCTCCAAAGCCCTTGGTGGTTCTGAATACATTAATGTGAACCTAAAGTAGTCTTTTAAGCATCCTTGGAGTTAACTTTGCACGAGTAGAGTAGGTTTTATGCAACACTACCTCATCTCTTGAACATACCCATCCATCTCCTCACAAGACCTACCATGAATCCTTCTTAAGAACAACTTTATAACCATTTGATACAAAATTAGAAATGGAAAGCAATTCTTCTTCATTTTTGGAACTCAAAGGACATTAGAAAATTGTGAAATTTCCACTTGTTGCTGTCTTTAAATCAACTTCGCCAAAACCTAAAACATCAAAATCATGAACATCTACGATAGTCACCCTTCTATGTGTAAAGTAAGTAAGGGAACGAAAAAACCTTCTTACAACCTATCATATGCTTAGTAGCTCTAGATTATAATGCAGAAGGATTTTCAAATACTCTATTTAATGATGCCTTATCAAATGCTATTTCTTCAATATTGACATATGCATAATATCATTCATTTGAAGACTTAAATTTTGCACCATCTTCAACATTATTATCTAATGCTCGTTTCTTCTCATTGAAAATCCTCTTTCCTTATTCTGATATAAAATGACCTATTGTTTTGAAATAATGGCAAATACCTTTATTTGAGGGGAATGTAGTGGAAGTATTGTAGTAGAAGTGCTAGAGGTAGATCTGGAAGTCAATGTAGAGGAAGAATTTGAAATGGAAGCCTTACTTTCCTTTTTTTTTAATTGATTCTCCTTCTGGTTCTTTATAGTGTCCTTTTTCTTATTTGCTTTAGATGATGATACGATAGCTTCATCATTATCTTCTATATTCTTTTATTGGTCTTTAGCTTGAAGTAATAAGAACCACAACACTTCAAATATTTCCCTATCTATTGTAGAGAGAGAGAGAGAGAAAGAGAAGTAACAAAAGAACGATATGCATGTGAATGTGAATTTATGAAAGTATTCATCATCTCTTCCTTATATGTGATAACTCTCATATTACAAATTTGATCATCTAAATCTTGCAATTTTAAAATAAGAGATTGAACTCACTCACCAACTTTCATCCTTGTGTTGGCTAACCATCTCTTGAGATGTGATTTTCTTTCAAGACTCCTGCTTATATATAAATTCTTTGACTATAAAGAAGCCTAACGAGATGTTTTGCATCACCTCATTTGTGGAATGATATGCCTCTTGAATCCCATAGAAATCAATGTGAGTGCTTACACATCTCTAGAATTCCATGTGGGCATGATACACATGCAAAGGACTCAATCTTAGAGGAACCCTCAACCTATGAAGAGGCAAAGGAAAACCCTAGTTGGGAAAAGGCCATGAAAGAAGAAATAGATGCATTCAAGGAGATTGAAACTTAGGATTAGGTTCCAACGTCACCCAATCAAAAGCTAATTGGTTGTAGATGGGTATATAAAGCTAAAAGAAACTCAGATGGATTGGTTTGCAGGTACAAGACAAGATTATTTGCCAAAGTATGCTCACAAATGCATGGTATAGACTATGAGGAAACATTCTCAACAATTGCAAAGATGACTACAATAAGAAAATTGATAAGTGTAGCTACTGCAAAAAATTTGGAGACTCCTCCAACATGATGTGAAAAATGCATTCCTAAATGGTTGGATGAGTGAAGAGGTATACATGTCACAACCACCATAATTTGAAAACCCTAATCATACATCTTATGTTTGGAGACTCAAGAAACCATTGTATGGATTGAAACAAGCTCTTAGAGCTTAGAATTATAGGTTGGTTACATACCTTCAAGCTCAAGGGTTCAAACATGCAACCCAGATCATTCTCTATTCATCAAAAGGGATCACAATGAGGTTATCTATCTATGTGTATATGTAGATGATATTATTGTGACATGTGATGATCTAAATGGCACTCAAAGGATCAAGAGACACATGCAAGAGGAGTTAAGAATCATTGACTTAGGTGAGCTCACATGTTTCCTAGGTATGCAAGTGATTTATAAAGATGAAGGGATGTGTCTAAATAAGAAAAGATACATTGAAGACCTACTTGTCAAGTTTAGAATGGATAACATAAAGCTTGTAGGTACACCTTTGGAACTGAACCATAAATTGTGTTTATCAAGGTGAGCAGATTGGTGATCGTAGAGAGTATCAAAGCTTAGTTGGTAGCTTGATATATGCTACTCACATAAGATCAAACATATCATATAGTGTTGGAGTGCTTAGTCCATTCATGCACTCACCTAGAAGGCCACACATGGATGTTGCAAAGAGAGTACTCAGTTACCTCAAAGGGATACTTAATGAAGGTATCTATTATCCTTACTCTTTGGGTTTAGATATCAAAATCTATCCTGATGCAGATTGGGCAAGAGCAAAGGATGATAAAAGAAGTACCTCTGGATACTTAGCATGTGTAGGTTCGAAATTGGTGTTATGGAGTTCGAAGAAGCAACCAATATCTTCAAGTGAAGTAGAATATAGAGGTCTAACTATTGCAACTCAAGAAGCAATATGGCTCAAGGAATTGTACTCATGTTTGGGACTTGTAAGTTCCAAACCTCACTTCCTTGGAGGTAATGTAAGTTCCATGCATTTAGCTGCAAATCCAATTTTTCATGCAAAGCACATAGAAGTCCATTACCATTTTGTAAGAGAGAAGCTTATGGAAAAGGAAATTGACATGTCATTTGTTCCTACTAAGAAGCAAATAGCAAACATGATGATAAAGGCACTTGATGGGATAAAGTTTTGTAGATTCAAAGCTATGGTAGGTATTCAACCTATCAAAGAATGAAGACTCAGGCATCCTTTAGCTTGAGGGGGACGTGTTGGAACATCAAGCTTTCTTTATGCTTGAGGTGGATATTCTCTACATCAAATCCATTATTTGGATGCTATGGATATGCCTTTAAGAATAGCACTTATGTGCACATACTTTCTTTGTATTAATTGGTTGATCACTTATGATCATTTCTTGTAGTGTTCAAGCTATTTAAGTTTGAAAAAGGAACGATTGAAATGCCTAAAAGCCATGAATTAGAATGGTTGAGATTGATTCTCAATCAATCAATCAAAAATTAGATTTCATTTAAACTCTCTTCTCCTAGATTGTAGGAAAATATTCCAATCAATCTAAACTAACAAATGGCCCTAATTTTGAATTCAAATTCATGGAGAAAAGGTTTGGCCATATCCTCAATCATCTATATAAACACTCCCCAACATTTTTTACATTAATGAGATTGATGATTTGAAGCAATACATTTGCTCTTTGCTCATTGCTTGGTGCCATTTCTATTCTATGCTCATTCTTCCTCAAACTCAATCAACTTCCAGAAAGATGCTCTCTCTATAGAGCTCCAAATCTAGTGTTTAAACCCTTATTCGAAAGGTACTATTGTCTTGGTTAGGTATAAAAATTTGCAAATCATTTGGTTAATTAATTTTAGAGAAATTCAAGTTACACCGTCTCAGGGTCATTCTCTACACATCACTGAAAAGTGTTGATATATTTAGGTAGTGATGTGTGTGAACACTCTAGGACCACCGGGGCACTTTTTTCCCTCTTTAGGAGGTTTTTTTCCCTCGGCTTGTATATACGCCTATTGCCCTAATGGGCTACTTATCTTTGTACATTCTCTAGTAATACATTCAGTATTGTGTGTTTGTGCTCCAAGCTTCTTCTTCTTCCTTGTGCTGTTCGTGTGCTTCCGTAGACGTCTATCTCCAACAATTGGTATCAGAGCAGGTCGTCGCTTCTTCTAGGGTGCCGTCGACACTCCTCTGTTTGCAGTCTCAGATTCGCTCGAAATTTGGTGAGCATACTCAGGGTGTTTTCGAGATCAAAACAGCTTCGTTGTGTGGTGCCGAAATCGCGATCTGAGCTCGTTTCGGCCTTCGAACGCACTATCACAATGCTTGTGCAGGCTATTTCGTCCTTTTGTGCCAAAGGTATATACCAGTTTCTGTTCGCTAGTTTAAGCGTCTCGAAGTCTGCTACAGGTCTAGCAGAACTTCTCTGGGCAATTCCGTTCAACTTTTTGAGATACAGTCAATTTTTTGCATCAAGGTATTTTAGTCACCGGCCATGGCTGAAAGCAGTGATGTATTCCGTATATTGGCTTTTGAGGATAAGTTGGATGGTACCAACTACCCATTATGGGCTTATATGATGCGACATGTACTGGTTGCAAAAGGACTGTGGAACATTGTGCAGGGTGTTGAAAGACGTCCTGTTACACCCGCAACTACAGGTACTACAAATACAGGTGCTGGAGGTGCTGGAGCTGATGAAGATGGTGTCGAAGATGATATTCCACAGATTCGTGTTCGTGCTACTGTTTCTGTTGCACCTACTGCAGAGCAGATTCCTTGGGATGGCAGAGATGCCCAGGCACATGCATTGATAGCTTTGTCTGTCAAACGTGCCATTATTCCTCACATTCGCTCTTGCAGAACAGCAAAGGATGCTTGGGATACACTTACCACTTTGTACCAGGCTAGGAATGAGGCTCGTGTTGCTTACCTCCGAAAATAGTTGGAGAGTGAGCACATGAATGAAGGTGATTCTATGGACAGTTTTCTTACAAAGATCAAAGACCTGAAGGAACAATTGATTTCTGCTGATGAGGTTATACCAGATAGCTCACTTGTGCAGACCGTTTAATGGTCTTCCTGATTCATATCAGAGTTTTGCCTCTACTCTTCGGTTGATGATGAAAGGCAATCCGAATGCCTTGTCATTTGAGGAATTAGTCTCTGTTCTGTTGCAGGAAGATCACTCCAGGCAGAACAGGTCCATTATGCGTGTTGCAGATCAAGCTTTCCTGGCTAGTCAGAAGGGCAAAGGAAAATGGAGCTCTTCTACTAGTAAGCAGAAATCTGCAAATGTTGCACAATCGAAGAACCAGGATAAAGATGAGAAGAAATCAGAAAAGCAGAAATTGTTCTGCAAGTACTGTAAAGGAAATGAACATATTATAAAGAACTGTCCAAAATTGGCTGCTAAAGAGGCAAAGAAGAAAGAGGCTGGAATGGTTGTTGCAGAGGCCTCTACACCAAAAACAGAGTTTGCAAATCTTGTGCAGGAAGAAGAATGGGTGTTTACTACTGTCTGAAGTTTTGACCCATCTTCTCATGATCAGTGCATGTCTGCAGTAGACTCAGATGTTTGGTACTTTGACAGTGGGGCGACCAAACATATTACCTCGCAGCGCAGTTTCTTCTCTTCACTCGAGCCTGCCCCTACAGGGAATACTGTCACATGCGCCAATAACTCCTCTTATCCTATTATGGGAGTTGGTAAGATCATTCTGACTACTGCTGATGGTAGTTCGTTCACTTTGTCAGATGCTTTATTTGTGCCAGGGATCAAAAAGAACCTATTATCATTTTCTGCATTAGCCAAGATTAGCTTGGTTGTGAAATTTGTTGATGACAGGTGTACAGTCCATGATCTCTCAAATGGTGATATGATTATTGCTTCTGGAATCTTACGTCATGGGCTATATAAGCTCATAGACTATGAAAGATCTGTGAATGATTCGGGATGTGCAGTTCATGATTCTCAAGCTATGTCAGATGCAAAGCTTTGGCATGCACGCTTTGGTCATCTGAATTTTGCTAGTTTGCTACGCCTGTAGAAATCTGAAATGGTGTCCTCTTTGTCCAAACTTGAGGCTCCTGGAAAACATATTTGTGAAGGCTGTATTTTGGGCGAAATGCAGCGTTCTTCCTTTCCAAAAGATGGTTCAGTTCGGGCTACGCAGAAATTGCAGCTTGTACATAGTGATGTCTGTGGTCCTATGCAGACACCCTCTTTTGGAAATTACCTTTACTTCGTGACTTTCATTGATGATTTTTCCAAGCATGCATGGGTATATCCACTCAAAGCAAAGTCCGAAGTGTTCATGTGCTTCAAACAGTTTTTGGTTTTGGCTGAAAATCTGTCAGCATGTAAAATGGGCACCCTCCGTTTTGATCGAGGGGGGGAATATATGTCTTTAGATTTTAATGCATTTCTGGTTGAACGTGGGATAAAACACCAATGTACAGTGCCGTATACACCTCAACAGAATGGAGTTGCTGAACGAAAGAACAAATCACTCATGGAAATGGCGAGGTGCATGGTCAAAAGTCAGGCTGTACCACATAGTTTTTGGCTTGAGGCTGTCATGTGTGCAGCATATATACTGAACAGGTGTCCCACTAAAGCGTTGCAGTCTATCACTCCATATGAGGCTTGGCATGACCGCAAGCCATCTGTTGCTCATCTGCGTGTTTTTGGTTGTTTGGCATATGCATTAGTGCCTGAACAATGATGATAAGGCAGTAAAATGTATTTTTGTTGGGTACAGTTCTGAAAGTAAAGGCTATCGTCTGTATCATCCACAAACTAAACGCATTCTGGTTAGCCGTGATGTTGTCTTTGTGGAAGATGCTATTCAACCATTGCTTTCATGTACTAAGGAGACATCTGTTAGCTCCAAAGACATGTATGATACTTTGATGCCTCTTTTTACAGGTGGACAGGCTAGTGCTGGTCCTAATGAGGCAACTTCTCAGCCTTTGCAGGTTTCATATGATGATGCAGATCATTCCATTTTTTATGCAGATTACATGATGCACTTGTTGATGAGAGAGCTGATATTGAGCAGACAAAAACTATGCCAAAATGGCTGGTGCAGACTTTGCGTGACAGCAAATTAGATGCACCTTTGTCATATCGTACTCGTTCAGGCTCTCATAGTGCCTCCTTTGCATTAGATTGCTATGCTATGGCTGCATCTAGTCTCTGTGATGAGAATGAGCTTGTTTCTTTTGATAAAGCACAAAATTCAGAAAATTGGATGGCTGCTATGCAATTTGAATATGATGCTATAATGAAGAATGGTACATGGTCTTTATGTGACTTGCCTCCTAGCAAGAAGGCCATTGGCACTAAGTGGGTATACAAGCTGAAGCGTAAACCTGATGGTAGAGTTGACATGTATAAGGCTAGGCTTGTTGCAAAGGGTTATGCACAGGAAAGAGGCATTGATTTTGATGAGACCTTTGCACCTACATGCCGTATGACTACTGTTCGGAGCATTTGTGCACTTGCAGCCCATCATGGTTGGAATGTACATCAGTTGGACATTAAAACAACATTTCTGAATGGTGACTTGCATGAAGAAGTGTATGTTTTTCAGCCCCGTGGCTTTGTGCAGAAAGGGCATGAAAACCAGGTTTGCAGGTTAAAGAAGGCATTATATGGTTTAAAGCAAGCACCACGTGCTTGGTATGAGAAGATACATGCCTATCTGATTGCACATGGTTTTGAGAACAGTCCAACTGAAAGCACCTTATATGTTAAACATGCTACTCATGTGCTTCTGATCATTGTTGTCTATGTTGATGACATGCTGCTCACTGGTCCTATTGAGACACATATTGCTGATTTTAAGGCTGATTTGCATGCCTCATTTGAGATGTCTGATTTGGGGCATTTGCATCACTATTTGGGCATTCACTTTATGCACGTTGATGGTGGAATGGCTTTGTGTCAAACGAAATATATTGACACATTATTGCAGCGTTTTGGCCTTGAAGACTGTAAGCCTATTGCCACTCCTATGGAGACAGGTTTACGATTGAGTCTTCATGATGCTAGAGATGCATTTGATGTTGTTCTCTATCAGCAGACTGTTGGATGCTTGATTTACTTATGCATTACTCGGCCAGATATTCAGTTTGCTGTCTCACAGATGAGCAGGTTTATGCATTGCCTAGGAGTCACGCATTGGAAAGCGATTAAGCGCATCTTTCGCTACTTGAGTGGTACTAGGCTACTTGGGTTGTTTTATCCCAAGGGGGGATCACTACCGCCAGATTTGCATGCTTTTTTTGACTCAGATTGGGCTGGTTGCTATGACACTCATGTGTCCACCAGTGGTTTTTGCTTCATGCTTGGTACCTCATGTATATCTTGGTTGAGCAAGAAGCAGCCTACTATGGCCACTTCCAGTTGTGAGGCTGAGTAGGAGCTTTCACAGCGACTGTTGAGTGTGTGTGGCTCAGACGCCTTATGGCTGATTTGGGTGTTGGCTAGTCTTCTGCCACCACCATCTTCACTGACAGTCAGAGTGCATTGGCAGTTGCGAGGAACCCTGTGTTCCATGCTCGCACTAAGCACATTGAGGTGCATTATCACTATGTCAGGGAGAGGTTCTCTGCTGGGGAGATCAGCTTGGCATATGTGCCCACGCAGGAGAACATTGTAGACCTTTTCACAAAGGCTCTGCCTAGGGAGAAGTTTGAAGCTTTCTGCAAAGCTTTGGGCTTACTTCCTTTTGTGGAGTGATTTCCACATAGCTTGGCACTTCCTTATACATGAGTGCCAGCTCCTTGTTCACCACATCACTCCCAGGGGGGATTTGTTGATATATTTAGGTAGTGATGTGTGTGAACACTCTAGGACCGCCGGGGCACTTTTTTCCCTCTTTAGGAGGTTTTTTTCCCCCGGCTTGTATATACGCCTATTGCCCTAATGGACTACTTATCTTTGTACATTCTCTAGTAATACATTCAGTATTGTGTGTTTGTGCTCCAAGCTTCTTCTTCTTCCTTGTGTTGTTCGCGTGCTTCCGCGGACGTCTATCTCCAGCAAAAAGTTGGGATGACACTAGTTTAGTGCTTAGTTGATTGCCACTTCTATAGTTGTTATAAATTAGGGATTTTATGAAATTTAGAAATTCAATGCTATATATGACACTACCTTAAGAGGAATGTTTCCAATTGTTATTTGTGCTGACTGCTCTAAGTGTTTGAAGTCACAACTTCCATCCCTTTTTAGAAAGTTTTTTATGAGCTATTCAAGGTGCAAGTTATCTATATTGCATCAACTTGTTCTTGTTGATGTTCCAAAGTACTTCTTGGGTTTTATTGCACTAACCAAAGGCTTACAAGATCTACTTTACATATCCATAGAGCAACGGCTACTCCCATGCTAGTTTGTTGGAACAACTTCACCACTTGACAACTCAACTTTCCAAGCCTCTCCAAGCTTCTCCATCTTGTTTCAGCTATTACTAATTAGCTATTACTAATTAGATATTACTAATTAAGTATTATGAATTATCTATTATGAATTATATATTATTAATTAGTTATTAATAATTAGCTATTGCTAATTAGCTATTACTAATGATCTATTTTAGCTATTACTAAGTAGCTATTACTAATTAGCTATTACTAATTAGTTGTTAATAATTAGCTATTACTTATTAGCTATTACTAATTAGCTATTATTAATTATCTATTACTAACTAGCTACTAAAAACTTGGTATTACTAATTAGCTATTAATTAACTATTATTGATAAGCCATTACAAATTAGCTATTAGAAATTAGCCATTACTAAATAGCTATTATAAACTAGCTATTACTAACTAGCTATTACTAATTAACTATTAATCAGCTATTACTAATTAGCTATTATACATTGCAAACGTCTAACTCGAACAATTGGTATCAGAGTAGGTCATCGCTTCATCTAGGGCATCCTTGACACCCCTCTAGTCATAGTCTCAGAATCACATTAAATTTTGTGTGCATACTCAAGGTGATTAGGAGATCAAAATGGCTTTTCTCTATGGTGCCAAAATCAGGATTTGAGCTCATTTTCACCTCTAGAGTCACTACTGTAGTGCTTGTGTAGGCTATTTCATCTTTTTATGCCAAAGATATACACAAGTTTTAGTTCGCTAGTATAAGCGTCTAAAAATCAGCTACAGGTTTAGTAGAACTCTACAGGTTAGTTATGTACAACTTTTTGAGATATAGTCAATTTTTTGCATCAGGGTATTTTAGTCAGTGGCCATGGCTGAAATTAGTGATGTATTCCATATGTTGGTTATTGAGGATAAGTTGGATGGTACAAATTACCCATTATGGACTTATATGATCCATCATGTATTGGTTGCAAAAGGACTGTGAAATATTGTGCACGGTGTTGAAAAATATCCATTACACCTACAAATACAGGTACTGAAGCTGATGCTGATGGCATCGAAGATAGTGATATTCTGTAGATTCCTACTCGTCTTGCAGTTGTTGCACCTACTATAGAGAAAATCTGTTGGGATGGCAGAGATTCTTAGACACATGCCTTGATAGCCTTTTCTATTAAAGGTGCCATTAATCCTCACATTCACTCTTGCAAAATAGCTAAGGATGCTTGGGATAAACTTACCATATTGTACTAGGCTAGGAATAAGGCTCATGTTGCTTACCTCTAAACATAGTTGAAGAGTGAGAATATGAATGAAGGTGATTATATGGACACTTTTCTGATAAGGATCAAGGATTTAAAGGACAAGTTGATTTCTACCAATGGAGTCCTTCTTGACAATTCACTTGTGCAGAGTGTTCTGAATGGTCTTCTTGACTCATATCAGAGTTTTTCTTCTACTCTTTATTTGATGATGAAAGGCAATCCAAATTACTTAACATTTGCAGAGTTAGTTTCGGTTCTGCTATAGGAAGATCATTCTAGACAAGACAGTTCTATTATGCATGTTGCAGGTCAAGCTTTCCTCGCTAGTCAGAAGGGCAAAGGTAAATGGATCTCATCCACTAGTAAGCAGAAATCTACAAATGCTACACATTTGAAGAAGGAAGACAAAGATGAGAAGAGATAAAAAAAGGAGAAATTGTTTTGCAAATACTGTAAACCAAATGATCATGTCATTAAGATCTGTCCAAAACTGGTCGCTAAAGAGGCAAAGAAGAAAGAGGCCAGAATGGTTCTTGGAGAGGCCTCTACACCGAAAACAGAGTCTGCTAATCTTGTGGAGAATGAAGAATAGCCCTTAACTATTGTTTGCCATTTTGACCCATCTTCTCATGAGTAGTATATATCTATAGTAGACTCAGATGTTTGCTATTTTGATAGTGGGGCAACCAAACATATTACCTTGCAGCATAGTTTCTTCACTTCACTCGAGCCTGCCCGTATAGGGAATACTGTCACATGCACCAACAACTCCTCTTATCCTGTCATGGGAGTTGGTAAGATCATTTTGACTACTACTGATGGCAGTTCTCTCACTATGTGAGATGCTTTATTTGTGCCACGGATCAAGAAGAATTTTTTATCAATTTTGGCTTTAGCCAAGATCAAGTGTACAGTTCATGATCTATCAAATGGCGACGTGATTATTGCTTCTCACATTTTATGTCATGGGCTCTATAAGCTCATAGACTATGAAAAATCTCTGAATGATTCAGCATGTGCAATACATGATTCTCAGGCTATGTCAGACGCAAAGCTTTGGCATGAATGCTTTGATCATCTGAGTTTTGCTAGTTTGCTACGGCCTCAAAAATTTGAAATGGTATCTTTTTTGCCCAAAATTGAGGCACCCGGTAAACATGTCTATGAAGGCTATATTTTGGGCAAAATGCAGCATTCCTTGTTTCCAAAAGATGGTTCAGTTCAAGCTACTTAGAAATTGCAACTTGTTCACAATGATGTCTATGGTCCAATGCAAACACCATCTTTTCAAAACTATCTTTACTTCGTGACTTTCATCCATTATTTTTCAAGACAGTCCAGTGCAGATCCTAATGAGGCAACTTCTCAACCTTTGCAAGTTTCATGTGTTGATGCAGATCATTTGATTTTTGATGCATATTTACATGATGCACTTGTTGATAAGAGAGGTGATATTGAGGAGACAAAAACTATGACAAAATGGTTGGTGTAGACTTTGAGTGACAACAAATTAGATGCACCTCTATCATATTGTACTTGTTTAGGCTCTCATAGTGCGTCTTTTGCATCAGATTCCTATGCTATGGCTACCTCTAGTCTCTCAAATGAGCATGAGCCTGTTTTGTTTGATGAAGCACAAAATTATGAGCATTGGATGGCTGCAATGCAATTTGAATATGATGCTATCATGAAAAATGGTACCTGGTGTTTATGTGACTTGCCTGCTAGCAAGAAGGCCATTGGCACTAAGTGGGTATACAAGATGAAGCGTAAAACTAATGGAACACTTGACAGGTATAAGGCTAGGCATATTGCAAAGGGTTATGCATAGTAATGAGGCATTGATTTTGATCAGACCTTTGCACCTACATGCCAAATGACTACTGTTCCTAGCACTGTGCACTTGCAGCTCATCATGGTGGAAATATATATCAGTTGGACATTAAAACTGCATTTTTTCATAGTGACTTGCATGAATAAGTGTATGTTTTTCAGCCCCCTCACGTTGTGCAAAAGGGGCATGAAAACTAGATGTGCAGGTTAAAGAAGGCATTATATGGCTTAAAGCAAGCATCATGTGCTTGGTATGAAAAGATACATGCCTATCTATTTGCACATGGTTTTGAGAACAATCCAACTGAGAGCATATTGCTGATTTTAAGGCTGATTTGCATGCCTCATTTGAGATGTCTGATTTAGGGAATTTGCACCATTATTTGGGCATTCCGTTTATGCAAGTTGATGGTGGAATGGCTTTGCGTCAAACAAAATATATTTACACATTATTGTAGCATTTTGGCCTTGAAGAATGTAAACCTATTGCCACTCCTATGGAGACAGGTCTATGATTGAGGCTTCATGATGCTGGAGATGCATTTGATTCTATTCTCTAGCAACAAGCTATTGGATGCTTGATTTACTTATGCATTACTCGACCAGATATTCAATTTGATGTCTCACACATGAGCAGGTTTATGCATTGCCTAGGTGTCAAGCATCGATAGGTGGTTAAGCGCATCTTTCGCTACTTGAGTGGTACCCTGCCACTTGGATTGTTTTATCCCAAGGGGAGGGGTCACTATCGCCATATTTGCATGCATTTTCTGAAAGTGATGGGGCTGGTTGGTACGACACTCTTTTGTCCACTAGTGGATTTTGCTTCATGCTTGGTAGCGCATGTATATCTTGGTTGAGCAAGAAACACCCTACTCTCGGGACTTCTAGTTATGATCCTGTGTATAGAGCAGCTTTCAAAGCAACTATTGAGTGTGTGTGTCTCAGATAGCTTTATGGATAATTTGGGTGTTGGTCAGTGTTCTATAACCAGCATCATCACTGACCGTCAGAGCGCATTGGTAGTTTTAAGGAACCCTATTTTCCATGCATGCACTAAGCACATTGACGTGCATTATCAATATGTCAAGGAGAGGTTCTCTGCTGGAGAGATAAGCTTGGCATATGTGCCCATGCAAGAGAACATTGTAGACCTTTTCATGAAGCCTCTTGCTAGGGAGAAGTTTGAATCTTTCCGCAAAGCTTTGGGTTACTTCCTTTTGTGGAGTGATTCCTCATAGCTTGGCACTTCCTTATACATGAGTGCCAACTCCTTGTTCACCGCATCACTCCAAGGGGGGATTTGTTGACATATTTAGGTAGCGATGTGTGTGAACACACTAGGACTTCCAGAGCACTTTTTTCTCTCTTTACGAGGTTTTCTTCCCCTGGCTTGTGTTAAAAGTCAAGCTTCAAGCTAAAAATTCGTGGGGAATCTTTTATGGACATGTGGAGCAATCAAAGGAAGCCAAAAGCCACGAGATTCCATCAAGAAAAGTCACTCAACCACTCCCCAAGTCATCTCAACTAATTCCTCCAAGTTAGGAGGCTGATTTGGAAAGGTAGTTCCTAGATTTTAGGGGCACACCTCTCACTATAAAAGGAGCATGTATCCCGACTTCTTTTGGGCCATCTTCTTGGAGTTTTAGCTCATGTAAAGTGAGCACTAAGTGCTGGAGTTGTGATAAGCAAGCCCCTTGCTTAAGCAACCCCCTTGCTTGCTTGTTTGTTTTCTTTTAGTAGGCATATCTATGTGTGTGCGCAGGCAGTGTTGCAACTCTCTACCCCTGAGTTGTTAGCATTGGTTCTCCCTCATATGGTATCCATTTGATGTAATTCTTGTCTCATTGGATAGCTATAAGAGTCTATTTTATGCTTACCAATTCTCTGGAGCATTCTCTGAGTAAGCTGGGAGCAACATTCATTTTAGTGAAGTTGTGTGATTGATATCTCTCTCTTTGTGTAGGCTCTGTTGGAAATATTTTGCTCTCTGTTGTAAGGGCTGGTTCTCCTTCTCTATGTATCCATTTGCTATGATTTTGGTGTCATTGGGTAGCTATTAGAGTCCTCTAAAGTTGACTTAAGTTTGAGATTCATTCTCTGTATAATCTCTGAGAAAAGTTTGCTGGAGTGAAGTGAGGTCTCTGCTTGACTAGCAGTTGTGAGCATTCAACTAGCTCATGTTGTAGACATTGTTTCTCTTTGTGTAAGCATCCATTTCAAGTGAAATTTGTTTTGTTGGAAAGCCCTTGGTGTCTACTACAGGTCTACAAAAGCTCACTGGAGTTCTCTGCATAAGCTCTGAGTAAGAGCATTTTTGGTGTGCAGAGGTCAAAGAAGGATACCTGTGGAGGTCATTCGCGCTTCATCGTTGCTTAGGGGTTGAGATACTTCCCCCATCAGTGGTATCAGAGCATTTGGGCATCTTGGAGGTATCACATACAAGCAAGAAGACATCTTGGAGTTGGTGGTTGAAGAGTTGCATCAACAAAAGCTTCTTGGAGGTAGCTCACATCAAGGGGGAGCTATTCTACTCAAATTTGCAAGAGCACAAGGTGTCCATCTAAGGAAAGCTTTGGATTGAGGTAACCTCAGAGCCTCATTTTCATTTTACACACATTGGAGCATTAGCCAAGGGCTAGGTCAAGTATCAAAGACTAGATATGGGAGACTTCAACACTCAAATTGAAAAGCTAGACAAAGGTAACTATCAACCATGGAGATTTAGGGTCTCCAACTATCTTATGGGCAAGGGCCTTTGGGGGTTGATTAGTGGAAGTGAACCAAGACCTAGGTTGGATGAGAATCCAACCAATGACCAGAGAAGGGCCTTTAGGGAATGGAATGAAAGAGACAAGAGGGTTATCTTTATTCTTTCCCAACACATTAGCAATAGCATGATCGGCCATATCCAAGACCTGGATTCAAGCATGAAGGTATGGGAGACACTTGAAAGGCTTTATTCAACAAGCACCAAAGCAAGGAAGATCCAACTCAAGAATGAGCTCAACAACCTTAGGAAGAGCTCAGGGAGTAGCATAAATGACTACATACTTAAGGTCAAGGAGTTATCAGATGCATTGGGATCCATTGGAAGCCACGTAGACGATGACGATCTTGTGGCTTATACTCTCAATGGTTTGAGAGATGATGAGAAGTGGAAACCCTTTACCACTTCAGTTTATGTAAGGGATAATCTTCCCGATTTTGAGCAATTGGTTGCTCTCATGGTCACCGAAGAAATGAACATAGGTGGAAGTTCAACTAAAAGCAAAGATGCACAAGTTTTCTATGCAGGTAATCAAAGGGGCAAAGGAAGACAAGGACAAGGAAGGGGCAAAGGAAGGTTTGGAGGAAGGCAAGGCCACTCAAGAAATCAAGGACATGACCAAGGCACCTCATCACAAAGAGGGAGAGGAAGATCAAGAGGAAGAGGAGGACGACATCAACAAAACAGGAATCAAGATGGCGAAGGATGTTACATATGTGGCAAGTTTGGCCACTATGCTAGAGATTGCTACCAAGGAGGAAACCAAAGGAACTATAATCAAGGTTCTTCATACAAAGGCCAAGGTAATTATGCTTCTACAAGTTCAGAAAATGACAATCTCTTGATGATGCACATGAATGGGAATTCAAGCAAAGTAGATAACACTTGGTATATTGATAGTGGATGTAGCAACCATATGAGTTGCAATGCTTCTTGGTTTACTAATCTACATGTTCCCAAAGGTAAAGGACATGTAGAAACAGGTGATGATACAGCCCATGAGATCTCCCATGTTGGAGATGTAGCTTTGGATGACAAGGAGGAAGGAAGATGTCTCAAGGATGTCTTGCATGTACCTACCATCACAAAGAACTTGGTGTCCGTTGGGCAAATGGTTGAAAGAGGCTATCAAGTAAGGTTCAACAAAGGTGGATGCTTTGTGGAGAACCCTAAGCAAGGTTACAAGGTCATAGCAAGAGGAAAGAAGCAAGGGAGACTCTTCACTTTGGAGGTAAATTCTCATTCTACTCAACATGTCTACTTCACATATGGAAACAAGAGGATTTCGGAGTTGGACTTGTGGCACAAGAGGATAGGTCACATCAACATACAAAGAATGAAGGAAATGCAATTCAAGAGGCTGGTTGAAGGTCTTCCCAACTTCCAAGGACAAGGTATGAAGCATTTATGTGAATCTTGTCAACTAGGGAAGCAAGCGAGACTTCCATTCAAGAAGAGTGGCTACATAAGCCAACATCCATTGGAGTTGATACATACAGATGTGTGGGGACCAACGAAAGAGCAATCCATTGGAGGTAACAAGTACTTTGTCACTTTTATAGATGATTGCACAAGGATGGTTTGGGTTTATTTCATCAAAAACAAATCAGATGTGTTTACATGTTTCAAAGCATTCAAGGCAATGGTAGAGAAGGAAACAGGTACATATATCAAGAAGCTAAGGTCCGATGGAGGGGGAGAATATTTCTCAAATGAGTTTTCTGATTTTTTAATGGATCAAGGCATCAAGAGGCAAGTAACATGCAGGTACACACCCCAACAAAATGGAGTAGCAGAGAGAAAGAATAGATACATTGCCGAGATCGCTAGAGCAATGCTTAATGAGATGAATGTACCTAACATGTTTTGGAGTGATGCAGCAAATACCGCCGTGTATCTAATGAATAGGGCTCCTACCTCAGGGATCCATGGCTTGACACCATATCAAGCCTATTATGGTAAGAAACCTGATCTTTCCCACTTGAAGATATTTGGATGTACTTGTTATGTACATGTGCCAAGTGAATTGAGGCACAAGCTACAACCAAAGGCAGAAAAGTGTGTGTTTCTAGGATATTCAAATGATCATAAAGGTTACAGGTGCTTCAACCCAAACACAAAGGACTTGAGGATATCAAGGGATGTAGCATTTGATGAGCTACTCCCTTGGTATAAGAAGTATGATTGTATGCAGGACTATGAAGAAGAAAAGCATGGACATGATGAAGAACAAATCGACCTAGAGCTAAGCGGCCCAAGGTGTTCCATCAATGAAGATAGTTCAAGCATGAACTCACCATGGAGGGGGAGATCTTCATCAAGCTATGAAGCACAATCAATCAACAAAGGCAAAGCAACATTGGTGGAGTTGGATGAAGAAGGTAATGAAGTTGAAGATGATGAAGGACACATGATGGAGAAAGAAGCCACGTCAAAGAAAGAGATCAAGTTCCCAAGGCAAAGGAGGTTTATTCCTCCAAAAGGTGAAGAAAGGAAGTCTTCTAGAGTTAAGTATCCAACTCAAAGGTTTACTTATGATTCATACATGGCAACACATTATGCATATATGAACAAAGTAGTAGAAGATCATGAGCCCGATTGCTATGAAGATGCAAGCAGGTACACCGAATGGAAAGAGGCAATGCAAGAAGAGATCGACGCACTTGAGGAAAATCAAACATGGACTCTAGTGCCCAAGAAGGAGAACATGAAGGTAATAGGTAATAAGTGGGTGTATAAAGTAAAGAGGAATTCAGATGGATCTATTTCTAGGTTCAAAGCAAGATTGGTGGCCAAGGGTTTTGCACAAACCTATGGAGTGGACTTTGAAGAGACATTCAGCCCCGTGGCAAAGATGAGCACCATTAGGACACTCATTGCAATGGCTGCTAGCAAAGGATGGAAGCTCTTCCAATTGGATATCAAGAATGCCTTTCTCAATGGAGACTTGGAAGAAGAGGTATACATGGAGCAACCACTAGGTTTTGTTCATAAAGAGTTTCCACATCATGTTTGTAGGTTGAAAAAGGCACTTTATGGCCTAAAGCAAGCTCCAAGGGCTTGGAACCAAAGATTGGTGGACTATTTGATCAAATGTGGTTACAATCAATGCAAGGCGGATCCATCTCTCTTCATCAAACAAAGAGGAGAACTTGTGGTCTACATGTGTGTGTATGTAGATGATCTTATCATTACAGGTAATGATACAAAGGGCATTGAGGAGATCAAGGCAAAGCTTGGAAAGGAGTTTAGGATCTCTGATCTTGGAGATCTTAGGTATTTTCTTGGCATTGAAGTTGTATACAAAGAAGAAGGTATTATGCTCATACAAAGGAAGTATATTCTAGACCTACTTGAGAGGTTTGGGATGCTACATTGCAAGCGTATTTCAAATCCCATGGAAGTTAATGTAAAGCTAAGCTCCATTGATGGAGAGCCATTAGAGGATGTAACTTTGTATCGATCTATTGTAGGCTCTTTCAATTATGCCACCATAACCAGGCCTGACATAGCATATGGAGTTGGAGTGTTATCACAATTTATGCATAGTCCAAGGACTACACACTTGCAAGCTGCAAGAAGAATGTTGCGATATCTCAAAGCCACTATAAATGAAGGATTGTTCTACTCATTTGATGATGATATGCAGGTCAAAGCTTATTCCGATGCCGATTGGGCCGGTTCGAAGGAAGATAGAAGGAGTACAAGTGGTTACCTAGTCATGCTATGTAGCAAGATCATCTCATGGATTTCAAAGAAGCAACCCACGGTGGCATTATCTTCCACCGAGGCTGAGTATAGAGCTTTGGCTCAAGTCACATGTGAGCTAATGTGGATTAAGAAGTTATTTATGGAGCTTAATTTGCAGGTTGACACATATCCAATTTTTTGTGACAACATGAGTAGCATTCATCTAGCATCGAACCATGTCTATCATGCTAGAACCAAGCATATTGAAGTGCACTATCACTTCATAAGGGAAAAGGTGATATCCAAGGAAGTTTCAGTACATCATATTGGTACTAAGGACCAAGTTGCGGACATGTTTACAAAGGCTTTGGATGGGATGAAGATTTCAAAATTCAAGCAATGCATCAACATGAAGGAGCTTGGATGAGGATGAAGAATTGAAGCTTGAGGGGGAGTGTTAAAAGTCAAGCTTCAAGCTAAAAATTCATGGGGAATCTTTTATGGACATGTGGAGCAATCAAAGGAAGCCAAAAGCCACGAGATTCCATCAAGAAAAGTCACTCAACCACTCCCCAAGTCATCTCAACTAATTCCTCCAAGTTAGGAGGCTGATTTGGAAAGGTAGTTCCTAGATTTTAGGGGCACACCTCTCACTATAAAAGGAGCATGTATCCCGACTTCTTTTGGGCCATCTTCTTGGAGTTTTAGCTCATGTAAAGTGAGCACTAAGTGCTGGAGTTGTGATAAGCAAGCCCCTTGCTTAAGCAACCCCCTTGCTTGCTTGTTTGTTTTCTTTTAGTAGGCATATCTATGTGTGTGCGCAGGCAGTGTTGCAACTCTCTACCCCTGAGTTGTTAGCATTGGTTCTCCCTCATATGGTATCCATTTGATGTAATTCTTGTCTCATTGGATAGCTATAAGAGTCTATTTTATGCTTACCAATTCTCTGGAGCATTCTCTGAGTAAGCTGGGAGCAACATTCATTTTAGTGAAGTTGTGTGATTGATATCTCTCTCTTTGTGTAGGCTCTGTTGGAAATATTTTGCTCTCTGTTGTAAGGGCTGGTTCTCCTTCTCTATGTATCCATTTGCTATGATTTTGGTGTCATTGGGTAGCTATTAGAGTCCTCTAAAGTTGACTTAAGTTTGAGATTCATTCTCTGTATAATCTCTGAGAAAAGTTTGCTGGAGTGAAGTGAGGTCTCTGCTTGACTAGCAGTTGTGAGCATTCAACTAGCTCATGTTGTAGACATTGTTTCTCTTTGTGTAAGCATCCATTTCAAGTGAAATTTGTTTTGTTGGAAAGCCCTTGGTGTCTACTACAGGTCTACAAAAGCTCACTGGAGTTCTCTGCATAAGCTCTGAGTAAGAGCATTTTTGGTGTGCAGAGGTCAAAGAAGGATACCTGTGGAGGTCATTCGCGCTTCATCGTTGCTTAGGGGTTGAGATACTTCCCCCATCAGCTTGTATATACGCCTATTGCCCTAATGGTCAATAATCCTTGTACATTCTAGTGGTAATACATTTAGTATTTTGTGTTGTGCTCCAAGCTTCTTCTTCTTCCTTGTGCTATCCACGTGCTTCCGCAGATGTCTAACTCCAACATATATATATATATATATATACACATACCTACATACATACTCATACATACACATATACATACATACATACATACAATACACATATACATGCCTTTAATAGCGTGATGATCTTATTTTAGGGTTCCTAGTATTGATGGACCATGCCTTTACTTTTGTAGGCAAATATTAATGCTATGTCTTTCAGTGTCTCTATTACTATTGTTTATTGACGAAAGGGATTAATGGGTACAAGACAAAGAATCAACCTTATTTCTATCAGTTTTGATCTCCTTCAGCTCTGCATTTCTTCCTTTATGTCCCTCTTTGGCTCTACATTTATTTGTTTTTCTATCCATCTCTCTTCAATCTAGCTACTTTTCAAGTTTTTGGTTTCCATCTTAAGAAATGATTTGCATGCATGTTCTTTCTATTAATTTGCATGTATATTTTGCATTGTAAGTATATGTGAAGGATCCTTAAAACTCTATTTGGTAGGACTTCTTTTCATTGATGTACTTGTTGGAACACATGTATATTTTTTTTTTACAAGAAACATACTGGTCAAATGTAAAAAGACCATACAAACATACATATACACAATTAAATACACACATACCTACATACATACACAGATAGATATACACAAACATACACACATACAATACACACATACATACACACATACATACACACATGCATACACACATACATCTGCACATACATACATAGGTACATACATACATATAGACATACATACATACATGCATACACACATAAATGCATACACGCATACATGCATACACACATACATACATAGATGCATACACACATGCATCCATACATATATACATGCATACACACATACATGCATACAATACATACATTCATAAATACACATACACACACATACATTAAAAACTAAAGTCTTAGTATTAATATTAGTATGTATATTAAATGTATTAAAATTACGTTTTTATGATAAATTGTAGATTACATGTATAGTTTTCTAAATATCTAGCATTTTTGGATTAGTATTATTAAATATAGAATTAAATTTTTGAAAGAAGAGTGTTTTATGATTAATATTAGTAGTATTAATTAAATATATTAAAATTAGGGATTCATTGTACATATTGGTATATATACTTAAATATGCAAAAACATGGAGTTTTATGATAACTATTAGTATATATAATCAAATTTATTAAAAACAAGAGCTTTATGATAAATATTAACAGATATAGTTAAATATATAAGGAACTAAGGTTTCAAGATCCATATTACTATATATAGTTAAATAAATTAAAAACTAGGGTTTGGGGAATTATATTAGTGCTTAAAATTAAAAATATAAATAACTAGGTTTCTAGGATTAATATTAGTATAGATTAATAAATGTATTAAAAAAGGGGGTTTCTGATAAATGTTAGTATATATAATCAAATGTATACAAAACTTGGATTTTAGAATTAATATCAGTATACATAGTTAATTGAATATAAAATAAGGGTTTTATAATAGAAATGTTATTATATATAATTAAATGAATAAAGAACTAAGGTTTTATAATTAATGGTACTATATATAATTGAATATATAAACAAATAGGGTATTAGGATTAATATTAATTCATTACCATTGAATATATAAAAAATAAGAATTTTAGAATTAATATTAGTTTATATACTTGAATATATGAAAGCTAGGGTCTTAGAATTACAATTAGCATATATAATCAAATATTGAAAACTAAGGTTTTTAAAATTGTTATTAGTATATATAGGCAAATATATAAAAAGCAAAGATCCTAGGATATTTACTAATATATATGATTAAGTATATAAAAACTATGGTTTTAGGATTAACGTTAGTACATACAATTCAATATGTAAAAAATAGGGTTTTAGGATTAATATTAGTATATACAATTAAATATATAAAGACTGGGGATTTAGGACTAATATTAGTATGCTTGATTAAATATATAAAACATTTGGGTTTTAGGACTAAACTTAGTATATATAATTAAATATATAGGAGACTAGGGTTTTATGATTAATATTAGTATATATAATTAAATGTATTAAAACTACGGATCTATATCAAATATATTAAAAACTAGGGTTTCAAAGGTAAAATTACTATATATAATTGAATATATCAAAGACTAGGTTTTTAAAATTAATATTAGTATACATAATTAAATATATAAAATCTAGGGTTTTAGGGTTGAAATTAGTACATATAATCAAATACATAAAGAATTGGGTTTTTTGGATTAATATTATTATAAAATTAAACATATAGAAAACGAAGTTTCTATGCTTAATATTAGTATATAAAGCTAAATGTGTAAAAGAGTTCTAATATTATTATTAGCATATATTATTGAATATATAAAAATTTGGTTTAAGGATTAATATTGCTACACACATATAAGGGTGTCAACATCTAAAATTAAGCATTAAGCTCAGTGGTGTGGAAAACAACGTCAAGATGGGAGTGAGAGGACAATGGTGGGGGACTATAAGATGCACATTATCACCAACAACTAATTTTGCACATGCGATTTCAAAAAAATAAAGATATTGAACTAAAAGAAACAACCACATGCTAACGAGAAATATGCACATTTAGAGAGAGAATGGGCCTCCTTTGCATAGTGTGTGACTCTTTATTTCAATCAACTTTCTCTCATTCTATGATATCCCATGTGGGAAATTTTGTATTGGAAACTATAATGCATCTTGGAATCCATCACTATTATCATTATGCTCCCATCTCAAAATTTAGAGCCATATCTATAGAGCAAGAAAGTGTCATGTCTAGAGAGAGAGAGAGACATTTAGAGAGAGCGAGAGAGAGAGAGAGTCATTTTTATGACTCTGAAGGAATGTTGAAACCTCGCATTGATAGTTGAATTAGAACTATCATTTTATTATTAACTAGTTAGGGTTTTCCTATTATTAAAATTCTTAATCAAACATTGTAGAAGAGAAGGGGGATTGTGATTGGATGAGCATGAGTTGGATTAGGGCATGAGGTGTCCTCCGTTCAGTGAGTGGCATTTGCACACTGGGCGCCTTCCTAGGGATAGTCGGACAAGCCCCACCTCTACTCTAGGGGAGCAATGAAGCAATGAATTTAGAGCTTATATTTATGGGGTCTTAAGATGGCTTCAATCAGACAAATTTAATCCAATATCCATTTTGGAAGAATCTTGCATGTAAAAGTTCTCAGACCTTCTTCTCTCATCTTTCTAGAACTTAAAATAATTCAATCTTCCATTCTATTTTGGTTCTTTGTTTTTATTTTTTATTTTTATATTTTTCTTAATTTATTTTTCATTTTCAAATTTCTTCTCTTTTTATTTTTAGGTATTAAGGTTTTATTTTAATTAAACATAAATGTATGTACAAGGGTTTGATTATACAAGCTCTTTGGGCTCCAAAACACGGGTTTTTAGATACCACTATTATGGGCTTCTTGGGTTTTTGAAGTTGGTTTTCTTTAAAAATTCAAAGTTAGTTTTTAGGTGTTTTAAGGTAGGGTTTTTAGGGTTTGAAGTCTCCCTATTAAGGTTTCAAGGAACATAAATGTTCCTAAGGATCTCGATTACTTTAGGGTTATAAATAAGGGTCTTCTTTAAGGTTGATTGAGTTTTTGAAGGGTTAATGCACGAATGGATTTTATACAGAAAATAATACAGATTTCTAGGGGTTTCTTAGGCCAAGAAACTCACTTAAATATACAATTGAAATAAGAAACTCACTTAAATATACAATTGAAAATCTTTCATCCCACATTTATTTAAATCACTCAAATATTGAAAAATTGTATAATTCGCTTTCTTCCTCTAGAAAATTCTTCAAATCACAATCACTAAGGGATAACTTAATCAAAGGAAATAAATTTTGAAAACTTTTGGTACACAATCCTCTAGGGATTTCATCCTAAAAATGTTATTTAGTTTTTATTAGAAATTACTAATTCTTGTTTTGTTTATTAGCATGCTCAATGATAGTACACCATGGTATTATAGTGATACCAAGTTCCCAAAAGACCTTATCATGCATGAATCCTATATAGATGTAACTTGCATAAGAAATGTATACAATATCTACCATCCACATTTCTTCTTAGAGTTATCCTCCATCATATCCTCTTAATAGACCACCTAATAGGTAGTGGATATGTATATGAGAGGCAACACCTCTGGATATCGGGTTCTACAAGGAATCAAGTTCTAGCTTGAGTGCCTCATAGATCTAGTGGACCTTACAAAGCCTTACTAGTAGTAGTTAACCCATCTCAATGAGCATGAATTAGATGTTCTCAAGATTTATACAAGGAATCAAGTTTTCGAGTGCCTCATACATCTACTAAACCTTACAAATCCTTATTCGTACTTGCAAAATATGCAAAGAACAGCTAGAAGGGGATTGGTTAAGCAAGGGAGCAGCTTGGGCACATATTCCCATGACTCTAAGTCATAACACAACTCATTAGAGGCTTTAAAGGTCTCATATCAGCCTTCTAACCAATCAAAAGCATATACATGTCAAAAGGTGAGGTCCAATCACATCAAGAGTTGACCTAAATCTTCTCTTATCGAGTTCTTTCAATTATAGACATGATTTGATGCCTTCAATTCCTGGCAATCATCCTCATTTGATTATCAATGATCTCGAAGATTCAATTTGGAGCACATTGCTATGATGAGATGTATATGTGTGCTCCAAAGATGAGGTGGTGTTCCACAAAAGCTCCTCTACAACTACGAAGTTAACTATAGTGGTGCTTAATAGAACGCTTTAGCTTTACGTTAATGCATTTAGAACCACCAAGTGATTTGGAATATCATTGCGAAAAAATTTCATCAAAATAGATAACTTGCATATGCAAGGAATGTGAAGAAACCTTCTATTTTGGGAATAGAGGTGCTCAGTATTTTGATTGAGAGCTCAGAACCTAGTATGAATTGACTAGAGAGCTTTTATACACATCTAATTGAAGTTTGTAGCTAACTAAAGCAAGTTATTTTATCAATTTAGACACACCATACAAAAATAAAGGAATCTAACAAGTCAGGGTGTCATCCTGACATTTCAAGGTTTAGAAGGTGTGCAAAAACATTCATCTTCTATAATTAATACCTCAAGATCCTCTAAACCAAATGTAATAAAAATGGATACGCAAGTAGTAAACACTTTAATAAAACTAAACCAAGTTAAAGTATTAGAAATGCGTGAGTACATCTTAGAGAAAATGATTCCACAAAATCCTTGTAATGATTAATATGCTATAGAGAACAATAGACAAAGATGTACTTGAAGAAATTTATCAAAATATATATGATGATGAACATATGATACAAATGAAGTGTGGTAGACTACTCATACATGAGATGAGCTCAATGTATGCTGACTCAAGTAGTCCAATGCCTCTTAGAATGGCTCACATATCCCATGACTAAAAATGTATGTATTTATACACATATTCTCATTTTGAATTTGAAGTTTCCCTCACCTAAAAAGTGATCCTACACTTTAGGGTTCATTGTAGTGATGGAGCACACCTTTACTCTTTCTAGGAAAAATATGAATGCTATGTCTTTAATGGTTTCAATGTCTCTATTATTGTTATTTATAGATGAAAGGTATTAATGGGTACATGACAAAGAATGAACCGAATTTCTATAAATTCTGATCTCCTTCTCTGTATTTCTCCCTCTATGTCGCTCTTGGGCTCTACATTTATTTCTTTGTCTATGCATCTGTCTTCAGTAGCTACTTTTTGGGTTTTTTGTTTCCGTTTTAAAAAATGATTTGCATGCATGTTCTTTGTATTGATCTAAATGTATATAATCTCTGCTACCATATTGAAATTTTACATTGTAATTATATGTGAAGGGTCCCTGAAACTCTATTTGGTAGGACTTCTCTTCATTGATGTACTTACATGTATATTTTTCTACAAGAAACACATGCCATGCTTGATAGAAAAAAATGATATGGTCAAATGTAAAAAGACCATACACACATACATATACATAAATACATGCACACATACATATACACACATACCCTACATACATACACAGAGACATACATACATACATACAATAAACACATACAAGCCTTTAATAGCATGATGATTTTATTTTAGGGTTCATGGTAGTGATTGACCACACCTTTAAATTTTTTAGGCAACTATTAATGTTCAATTTTGATCTCCTTCAGCTCTACATTTCTTCTTCTATGTCCCTCTTTGTCTCTACATTTATTTCTTTGTCTATGCAGCTGTCTTCAATAGCTACTTTTTAGGTTTTGTGTTTCCATCTTAAAAAATGATTTGCATGCATGTTATTTACATTAATCTGTCTGTATATAATTACATTGCTACCATATTGAACTTGTACATTGTAATTATATGTGAAGGATCCTTGAAACTCTATTTGGAACAGGTAGGACTTCTTTTGATTGATGTACTCGCTGGAATACATGTATATTTTCTTACGAGAAACACATGTTGTGCTTGAGATAAAAAAAATCATATGATCAAATGTAAAAACACCATACACACATACATACATATACACAAATACACACACATACATATACACACATACACAAATACACACACGTACATATACACACATACCTACATACATACACTCATACATACGCACAAACATACACAGATACATGCCTTTAATAGCAAGATAATTTGATTTTAGGGTTCCTCGTAGTGATGGACTACGCCTTTAACATTTTTAGGAAACTATTAATGCTATGTCATTAAAGGTTTCAATGTCTCTATTATTGTTGTTAATAGATGAAAGGGATTAACGGGTATAAGACAAAGAATTAACCAAATTTCTATAAATTTTGATCTCCTTAAACTCTTCATTTCTCCCTCTGTATCCCTCTTGGGCTCTACATTTATTTCTTTGTTTGTGCATCTCTCTTCAATAGCTACATTTTGGGTCTTTTTTCATCTTAAAAACTTATTTGCATGCATGTTCTTTGTATTAATTTGTATGTATATAATTCCTCTACTACTATATTGAAAATTTACATTGTAATTATATGTGACGGATCCTTGAAACTCTATTTGGTAGGAATTCTTTTCGTTGATGTACTCACTAGAATAAATGTATATTCTTTTACAAGAAACACATGCCATGCTTGAGAGAAAAAAAGCATATGGTCAAATGTAAAAAGACCATACACACATACATATACAAAAATGCATACACAAATACATATACAAACATACATATACACACATACCTACATACATACTCATACATACACATATACATACATACAATACACACATACATACACACATACATACACACATACATCTGCACATACATACATACATACATATGTACATAGATACATAGATACATACACACATATCTATACACACATACATGCATACACACATACATGCGTACATACATACATTCATAAATACACACACATAAAGCCACATCCACACACATACAGTAAAACTAAAGTCTCAGTATTAAAACTAAGGTTTCTATGATAAATGTTTGATTATATGTGTACTTTTCTAAACAACTAGCATTTTTGGATTAGTACTATTAACTATAGAATTAAATTTATGAAAGACTAGGGTTTAAGAATTAGTATTAGTAGTCTTAATTAAATGTATTAAAATTAGGGATTTATGATAAATATTAATATATATACTTAAATATGCAAAAAGCATAGGGTTTTATGATCACTATTACGATTCATAATCAAACTTAGTAAAAATTAGAGTTTTATGAGAAATATTAGTATATAGTTAAATATATAAGAAAGTAAGGTTTGAAGATCTATAGTATATATAATTAACTAAATTAAAAACAAGGGTTTGGGGATTTATATTGGTATATAAAATAGAAAATATAAATAACTTGGTTTTTAGCATCAATATTAGTAAAGATGATTACATGTATAAAAAATAGGGGTTTATGATAGATATTAGTATATATAATCAAATGTATACAAAACTAGGATTTTAGAGTTAATATTAGTATACATAGTTAAATGAATAAAAAATAAGGGTTTTATAATAGATGTTATTATATATAATTAAATGAATAAAGAACTAAGGTTTTATGATTAATAGTACTATATTAAGATCAATATTAGTATATATAATTCAATATATAAAAAATAGGGTTTTTTGATTGATATTAGTATATAAAATTAAATATATAAAGAAGTAGGGATTTAGGACTAATATTCGTAATATTTAATTAAATATATAAAAAATTAGTGTTTTAGGACCAAAATTACTATATATAATTAAATATATAGAAACTAGGGTTTTACAATCAATATTACCTTATATAATTAAATTTATAGAAATTATGGATCTATATCAAATATATTAAAACTATATTAATATATCAAATATATTAATATTACTAAATATAATTGAATATATCAAAAACTAGGGTTTTAGGATTATTATTAGTATATATAATTAAATATATAAAATCTAGAGTTTTAGGGTTGAAATTAGTACATATTATGAAATATATAAAGAATCAGGGTTTTCGGATTATTACTAGTATATAATTTAAGAATTGAAAAACATATTTTTTGGGCTTAATATTAGTATATATAGCTAAATGTGTAAACAAACTAGAGTTCGATTATTAATATTAGCATATATTATTAAATATATAAAAATATGATTTAAATATTACTATTATTACATACATATAAATATGTAAAAATTTAGGTTATATATATATATATATATATATATATATATATATATATATATATATATATATATATATATATATATATATATATATATATATATATATATATATATATATATATATATATATATATATATATGTGTGTGTGTGTTTGTGTGTGTGTGTGTGCGCGCGTGTGAGAGGTGGGGTCATGTAAAATCCCAACACTTGAAATTAAGCATTAAGCTTACTCATGTGGCAAACAATGTCAAGATGGAAGCAAGAGGGCAATGGTGGGGAATGACAAGATGCAAAATTGTCGCCAAAAACTAATTTTGCACATGCTATTTAGAGAAAAGAGACAAATCCAACTAAAATAACCAACCACATGCTATGAGAAATATTCACATTTAGAGAGAGAATTTGGCTCATTCTCATAATTTGTGCTCTTTATTTCGATCAACTCTCTCATTTTGTGATATCTCATGTGGGAAAGTTTGTATTGGAAACTATAATGCTCCCATCTTGAAATTTATAGCCATATTTATAGAGAAACAAAGAGTCATGTTTAGAGAGAGAGAGAAAGAGCCACAAAGAGAGAGAGAGAGAGTCATGTTTATGACTATGAAGGAATGTTGAAACCCCCGGTTGATAGTTGAAGTAGAGCTATAATATCTAATAGTGAGGGTTTTCCTATTACTGGTCAAAGAAAAGGGGGGTCGTGACACATGCGCTGAGCTTTGTTCTCTCTCTCATACAGTCGTGTGCCATCACCGCTATCAAACCGTGCTCTCTCTCTCTCTCTCTCTCTCTCTCTCTCTCTCTCTCTCTCTCTCTCTCCGTCTGCACCTTCTACCTCTACACATCTCTCAGTAGCCCGCAAGGAGAAGCAACGAGAATATCTCTCTGTGCAATCAGCGCACAGGTTCCCGCCTTCTCTATGGGAGCCTCTGTCCGAGCTTGCCAAATGTTTTTCCATCAGTGCGCCATCGGAGCTCTCTCTCTCCTTCTCGATCTCTGACATCTGCACACCCAAAAGGGCGGAAAAAGTCTGCTCCTTCAGAAAGTCTGTCTCAATTCTCTCAGCTCTAAAACATCATGTTCATGACTAAAATTCTGAGTGGCATGAGATATCAAGGGAGAAATTCTCTCACATGATTTCACGATAGAGCCCCTCTTCAAGTATTGATCTTCCATAGTATTTGGTTGATGCTCTCCCTCTGTTGCTGCAATTGTCTCCTTGCATCCTGTGACATCCCCTCTGAAGGAACAGGGGGAGTAGGAAGCCACCATTTCTACTCTTGCCTTTTGAGTGTATCACCGTCTTCATCAGTGGCCACCATTTCTACTCTTGCCTTTTGAGTGTATCACCGTCTTCATCAGTGGCCCGATCATACCAGAACTGACTTTGTAAAGCTATCAAGAGAATCAATCAACATTGCATCTAGTTTACACAAAGCATGAAGACTCACATTCAAATCAGATCTTTGTTTTATCACTGTAACCTCCCGAATACTACCATCTTCTAATGTCTGAGATGAAGGTACAAACTCTACAATCTGATCACAAACAGGCAGAAGCCAGTCGATATCCCTTTTCCACCTGAAGTTGCACTCGTTTGAGAAGGGCTCAACGCGATAAACCTCCCCGAATATAGAGGCTGAAAGGTTTGTAATCGTGTTGGATATGGCAAGCGCACTAGAGATTCCCTTCCCACCAGCAGACAATTCCTCACCAAGCAGAAGCTTAGCAAAGTGCTCTTTCTTTGTTTCCATCTTAGAGGCGTCATCAAGAGTGCCAGCCCCTGTGTTCTTGTCCTTTCCATTGCTCCATTGAACTTTTTGGTTCCTGTCTAGCGTCTGCAGAAGTAAATGAAGCTTTACCGAGCGAGGCTTGCCCTTGGCTCCGAAAGCCCAAACAGGTGAAGATCAACCTATGGATGTGATCGTGCTCGATTCATTTGCATCCCATAAAGAAGCACATGTGCTATCTATTAAATGCACATCATAATGAACTTCAGTGCAGAAGCAATCGAGACTCGTTTTAGCGCTTTCATCGGTGCTGCCATGATCTGCTTCATCTCAGATACCACCCGAAGAAGTTTTTTCCAATCGTGACAAAGACTCTGGCCGCAAGCCTTTTATACTTGAAAAAGCTCTTAGAAAGAGTTCCCTAGACACTGATTCATCTTCTGTGCAGCATAACTTGAGCTCGAGCACACCAGAACACTCTCTCTCTCTTTCTCCAGCATCAAAACCTCTATGGGGCCTGCCTGCCAACCTTCTCTCAGTGCTTCTCTCTCTCTCTCTCTCAACCCTTCTCCATCCCTCTCTCTCTCTTTGGATTCTCTACAGCGCATCTTCTTCTCTGTGCCCGACTGACCTTGCATCGCCTTTACAAAACCCCACTAGCTTCTCGCTCTCTTTGCGTTTTTCATCGATCTTGTCAAAGCTTCTTCATTCTGCCATAGCGTGCATGGAGAGCCATCTCTCGCTCTCTCTCAGCCTCTCTCTCTGTCCCTCTCTCTTTCATTCTCTCTCTCTCTCTCTTTCTCGTTCCCTCTCTCTCTCTCTTTCATTCTCTCTCTCTCTCTCTCTCTCTCTCTCTCTCTCTCTCTCTTTCTCTCTCTCGCCGTACCTGCAAGAGGATCAATTAGACAAGAAAAATGAACAAACATACATATAAATACTTAGCATAAGCAACTACACACGTAAACATTTTCCTAGTTTACTTACCCATGCAAACTAACACTAAGTCATGTATTCCTAAACTAACTCCTACTAACTTAAAGTAAACTAGAACTTTTACTAATGTATTATTTATGGTTTTTATTATTAATATAATAAGCTACATTAACTAATATATAACATATTAAATATATTATATATTAATTAAATTAACTATTACTTATTATTTAAAATAATTACCATATAGAAATAACACATTAATGTTTGTTTCTTTTATAGTGTCATTAACTTATATTAGTTAATCCAATTAAAAATTAAATAAATTATTACTTATAATTGACACACACACACACACACACACATATATATATATATATATATATATATATATATATATATATATATATATATATATATATATATATATATATATATATATATATATATATATATATATAGTTAAATAAATATCATGATGAACATGATTTAGACACATAGGTAATTCATGTAATTAATGTAAATCTTTTTTAGAATAATTACATAAGATAACACATTTATCCATAGAGTTTCCTACATTCACATGAAGTATATAGACAGATTCACTTATAGGCACACAAGTTAAGATATGTTCATATGCACAAATAACCACACCAAAAGTGAATAAAAAATCATAGATACACTTAAACATGTATAGACTCTTAGGCCAATGCATACACATAAACACAAATGCATACTCTTACTTAGTTATTTACATTACACACATCTTTATAGTTCATAAGTAAAGTCATCCATATTAGTCAACGCAAAATTAAGAAGATTATAACTATAGAGGGTATAGATAAGAGTAAATATAAAGATAACTTCAAGGGTTCAACCAAATACCTTTGCCATTATTCTGTGTTCAGAACATATGTCCATCTTTTGCCTAGAGGTACTTCAAATTAAAGTTAGTCAATTTAGATCAATGTATTTAAAAGAAATATGTGAGAGAGATATCAACTAATCAACTTTGAATCAAAATATTTTTGTTTTTCCATATATTAATTAGAGTGAGGAAATCCTTTCGACACCACTTCATCTAAGGCGTTCTCAAAACCCCTCTGATCATAGTCTCAGAATCGCATGAAATTTGGTGAGCATACTCAAGGTGATTAGGAGATCAAAATGGCTTCGCTCTTTGCTGCCGCAATCGTGATCTGAGCTAGGTTTGACCTGCGAATGCATTATCATAGTGCTTGTGCAGGCTATTTTGTCTTTCTGTGCCAAAGGTATATACAAGTTTCGGTTCGCCATTATAAGCATCTCAAAGTCTGTTACAGGTCTAACAGAATTTGTCAAGGTAGTTATGTTCAACGTTTTCAAATACAATCATTTTTCTGCATGAGGGTATTTTAGTTAGTGGTCATGGCTGAAAGCAGTGATGTATTCTATATGTTGGCTATTGAAGATAAGTTGGACAGTACCAATTACCCATTTTGGGCTTATATGATGCCACACGTATTAGTTGCAAAAGGACTGTGGAACATTGTGCAAGGTGTTGAAAAATGTCCTATTACACTTATAAATATAGGTATTGAAGCTCATGTAGATGGCATTGAAGAAGCTGATATTCTTAAAATTCCTATTCGTGTTACGATTTCTGCTATACCTACTGTAGAGAAAATTTGTTGGGATGCTAGAGATACTCATGCACATGTATTGCTAGCCTTCTCTATAAAACCTTCCATTATTCCTCACATTCGCTCTTGAAAAATAGGTAAGGATGATTGGGATACACTTACCACATTGTACCAGGCTAGGAATGAGGCTCATGTTTCTTACCTCCGAAAATAGTTGTAGAGTGAGCATATGAATCAAGGTGATTCTATGGACAGTTTTGTGACAAAGATCAAGGATTTGAAGGAGCAATTGATTTCTACTAATGAAGTCCTTCTTGATAGTTCACTTGTGCAAGCTGTTCTAAATGGTCTTCCCAACTTATATCAAAGTTTTGTTTCTACTCTTCATTTCAGTCTTCTACCACTACCATCTTCACTGACAGTTAGAGTGCATTTGTAGTTGCAAGGAACCCTATGTTCCATGCTCACACTATGCACATTGAGGTGCATTAGCATTATCTCAGGGAGAGGTTCTCTACTATAGATATCAGCTTAGCATATGTGCCCATGCAGGAGAACATTGTAGCCTTTTTCACAAAGGCTCTGCCTAGGGAGAAGTTTGAAGCTTTTTGCAAAGCTTTAGGCTCTACCTAGGTAGAAGTTTGAAGCTTTCTGCAAAGATTTGGGCTTACTACCTTTTTGTGGATTGATCGCACAAAGCTTGGAAATTCCTTATATATGAGTGCCAATATCTTTAGTGAGCACACATTGAGATCACTTCATGTATGAGTAGTCCACTAAACTTCCATTGTATCATATCTTCATTAGCATGTACATTTTGATACATTTCTTCAAGTATTTTTCTGTCTACTATTCTCTACTGCATCTTCATCATTAGAGTGATTTTGTGGAATCGATTTTTCTACCTGTGCTCACTCTTTTTAAATACTTTAACTTGGGTTAGTTATATTGAACTTTCTAATACTTGCATATAAATTGGCATTTCATTTGGTTCAGGGGATCTTCATATATGAATCATAGCAAGTGCCTGTGTCTACACATCTTCTAGATCTTGAAATGTCGGGATGACCCCCCTAACTTGTTAGATTCACTTCTTAGTGTATGGTGTGGCTAAATTGATAAAATAACTTGCTTTAACACACTCCTTAGATGTGTGCAAAAAATCTCTCAATTCATATCAGGTTGTGAGCTCTAAATAAATTACTAAGTAGTTCTATTACCAAAAATAAAAGGTTTCTTCACATTTCTAGTACATGCACGTTACCTGTTTTGATGCAAACTTTTGGGAATGATGTTCCAAAGCCCTTGGTGGTTCTAAATACATTAATGTGAACCGAAAGTAGTCCTTTAAGCATCCTTGGAGTTAACTTGGCAAGTGTAGAGTAGGTTTTGTGCAACACCATCTCATCTCTCGAACATACCCATCCATCTCCTCACATGATCTACCATGAATCCTTCCAAAGAACAACTCTATAACCATCTGATACGAAAGTACAAATGGAAACAAAATTCTTCTTCATTTTTGGAAATTAAAGGACATTAGAAAATTGTGAAATTTCCACTTGTTGGTGTTTTTAAATCAACTTCTCCAAAACCTAGAACATCAAAATCATGAACATCTACTATAGTCACCCTTCTTTGTGTAAAGTTAGTAAGGGAACAAAAAACCTTCTTGCAACCTATCATATGCTTAGTAGCTCTAGATTATAATACCCAATGATTTTCAAATAATCTATTTAATGATGCCTTATTAAATGCTATTTCTTGAATATTGACACAGGCATAATATCATTCATTTGAAGACTTAGGTTTTGAACCATCGTAACATTATTATCTAATGTTCTTTTCTTCTCACTCAAACTCCTCTTTCCCTAATCTGATATAAAATGACCTTTTTTTTTAAATAATGGAAAATACCTTTATTTGAGGGGGATGTAGTGGAAGTATTGTGATAGACGTACTAGAAGTAGATCTGGAAGACGGTGTAGAGGAAGAATTTGAAGTACAGGCCTTAATTTTATTTTTGTTTAGTTGATTCTTCTTCTCGTTCTTTATAGTGTCCTTTTTCTTATTTGCTTTAGATGATGATATCATAGCTTCATCATTCTCTTCCAACTCTTCTATTGGTCTTCAACTTGAAGTAATAGGAACCACAACACTTCAAATGATATTTCCCTATCTATTGTAGAGAGAGAGAGAGAGAAAGAGAGGTAATAAAAGAATGATATGTATGTGGAAGTGAATTTATGAGAGTATTCACCATCTCTTCATTAGATGTCATAACTTTAACATTAGAAAGTTGATCACTTAAATACTGCAATTTTAAAATAAAAGGTTGAATTCACTCACCAACTTTCGTCCTTGTGTTTGCTAACCATCTCCTGAGATGAGATTTTCTTTCAAGTCTTCTGCTTATATATAAATTCTTTGACTCTAAGGAAGCCTAACAAGACGTTTTGCATGACCTCATTTGTGGAATGATATGCCTCTTAACTCCCATAGAGATCAATGTGAGTGCTTGTACGTCTCTAGAATTCCATGTGGGTTGCTCTTGTCTAGGATGTAACTTGATAACTTCTCTAGACAAGGAACTCTTATTCTTCTTCTTTAGAAACCTCCCTTGACAAAAAAAACTTGGAGTAGTAGATCGCCTCGATGTGGAAGCTACATCCTCTCAAATGTTTGTTGGCCTAGGGTACTTATTAGTGATAATACTACATAAGTCCTTGAAAACTAACAAGTTCATCATCATAAAACTATACATTGGATAATTAGACATTCTATCAACCTTATCTTCTTGTTCTAATCTATCTCTAAGCTATAAATAACTATGAAGATATGTGCAATATGAAGATAAATAACCATAAAGCCTAGTGTGAAAGTAGGACTTCTCCAATCTTGAGGAGTAGCTATGGTATGTTCCTATGATGAAATGGTAGGTAAGGACTTGGTACAATAGAACCACATGAAGAAAACCTAAATTGGGAAGTTTATAGTCACAAAATCAGCATGCACACATGTATGTGAGAAGAAGATAGTCTTTTGCTAAATAGATAGAACTTTTAGTCACTAGTGATGTATCATAGCCATACCTCTTTATCATTTTCTCCCGAGTAGCTCTTTTGATGGTTTCTTGAGAGCAATTTGAAACATTCCTCAACTCTTGTATCTTGGCCACGCCTTTGAAGTTCGATAAATTGATTTCCTTCTTAGGAGTCTTTTGATCATCTTTAGAATCACTTGATGCTTCAATTCTACATGAAACCTTGCGTAAGAGTGCTAGAAGGTCTTGTAGGCCATATGGTAGCTTGATCTTCCTACAATCATCTTCAAACCATGATTGTTCTCATCAAACACAACATCATGATTGACTATAAAACCTTTGTTATTAGGGCTATATAGTCTATAAACTTTCTCATTAAGGTCACAACCTAAATAAATACACTTCTTTGACTTATGTTCTAATTTACCTCTGATTTGAGATGGTTTATGTAGGAATCTATTGGAAAATAGAAACCTCCCACAAGGAGGTTCATAGAAAAAAAAATTGGATCAATCAAACCATGTTCAAACAAGGGTAAAAGTGCTCAAAAGTTGGTAAAAAATGGGAAAACATCTTATTGAAGCATTGGAAAGTAGTTGTTGAGAGCTTTCCAATGATATAACACTACACCATTTGCTTCTAGATTGGCCCTCAAAAGTTAAACGTTAATCATATTTTTCGAGATGCTTCTCACCAAAAGCTAAAGGCCCACTTACAATTCAAGTTGCGTTTCGGAAATTTCTACCTTGATTTTTTCACAAAAATCATGCTTTTTTTGGAGCCCCAGTCCCAAACTATATAAGGTGAAGATCCATGGAATACATAATTACTCAATGTAGAGAGCAAGCCTTGAGCTTGGCTAAGTGGAGGCCTCTCTTCAACCTTGGAGAGCAATAGCAAGAATTTATGGTTTTTCCTCCATATCAAGGAGTCATGAGCTTGAATCTTATTTATATGTTTACGAGATCATCTACATGTCATGGAGATTGTGAACTTATGAAGATATGTTGTATATTGGTGCATTTATTTACAATCCTTATATTTCTTTGTAACATACATGTACTTTGTATTTTGGAATTTATGGCATATTTATTCCATCTCTCTATGACTTTTTCTATTCACTCTCGTGTCTCTATTTAATTTTTGTCTCTATATTCATTGTGGGCCTTAAATTCCAACAATTGGTATCAGAGTAGGTGGAAATATTGCATGTAGGATGTGTGAGAATAATGCAATATCTAAAACCATAAGAGAAATAAGGCAAATGCAAGTCCATCCGAGTTCATTATTTAGCACGTGGTAATAAGTCCGTAAAATAGGCAATTTTCAAAAGCTTGCTATATACATGAACAAAAGAAAGTCAGCTCCAGGAGGGGTCACATGAGTCCTATTTGATTGTACAAGGAACAATATATTTTGCAAATGATTTTAACAAGTCAAATTCAACTCTTATATCAAATGCTTGAAGATTTGCAACATTACTAGGATATGTGGTTATGAGAACAAGGACAGGAAATAGATCAACACTGTGAAGAGATGGATAGGTATGTGCTTGAAGATGAAGAGGTGTTGCAAAATCCTTGATCTACACCAGCCAAATGAACTCCAGGAGTATATGGTGGGCCCTTTTAGCTTGCCAATGGATGTATTAGACACCCTATGTACCTTGGAAGATCACTCTCAAAAAGATAGATCAAAACCGATAAGTTGGAGTTAGCTCAGAGGTGAAAACTTGCTATTCTTGGTTCATACACCTGTCCAGTGTTTTACATAATTCTCTGAGCACAGCAGCAATTAGCTTAATTCCTCTTGGGGAAGTCTAGGTAACTTAAAGAGCTAACGTTCAAGAGTAATCTCATCAAAAATAATGAACCACCCACTGAGAATGAGTTTTAACAACTGATGACATCATCCCGATTTTCACGGGCTGCTACAGTTTGAGACCAGTGAGCAGAAAAATCAACATAACTCAAAATATAGGAATTTAATGATTATGCAAATTTGTATGGTTATACTAGACAGTAAGCGGAATCCAACAAGCTTTAAATCACTGCATTTGGATAAGTAACCACTGCGAAACACCTCTGACAAGATGAGTGAAAAAGTCGGGTACCTGACAGAGAAGTGAAAATGCACAGACACTGTTGACTTCAACTGAACATAACTAAAGATTGCAACATTCAAATGACATGAAAATTTTTGAGCATATATTAGACTTATAGAGCTAACTTTACCAAGTCAAATCACTGAAAATGATGCACCAACCTTAGAGAAAACATCTCTGCAAGCTGACTGAGAAAAACTGAGAGTAATGGGAGTGAGTAGTACACTTCACAAGAACATGGAAAGATGAACTCAAATAATCATGAAAATGAAAGTATATTGCTTGTACAATACAATGACTTACTGATACATATGTGTGCCTTGTAATCACACCTTGATATGGCATAAAGATCAGCTCTTGGAGGTCTTCACATAGGTCTCTCTAACCACGACTAAAACTGCCATCTATTTATAGTTGAGTTTGGGAGGCTAACTTCCCTCAATCACTCTCCAATCAATCAATGATGGATTTGATTCTCTACCTACCACGAATCACAAATTCGTGGCTCCTCTTTCCATTCTTGATCAAGTGGACTCAACCACTTAAGATTTTTTCACTTTTACATTAAGTAAACTCTTCAAAAGTTACAAGAGGTAGTTCACAAGTGAACTTTACATAGTCTTCATTTTAAGGCTTTTTCTATGACTTTGTGGGACTCAAGCCAATACTTAGGCTTGTCATAGACTTGCTCCAATAGCTCCCCCTCAAGCCAAGTATGCTTGAGGTCTTCAATCTTCCACGATTACCTGCAAACCAATCATAGCCTTGAATTTGCAAAGCTTTGTACCATCCAATGCTTTGGTTAGAATATCTGCACATTGTTGACGAGTGGACACATATGATATTTGAATCTCTTTGCTTAGAACCTTTTCTCGTACATAGTGATAATGAACTTCAATATGTTTAGTCCTTGCATGAAAAATAGGATTAGCAGCCAAATGAATAGAACTCATATTGTCACCAAAAATAGTTGGAGTTCCAAACTCCAATCCAAGATCTTTGAATAATGTCTTCATCCACATAGCTTCTTGTGTAGCTATGGCAAGACCTCTATATTCAGCTTCAGTAGAAGAGAGAGCAACTGTGGGTTGCTTCTTGGATGACCATGAAATAAGCTTTGAACCTGCAAAGGTAAGATAACCTGAAGTGCTCCTTCTATCTTCCTTGGAGCCAGCCCAATCTGCATCAGAAAATAGCTTCAACCTAAATCAGATACATAAGGATAATAAAGTCCTTCATTTATGGTTCCTTTGAGATACTTGAGAATCCTTTTGGCAGCATCCATATGTGGTTTCCTTGGTGTGTACATAAATTGACTTAGCACACTCACACTGTAACATATATCTACTCTTGTCAATGTGGCATAGTTGAGACTACCCACTAGACTTTGATATGATGTGATGTCCTCTATGAGTTCACCTTCATGTGAGCTCAATTTTTGATTGACCTCCATTGGAGTACCTGCAATCTTACAATCTTGCATCTTGAATTTTGCCAACATGTCCTTAATGTACTTCCTTTGAGTGAGAAACAAACCATGATCTTTGTAGACAACTTCCAATCCTAGGAAGTAGGTAAGTGAACCCAAATCACTTATCTTGAACTCTTCTCTCATCTGATCTTTGATCTTCTTCATACCATCTGCATCATTTGCTGTCAATATAATATTATCTACATATACACATAGGTAGATGACCTCGGAATTACTCTTTTTAATAAAGAGTGAAGGATCTGCCTTGCTTGGTTGAAAGCCTTTGTCCTGCAAGAATGAAACAAGCCTGAAATTCCAAGCTCTTGGAGCTTGCTTGAGACCATAAAATGCTTTGTTAAGTTTACACACATAATCAGGATAAAATTGGTTCTCAAAACTAGGTGGTTGTGCCATATATACCTCTTCTGTTATCCAACCATTCAAGAATGCATTCTTTACATCTAGTTGAAGTATCTTCCAATTCTTGGAAGAGGCAATACTAAGCAAAACCCTAATAGTAGGCATCTTTGCCACAGGAGAGAAGGTCTCCTCATAATCAATTCCCTGAGTTTGTGCAAAGCCTTTTGCTACAAGTCTTGCCTTATACCTGTTAATTGAACCATCAGAATTCTTCTTGAGTTTATAGACCCATCTTGAGCCTATTACCTTCATGGATGAAGTCTTGGGCACCAAATCCCAAGTGTTGTTTTCCTCAAGTGCTTCAATCTCTTCCTTCATTGCATGCTTCCATTCTGATTTTGCTTTGGCCTCTTCAAATGATGATGGCTCCTCTTGGTTTATATCATGTGCTATGTAGATAGAGTTCCTACAATTTTGCTTTACCTTTAGACTTCCATGCTTTGATCTTTTCCATCTGAGATTCTTCATCATCCTCTGAGGTGTCTTGTTCTTCAATCTTCGGTTGTTCTCTACCAAGCTTTGGAAAATCTTCTTCAAGATTATATGGTAAATTGATCTTCCTGCATGAATCTTCATACCATGAATTGTTCTCATCAAAAACTACATCTCTGCTTACCAAGAATCCTTTGTTGGTAGGGTTGTATAACCTGTAGCCCTTTTGATTGTTGTCATATCCAATAAATACACACCTTTCTGCATTTGGATCCATCTTGCCTCTAACCTGTGAAGGAACATGAGCAAAAGCAATACATCCAAAAATTTTACAATGATCTAAGCTTGGTCTTCTTCCATTCCAAGCCTCATATGGAGTCATCCCATCAAGGGATTTTGAAGGCAACCTGTTAATCAAGTAAGTGGCTGTAGATACAGCCTCAGCCCATAAGTAATTAGGTAAATGCTTTTCATTTAACATAGACCTTGCAGCTTCAACAATTGTCCTATTGTTCCTTTCTGCCACTCCATTTTGCTCAGGAGTGTACCTTGTAGTTACCTCTCTTTTGATTCCTCTTTCTTGAAGAAAAGAATCAAACTCATGGGAGAAGTAGCCTCCCCCTCCATCTGACCTTAGCCTTTTTAGTGATTTACCTGTTTGATTCTCCACAAGAGCCAAATATCTTTTGAAACATGAAAAAACTTAATCTTTGTGTTTCATAAAGAATAGGATAGTCCATCTGCTGCAATCATCAATAAAGGAAACATAATACCTTGATCCAGATATTGAAGCTTCCTTGCTAGGTCCCCATACATCTGTATGAACCAACTCCAAGAGATCTCCATGCATATAACCTTTCTTCATGAATGGTAACCTGTGAGACTTTCCAAATTGACATGCACTACACTTATAAATCATATGTTGTTTTGACAAATTAGGGAGTCCAAGTACACTTTGGTCCCTGCAGATTTGCTTTAATGACCTTTCACCAATATGTGCTAACCTTTTGTGCCATACTTCCAATTCTGTGAGTGTCTGACTACCATAATTAAAGAGAGCAATGTTTCTAGTGTCCTGTAATTCAAATGTGAACAATCTACCTATCTTTTCACCTTTTGCAATTCTTCTGAATCCTTGACTTGGATCTTCAACAAATGCTCCTGCTTTTGTGAACCTGACTTGCAACCCTTTCTCTACTATCTGCCCAACACTTATCAAATTCTTTGTAATGGTAGGGACATAGAGTACCTTACTGAGTAGGTTGATGTTTCCATCAGGTGCTTTGACATTTCCTATTTTCTCCACAGGATGTTTTGTATCATCTCCTGTTTGTACCTCATGCTTATTCCTTGGATCTTCTAAATCTGATAGGAGTGCCACATTTCCTGCCACATGATTTGAACAACCTGAATCTATGTAGAAAACATGCTCATCAGATTTACCTTGTGGCATAGCCATGTTCATGATCAATAATGAATCCTCTTTGTTTGAGTCTTCTGTGTAGTTATTGTAGTCTCTCCTTCCTTTGTAGCCTCCTTGATAGTTTGAATGATTGTAGTTGTTGTAGTTGCCATGGTAGTTGTTGAACCTTCCTCTTGAGTAGCCAAAACTTCCTCTATTGTATCCTCTGCCTCTTTGATTCCTGGAATTCCTAAAGCAATTTTCAGTTGTATGATTAGTTAATCCACAAATAGAACATGAGTTGGAGTCTTGGGATCTCCCCCTGCCTTGTCTACCTCCTCTTCCTCTACCTCTGCCATGTCTTCCTCTACCTGCATAGTTAGCTTGATATGTACCTGCTTCATCATCCACTTTCTTTGCCTTTACTTTGTTATCTTTGGACTTGCTTTTATCAGTGTATAAAGCTGAAGATTGATTACCTTTAGAGCTTTCTCCATTTTTGATAAGCTTTGCCTCTTGAGTAAGTAGTTGTCCAATGAGTGTGTTGAAATCAGGTACATGCATGTCCATGTACAAATCCATAGCTGTGGTGAATGCTTCCCACTTGTCATCTGCCTTCAAGCCATTGATGATCTGCCTTACAATTTGCTCTTCATCTATTACCTCTCCAATGCTTCCCAACTGATCCGCTATGTCCTTGAGCTTTGTGACAAAATCAGTCACATTTTGTTTGGGAGCCTTCTTGAGAGTTGTGAAATCCAGCCATAGTTGATGCTTCCTAGCTTTAGTACTTGAAGAAAAGAAAGCTTCAAGTGCATCCCACACTTCCTGAGATGTCTTACAACTTCTAATGTGAGGCAACAAAAAATCTGAGATAGAGTTGAGCAGATAATACCTTGCAAGTGCATCCTTGGAGCACCATGTGCTCAATCTTTCTTGCTCTTCTTGTGTTGGTTGACTTTTGTTCCTGAAACTTGGCATAACTTCATCTCCAGCCACATAACCATATAAACTTCTACCTTGGAGATAAGCTTCCATCCTTAATGACCAAGCTGTGTAGTTACCTCTGTCCAATTTGTCAATTGATGAAGGAAATCCATCTGCCATGTTGTCCAACCTTGCTCTGATACCACTGTGAAGAGATGGATAGGTATGTGCTTGAAGATGAAGAGGTGTTGCAAAATCCTTGATCTACACCAGCCAAATGAACTCCAGGAGTATATGGTGGGCCCTTTTAGCTTGACAATGGATGTATTAGACACCCTATGTACCTTCGAAGATCACTCTCAAAAAGATAGATCAAAACCGATAAGTTGGAGTTAGCTCAGAGGTGAAAACTTGCTATTCTTGGTTCATACACCTGTCCAGTATTTTACATAATTCTCTGAGCACAGCAGCAATTAGCTTAAGTCCTCCTGGGGAAGTCTAGGTAACTTAAAGAGCTAACTTCCAAGAGTAATCTCATAAAAAATAATGAACCACACACTGAGAATGAGTTTTAACAACTGATGACATCATCCCGATTTTCATGGGCTGCTACAGTTTGAGACCAGTGAGCAGGAAAATCAACATAACTCAAAATTTAGGAATTCAATGATTATGAACATTTGTATGGTTATACTAGACAGGACGTTGAATCCAACAAGCTTTACATCACTGAATTTGGATAAGTAACCACTGAGAAACACCTCTGACAAGATGAGTGAAAAAGTCGGGTACCTGACAGAGAAGTGAAAATGCACAGACACTGTTGACTTCAATTGAACATAACTGAAGATTGCAACATCTAAATGACATGAAAATTTGTGAGCCTATAGTAGACTTATAGAGCTAATTTTACCAAGTTAAATCACTGAAAATGATGCACTAAGCTTAGAGAAAACATCTCTGCAAGCTGACTGAGAAAAACTGAGAGTAATGGCAGTGAGTAGTACACTTCACAAGAACATGGAAAGATGAACTCAAATAATCATGAAAATGAAAGTATATTGCTTTTACAATACAATGACTTACTGATACATATGTGTGCCTTGTAATCACACCTTGATATGGCATAAAGCTCAGCTCTTGGAGGTCTTCACATAGGTCTCTCTAACAACGACTAAAACTGCCATCTATTTATAGTTGAGTTTGGGAGGCTAACTTCCCTCAATCACTCTCCAATCAATCAATGATTGATTTGATTCTCTACCTACCACAAATCATGAATTCGTGGCTCCTCTTTCCATTCTTGATCAAGTGGACTTAACCACTTAAGATTCTTTCACTTTTACATTAAGTAAACTCTTCAAAAGTTACAAGAGGTAGTTCACAAGTGAACTTTACATAGTCTTCATTTTAAGGCTTTTTCCATGACTTTGTGGGACTCAAGCCAATACTTAGGCTTGTCATAGACTTGCTCCAATAAACACTCAGGACCTTATGGTGGATACATTTTTGACTTCTTGTAGTTGTGTGTGTACGTTTAGATAGGTTTGGATGAGAGAATATGGATTATTTGATATGCTTGGCCAACTATTGGAGATTACTCTTCAAGAGATTTTTGTTGGAGATAGATGTTTGCTAGTACAAAGGCAAGGAAGAACCATCTTTGAAATGAGTTCAAATAGATGAATACTCCAAAACAAACCATCATTGAGTTTGTTACAAAGTTCAAGGAGGTTGCTGATCAATTGGCATCCATTTGAGAGCTAATTGAAGAAGAGTCCATCATGAGAAAAATTCTCAATGGGATTAGAGGTGACAAGCAATGACAATCGTTCACCATAGCCTATGATCTCATAATGGATGTGCAAACTCTAGACTTCAAAATCTTTCTTGAAAAACTCTTCAATCAAGAGGCGAACAATAGCATAAAGGAAGGTAAATCCTATCATAGTAATTCAACTAGTGCTCTATATGTAGTAAGAAGGACAAGAAGTTGAAAGGCGAGAAGAAAGAAGTAGATCAAGAGGGGACTTCCCAAGCCAACTTTGCAGGTAAGAGCAAGTGGAAAGAGAAGAAGAAAGGGCCAAACCATGACAAGAATAAAGGCCAGAATGTTCAATCTTGTGCAATTTGTAATTAGACCAACCACGCCACTCAGACTTGCTGGTTCAATGGGAAGACCTAGAAAAGAAGTGGAAGAGGTGGATATGGAAGCAACACATGATCAACAAATGTGATGCATATCAAATTGGGAAGGCACAAAGACAACCATTCAGCCACAAAAGGCTACATCCACACCAACATATCAAAGCAACACATGATCAACAAATGTGATGCATGTCAGATTGGGAAGGCACAAAGACAACCATTCAGCCACAAAAGGCTACATCCACACCAACATATTGGACCTAAAACATGCAGATATATGGGGACCAATTCAAGAACTTTCATTGGCATGATCAAGGTATTATGTCTGATTTATTGATGACCATAGTAGATGGACTATTGTATACTTTATCAAGAGAAATAATGAATTGTTTGATTGCTTCAAAAAGTACCTCACACATGTGGAGAATCATACAGGTAGATCACTCATGAAGCTTATATCTGATGGAGGGATATCCAAAGACATTGATGAGTTCTTGTAGGATAAAGGTAACAAAAGGGAAGTGACTACCAGGAACTCTCCTCAATTGAATGGAATTAAAGAGAGACAAAATAAGACATTTCTTGGATCAGCTAGAACAATGCTTGAAGAGAAGAGGTTGCCACATTATCTATGGGTAGAGGCTATTTCAACTACTATGTACCTTGTCATTAGACTACCATCCAAATCAATCCAAGGTGTGACTCCTTATGAAGAATGGTATGGAAAAAAACCTAGTATTGGACATTGCAAGGTATTCGGTTGTTTAGCTTATGTTCATGTACCATAAAACATAAGAGGTAAGCTAGATGAAATGGCAACAAAGGCTTATTGGGTATGACTCAACTCAGATGGGTTACAAACAAAAGGTAACTCTACCATATGATCTTGATTCTGAATCTCATCAATTAGGAAGCAAGCATGATACACATGTCGAGGATCCAAGAGGTGATACAGATGATGATCAAGATGAAAATGAAAAGGATTACAAGCTATAAAAGTCAAGAGGCAAAGCAAAGACGTAAGAGTGTGAGGAATGCTCCAAGAAAGCACCTAAAAGATCAACAAGGGAGAAAAGACAACGAGAAACATATGGTTATGATTCCATATTTGTTACAAAGCATTCAATCTACTTGGCAGAGGAATCAATTTTAGAGGAACCCTCAACCTATGAAGAGGCCATGAAAGAAGAAATAGATGCATTGAAGGAGATGAACACGGGATTTGGTTCTAATGTCACCCAATCAAAAGGTAATTGGTTGCAGGTGGGTATATAAAGTTAAAAGAAACTCAACTGGATTGGTTTGCAGGTACAAGGCAAGATTAGTTTCCTAAGGATGCTCTCAAATTCATGGTTAGACTATGAGAAAACATTCTCACCAGTTGCAAAGATGAATACAATCAAAACATTGATAAGTGTAGCTACTACAAAAAATTGGAGACTCCTCCAACTTCATGTGAAAAATGCATTCCTAAATGGTTGGATGAGTTAAGAGGTATACATGTCACAACCACCACGTTTTGAAAACCCTAATCATACATCTTATGTTTGCAGACTAAAGAAAGCATTGCATGGATTGAAACAAGCTCTTAGAGCTTGGAATTATAGGTTGATTACATACCTTCAAGATCAAGGGTTCAAACTTGCAACTCAGATCATTCTCTATTCATCAAAAGGGATCACAATGAGGTTATTGATCTATGTCAGTAGGAGCTATCCAAACTTGGTTGCAAAAGAGGAAACGAAAAAGGATGTTGGAATGGTTGTTTCATAGGCCTCTACATTGAAGATAGAGTGTGGTAATCTTGTTCATAATGAAGAATGGGTGTTTACTATTGTTTGTAGTTTCAATCCATCTTCTCATGAGTAGTGTATGTCTGCAATAGAATCAGATGTTTGGTACTTTGATAATGGGGCAACCAAACATATTACCTCGGAGCGTAGTTTCTTCACTTCACTTGAACTTGCCCCTATAGGGAATACTATCACATGCACTAAAAAATCCTCTTATCCTGTCATGGGAGTTGGTAAGATCATTGGTAGTTCTTTCATTTTGTCAGATGGTTTATTGGTGCCACAGATCAAGAAGAATATGTTATCAGTTTCGGCTTTAGCCAAGATTGTCTCAGTTGTGAAATTTGTTGATGATAGGTGTATGGTTCATGATCTCTCAAATGACAATGTGATTGTTGGTTCTGGAATTTTATGTCGTGGGTTGTATAAGTTCATAGACAATAAAAACTCTGTGAATGACTCAACATGTGCAATACATGATTCTCAGGCTATTTCAGATGCAAAGCTTTGGCATGCATGCTTTGCTCATTTGAATTTTGCTAGTTTGCGACACCTATAGAAATCTGAATTGGTGTCCTCTTTGCCCAAACTTGAGGCACCTGGAAAACATGTATGTGAAGGCTGTATTTTGGGCAAAATGCAGCATTCTTCATTCCCAAAAGATGGTTCAGTTTTAGCTACTCAGAGATTGCAGCTTGTTCATAGTGATATCTACGGTCCTATGTAGACAAAGACTTTTGGGAACTATCTTTACTTCATGAGTTTCATTGATGATTTTTCCAGGTATGCATGGGTATATCCACTCAAAGAAAAGTCCAAAATGTCTATGTGCTTCAGACACTTTTTGGTGGATTAAAATCTATCAACATGTAGAATGGGCAGCCTTACTTCTGGTCAAGGGCAGGAATATATGTCTTCTAACTTTAATGCATTTCGGGCTGAACATGGGATAAAACATCAGTGTACAGTGCCATATACATCTCAACAGAATGGAGTTGCTGAATGGAAGAACAGGTCACTCATGGAGATGGCGAGGTGTATGGTCAGGATCTAGGCTTTACCACATAAATTCTAGCTTGAGGTTGCCATGTGTGCACCATATGTACTTAGTGTCACGATGAAGGAGATAAGGAAGAGAGCTCACACACACACACTCACAATCAAAGAGAAGCACATACTCAAATTGAGGCAAGGAAGAAATGATCTTCTTCTTCTTATGCTTCTATTACATAAAAAGTATTGTACAAGAATGACCTAAAAATAGGAATACAAAAAGTGCAATATATAAAGACTAGTACATAAGGAAAAACGTAATGTACATGAATGAGTGAGCTGGCAAGAAAAAAATGTGTCATCACTCTCAGTAGATAAATCTAGTATAGCTCAATGAAGTATCCCTTACATATACTGGTGTGACCACTATACATGTGAGAGAGACGAAAAATTGATACGTGTCATCCTAGATCATCACATGTTGAGCTTGATATCTCAACACTCTCCCTTAAGCTCAACGTCATGTCCTCTAATCCAAGCATCTTTCGAAACTTCTTCAACTTCTCTGCTCCAAGTGCTTTGGTGAAAATATCAGCAACCTACTCATCTGTTCTCACATAAACAAGATGAATATCACCTACTAATACCTTGTCTATGATGAAGTGATAATGTGCCTCTATATGCTTTGTTCTAGCATGAAAAATAGGGTTCCGTGCTAATTGTATACTGCTAAGATTATCACAATAGATAGTGATAGGATTTTGCACTTCCACACCTAAATCTGCAAGTAGCATCTCGAGCCATGATGCCTCACATGCTACCATTGCAACACCTCTATACTCAGCCTCTATACTCGACAAAGCAATAGTGGGGTGCTTCTTACTGCTCCATGTAATAGTTGCACTCCCAAGTGAGAATAGAAAGCCACTAGTAGATCTTATATCTGGAATACTACCAACCCAATCTGCATTGGTGTATCCATGAACCTACAAATCCACACCAACTTCATAAAACAATGCATAATCCAAAGTAGCACTCACATAACATAGTGTGCACCTCAGAGCATCCAAATGTGGCTTCGTGGGAAATTTCATAAACTGACTTTCAAGCCCAATAGTGCAGCTAAGATCAGGCCTCCTAATTTTGAGATATATCAAACTTCCCACAATTTTCCTGTACATAGAAGCATTTTCCAATGGTTCACCTCATGTTGTATCTAACTTCAAATTCTGATCTGATGGCATAGAAATTGGCTTACAATCATCCATACCATAGTTTTGCAGCAAATTCAAGGCATATTGCCTTTGTGACATCCATATACCTATTTATGTATGTATAAACTCAATGCCCAAGAAATAGCGTAGCATACCAAGATCTTTCATGTCAAACTCCTACATAAGAAGTTGCTTTACCTTTTTTATGCTTTCTTCATTATCACGACCTAGAATCAAGTCATCAACATAAATAGCATCTAGTGAATGATCTGCATCACACATAGAAAACCCAATGGTGGTTAAGTAATCAGCAATCCTTGCATGCCATGCACGAGGAGCTTGCTTCAGCCCATACAAAGCCTTTTGCAACCTACAAACATATTCTGGGTGCTTTGAATCTTCATATCCTTGTGGCTGGTCCATGTGTACTTCTTCCTGTAACTCACCCTGTAAGAAAGCATTCTTCACATTCATATGATGCAACATCCATCCTTTTGTTGTAGCTAATGCAACAAGTGTTCTGACACTAGACATTTTATTTGCAGGGCTGAATGTTTCATCATAATCAATGCCATAAGTTTGTGCATATCCTTTTGTTACCAAACATGCTTTATACATGTTTATGCTACCATCAACATTCACTATTTTAGTCATAACTTGAAGCATGATTGTCAAAATCGAGTGAGATCACTTCTAGTAGATGTGTCTCATCGAGAGCTTCCAAAAGAGTACCCTATCAACTATTTCGGAGTTTGGAGTTGGCAAAAATCCTCGATTTACTGAAAACTGTTGTAAGTGGTATCGCGGTAGACACTTCCAGTAATTCAGTGACTTAGATAGGTGATTTAGTCTTTTCTCACACATATCAGCTGAACCACTTCATTTTCCATCATGTATGCACGTGTCCTCATACACTTGGTTAGGTCGTTTGATCGGATTGACAAATAAGTGTGTGTCAATTTCCCACTATACGCACTTGTGTGGCAATTGGGGTTTAGTCTCATTGACACAAGTCCTTGAGTCTTCTTGACTCAGGTACATAGGAATAAAATGTATACCTTAGAATGGCCAAAAGTCTTCTAGGATTTTGTCAAATTTCTATTTTCTATCACACAAGTGTCACATCTAGAAGATTATCCCAAATAATATAATCTCCAAATATCTTCCCAAAAGGCCTATAAAAGGACCCCCTTGGGTGCCCTCAAAGCAAGCAAGTACTGTGTAGGTACATGCTATCAACACTGCGTTGATCATAGATCTACCCCTTTGGAGGTGGAGATCTTGGCTACAAGAGAGGTGCTACACTCTCTTCCTTTATGTATCCCATATTCTTTGTATCCATATCTTGTAATATGAGCTTTATTTCCTTTTGAATCCAGCTATCTCTTCTTTCCTCTTCTATCTCCCACCATTGCTATTTCTTCTAATTCCTTCTCTACATTCCCCCTCATTTCCAAACCCTCATCATTTTCCTTCAACTTCTATCCATTGGGAAGTGAGGTTATCTTGCTCCTTGTGTTTATGTGAATGATTGTTATGTGAATGCTAAGAGGGTAGTGCAGAACAACCGTGTCCTAAGAGCATCTGATGTAATAATAGTGTATGTACATATGTATGTGTTATCTGTGTGAATGCTAAGAGGGCAGTGCGGAACACCCGTGTCCTAAGAGCATTTCATCTTTGTGTGGGTGCTAAGAGGGTAGTGTGGACCACCCGTACCCTAAGAGTGCTCTTTGTGTTTTGTGCATATGTGTGAAATGAATGTGTAAGGAGCTAAGAACCCTTCCTTTCCATCATATCCATCCCTGATTATGAGCATGAGTGCTAAAGGAGTGTTAGAGGCCATTTCTTTAGTGCCACTCTCATAACCTAGTGCCCCCACTGAGGAACTCAATTTCATGAATTTCCAAAATCCCAATAGCCAAAATCATCCCATTTGTCCCAACAAACCTTATCAACCAAGACCCCTTCTTTCTTTCCATATCACATACAGTAGGAAGATATTCTTCCAACAATGCATAGTCTATCATTTTGGGGCTGAGCGTTTGGCAGAAATGGTTGAATCTCAAGAACCAGTTATCTTTCTAGTTCTAGAGTATACCCTTACTTTCGACATCTGGATCCTCATTCTATTGTAAGGAAGCTACTTTCAAGTTCAACCATGGCATCAATCTTCCCACACTTCTATGGAGGACGCAACAAAGATGTTGCAAAGTTTTTGGAAAACTTGGAAATGGCATACCTTGTCTCATGAAGGGATCAAGAAGCTATCAAGCTAAGGGCTTTCCCATTGGTCCTAAAGGAGGAAGCTAGAGTATGGTACAAAAACCTATCAAACGATGTAACAGGAAGTTGGGAAGTAGTGTGTGAAGCATATATAATGCGATATGGCAAAAAAGATACACCCAAAGGATTATGTCAACAATTTCTCTCACTGAGGCAAGTAACTTTTGAAGACTTTTCCAATTATGAGTCTAAGTTTCAGTGTGTGTGTGGAATAATTGGGAAGGTAGCCTAGGGACAAATAAGGTAGGTCCACAATTTTTTAAAAGGGATAGATTCATCTCAGGACTCTTCCCTTCTCTAAAACAAAAGGTGGAATCACAATTTCCAGGGACTTTTGAAGAAGCATTAGATATAGCAAGAGTTAAGTGTAGAAAATTAAAGTTTCAATCTTCAAAGGTTGAAAAAGTAGAACATATGGATGCTATTCCCCTAGTACTAGCTGCACAAGTAGAGAACGGAGAAGCTTCACAACAAGATATCTTGCAGAAACTCACACAACATCTAGAACAATTAACAATCAAGTTGGTGAGGAACCGGCAAGATAGACCACAAAGGGAACAAAATTGAAGACAACGATGACAAGCACAAGAGTTTATATGCTACAATTGCAACAAAAATGGTCATGGTATGTATAATTGTCCTCATCCTCATAGGAATCCAAGTGATATGATCCTATTAGGAGGCTACCACAATATGCACAAGAACAACAACAACCGCAAGCAAATATTCCACCTGTCCCAATGGCTCAAGGTGAGCAAAGGCAAGTGAATGTTTTGGAGCTGACCGAGGAACAAGAGACCATGGATACGATGCCAATTAAGAGGACAAGGGTGCAAGACAGAGACCGATCTCAAGACAAAGATTTCAGCATGGGTACACAAACAAAGAAAGGAAGAGTTGTAGAAGGAGAAGCTAGTAAAAGAAAGAGAAGGATGAGGAGGAAGATCATGATGGAAGACTTTCCTCTAGGTAAGGGTATCAAACCTTATGACCTAATTGAGGATATATCCACACAGAAACCAAATATCACTTGGCCACAATTACTCCATGATGGAGAGTGTTAATCTCCAAAAGAACAAGTTGACCTTGAATTTAGAGCACCTCTATATCAAGAACAACTTCAGACTCCACCAAATTTAGAGAACATTCATCAACTTATCAGAAAATTAACTATTCTGAAAAACTCAACTTCTCAAAAAAGTCTGCTGCAGATTAATCTCTGATTGACTAACCATTTGTGTAAAGTTTTTGATAAAACTTTGTAGGTTGCTTTGCCTTAAGATTGCGCACCTTTTGCAACTTGAATCTTATCAAATGACTGAGTATACTTTGAGAAATAACTCAAACACTTTACCTATGTGTAAAACTACTTCTCTGCAGTAGCGACTTTGACACCTATAACTTCTTAGCTTTGGTTCTCTCAATGTCGAACCCGTTTTATCAAATCCTTTTGGCTGTAGATAGCTTATCTCTCAACTTAGATTTTGAGCTATCATATGTGTAAAACTTTACACTGTGCACTGAGCACTACTCATTTCATTGAACTCGAAATCTGCGCCTGTTTCAGGAGACTGCGAACATTCTTTACATATGAATGTTCCTACACACAATTCTCTTAACCTCATTACAATTGGAAGCTGAAATTTTGTACAGAGGTTGATCAACTCTAGACTTAGACTTGTACAAAAGCATTCCACAGAAGATTTACCACAGAAGGAGAAGACACGAAAACTTCGGGCGCAACTTTTCTTCTATTCTTCAGAAAATTACACTTGAGTTATGAGAGAGACTTCTTCTCATTTCTATGAACTCTAATGAGTCTTACAACTTAGAAATGCACTATTCTCATACTCTCCTATTGTCTCCTCTATTGCCCCGACATTTTTCCAAAGTATTTAAAGGCAAATATGTACAAGTTTATGACTATTCAAAAGTCTAAGTGATCTATATCTTCACTAATGTACATATGTGTACATATCATTCATCCTGTGAATGTAACCTCCTTCTTTGCTTCAAGACTTAATCTTATCTCCGTCTTTTGTCTTCCAAACTTCAATTGGTGATTGGTCTGCACCAACAGCTTTACCTTGTAAACCCACTTGCAACCTATGGGTTTCTTTCCTTGTGGCAATGGAACCGGCTTCCATTTCTCAGTTCCATAAAGTGCAGCCATCTCTTCATCCATAGCTTTTTCCCAATCCATCTTTCCAATTGCATCTTCAAAACAAGAAGGTTCAACATCTTGTATTACCTTTTTCATGTAGGCACAATGGTGACCCATGTAACTTTCATATTTAAATCATTGCATTGAATTTCGTATCCTCCGAGATCTTCTTGGTCCTAGGTCACTTCTCCTTGTATCATATCCATGTGCCTATCTTACTCTTGGAGTCTTCATAGAGGGAAATCCAAGTTCCTCATCAAGACTCTTTTCTGGATCACTTGAATCTCCATCAACATCTTCAAAACCTGCACATGTTTTATGACTAGCAAAAAGCTTTTCTTTACCTTTCTTCGATGTATTTGATGAGCTTCCTGGACTAAAATTTCCACGCAATCTTCCACTCCATGGATTTGAGTTGGAACTATTGCTTGGTGATGCATCTGGTCCACTCAAAGCTTAAGATTCTGCACTTGATTTTTGAACATTTTCTTTCTCATTTGGTTCAAGATTCAGTCCTTTTTCGGCATCTGCATAGAAGCAACATTTCATCAAATACGTTTGTGCTCATCTTCGCCTATCATGTAAGTGGTTTATAACATTTATATCCCTTTTGCTCAAGGGAGTATCCAATGAAGACACATTTTTATGCTTTTGGATCAAGCTTCGTCCCCAACTCATCTGTAACATGTACATATGCAAAACAACCAAAAACTTTCATATGTGATAAGTTTGGCTTTTTACTTGTGAAATTCTCTTTAGGTGTAACTTGATGTAATTTCCCTGTCTGCTTTTCCACCATAGCTTTAAAATTCGGAAAGTGAGTGAATACCTCACTCTTCTCTTTCATGAAATATACCCACACTTTCCATGTATGGTCATCAATGAAAGTAACATAAAACCTGCAATTGCCCATAGATGTGGTCTTTGTAGGACCCCAAGCATTTGTATGTACTATTTCTAGCACATTCTCACTAACATGCTTGTCATGCGGAAACGATTATCTTGACTGTTTACCAAATTGACATGTTGCACATACCTTTTGCATCTCTGCAACCTTGAAATTTGGTAGTCCATAGACAATCTCCTTTGAGTGCATCAATTTCAACCTTTGCAAGTTTGCATGTCCAATCCGTTTGTGTCATATCTCTATATCAACAATAACTCCTGCACCTTTTGCAAACATGGTTGCATTCATTTCAGGAATTTCCACATTTAAGGTAAACATTCTACCCACTTTGTTTCCTTTGGCAATCAATCTTCCATCCGATTTGTATTCTTTTGCATATAACCCATCAGCATTGAGCCTGACTTGTAATCCTTGGTCAACCATTTGTCCAACGAAAACCAGATTCTTTGTTATATTTGGAACATGCAGCATATCAACAAGGTGTTTTACCTTCCCATCCTCCATATATTGTGCTATATTTCCTATATGCTCGATAGGGTGTGATGTGTCATCACTTGTTTCTATATATCCACGACCTAGCAATTTTTGCAAAGTACTAAACATTCTGCATGACTGGTCATGTGATTTGAAGCACCTAAATCAACATACCAGACATTATCATTCAATTTTGAAACAACAGTAGACATCGTATTCATCATGTGATGTTGAATCATGAACAACTTCTCAGAATCATCTTCACTTGTGGATGCATAGTTGTTTTGTTGCCTTTTGTGATTTTGATTCTTCAACCTACAATCACGTTCAAAGTGTCCAGGTTTACCACAATTCCAGCATCCTTTATTGTCATTACCTAAATCATTTCTTTGGAATTTTCTGCGGCCTCTTTGGCTCCCCCTGCCTTGAAATTGTCCTCTTCCTCCTGCATGATTCTGTTGTTGACTTTGATCTTGGCTATTGTTTGCTCTTCCACTTCCAAAACCTCTACCTCTGCCTCTTCCTCTACCAGAGTAGAATACCTGCTCAGAAATAGATTTTCCTTGGGAGTTTGAATCCTCGCCAAGATTCTTTTCTTCAATAATCAGCATAGATACCAGATCAGCAAAATTCAAAATATTTTTCTTAGTCTGTATAGAAGTTCTAAACTGCTTATATGCAACTCCTAAACCATGAAGGAACACTTCCACCTTAGCATCATCATCATCTACATTCATGCCAATAGATGCAAGTGACTCACATATGCTTTTGATTGTTAGAGTGTAGTCACTTACCGACATGCTCTTTTTATCCAATATATGCAGCTCGTTCTTGAGTTGCAATTTCCATGCCTTTGTATTGGTCTCATACAATGTGACGAAACTGTTGCAAGCCTCTTTTGGAGCCTTGGCATCCTGTATGTGCCTAATCATGCTATCTTGTATGCTAACAGATAGCCAATACATTACCGTTCGTGCTCCTTGATTCCATTCCTCATATGCTCTTAACTGTTCTGCAGTTCGATTCATCTCTGGTAATTGTGGAGCCTTCGATGTACTTCGAGTAGCCTTTTCCCATTAGGAAATTTGTCATTCTGAATCTCCAAGCATGGAAGTCGTTCTTGTCCAGCTTATTGCTCATAAGTTGACTCATTCCATCTACGTTTTCCATTTTTGCAACAATTCACAACACTACAAAACACTACAAGCAACATTTTTGCTTGAACACTGTTGCACTATGACATGACAGTTTGATCTCAGAAAGGCACAGTTTTCGTGTATCAATAGTACATAAAATTTCTTGAAATTCTAGATCTAGAATATATGAGTATCGCCAAACACGACACAAGTTATAGTTTCCAAAATTGACCTGGTTTTTCTATGGGCCCCACCTTACGGGCTCGAAATGGAGGTCGAGATGGCTTCGAAACTTCAATCTGACAAAAACAAGTGGCCCTAAAGGGATAACTCTCAAAACTATTTTGGGGTCTTCTACCTTCACACCAAGTTTTGTAGAAATCTGAGGTCATTTGTGAATCACACTTTCTCCATGCCATCTCGCGTACTCTTCATCGTCAACCTTCTCCACGAGCTCTCTATAGCCACACTGGCTGTGATACCATGTCACAAGGAAGGAGATAAGGAAGAGAGCTCACACACACACACTCTCACAGTCAATGAGAATCACACACTCAGATTGAGGCAAGGAAGAATGATCTTCTTCTTCTTCTTCTATTACATAAAAAGGAATGCACAAGAATTACCTAAAAACAGGAATACAACAAGTGCAATATCTAAAGACTAGAACATAAGGAAAAACATAATGTCCGGGAATGAGTGCGTTGGCAAGAAACAAATGTGCCATTACTCTCGGTAGATAAATCTAGTACAGCTCAATGAAGTATCCCTGACATATACCGGTGTGACCACTGTACATGTTAGAGAGACGAAAAAGTGATACATGTCATCCTCGATCATCACACATTGAGCTTGATATCTCAACACTTAACAGGTGTCCCACTAAAGCACTATAGTCCATCACTCCAAATGAGGCTTGGCATGGTCGGAGGCCATCTCATACTTATGTGCGTGTTTTTGGTTGTCTAGCATATGCATTAGTGCCTAAACAACATTAGAGGAAATTGGATGATAAAGTAGTAAAATGTATTTTTGTTGGTTATAGTTCTGAAACCAAAGGCTATCCTCTCTATCATCCACAAACTAAATGCATTTCGGCTAGCCGTGATGTTTCTTTTGTGGAAGATGCTATTCAACCTTTACTTTCGTGTATGAAAGAGACATATGTTAGCTCCAAAGACATGTATGATACTTTGTTGCCTCTTTTTATAGGTGGACACTCTAGTGCTATTCCTAGTGAGGCAATGTCGCAGCCTTTATAGCTTTCATGTGAAGATGCAGATCATTCTATTTCTGATGCAAATTTACAAGGAGGAAAAAACTATGCCAAAATGGCTAGTGTAGTCTTTGCATGACAGCAGATTAGATGCACCTCTGCCTTCTCATACTCCTTGAGGCTCTCATAGTGCCTCTTTTGCATCAGATTGCTATGCTATGGCTCTGTCTAGTCTCTATGATGAGACTGAGCCTGTTTCATTTGATGAAGCACAAAATTCTAAACATTGGATGACTGCAATGCAATTTGAATACGATGCTATCATGAAATGGTACCTAGTTGTTGTGACTTTCCTCCTCGCAAGAAGGCCATCAACACTAAGTGGGTATACAAGTGGAAGCATAAACGTGATGGAACAGTTGACAGGTATAAGGCTAGGCTTGTTGCAAAGGGTTATGCTCAAGAAAGAGGTATTGATTTTGATGAGACCTTTGCTCCTACTTGCCAAATGGCTATTGTTCCTAGCAGCTGTGCACTTGCAACTCATCATGGTTGGAGTGTACATCAATTGGACATTAAAACAACATTTCTGAATGGTCACTTGCATGAAGAAGCGTATGCTTTTTAGCCCCATGGCTTTGTGTAGAAAGGGCATAAAATGGTTTAAAGCAAGCACCACATGCTTGGTATGAAAAGATGCATGCCTATCTAATTGCACATGGTTTTGAGAACAATCAAACTGAAAGCACCTTATATGTTAAGCATGCTAATGATGTACTTCTGATCATTGTTGTGTAAGTTGATGACATGCTGATCAGTGGTCCTCATGAGAAGCATATTGCTGATTTTAAGGCTTATTTTCATGCCTCATTTGAGATGTCTTATTTGGGGCATTTGCATCATTGTTTGGGCATTTTGTTTAAGCACATTGATGGTGGAATGTCTTTGTTTAAAATAGAATATATTGACGCATTATTGCCGCATTTTGGCCTTGAAGACTGTAAACCTATTGCCACTCCTATGGAGAGAGGCTTATGTTTGAGACTTCGTGATGCTCGAGATGCATTTGATGCAGTTCTCTATGAGCACACTATTGGATGCTTGATTTACTTATGCATTACTCTGCCAGATATTCAGTTTGCTATCTCAAAGATGAGCAAGTTTATGCATTGCCCAGGACTCAAGCATTGGTGGGCAATTAAGTGCATCTTTTGCCACTTGAGTGGTACCTAGCTACTTGGATTCTTTTTTCCCAAGGGGGGATCAATACTACCAAATTTACATGATTTTTTTAGCTCTGACTAGGCTGGTTGCTATGACAATCATGTGTCCACTAGTGGTTTTTGCTTCATGCTTTGTCGCTCATGCATATCTTGGTTGAGCAAGAAGCAGCTTATTGTGGCCACTTCTAGTTGTGAGGCTGAGTATAGGGTAGCTTTCATGAGGATTGATGAGAGTGTGTGGCTCAGATGCCTTATGGCTAATTTGGGTGTTGGTCAGTCTTCTGCCCTAACCATTTTCATGGACAGTTAGAGCGCATTGGCAGTTGCAAGCAATCCTATGTTCCATGCTTGCACTAAGCACATTGAGGTGCATTATCATTATGTTAGGGAGAGGTTCCCTGCTGGAGATATTAGCTTACCATATGTGCCCATGTAGGAGAACATCACAGACATTTTCATGAAGGCTCTACCTAGGGAGAAGTTTGAAGCTTTCCGCAAAGCTTTGGGCTTACTTCCTTTTGTGGATTGATTGCACATAGCTTGGCACTTCGAGAGATGTTCCTAACTCAAAGAAGTACATTGGAGATATTCTTACCAAGCTCAAGATGGAAAAATGCAAAGGTTGCAGGTACACCCATGTAGCTAAATCTAAAGCTAAGTGCACATGAATGTGAGTTAATTAAAGACATGACTAGTTATTAGAGTCGTGTACAAAGTTTGAGTTATGCTACTCTAACTAGAGTAGATATATTCTATGGAGTTAGTGTGCTAGTGCATTTCATTGACACTCCAATGAAGCCTCACATGGAAGCAATCAAGATAATTCTAAAGTATTTGAAGGATATAACTAATGAAGGATTATACTATCCTTATACATCTGATATAGATGTCAAACTATTTTCTAATGAATATTGTGCTAGATCAAAAATGATAGGAGAAGCACCTCAGGCTGTCTTACCTTTGCACATACCAAATTGATCTCATTGTCTTCCAAGGAGCAATTGACAATTGCTCTCTCATCAGCAGAAGCTGAATACAAAGGACTTGCAAATGCTACACAAGAAGCTATGTGGATTCAATCCTATATTTAGATTAAGGATTGAATACTTCAACACCACATATATTTGGAGACAACATTACTTCATTACATCTTGCTACTAACCCTGTCTATGATGGCAAGACCAAAAATATAGAAGTTCACTACCAGTATGTTAGGGAAAATATCACGAGTAAGGAGATACAACTCTCATATGTATCCAAACATCAACAATGTGCATATATGATGACAAAGGCATTGAAAGGAAGAAAATTAAATAGCTTCAAATCAATGATTGGAATAAAAAAAATCATAATGGACTAAAGACTCAAGCATCTTAGGCTTGAGTGGAAGCTTTTGGTACAATTAGCAAGCCTAAATGCTTGACTAATTATTCAAGACTACTCATTCATTTAGTTTTTCACAAGTGGAAACCTCACATGAACACTTGCTTGTCAATTCGATTATATTTGCTTTGGATAAATGTAAAATCCAAGAAAATAAGGAATCTCATGAAGTTAGGGAGTTGAACCCATGATTGATGTGGTAGGAAGGATCAATTTGAACCATCATCCCTAAAGTGTAGGATCACTTTTAGGTGAGGGAAAATTTTCAAACTCATATTATGAGTATAAATAGACATGTTTTTGGTAATGGGCTATGAGAGTCATCTTGAGAGAAATTGAGCTACACTAGTGAGGACACATTGAGCTCACTTCATGTATGAGTAGTCCACTAAACTTCCCTTGTATCATATGTTCATTAGCATATACATTTTGATACATGTCTTCAAGTATATTTATGTCTACTATTTCTGCTGCATCTTCATCATTAGAGTGATTTTGTGGAATTGATTTCTCTGCCTCTGTTCACTCATTTAAATACTTTAACTTGGGTTAGTTATGTTGAAACTTCTAATACTTGCATATAAATTGGCATCTCATTTTATTCAAGGGATCGTGAGACATGAATCATAGAAGGTGCTTGTGTCTGCACATCTTCTAGATCCTGAAATGTCGGGATGACCCCCCTCACTTGTTAGATTCACTTCTTAGTGTATGGTTTGGCTAAATTGATGAAATAATTTTTACTTAGCAACAAACTCCTTAGAGGTGTGCAAAAAATCTCTCAATTCATCTCAGGTTGTGAGCTCTAAATAAATTACCAAGGAGTTGTATTCCTTAAAATAGAAGGTTTCTTCACATTTCTTGTACATGCAAGTTATTTGTTTTGATGAAAACTTTTGGGAATGATGCTCCAAAGCCCTTGGTGGTTCTGAATACATTAATGTGAACCTAAAGTAGTCTTTTAAGCATCCTTGGAGTTAACTTTGCACGAGTAGAGTAGGTTTTATGCAACACTACCTCATCTCTTGAACATACCCATCCATCTCCTCACAAGACCTACCATGAATCCTTCTTAAGAACAACTTTATAACCATTTGATACAAAATTAGAAATGGAAAGCAATTCTTCTTCATTTTTGGAACTCAAAGGACATTAGAAAATTGTGAAATTTCCACTTGTTGCTGTCTTTAAATCAACTTCGCCAAAACCTAAAACATCAAAATCATGAACATCTACGATAGTCACCCTTCTATGTGTAAAGTAAGTAAGGGAACGAAAAAACCTTCTTACAACCTATCATATGCTTAGTAGCTCTAGATTATAATGCAGAAGGATTTTCAAATACTCTATTTAATGATGCCTTATCAAATGCTATTTCTTCAATATTGACATATGCATAATATCATTCATTTGAAGACTTAAATTTTGCACCATCTTCAACATTATTATCTAATGCTCGTTTCTTCTCATTGAAAATCCTCTTTCCTTATTCTGATATAAAATGACCTATTTGTTGAAGCTTAAGGTCAAGGACAAAGCATGGAAGCGCATCAAGGAAGTGGACACACAGGAAGAAGGAGCAAGTAGGGAGCTCCAAGAAGCACATGTCAAATTTTCAGAAGAAATCCCTACAAAAATAGTGATTTTTATCACTAAAAACCATTGTAAATACCATTTTCCATTTTTGTAACTCCATTTTGTTCAAGCCGAGGAGTCCTCGAGCTTGAGGAGTATTAGATCTACCATCCTACCAATTTTCATGATTTTTAGACTCCGTTTGAGCCCCCAAATAAGCCCTGGAACCTATTTTTTAACTAGGCCGGACACTAGGTCTGGACAGGGCCAAAACCACTCAAAAACTATAAAAAGGACTGGAGAGCTCATTTTTGAGGGTAGCTTGTTGTAGATTTCAGTTTTGTAAGAGAGCTCTTTGGTAATCGAAGCTTTCCATTGTTCCACTCTTTGCTCTTACCTTGTGCGCGTGTGTGTGTATGTGTGTGCATGCTTGTGTGCTTTCACTCACGCACTTGTGCCATCACTTGCTCGCGGTCTTCATACCGGTCCTCACGTCTCCACGGATTGACATTTATGAGGTGTATCTCCTCACGTTGGTACTCACCATTGTGCTAGAGTGACACCAAATTTGGCGCCGTTGCCGGGGAGAGAGCTTGGAGGACGAGCGTGTGACGGTAAGACGTAGAGTAGCGACGTTGGAAGGTAAAAAAATTATCATTTTCAGTTCAGTTTTTGAATTTTCCTTCTTCTTCATCTTCACCATCGTCACCATCTCCACCCACCTTCATATTCTCAGTTTTTCTCCATTTTTTAGAGTACATTCACCTTGTTTTTACTTGTGGTTGTGAGCAAGAAGCTTAGAGAGGGTACAGAACAGAGGCGCTGAAGAATCAATACTAAAATAACTGAATTAGCAAAACCTGCGCCAAGTATCGTGAGGGAGACTATCGAGTATCGTGAGACCTGCGCCAGCGATCGTGAGTGAGTTGCAGGGCAAGCTGGGGTTGAACAGTACAAGGGGAAGTGACAAAGAGATTATAGGAGTTACCAAGGTGAGCAAACCCCCCTTTTTTGATCAAAATTCTCAGTAAATCAATTGCTAGAGTGAAACGATCTGTGCGAAGTATCGTTTGGCACTGTCAGGGATTGGGAAGTGTGTCTTGAGTGATACAGAGATCGTGGAGAGGGTAGGAGACCTTGTAAAACCTCTGTGTGTGATTAAACTTAAAAAATCTTGTAAAAATCTTGGCAAAGGGTCAAGTATCGTTTTGCTCCCGCGGTCGAGTATCGCGATACTTCACAAGTATCGTTTTGCTCCTGTGGTTGAGTATCGCGATATTTCCCAGAGATCGTTGATCGTTTCGGTCAAAGATCGTTTGCCAGCGATCGTTCTCCAGCGATCGTTTATCAAAGATCGTCTATCGTTTGATTCAACGATCGCGATACCTGACAAGTATCGTGTATCGTTTCGAGTCAGCGATCGTTTTGTCAGCGATACTCAGCCAGCGATCGTTTTGTCAAAGATCGTCTAGTCAGCGATCGTTCCTCAGATATCGTTGGGTTTAGCGATCGTTTTGTGAGACATCGTGTATCGTTTGGAGCCAAGTATCGAGTATCGTTTCAGAATCAGAGATCGTCTGGTCCAAAGATCGTTTGGGGAAGTATCGTGTATCGTCTGGATTCAGGTATCGTGTATCGTGTTGGTCCAAGTATCGTGTATCGCGTCTCAGAGAACGCGACACTTGTCAGCGATCAAGTATCGTTTTGAGCTAAGTATCGAGTATCGTTTTGTCAAAGATCGTTTTGTCCAGCGATCGTTTGCTCAGATATCGTTTTGTCCAGCGATCGTTTTGTGAGAGATCGTGTATCGTTTGGCTTGGAGGTCGTGTATCGTTTGGGGCTAGAGATCGTGTATCGTTTAGGGGAAGTATCAAGTATCGTTTTCCTTGAAATATCGTATATCGTCTGTTCAAAGATCAAGTATCGTGTATCGAGTTCCTCAAGTAACAAGTATCGTGTCCTATAAATGTCATATATCGCCTGATTTGAAGCATCTTCTGAGAGACCCTGTTTCCCTGTTTTAACCCCCAAAACCCTGAACTGGCATAACTTTCTCATACGAAATCCGTTCGGAGTGATCTTGGGTTTGTTGGAAAGCTCGTGAGGAGTACAACAAAAACATCGACTGGTTATGTTAATATTAATACCAGGATTATTAGATAGGGTATTTTGAAGTTGACCCTCAGGGAAACTAGAAAATCAAGGTGTTCCAAAGGATTTTGAGCAATATAAGAGAACTTTGGGACTAGAAGCCAAGGCTTATGAACCTGAGATCTGGCAGACACTTAGGCAAGGATAGACAAAGCATTAGGTCATCTGAGGCTAGTGTCAACCATACAGCCAAGTCTTGGGCTCAACAGCTTAGTGGTTATCCTTACACACGAAGTTCAGAAACCAGTGACTCTGAAATGTCTTTTGGCATGGAAAGACCCACACGCAGCTCAGGCCTTGTCTATTTACAGACACCAGAAGGTCCCTATAAGACCCAATTGGAGTATATCAGGACCAATCAATTAGGTGCTCGCATCTATGAGGATGGTCTAAGACGATCAGTGGTTCAACTCAAAAATCCTGACCAACTCTTTGGACTTGAACACCCAGTGGTCAAGTTTGAAGAGGGTGTTTACATTGATAAGGAAGGAACCATGTATGTGGTTACCAACTTACCAGATAGGACAGATGAGTTTGGAAATATCATTCCTGAGAATGAGATAGGAGACCTAGAGCAAGGAGACCTAGGAGGAGAACCCAAGACCCCTAGAGGTAAGTCAGTCTTAACCAGAGTGCTCACTCCAGAATGGATTCCTCAAGATAATAAAAGCATAGAACTATTCGTGAATAGAGAAACGGAGGAAGCCTTTTGGAGATTTAGGCCGGATCAACCCAGCCCAGTAGTCACCATCTATGAATTCAAGGACCCAGAGACACCAGGGAAGGCTGTCTATCTAGATCACACATCTCAGAAATTATTCTTAGTATCAGATCATGACAGACATGCTTACACTTGGCAAGGTGAAGCAATTTTCCCTCCACCAAGATCTAACGTTTCCCAGGGCCTCCAGGGAGCCGGATCATCCAAGGCTCATGAAACCCAGAGGGAAAGAACTAGAGAGAGACCGGAGGTAAGCTTTGCAGACACTGTAGGCAGAGACAGATCAGGATATGGAACGGAGAGACTTGAAAGGGAGAGACATAGAGTTCATAGACATCAAAGAGACGATCATGATTTCCCATTGCCTAGACCACGAGAGCACTCAAGAACCCTTAGACCCTCTCAAGTGGTTAAGACAATGAAGAACTACTTTGATGGATTTGGAGATCCTTATGATCATGTGGCAGAGTTCAAACAAGTGCTAAGAGCTGAACAGGTTGAAGACTTATTCACCCAGTTCGAGGCATTTGGGTTGACTCTTAAGGGTACTGCCTTAGCTTGGTTTCAACCTCTAAACAGTCGCAACTATAGAGAGATAGGTCAGCTGCTAGAAGAATTCATTGTGGAATTTTCCAAAAGCGGTATCAGGCATAACACATCATCATTGATCCACAGCTTCAAGCAGACACCACAAGAAACAGTGCGACTTGCAGGAAGAAGGTTTAGACAGTACTTGGAAAGATGCCCTGTACCAGAATTACCCACATCAGCCAAACAGGTGGCACTATTTTTAGATGGCCTATTGAGCACAAAATTAAGGTCATATGTATACCTGAAAGATCCTAGATCCATAGAAGAGTGTATACGGATGTGCATTGACATAGAAGACAACTTGGGTGAGGAATTAGGACTATCCAAACTCTATAAGGACTCTGATAGTTCTACAAGTCATACCTCTAAATCCTCCACTGAGATAGATGAGATAGCTGAGCAAGTGGCCAAAAAGTTAGGAGTCCAAAATAGACAAATGCCAAGGGTCACCTCAGTAAAGCGGTGTTATACATGTGGAGGAGATCACATGGCTAATGTCTGTCCGTTGACAACTCAAACCCAAGGAAACCCTAATGCTCTATATTGCACCATTGAGAGGAAATATACAAATCATACGACCCAAGATTGTCCCTATAACAGGCAGGCTATTAGACAAAATTATCAGCAACCTTACCAACAGGGTAGGTATCAGAATCAGTACCAACAGCCATATTATAGGCCACAACAATATCAACCTCAATACCAGCAGCAATATCAGGCACCATATAGGCCACAACCAGTCCTAGGAAACCAACCGCCAGCTCCTGCCAATGTGATCCCAGTTAAATATACGATGGCGGAGGAGAACCATAATAGAGCATTGGTGCCACTAACCCCATTAGTCTCAGAAAATGATTCTCACGCTCATGGTTCAGACTACTTCCATGAAGATAGTCCACAGGCTTATTATATAGAGTCACCTGAGCAAAGTGAGACTTCTCAGTATCAATATGAGGCACCACCTATGGAACAAAATTGGGAGCCAGAATACTCCAATGTCATGTATACGAATCCAAATACTAGGCCCCAATTGAGACAAGTAAGACCACAAGCCCCTAGAGGACCATGCTTTAGATGTCAGGGTGATCATTTCATTCGTGAATGTCCCCACCAACCAGCTCTGGGACTAGGACAAAACATCACAATACAAGGCTTTTGTCCTGAGTGCGGCAAGGAACATCTTCCTAGAGAGTGTCCCAGGAATCCCTCTAGTGCACCCAAGGTCACACCCATCAACGTGGTAGGCTTAGTGGCAGATTCAAGTTCAAGTAACAATAATGTGGCTCCTGTACAGGCAGTTACTAGGGCACGGGCTGCACAACAAGCAAAACCATCTGAGCAATCGGAGTCAAGTGAGGCAGGAGAACCTAGTAAGAGGAAACCAAGAACATGGAAGGATACCAGAGAGAAGGCTAATCGCAAGTGGAACAAAAAGTTATCCGAGCTAGAAGAAAGCCTAAGGGATACCAAAACAAAAATAGAAGACATTGCATCTCAAAGCCCCTCGCATGCTGAAGCTCCATCCACTTCGCCTCATTCCACCCCACCACCCATTGTAAATAACCCACAACCAGGGTCTGTTCTTGCAGATCTAACCCCAGAAGGCTTGGACATGATGTTCAAGGCCTACCAGGCTCGTCTTCAAGAAGGGCCAACAGCTGCAAACCTAGACAAGAGTTACCCTAGAGCAGACTTAGAGATTGAACGGATGAAAATGTGCATGAAAATGGTAGAACAAGCTCAAGCTATACTTGAGACTAGTCAAAAGTTCAATCAGACAAACTCTGTCAAACCGGATTTGCATTTCCAAGGCTTACTAGAAAGATTAGAGCAGTTGGTAAACAAACCACAAGTTTCTTTACCTCCACAGGCTCAACCAGTTATTGGAAGAGGAAGCTCACCACCAATGGGAGCTTATGTTCCTAATTCTACGGATGCTGGAATACCTCCTTCAATTCAACAGTACTCTCAAGAGTTCTTGCGGGAAATACAGGAAGAAAAATGGGCCAAGGAGAAGGGTTATTCCCCTCCTATTCCTGAGATTGATGATCTTCATGATCAATTTCCCCAAGACATTCCGTCTATCTATGGAGACCAAGTAGAGCAACAAGAAGATGAAAGATTAGATTTTGAATCTAATTCTTTACAAGAGTTGCCTCATTACACAGGCCCATGGGAATCTGAATCTCTCCAGATCAGAGCTCCCACAATATTGGTAAGAAATGAAGACTCGGTGATTCCAAGAAACACTGATGTTGTGAAGAACACTAAGGTTCAATGTCATCTCACTGTAGAGGAGCTGCTCAAGGCAAAACCGGAGCTATGGAATCATGTGAAGGATCAGGTTCCAGAACTTGAATCCAATATGCCAAAAGTAGGCTCTAAGCAAAAAGTTCCAGAGATACCTCTCGACAAGATAGGAGATATGAGCGAAGGTGAAGAAGGTAATACTTATCTTCCAATCACCTATCAAGGTTACACAACCAAAGCAATCGTAGATTCGGGTGCTGGTGTTGCTATTGCGACCACCTCCCTGTGGAAGCAATGGGGCAAACCCACATTAAGACCAACAAGAATGAAGCTTCAAATGGCAGATGGTCATTTTGAAAGACCTCTAGGATTGCTCGAAGGGATAACTCTAACCACTTGTGGTGTAGAGTTTGAACATACATTTGCTATATGTGACTTTGAGAAAAATAATGTCTACGAGATGATCCTAGGAAGACCCTTCCTACGACAATTGCAAATAGTACAGGATTGGGGAACCAACTCCTTGTACTTACAACACTTAGGGGTCACAACCAAGGTCAATCTGAAGGATTACACCTTCAGAGATGTACCACCCCTACAGTGGAATCCTATCCACAAAGCGAAAGAAGATTCTATCTCAGTGCATTCTGGAAGTTCACCTGATCCATCATGGCTGCATGAAGATACTCACTTGTGGATGTGCAAAGTCACAGAGGAAGAGGAAAAGCGCCTAAAAGCGAGAGAAGAAGGAACTTCCCCAGGAGATAGACCAATAAAAGACCCAGCCTACACACCGATGATATTTCCAGATGAGGAATTTGAGCCTCATGGTTGGGCAGAAATCTTAGCTACCATGGACATAGCAGTCAATGAAGAACAATGGACACCTCACTGTGATGAGGAGGGTTATGATATTTCAGTGTTCATGTGTCAACCCCTGTTGGAAGAGTGTGATCCTAATGAGTTCATAGAAGAAGAAGAGAATGACGATGATCTAGAATCCATTGTGATGGATACTTACTTTGACTCAGAGGAACACTATTTAGAAGACATAGGAGTGTTAACCCAAAAAGAAGAAGAACCCCTCACGAGTATTAAAACGATAAATTCAAAGGAAGGAAGTGCAGGAGGTCAAAAGAAAAAGAAAAGAAAAGCAGTGAAACAAGAAGAGGAAGAATCATTGTTTGAAGTACCAGAAAATTTCAAGAAATATGAAGTGGAAGACCGAAAAATTTTGGTACGGATGCCTAAGAGAGAGGCCATTATAGGAGAAGCCTATGACAATAAAGAAAAGACCAAAAAAATTGTAGTGACCATTGAAGGGAACGAAGAACGATGTACGTACATAGGAGATGACCTAAGTGCAAAAGAAGAAGCAGAGCTTGTAGCTCTATTAAGGGAATATAGGGATGTGTTCGCATGGCACTATAGAGACTTGAAAGGGGTAGATCCAAAGATTTGCTCTCATACTATTCCGATGACCGCTGATGCCAAGCCCACCAAACAAAAGCCCTACACATATAATGACAATTATGCAGCCAAAATAAAGGAGGAAATTGACAGGTTGATTGAAGCTGGATTCATTTATGAGATTGAGCACACTGAATGGGTGTCCCCCATTGTGGTGGTGCCCAAGAAGAATGGGAAATTGCGAGTGTGCATTAACCTTAAAAAAGTTAACGCCGCTACGATCAGAGATAGTTATCCACTTCCAATCACCGAACATCTATTGGAGCGTGTTGCAGGCAAGGAAGTTTATAGCTTCCTTGATGGATTTTCAGGTTACAACCAAGTAGCCATTGCCCCCGAAGATCAACACAAAACGGCCTTTGCCACAGAATGGGGAATCTTTGCATTTCGCGTGATGCCATTTGGGCTCACCAATGCACCTGCAACATTCCAAAGGCTCATGTGTCATGTCTTCAAAGAGTTCCTACGAAAGAGCTTAGAAGTATATGTGGATGATTTATGTGCGCATTCCCAACAGAGAAGTTACCACATCCCTGAGCTCAGACAAATCTTCAACAAGTGTAGAGATTATCGAGTTTGTCTGAACCCAGAGAAGTGTGTGTTCATGGTACGACAAGGTAAAATCTTAGGTCACATTGTTTCTAAGAATGGAATTTCAACAGATGAAGACAAGGTAAGAGCGATAGCAGAGTTGCCAAGACCAAGAAATGTTAAAGAGGCACAGGCCTTTATGGGCCATTGTGGATATTACCGTAGGTTTATCCACATGTATGCCATCATAGCTAAACCTCTTTACGGGTTGCTAACAAATTTTGAGTGGAACGAGGAATGCGAGAATTCCTTCAACGAGCTGAAAAGACGTTTGTGCACAGCACCAATATTGACTACTCCGGATTGGAGCAAACCCTTTCATGTCCATGTAGATGCCTCCAATCATGCAATAGGATGTGTGCTAGCACAACCCACAGGTGAAGGAAACCTAGATTTGCCGATAGCATATGCTAGTAGGCAATTAAATGCAGCTGAACGAAATTATACCACAACGGAGAGAGAAGGCTTAGGTATGGTATATGCCGTGAAGAAGTTTAGACACTATCTATTGGCCAATAAGTTCAAGTTTTTCACTGATCATCAAGCTTTACTATATTTGGTCAATAAACCTTGCAATACAGGCCGCTTAGTAAGATGGTTCCTCTTACTAATGGAATACGACTTTGAAGTTGTTGTTAGGAAAGGTAGAACCCATCTTAGGGCAGACCATCTTTCTCGCATCACTTCAGGAGAGCCACCGCTAGGAGTGTCTGATGAATTGCCCGATGCTTATCTGTTCAATTTGGAAGTTGTTCCTAAATGGGCAAATAAGTTGGTGCCAGTCCTAACCTTCGGACCTGCAAATAAAAATGTGAAAACAAGCAAAGAAGAAATTGTGAAATCACAAAAGTATCAAATATTGGCCGGAAGTATGTATAAACAAGATACTGAGGGCGTATTAGCTTGTTGTGTGGAGGACGACGAACATACTAGTTGGATGCAACAAGCCCATGAGGGACTGCTAGGAAATCACTACTCTAAACAACGAACATTGCAGAATCTAAAACGTTTAGGAGTGTATTGGCCTAGCATGGACAAAGAAATACAGGAGTGGATCCAGAATTGTCCAGTGTGCCAGAAGAGACCCCCAGTGGAGTATGCCACTCTTTATCATGTGTCATTAATCCCAGATTGGAGTGCTCCATTGGTTGCGTTCATGAGATCGGGAACATTACCCAATCAGGCTAGTTTTGCAAGAAAACGGAGTATGGAGCAAGAGGCTCAAGACTATGCCTTAGTAGGAGACAACCTATATCGAAGAGGCAAGGATGGTTACCTAAGACTGTGCGTTCATGAATCAGACTATTTGAAAGTCTTAGAAACTGCACACAGCGGTGCTACAGGTGGACACTTTGGGCCTGACAGAGTAATTAAGACCATTTTATTCTCAGGACTTTGGTGGCCCACTCTTCATATGGATGCACATACTTATGTGAAGAAATGTGACACATGCCAACGTGCCCAATATCCGATAAGAAAAGATGAAATGCCTTTAAGGCCAATGATGGGAGGACGTGCATTTTCAAAGTGGGGTATAGACTTTGTAGGTCCCATCAACCCCCCAGCTAGAAACTCCCATGCAGAATACATTATTGTAGCCACAGATTACCTTACAAAGTGGGTGGAAGTAAAAGCCACAACAAAGAATGATGCTCAAACAACGGCTAAGTTCTTATTCGAAAATGTGTTCACTAGATATGGGTTACCAATAGAGCTGGTTAGTGATAGAGGTACGCACTTCTTGAATGAGGTCATTGAACATCTCCTTCAAGAATTCATGGTGATACACAAGAAGTCTGCCCCTTATCACCCACAAGCCAACGGACAGGCCGAGAGCACGAATAAGATCCTATGTAACGTATTGACGAAACTTGTAAATAATAAACGCTCTGATTGGGACAAACAGCTTCATCATGCTGTTTGGGCATACCGAGTTGCCTACAAAACGGTACTCAATGCTACCCCATTTCAGATGGTCTTTGGACAGAATGCCGTGCTACCATTGGACTTCCTAATCCCAGCCTTGAAGGTAGCACAAGAGCATGAGTGGAATGGACATGAGTTGTCTTCCAGGATCTTTGATCTAGAACGCTTAGGTGAGACGAGGCTACGCGCAGCAGCAGGCATTTATGCTGCAAAGAAAAGGCAAAAGGCATACTTTGATGCCCATGTAAAGGACAAAGGATTGAAGGAAGGTGATCTAGTGCTGGTTTACACGCTAAAGCAACATGCCCGCAAATTGGAGAAACGAGGATATGGACCCATGATCATTAATAGACTCTCCACTAGCGGTGCAGTGCAATTGGCCACTTTAGAAGGTGATATCCTACCAAACTATATTAGTGGATGCCGAGTCAAGTTATATCAGGAACCTCTTACAGAGGAAATGCTCACAAGACTCAACACTGCTAAGAAGCGAAAAGAAGAGGAGTTAAGGGTTAGAGAAGAAGCACAAGCAGAGGCAAGAGAGCGCATCAGAAGAAATAAGCTACGGCGGCTAGGCCTAGATGTCAACACAAAAGCTCCCAAATATCACATGGACATGTGCCAAAAATCAGGCATAATTACTTCTCACATAATTGATCGACGGCCCTTTGTGACTATAGAGGTAGGACAAGGAAAGAGTGTAAGGACTGTGAGAGCATTGGTTGACTCAGGAGCAGCAACTAGTGCAGTTAGACTTTCATACTGCCAAGACTTGCATTTGGACATCAAGCCCATAGAAGCCTATCTCATAGGATTAGGAGGCGTGGAAACACCCTGTTTGGGCGAGGTGGAACTTCCCATCTACCTTCAAGATGTTCCAATAAAAGTCAAAATGCTAGTGTGTCATGATGAGGACCTCACAGAACCACTTGTCTTGGGTCAAGATTGGATTTACGACCATGCTGTCAACTTGAACCTAAGAAGTCAACTTCTTCAAGTGTGGGTATATAATCAATGCATTACATTAGAATTGGAGAATCACATGCCCACTGAAACTGACACCACACACTCTCTTTGTTCCTCTAAGGCTAATCTTCTTGAACAAGATGTTGTAGATGTCAAAAGCTCTATGATCCAGACGGACGCAAGCACGGAAGGACAGTCGCAAAGTCAAGATGAACCTTCTTCTTGTTTTTTAAAGAGCAAAGCATCCACAGGAGCTCAACCTCAGAAGCAAGCAAAACAGTGCAAGACAGCCAGTCTATCAAATAGACAAAGAGCCCTCAAGAAGAAAGACGTGTTGGGCATGACACAGATCTGGGTAAAGAAAGGAGTGCAACCATCGACGTTGCCTCAAAGACTCCCACCCAACCAGATCGACCATGACAACAGAAGGACCAAGCACCTACGACAGGCTCAAACACGAGAAATCCAACTACTTTGGGTACCGAAACAATCGATGAAGGCCGACCACAATAAGGTACAAATTTGGGTGCCTAAAAAATTAGCTACAGCTCAACACGGGCGATTACAGATGTGGGTACCCAAGAAGCTCTTACATACGCAACGGCCTATGCTCCCCACCATGCAAAAGGTCTCAACAAAGAAGCCAAGGAAAACAAAGGATAAGAACAGAGCACAAAGACCCAAAGAAGATAAACTTAACCCTTCTACAAAAATAAGCAGGCACTCACCTAGGATATGGGTTTGGCAGCCAAAAGCACAAGCAACATCCACAAAACCAAGGGGTCAACCACACTGGATACCAAAGCTTGGAAAGCATCCAAAGAAGAACTGGCCTGAGGTGATCTCTACAGGGCCAAATACTATTCGGAAATGGGTTCCCATTAGGAGGATTACATCATTTCGAGATCCAATCGACACCTCCAAACAAAGAATTCATCAAGTATACAAGTAACATCAAAAGCCTCGACCAGCAGCAACCATGTGCCTTTGGCATAACCAAGTCGTTTGCACCATTCAGGTCATGCATTTCCAAAGTATGCATCAATATAGGGCCACCTTACATGGCCGTGCATAGACACAATTGAGAAATCCCAGGCACATGAGACACAATTTTCACATGAAAAATATGTTATTGATACTAACCTCTTTCTTCTTGTTTGATGCCATTGTTCCAAAAAAAAAAAAAAAAAAAAAAAAAAAAAAAAAAAAAAAAAAAGAGACTATGTGCTGGAAAGTGCTCATCAGCGAACTTCCAGCAAGGACATCCCTCAACAAAAAGGACAAGCCGACGATCAAACATCATGAGGGAGCCACAACACGAAGAGATGAAGACCAACAGACCCTTCACCATGGTAAGACGTGTATGTTTCAACAACACTATAACCATGATAGATTAGGAAACCTCTTCGTCAGCATACCCTTGAGCACTTAGCTCAAGACCCAATCTCTCGCACCATACTTCTTGCCATGCATTTTCCAAGTACGCATATGTAGGGCCACATTACAAGGCCATGCACAAGGCACATATTTGGTTCAACCCATGCACTAATGCACTTACCCACCATTCATTATGGGTTACAAATACTTGGCATGAAAACTATGAAAAGACGACATCAAGATGACAACAACAAGAGCAAGGACGCCATCCACCACCGAGAGTTGCTCCCAATCAACATTGACCACATCCTTTGAGCAGCTAGCAGTTTTGGAAAACTCACAAATGCACCACCCAGATGGAATACAAGGCAGAAGTACGTACAAAGGGACTACAAACTGCAAGAGATAACAGTGGCAAAGTGAAGAACCAGACAAACAACCAGGATACATTGGGAAGAAGGATCGCCCCTGTTGGACGCAAAGGACGCTACCTCTCAACGTACTACATGGAACGACCAATACAACAAGGGTCTGTCAGGGACGACAGACTCAAGAGGGGGGGGAGTGTTGAAGCTTAAGGTCAAGGACAAAGCATGGAAGCGCATCAAGGAAGTGGACACACAGGAAGAAGGAGCAAGTAGGGAGCTCCAAGAAGCACATGTCAAATTTTCAGAAGAAATCCCTACAAAAATAGTGATTTTTATCACTAAAAACCATTGTAAATACCATTTTCCATTTTTGTAACTCCATTTTGTTCAAGCCGAGGAGTCCTCGAGCTTGAGGAGTATTAGATCTACCATCCTACCAATTTTCATGATTTTTAGACTCCGTTTGAGCCCCCAAATAAGCCCTGGAACCTATTTTTTAACTAGGCCGGACACTAGGTCTGGACAGGGCCAAAACCACTCAAAAACTATAAAAAGGACTGGAGAGCTCATTTTTGAGGGTAGCTTGTTGTAGATTTCAGTTTTGTAAGAGAGCTCTTTGGTAATCGAAGCTTTCCATTGTTCCACTCTTTGCTCTTACCTTGTGCGCGTGTGTGTGTATGTGTGTGCATGCTTGTGTGCTTTCACTCACGCACTTGTGCCATCACTTGCTCGCGGTCTTCATACCGGTCCTCACGTCTCCACGGATTGACATTTATGAGGTGTATCTCCTCACGTTGGTACTCACCATTGTGCTAGAGTGACACTATTGTTTTGAAATAATGGCAAATACCTTTATTTGAGGGGAATGTAGTGGAAGTATTGTAGTAGAAGTGCTAGAAGTAGATCTGGAAGTCAATGTAGAGGAAGAATTTGAAATGGAAGCCTTACTTTCCTTTTTTTTTAATTGATTCTTCTTCTGGTTCTTTATAGTGTCCTTTTTCTTATTTGCTTTAGATGATGATACGATAGCTTCATCATTATCTTCTATATTCTTTTATTGGTCTTTAGCTTGAAGTAATAAGAACCAAAACACTTCAAATATTTCCCTATCTATTGTAGAGAGAGAGAGAGAGAAAGAGAAGTAACAAAAGAACGATATGCCTGTGAATGTGAATTTATGAAAGTATTCATCATCTCTTCCTTATATGTGATAACCCTCATATTACAAATTTGATCATCTAAATCTTGCAATTTTAAAATAAGAGATTGAACTCACTCACCAACTTTCATCCTTGTGTTGGCTAACCATCTCTTGAGATGTGATTTTCTTTCAAGACTCCTGCTTATATATAAATTCTTTGACTATAAAGAAGCCTAACGAGATGTTTTGCATCACCTCATTTGTGGAATGATATGCCTCTTGAATCCCATAGAAATCAATGTGAGTGCTTACACATCTCTAGAATTCCATGTGGGCATGATACACATGTCTAGGATCCAAGAAGTGATACAAATGATGACCAAGATGAAAATGAAACGGATTACAAGCTATGGAATTCAAGAGGCAAAGCAAAGATGTAGGAGTGTGGAGAATGCTCCAAGATAGCACCTAAAAGATCAACAAGGGAGAAATGAGAACCAGAAAGGTATGGATATGATTCCATATTTATTACAAAGCATTCAATCTACTTGGCAAAGGACTCAATCTTAGAGGAACCCTCAACCTATGAAGAGGCAAAGGAAAACCCTAGTTGGGAAAAGGCCATGAAAGAAGAAATAGATGCATTCAAGGAGATTGAAACTTAGGATTAGGTTCCAACGTCACCCAATCAAAAGCTAATTGGTTGTAGATGGGTATATAAAGCTAAAAGAAACTCAGATGGATTGGTTTGCAGGTACAAGACAAGATTATTTGCCAAAGTATGCTCACAAATGCATGGTATAGACTATGAGGAAACATTCTCAACAATTGCAAAGATGACTACAATAAGAAAATTGATAAGTGTAGCTACTGCAAAAAATTTGGAGACTCCTCCAACATGATGTGAAAAATGCATTCCTAAATGGTTGGATGAGTGAAGAGGTATACATGTCACAACCACCATAATTTGAAAACCCTAATCATACATCTTATGTTTGGAGACTCAAGAAACCATTGTATGGATTGAAACAAGCTCTTAGAGCTTAGAATTATAGGTTGGTTACATACCTTCAAGCTCAAGGGTTCAAACATGCAACCCAGATCATTCTCTATTCATCAAAAGGGATCACAATGAGGTTATCTATCTATGTGTATATGTAGATGATATTATTGTGACATGTGATGATCTAAATGGCACTCAAAGGATCAAGAGACACATGCAAGAGGAGTTAAGAATCATTGACTTAGGTGAGCTCACATGTTTCCTAGGTATGCAAGTGATTTATAAAGATGAAGGGATGTGTCTAAATAAGAAAAGATACATTGAAGACCTACTTGTCAAGTTTAGAATGGATAACATAAAGCTTGTAGGTACACCTTTGGAACTGAACCATAAATTGTGTTTATCAAGGTGAGCAGATTGGTGATCGTAGAGAGTATCAAAGCTTAGTTGGTAGCTTGATATATGCTACTCACATAAGACCAAACATATCATATAGTGTTGGAGTGCTTAGTCCATTCATGCACTCACCTAGAAGGCCACACATGGATGTTGCAAAGAGAGTACTCAGTTACCTCAAAGGGATACTTAATGAAGGTATCTATTATCCTTACTCTTTGGGTTTAGATATCAAAATCTATCCTGATGCAGATTGGGCAAGAGCAAAGGATGATAAAAGAAGTACCTCTGGATACTTAGCATGTGTAGGTTCGAAATTGGTGTTATGGAGTTCGAAGAAGCAACCAATATCTTCAAGTGAAGTAGAATATAGAGGTCTAACTATTGCAACTCAAGAAGCAATATGGCTCAAGGAATTGTACTCATGTTTGGGACTTGTAAGTTCCAAACCTCACTTCCTTGGAGGTAATGTAAGTTCCATGCATTTAGCTGCAAATCCAATTTTTCATGCAAAGCACATAGAAGTCCATTACCATTTTGTAAGAGAGAAGCTTATGGAAAAGGAAATTGACATGTCATTTGTTCCTACTAAGAAGCAAATAGCAAACATGATGATAAAGGCACTTGATGGGATAAAGTTTTGTAGATTCAAAGCTATGGTAGGTATTCAACCTATCAAAGAATGAAGACTCAGGCATCCTTTAGCTTGAGGGGGACGTGTTGGAACATCAAGCTTTCTTTATGCTTGAGGTGGATATTCTCTACATCAAATCCATTATTTGGATGCTATGGATATGCCTTTAAGAATAGCACTTATGTGCACATACTTTCTTTGTATTAATTGGTTGATCACTTATGATCATTTCTTGTAGTGTTCAAGCTATTTAAGTTTGAAAAAGGAACGATTGAAATGCCTAAAAGCCATGAATTAGAATGGTTGAGATTGATTCTCAATCAATCAATCAAAAATTAGATTTCATTTAAACTCTCTTCTCCTAGATTGTAGGAAAATATTCCAATCAATCTAAACTAACAAATGGCCCTAATTTTGAATTCAAATTCATGGAGAAAAGGTTTGGCCATATCCTCAATCATCTATATAAACACTCCCCAACATTTTTTACATTAATGAGATTGATGATTTGAAGCAATACATTTGCTCTTTGCTCATTGCTTGGTGCCATTTCTATTCTATGCTCATTCTTCCTCAGACTCAATCAACTTCCAGAAAGATGCTCTCTCTATAGAGCTCCAAATCTAGTGTTTAAACCCTTATTCGAAAGGTACTATTGTCTTGGTTAGGTATAAAAATTTGCAAATCATTTGGTTAATTAATTTTAGAGAAATTCAAGTTACACCGTCTCAGGGTCATTCTCTACACATCACTGAAAAGTGTTGATATATTTAGGTAGTGATGTGTGTGAACACTCTAGGACCACCGGGGCACTTTTTTCCCTCTTTAGGAGGTTTTTTTCCCTCGGCTTGTATATACGCCTATTGCCCTAATGGGCTACTTATCTTTGTACATTCTCTAGTAATACATTCAGTATTGTGTGTTTGTGCTCCAAGCTTCTTCTTCTTCCTTGTGCTGTTCGTGTGCTTCCGTAGACGTCTATCTCCAACAATTGGTATCAGAGCAGGTCGTCGCTTCTTCTAGGGTGCCGTCGACACTCCTCTGTTTGCAGTCTCAGATTCGCTCGAAATTTGGTGAGCATACTCAGGGTGTTTTCGAGATCAAAACAGCTTCGTTGTGTGGTGCCGAAATCGCGATCTGAGCTCGTTTCGGCCTTCGAACGCACTATCACAATGCTTGTGCAGGCTATTTCGTCCTTTTGTGCCAAAGGTATATACCAGTTTCTGTTCGCTAGTTTAAGCGTCTCGAAGTCTGCTACAGGTCTAGCAGAACTTCTCTGGGCAATTCCGTTCAACTTTTTGAGATACAGTCAATTTTTTGCATCAAGGTATTTTAGTCACCGGCCATGGCTGAAAGCAGTGATGTATTCCGTATGTTGGCTGTTGAGGATAAGTTGGATGGTACCAACTACCCATTATGGGCTTATATGATGCGACATGTACTGGTTGCAAAAGGACTGTGGAACATTGTGCAGGGTGTTGAAAGACGTCCTGTTACACCCGCAACTACAGGTACTACAAATACAGGTGCTGGAGGTGCTGGAGCTGATGAAGATGGTGTCGAAGATGATATTCCACAGATTCGTGTTCGTGCTACTGTTTCTGTTGCACCTACTGCAGAGCAGATTCCTTGGGATGGCAGAGATGCCCAGGCACATGCATTGATAGCTTTGTCTGTCAAACGTGCCATTATTCCTCACATTCGCTCTTGCAGAACAGCAAAGGATGCTTGGGATACACTTACCACTTTGTACCAGGCTAGGAATGAGGCTCGTGTTGCTTACCTCCGAAAATAGTTGGAGAGTGAGCACATGAATGAAGGTGATTCTATGGACAGTTTTCTTACAAAGATCAAAGACCTGAAGGAACAATCGATTTCTGCTGATGAGGTTATACCAGATAGCTCACTTGTGCAGACCGTTTAATGGTCTTCCTGATTCATATCAGAGTTTTGCCTCTACTCTTCGGTTGATGATGAAAGGCAATCCGAATGCCTTGTCATTTGAGGAATTAGTCTCTGTTCTGCTGCAGGAAGATCAGTCCAGGCAGAACAGGTCCATTATGCGTGTTGCAGATCAAGCTTTCCTGGCTAGTCAGAAGGGCAAAGGAAAATGGAGCTCTTCTACTAGTAAGCAGAAATCTGCAAATGTTGCACAATCGAAGAACCAGGATAAAGATGAGAAGAAATCAGAAAAGCAGAAATTGTTCTGCAAGTACTGTAAAGGAAATGAACATATTATAAAGAACTGTCCAAAATTGGCTGCTAAAGAGGCAAAGAAGAAAGAGGCTGGAATGGTTGTTGCAGAGGCCTCTACACCAAAAACAGAGTCTGCAAATCTTGTGCAGGAAGAAGAATGGGTGTTTACTACTGTCTGAAGTTTTGACCCATCTTCTCATGATCAGTGCATGTCTGCAGTAGACTCAGATGTTTGGTACTTTGACAGTGGGGCGACCAAACATATTACCTCGCAGCGCAGTTTCTTCTCTTCACTCGAGCCTGCCCCTACAGGGAATACTGTCACATGCGCCAATAACTCCTCTTATCCTATTATGGGAGTTGGTAAGATCATTCTGACTACTGCTGATGGTAGTTCGTTCACTTTGTCAGATGCTTTATTTGTGCCAGGGATCAAAAAGAACCTATTATCATTTTCTGCATTAGCCAAGATTAGCTTGGTTGTGAAATTTGTTGATGACAGGTGTACAGTCCATGATCTCTCAAATGGTGATATGATTATTGCTTCTGGAATCTTACGTCATGGGCTATATAAGCTCATAGACTATGAAAGATCTGTGAATGATTCGGCATGTGCAGTTCATGATTCTCAAGCTATGTCAGATGCAAAGCTTTGGCATGCACGCTTTGGTCATCTGAATTTTGCTAGTTTGCTACGCCTGTAGAAATCTGAAATTGTGTCCTCTTTGTCCAAACTTGAGGCTCCTGGAAAACATATTTGTGAAGGCTGTATTTTGGGCGAAATGCAGCGTTCTTCCTTTCCAAAAGATGGTTCAGTTCGGGCTACGCAGAAATTGCAGCTTGTACATAGTGATGTCTGTGGTCCTATGCAGACACCCTCTTTTGGAAATTACCTTTACTTCGTGACTTTCATTGATGATTTTTCCAGGCATGCATGGGTATATCCACTCAAAGCAAAGTCCGAAGTGTTCATGTGCTTCAAACAGTTTTTGGTTTTGGCTGAAAATCTGTCAGCATGTAAAATGGGCACCCTCCGTTTTGATCGAGGGGGGGAATATATGTCTTTAGATTTTAATGCATTTCTGGTTGAACGTGGGATAAAACACCAATGTACAGTGCCGTATACACCTCAACAGAATGGAGTTGCTGAACGAAAGAACAAATCACTCATGGAAATGGCGAGGTGCATGGTCAAAAGTCAGGCTTTACCACATAGTTTTTGGCTTGAGGCTGTCATGTGTGCAGCATATATACTGAACAGGTGTCCCACTAAAGCGTTGCAGTCTATCACTCCATATGAGGCTTGGCATGACCGCAAGCCATCTGTTGCTCATCTGCGTGTTTTTGGTTGTTTGGCATATGCATTAGTGCCTGAACAACGATGATAAGGCAGTAAAATGTATTTTTGTTGGGTACAGTTCTGAAAGTAAAGGCTATCGTCTGTATCATCCACAAACTAAACGCATTCTGGTTAGCCGTGATGTTGTCTTTGTGGAAGATGCTATTCAACCATTGCTTTCATGTACTAAGGAGACATCTGTTAGCTCCAAAGACATGTATGATACTTTGATGCCTCTTTTTACAGGTGGACAGGCTAGTGCTGGTCCTAATGAGGCAACTTCTCAGCCTTTGCAGGTTTCATATGATGATGCAGATCATTCCATTTTTGATGCAGATTACATGATGCACTTGTTGATGAGAGAGCTGATATTGAGCAGGCAAAAACTATGCCAAAATGGCTGGTGCAGACTTTGCGTGACAGCAAATTAGATGCACCTTTGTCATATCGTACTCGTTCAGGCTCTCATAGTGCCTCCTTTGCATTAGATTGCTATGCTATGGCTGCATCTAGTCTCTGTGATGAGAATGAGCTTGTTTCTTTTGATAAAGCACAAAATTCAGAAAATTGGATGGCTGCTATGCAATTTGAATATGATGCTATAATGAAGAATGGTACATGGTCTTTATGTGACTTGCCTCCTAGCAAGAAGGCCATTGGCACTAAGTGGGTATACAAGCTGAAGCGTAAACCTGATGGTAGAGTTGACATGTATAAGGCTAGGCTTGTTGCAAAGGGTTATGCACAGGAAAGAGGCATTGATTTTGATGAGACCTTTGCACCTACATGCCGTATGACTACTGTTCGGAGCATTTGTGCACTTGCAGCCCATCATGGTTGGAATGTACATCAGTTGGACATTAAAACAACATTTCTGAATGGTGACTTGCATGAAGAAGTGTATGTTTTTCAGCCCCGTGGCTTTGTGCAGAAAGGGCATGAAAACCAGGTTTGCAGGTTAAAGAAGGCATTATATGGTTTAAAGCAAGCACCACGTGCTTGGTATGAGAAGATACATGCCTATCTGATTGCACATGGTTTTGAGAACAGTCCAACTGAAAGCACCTTATATGTTAAACATGCTACTCATGTGCTTCTGATCATTGTTGTCTATGTTGATGACATGCTGCTCACTGGTCCTATTGAGACACATATTGCTGATTTTAAGGCTGATTTGCATGCCTCATTTGAGATGTCTGATTTGGGGCATTTGCATCACTATTTGGGCATTCACTTTATGCACGTTGATGGTGGAATGGCTTTGTGTCAAACGAAATATATTGACACATTATTGCAGCGTTTTGGCCTTGAAGACTGTAAGCCTATTGCCACTCCTATGGAGACAGGTTTACGATTGAGTCTTCATGATGCTAGAGATGCATTTGATGTTGTTCTCTATCAGCAGACTGTTGGATGCTTGATTTACTTATGCATTACTCGGCCAGATATTCAGTTTGCTGTCTCACAGATGAGCAGGTTTATGCATTGCCTAGGAGTCACGCATTGGAAAGCGATTAAGCGCATCTTTCGCTACTTGAGTGGTACTAGGCTACTTGGGTTGTTTTATCCCAAGGGGGGATCACTACCGCCAGATTTGCATGCTTTTTTTGACTCAGATTGGGCTGGTTGCTATGACACTCATGTGTCCACCAGTGGTTTTTGCTTCATGCTTGGTACCTCATGTATATCTTGGTTGAGCAAGAAGCAGCCTACTATGGCCACTTCCAGTTGTGAGGCTGAGTAGGAGCTTTCACAGCGACTGTTGAGTGTGTGTGGCTCAGACGCCTTATGGCTGATTTGGGTGTTGGCTAGTCTTCTGCCACCACCATCTTCACTGACAGTCAGAGTGCATTGGCAGTTGCGAGGAACCCTGTGTTCCATGCTCGCACTAAGCACATTGAGGTGCATTATCACTATGTCAGGGAGAGGTTCTCTGCTGGGGAGATCAGCTTGGCATATGTGCCCACGCAGGAGAACATTGTAGACCTTTTCACAAAGGCTCTGCCTAGGGAGAAGTTTGAAGCTTTCTGCAAAGCTTTGGGCTTACTTCCTTTTGTGGAGTGATTTCCACATAGCTTGGCACTTCCTTATACATGAGTGCCAGCTCCTTGTTCACCACATCACTCCCAGGGGGGATTTGTTGATATATTTAGGTAGTGATGTGTGTGAACACTCTAGGACCGCCGGGGCACTTTTTTCCCTCTTTAGGAGGTTTTTTTCCCCCGGCTTGTATATACGCCTATTGCCCTAATGGACTACTTATCTTTGTACATTCTCAAGTAATACATTCAGTATTGTGTGTTTGTGCTCCAAGCTTCTTCTTCTTCCTTGTGTTGTTCGCGTGCTTCCGCGGACGTCTATCTCCAGCAAAAAGTTGGGATGACACTAGTTTAGTGCTTAGTTGATTGCCACTTCTATAGTTGTTATAAATTAGGGATTTTATGAAATTTAGAAATTCAATGCTATATATGACACTACCTTAAGAGGAATGTTTCCAATTGTTATTTGTGCTGACTGCTCTAAGTGTTTGAAGTCAAAACTTCCATCCCTTTTTAGAAAGTTTTTTATGAGCTATTCAAGGTGCAAGTTATCTATATTGCATCAACTTGTTCTTGTTGATGTTCCAAAGTACTTCTTGGGTTTTATTGCACTAACCAAAGGCTTACAAGATCTACTTTACATATCCATAGAGCAACGGCTACTCCTATGCTAGTTTGTTGGAACAACTTCACCACTTGACAACTCAACTTTCCAAGCCTCTCCAAGCTTCTCCATCTTGTTTCAGCTATTACTAATTAGCTATTACTAATTAGATATTACTAATTAAGTATTATGAATTATCTATTATGAATTATATATTATTAATTAGTTATTAATAATTAGCTATTGCTAATTAGCTATTACTAATGATCTATTTTAGCTATTACTAAGTAGCTATTACTAATTAGCTATTACTAATTAGTTGTTAATAATTAGCTATTACTTATTAGCTATTACTAATTAGCTATTATTAATTATCTATTACTAACTAGCTACTAAAAACTTGGTATTACTAATTAGCTATTAATTAACTATTATTGATAAGCCATTACAAATTAGCTATTAGAAATTAGCCATTACTAACTAGCTATTACAAACTAGCTATTACTAACTAGCTATTACTAATTAACTATTAATCAGCTATTACTAATTAGCTATTATACATTAGATGTTACGAATTAGTTATTACTAATTAGGTGGTTCTAATTAGCTTGTTACTAATTAGCTATTACTAAATAGCTAGTTCTAAGTTAGTTGCTAGTAATTAGTTATTACAACTTATCTTGTTACCAATTAGGTATTACTAAGTAGCTGATTCTTTAATAATTCTTACTAATAACACTAATCCCACTTGTTTCATTGAGCTAAGAAGCTAGTCACACCTCGATGGGAACACGATTCTTTGATAATTGTTAGTGGTAACACTAATCTCGTTTGTTTCATTGTCATAAGCAGCTACTCGTACCTCAATCGGAATAGTTACTAACAATGTTGATGCTGCATACAACATGGAGCTTTGGGCTAGTGAGAATGTTGGATGTACATTTGCCGAAAGTAAAACTTATGCCCAATCTTCAGTATCAAAAGAGAGAGAGAGAGAGAGAATATTCCATCATTCCTGCAAACGTAGTCTACAATGAATATCAATGTCGATCCCTATACAGTTGACCACACGCATGATGTGGAGTCCACACAAATCCACTTTGATAGTGGTTTAGACCAAATGATGGAGAATGTTCTTGATCCTGTTAGCATCTCAGATATTCATCTAGCTAGTCACAACTCTTTAGTTAATAAAGAGGTTCCTCTTTCTATCCACATGTCTATGACTTGTCCATTTCAATCTAGTCTAGGGTCTGCCTTTAACCTAGGTGACATCCCCCCACGAGATCTTCCTCCATGGTTTGATCTAGATACTCATCCAAATCACGTTCCTCCTTCAAATACTGATCTTTCAAAGAATGTTCCTCTGCCAACTAATGATCCCTTTGTTTGTTCAAACAAAGATCATCCATACAAGCAAGAAAACTATTGTAAGCTAGCCTTAGTTTTTGACATGTGTGGATACCCAACAAAAGTTGTAGGTGATGTACAAGAGAATTCCACTCTAGCACAGTTTATGGAAAATGCAAAAAGAAATTTGCAAGCACCTATGAAAGGACAGAAGAAGCCAAGCCATTTGCACCCAATTAGAAGGTGACAAATACTCGATCGCACCTAAATGGAGGCTTTGTACCTGATATTGAGGATCGTTTGAAAGCATACTACCTGGGTTCACCCTCTTAAATCACTCACCTTTGTAATGGTACTACCCACACATGTGGCATCATCCAAATCCATTAGCTATCATCGCATTTTGTAATCAGCCTATTTTTTATTGACGTTATTAAAATATTATGTTCTCTATGCTTCATATTCTTTACCCTGTACATATTTGATAGCTCAACTGTCATTGATTCTAACAATGTTTGTCTTTAGGTTGGATGAAGAATAAATAGTTTCTCTTCTATGCTTCATATTATAGACCTCTATACATATTTTGATAGATGAAACATGTCATTGATTGTAAGTTGTAACGATGTTTGTCCTATAGGTCAGGTAAAGAATAAAGTTTTATCCACAACTACTGCAAAATATATTGTTCCATGCTTAGCAAGTCAATGTGAGACTATAACAGAAGTTGAGCAAAAAGTATCAGTTTTGACTCAAATTGATCTTATTTCAACTGCTACGTGTCCTCTTTCAACTCATACTGATTGGATTTCAACTCGAACATGTCTTGTTTCAATTTAAAGTCATCCTATTGCAACCAAAATTGAGTAGAACTATCAATTTTAAGTCAAAATAATCATGTTATAGTGTCTACATTACAAGAGACGCAAGAGCCTAAACAACGTGCAAGTCAAAAAAAAAGAAAGAGGCATCATGTGGTAATAGAACCTGAACTTATTGAGATAGAAAGGGACCCCCAAAAGATTAGACATGGCCTGACAGAGGAGGAGATACAAGAACAGAAACCTGTTCACAAGGATTTACAGCCTAGGGCTTTGATTTCGGAAGTTGACATATTTAAGAACATCAGAAGTAACCAAGATTTTCCTGAAAGTAAGCCTTTTCTGTGATGGTGCCTTGAACATTTCAATGTTTGGATTTGGAGTGCCCAAGATGTAGATGAGGTCAACAAATATATTGATACAATCTTTCGAGAGTTCAAAAAGCAATTTATGGGTATTTGAGAGAAGGATCAATGTTTATGGAATTTTGCAATCCTGTTCAAGAGATTGACTCATTTCTGGGATGTGAATGTAGAGTACAACCCTAAGAATACATTAATAGCTGATACTATTGCGTAGAGGTTATTTTACAACATTAGAAGATATTGTCTCATGCTACCAAAGTTGACAATCAATGAAAGACATAACTATCTATCAAGAACTCTTTGTGGGAACTTTGGAAATGGTTAAGAGCCCCAAATCATACTGAGTATGAGGATATTATTTATAGATCTATTCCTATTATAAAGAGAGCTTAGCTATATATCATGGAATACATCGACAACATACTCACTATCATAGATGTAAACACTCACTGTGTAGATAAAAAAACATTGTGTACAATCATTCTTATAGACTTATGTTAAATACTTTGATTTTAAAAAGATTTATAGCTATGTTGATCCAACTATTAGTTATATTGTTCAGCTCTTCTATTTGCATGTTAACTACTTTAAGTCTATGGGTGGATTCAAACTATTCCCGCGGTACATAGATGGTATTCTCTTCCAAACTCATGCTTCCAACCTCTTGACGAACACTTCTTCCCTTCAAACTCAAATGCTAAATTACTCTAATCATTGGATTTAAAGATAAAACCTTTACAACCATCAATTTGATCCATTTCAGGGGTGGGTGGTTTGCTCCTAGGGGGTGAATTGCCACAACTTTTTTTTTGAGAGAACAAAGAAATTAAATATGAATAAAGAAGAGTTACAAATTGTGCTAGGGGCAAGCCCTCAACAAATACAAAAAAGCACTCCACCACTTGATTGAACTTCTCAACATAGAAATGGTTACTTAAGAAACCAGTTTATAATTAATTAGTAGTCTATTTGTGTACTACGTAGCTCTAGACAAAAAGGTTGTCCACTATCACATGGGTATTACAAATTCTAGGGCATACTATTGTAAATGGCCTCATAGATATCACCATTAATGGTAAACATGTGTGTACAATTGTGGATTGGTGACATGGGTATTTCAATGCATCTTACAAGATGGGAATCCATATAAACTGGTGATCTTGTTTCTAAAATCATGTAGACATTTTCTTCTAGTCTCTCATAAATAAACCCACCACATAGAACACTGAGTCACAACAAAGGAGAACAAAGACATGTTCTCTTTTCCTTTTTACCTAAAGACCATTATATCAAGCAATAAAGTGAGCATTTCACAATATCTAGAAAGCATCACTTGTTCTTGCTTGTAAATATTGTCACTAGAACCTTGATCTCATATCCCAAGTAGTCAATAGATATAATAAAATTCTTGTTGCCATGAAAACTAGTTGTTCAGCCGATCAAGAATCCCACATCATGATCTTTGACAATAGATTAGTGTTGAAGGTAAGTAAGAGTTCGGGAAGCTCCTTCCTTACATCCATAACCTCAACAAGCACAGATTATAGCTGATTAAAAGATACTCGAAAATTAGAGTAAAAATCGGAACATTTTAACAAGGCAATTAAGATCATCCCCTTTGTATGGTTAAGATCCTCATTGAATGCATGGCCATATTCACAGAATATGAAATACATTTCACAAAAGCATTCCCAAGAGAAGATAATAATCAACAAAATTATACTAAGAAACATTCACACATGATCAGAGAAATGCTCAAGATAAATCAAGCTGAACACAAAGTGGAAGCAGAACTCGACATTATATTTCTATTAAAATGATTTTTTACATTTCCTGTGTAAGTACAAGAGTAATATGAATCTACAATAGAAGCTGATCATAGCTTTCCTCAGGCTCAAGGATATTGGGATCCTCTGGAACATTAGAACACATATCCTGCCTCTCTTGCTCCAAGATTGGCTCTTCAAGGTCAGCCATGTCCCCCGGTTCATCTGCAAGTGGGGGAACAGGCTCCCTTGAAGCCGGTTGGAATCTCTCCGTGTCTGCAATGTGCTTCCTTCCAACCTCTTGGTCTTCATCTGGGCATTCATTCAGCCCATTGATTCTCATTCTAATGAAGCTCACTTGAGCATCATCCTTCTCCACAGCTATGCAGTGCCTGAACATCTTTAAGGAGCAAGCCAGAGTCGTTCCTGAAACAGCAGAAAACCACTTAGAGGCGTCAATCAACCATGACTAATGAAAATTGTGAAAATTTAAATTACCTGTGCCCGAAAAAAGGTCTAGGACCCAGTCATCATCATTGGAGAATAGCTGAAGAAATCTCATTATGAGTTTTTGTGGCTTCTGATAGGGGTTAACCAATGTCATGTCCCCAACTACATGACGAAGTTTCTTGGTAACGGCTGGGAACATGAGCACATTTGAGATCCCATTCTCATTGCAATGCTCCCTGACTCTCCTTTTCCTTACTTCATCATAATACCCAACTGTAATGCATTCAGTGGAGCTCACAAACCTATGCAAAGGAGTGTGATTTACGTTTGTCTTCACCCTGCAAACAAGAACTATGAGTCATAGAGAGCATCATTAAAGCCACGGAGATAGAAAGAAGATTACTTACCACGTGAGGCACTCCACAGCATGACATCTTGCCTTCAGAGCAGTTGAAACAGAGAAGGATTGGTCTCTGCTATGGAAAATTACTATCCTCCAAAGAGGAGACATAGTCAACTCTGCAAAATCAGTGACCATCTTCCGAATCTGAGGGTGTTTGAAGGGTTCATCATCATTAACTGATCCCAACATCCTAAATCCATAGGGTATGTCCGCTATGAGAAGGGAGAAATGTTTTCTAGGCACAACAGAACAAATATTATTTACATCACTACAGAATACATTGTAATATACAGGCCTAAGGGGGTCTAGGGGATTGGAGAAACATTTCAGATCAGGTTCATCATCAAAATCCATCTCCTTGGCTTTCAGCCTAGATTTCTCATGCCTTGCTCTTTGAATGTGAGCCAGGAATGCAGGGGGGCAATCATCTAGTAGCTCCGCAGACTTACTTTTCTTTGGTTTCTGCAGAAAAAAGTGGAAAGACAATTAAATGAGCTCTTCAATACAGCAAACAGAACATAAGGAAGCGATGCATGGCATCGATTTCATGTGGGGGTAGATGCCAGGCATCGACTTTCTACTGAAAGTCGATGCCTGGCATCGACTTTGGGACATAAGTCGATGCCTGGCATCGACCTATGCCAGGAGGTCCATGCCAAGCATCGACTTATGCTGCAGGTCGATGCCAGGCATCGACTTATGCCCCCAAGTCGATGCCAGGCATCGACTTTTGGCTGCAGGTCGATGCCAGGCATGGACTTTAGCTGTAAGTCGATGCCAGGCATCGAATTCGTACTAAAAGCCTGGCATCAAATTGGTTTGGTGAATCAAGGCATCTAACCTAATGGCAAACTAGGCACAACCTCAGAAAGAGAACCTACCCAATCACGAAAAAGGATGAAATATTCTGATAAAGCTTTGTAGGATGATGTGGTTGGATAGTCTGCTTGGACCTCTGTCCAAGAAAAGCAACCCAGCCTCTTCATCATGACCTCCTGAATCTTCATGTAAACTTTATGACTACAGTCACAGAAATAAAAAAGAGACTAGGTTAGACCAGAAACATGGGAGGAGGGAAAAAGGATCTGAGAATAACATACATACTTATTGAGCTCAGTCACCATCTCCTCCAGGCTTAAGTCCTTGGAGATTACCCTTGACAAAGTTGATATAATCAATGTATCATCCTTGATTCCTTGAAGGGCCCTCCATGGTGTCAGCTTCATGTCCTCAGGAGCCTCTTCAATTGAGAGGTCAGCTTTCCTTCCCTTTCCCTTCAGATCAACTTGTGGGTCTGGCCTCGACTTTCGTTGCTTCTAGCCCTTGACCTCCTTGTTCTCCCACATTGTGAAAATTTTATCCTGTAGATCCCAGATCTCACCTGATCTGAATGCCAGTTGAAACCATGGATCATATTTCCTCAAGGCATCAGACTTTCTATTCTCATCCAGTGCAATTCCAACCTCAATAAGGCATTGCTTTCGTAGATTGGGATGTATTCTTCCAGCTTCCTTCACAAGACAATCTTCATATTCATGGTGGAAGAACCGAATTCTCTCTATGGAGGACATTTTTTGCCTGTAGTCATTGTCATTGTTGTGATCCCAAGCAAGAAGCTTGGCTTCCTCAGTTGTAAGACCAGCATATATCTTACACTCTGCATACCTAAAGAAAAATGTGGTAGGTTGCTCCTTCACTAGCTGTCTATGGGCCTCTGCAGAGTGTGAACCTCCAATCACATAATAAGTATAATCCTCAAACAAACCCTCATTGAACTCGTCCACAGAGCTGCACTCATTCGGATCCACCATGACAAGGAATGGCACAACAGTAGCATGAGGATTTATTTTCATTTTCTTCTTAAGATTCTGCACATGCAAATTGTGTGGCTCCCTGATCTCAAGGGGCCTCCTCCCTGTGACTGGATCTATTGGTGGCCTGTGGATGATATTGATTGGCAGGTGGAACAACTGCCCCTTCTTCACAACTTTTCTTTTAGCTATGTCGTCCCTCATCTTGTTCTGCTCAGTACCAAGAACACCCGAGGCAAGCTCTCCACCAGGTGCAACAATTATATCCTCAGAGCTAGAGCTTGAGTCAGAAGACTCCTCTTCTGAAATTCTCTTCTTTTTCTTTTGAAACTTTTTCTGCACGCTCTGCTTACCCCTTGCCTTTACAGGGGTTGTCATCTTCTGTTGTATTGGCATGATGTTGCCCTGGATCCATGGCATCAAGTCCTTGATAAGATTGACTGAGTCCCTGCATATCTCAGCTAGACCATCTGGAACACAACACTCTGGGCACAAGAAATCCATCTTGCATATAACATTTCTCAAACCTTTCGATGTCTCTACCAAGAAAAGGAGGTTGTCAGAATCCTCATCTTCATAATCCAGTTTGTACACAAGGCCATACTGAAAACCTTGTGTTGTCGTGATCTTTCCTCTCCCATATGCCCCTGCGAACACAAGAAGGACTGCATTCTTCTCTTCAACATACTGAAGGCACCACTCCAGATTTGTCATGTCCCGCAGTGGACGATCTGTCCTTAAGACCTCAGCGTCCCTCGACCTATCCTTCATAGTTGTATCATCCTCAGGAATTTTGATGCTACTCTGTCCACCTGAGCGGGTTGCTGGCCTTCTCAGAGGATAAGGATACAATAATTTTCTTTGGTTTCGCTTGGTGACCAATGCCTTTGTCACGTTGCTGATCACCAGAGCCCATGATGACTCTCAGCTTCTTGAAGGGCCTCTCACTCTTGGACTCCGCATCCCTGAAGGCGCTTGGAATAATCAGCTCATACGTAAATGTGGTTTTCAAAGGCCCAAGTCGATGCTAGGCATCAACTTTTAGGTTCAAGTCGATGCCAGGCATCGACTTTTAAGTGCAAGTCGATTCCAGGCATCGACTTTGTATGCAAGTCGATGCCGGGCATCGACTTGAGGGTTCAACTCGATGCCAGGCATCGACTTGCACCCCCAAGTCGATGCCTGGCATCGAGTTGAACCCTCAAGTCGATGCCCGGCATCGCCTTGCACACAAAGTCGATGCCTGGCATCGACTTGCACTTAAAAGTCGATGCCTGGCATCGACTTGAACCTAAAAGTCGATGCCTAGCATCGACTTCCACCCAAAAGTCGATGCCTGGCATCGACTTTGCACCCTAAAGTCGATGCCTGGCATCGACTTTAAGGCCAACTTCGATGCCAGGCAAGTGGATGCCTTGCATCAACTTGAGGCTGCAAGTCGATGCCAGGCATCGACTTGAGGCTGCAAGTCGATGCCAGGCATCGACTTGAAGCCTCAAGTTGATGCCTGGCATCGATTTGCACCTGCAAGTCGATGCCTGGCATCGACTTGCACACAAAGTCGATGCCTGGCATCGACTTTCAGGTGCAAGTCGATGCCAGGCATCGACTTTCAGGTGCAAGTCGATGCCAGGCATCGACTTGCAGCCTCAAGTCGATGCCTGGCATCGACTTACACCTAAAAGTCGATGCCAGGCATCGAGCTGTACCCTCATTGGATCTATATTTTTAGAGCTAAGAAAAATAAAAACCTAGAAAGCAGACTCTTTACACAAACATACAAAGGGAATCTTTTAGGAATCTTTTTTTATGGTATGATTTTTTCTACCTCTTGGTACTCTTGCCAACATTCTTCTTCTCCATCAGAGTTGCCTTGCTTGTATGCTGAGCTCTGTGCTCCATAGCTGTCTGTGCTCTGTTGCTCGTGGATTTTGAAAATGAGAATGATCTCCTCCTCTGCTATTTATAGGCAATTGGGTAACTTGAACCAGAGACTAACTGGATCTAACTGAATGAGTCCACTTGCTAACTATATCTGTCAACCAATCTAACCAGGGAATACCACTCACACAAATAGGCTGTTTCAGAGCCACTTTAATGAAATATTCATAGAACCTTGCAACTATTTATATACATTTGCATGGAAATTACACTTCAATGGCAAGAGTATGGTATGTACATGAGGATGTCTAATCTCATGTAGAAATTTTTTCTTAGAATCTCTTGCTTGGGAGAAAATCAAGTCTAAGTTGTGTTGAATATGGGAGATTAATGACATCTTTATAGTGTTATCCTCTTCACTTTAGTTCATATTCACATTTATCTTGTAACACATTGTTGAAATGGAAAATCAATGTATGAATAAACATTCAAGTAAAGAACCTTGCAACTATTTATATACATTTGCATGGAAATTACACTTCAAGTCTAAGTTGTGTTGAATATGGGAGATTAATGACATCTTTATAGTGTTATCCTCCTCACTTTAGTTCATATTCACATTTATCTTGTAACACATTGCTGAAATGGAAAATCAATGTATGAATAAACATTCCGTGTACCTCTTTTACACATAATTCTTTTTTAATATACTTTCATCTACCTCTTTGAGATCTAGCCAAGACTACAATGAAACCTAATCCTTGAAATCTTATTTAGTACCAAAGGTAAAATTTCTTCTTGTATAGTCTTCAATGGCACTACAACAAACAATTTTAATATATAATCCAGTTGGAACTCAACTTGGATATATTTTGATTCACTCACAATGCTAAGACTCAATGACTCATATCTAGTTAGAAATCAATTGTGTTTCTCATTTCAAAAGTGAATCAAATCTTTGGTTCCCTTATTAGTGTATATTTGAGTAATTAAGTTATTTGATGTAATTTGATGTTTAATGTTATTTAATGTACTTTATTAAACTTTTGATTTCATATCTTCTTGATGTGACATTTGATGTGACATCTTCACTTGATCTCGGATTTCTACTTATTTAAAAAGGTCATTCATCTTCAGTCTTCTGTGAACTCAGTGAAGATGAGCTCAATCTTTTCAGTGGATGCTTGGGCATCAGCTTCTTCTGCTCATATTGATACAGTTTTGGATTCATTGTTCTCAGTTGATCCTTTCCACAGAAGTGATGATCCCTATGATTTAGGACGTGCTGATGGTTCCATGTTTTCTGTTGAGTCATTTAAGTTATCCAATTCACAGTGCAATGCTGCTCAACCAAATGCACCTCTTGATCTCCCATCTGATCCAACCATTGATCTCCCTTCTGACTCAAGTGCATGTGGAGCAACGAAAAAGCAAAGCAAGCTCAATCTACAATTTAAAAGAAGGCCTCGTGAAGTAAGTCAAAAAAGATTTAAATTTCTTACTTCAGATAGACAGATTGCATTGGATATTGTGAAGCATTGTTGTGGTTTGAAATGTTTGTACAATTTAGGAATGAAGAAACTAAAGCACCTAAGAGAAAAATTCCTCCATTTAGATAGTGAAAGGCAGGATATATACCTTGTTTCTCGCATGCAAATGATTGAGGATAACATGTCAGTAACACATGTTGGTTTTGAATATTTCTTTAGTCAAGGGATGCGATGTTGTAGGGCTGCATTTAAAATTGCAATGGGTGTGGGAAATTTTAGAATACATAGGGTTCAACAAGGGCTTTTGAATGGGGATCTCATTTTGGATACGTTCCATGTTGGGACCAAAGGATCTCTTGGACGTCATGCAATGAATTGGATGATGAACTATTTTAGCTTGCATTGTGAGGTTATGCCTACAACTGGAAGGTTGCACTTGTCAGATAACTTTACTCGTCGAGAGGTATTTCAAATATATAGAGAAGACATGGAAAATAGAAATGAGAAGTATGTGTTGTATCGTCACTTTACTCGATTATGGAAGGAAGAGTTTAACAATGTTTCTATTCCTCGTAAAGTTAGAATGGGTGAATGTTCAGTTTGCGCCACTTTGAAAAACATGGCAAAAGGAGCTACAACACCACAGGAAAAGAATAATTTTAAAAACCTTCTTAACAACCATCGTGAGAGTCAATCTTTAGAGAGAAAGAAAGCAATTCGTCATCGAAGTAAAGCACTCAGAAATCCGGAGCGTTATATGTGTTTGTTGATCGATGGTATGGATTAAAAAAAAACTTGTTTACCACATTTTTATCGCATCCCTAAGGACATTGGAGATGAAGTCCTTGTGCAAATGCATTTGGTTGGTGCTTTGGTATACAATGGAACTGTAATGTCCAAGGTTTTCTTCACATATCCGAATGTGCATAATGATCCAAACCTTACAGTTACTATCATTCATCGTGTTTTGCAATCATGGAAGGGTCTTTTGCCACCAACTCTATATTTGCAACTAGATAATACTGCAAGAGAGAATAAAAATTCTACAGTCTTTGGATATTTAAGCATGCTTATTGAAAAACAGGTATTTCAGAAGGTTAAGGTAAATTTCCTTCTGGTTGGCCACACTCATGATCACATTGATCAAATGTTCAGTACTTTCTCTAAGAAGTTGGCACGTAACAATGCTTTTAGTCTTCCAATTTTATCTGAGCTGATTCAGAAGCATATACTCCAAAACCAGAAGTTCAACACCTCACACAGATTTATGACTTTAAGCACTTTTGCTCAATGGGCCTTGATAACAGTGCTAAGGTTTTGGCTCCATCGCACAATATTAGTTTCAACCATGTATTCTTGATGAGGAGGGTTGATGAAATAACCCTTTTATTTGCAAAGCAGTATTCATCTTCTCTTGGGTGGGAGCCTAAAGAGGGATGCATATTCTTATTGCAGGTGCCTAATTTGTCTACTGTAACAGTGTATGGTGCAGAACAATCACCATATGAAGATAAAAACAATACAGAAAGATGTGGAAATGTGGTTGATCAAAGTAAAAGCTGGATGCATGCACTCATTGAAAAGAAGAGACATATTGAGCGTGCAAAAAAATATGCTGGAGATCAAGATGTATCTTGGTGGGAGGACTTTTTCAATCATCAAGAAGAGATTATACAGTATACAATTGCAGGTCACTGGCCAGTTGATGTTCCATTCACATGGGATTTTTGTACACAAAGATCCGTGAATGTGGCCCAAGCATGTAATGCAGATGCACTTCAAAGTTTTATACATCCACCAGAAAGAAATATTTATGTAGGCCCAAGGATGACAAAACAGGCAGAAGCAAGATGGCAAGGAAATTTAATAGAGATAAATGTTGGAACACTTATTGCAGTTCTTGCTGATGGTGATGAGGCTACCAGACCATTTTGGATTGCAAAGGTTTTAGAGATAACTAAAGATATTGATCAGAGAAGAATAGAGGCTTTGATGGTGCATTGGTATTACACTAAAAGTAGTAATGCAGTCACAGGTAAATATAACTTAGAAATGGTGTGTGATACTAAACGAACAGGTTCAAAAAAGAAAAAGAATATTCGAAGCACATCCACTCTTAAAATGGATGATGTAGATATTCTTGTTTATGATTTTTCCTTGACAAAAACAGGTCACTTGAGGAAAGCAACTATCAACATGATAAAACAAAAGCTTCCAGATGTATGTGGTACAGGAAATCATAGGCAAACAAGAAGAGTTGTGCATGATCCTGCAGAATTTGGTATGTACGTGGATGAAGACAGAGCTCTTGTGGATATAGAAGAAGAAGAAGAGAGCTCTCAACAGTATGAGACTGAATCAAGTGCATCAGATGATGAGGGTGTAGACATAGATCGACAAAGTTGTGAGATGCATTGAAGCTCTCAGACATTTTTAGTGCTTTTGTAAATGCCTCGAAGTAGTTTGGTTAATGAAACCATGTTTTGTAGCAATTTTTAACAATCAGATATCCACCCATTAAAAATATGTCTAAAATGTTATTTTTGTATAAGAACTATTCAGTTCTACATTCTTTATATAGATTTTAGACATGTCAATGTCCTATCATATAGATTTTGGACATGTCAATGTCTTATCATATACATTTTGGTGTTGGTGCATATCAAGCCTTCACACATTGGCTTGAAATCTTGGAAACTTGGAAGAAGGACTTGGAACCATTGAAGGATATCTCTACATGAAGGATAAAGCATAGGAACTCATACTTATGAGTTATTATCTTTTACTCATTGTAAAAAGGTCTATATGACTTGGCATTCATTCACATCACACCTAATTGATTAAGTCGTGGATTTTTTGGTGGAATGATTGGAGAGAATATCTCCTTAAATCTAGAGTAGAGAATATAGGAGATTTGAATTTGAATTCAAATTCAAATCTCAACTCATTCTCTATAAAAGACACAATCAAAAAGTCGCGGTAAGTCCTGTCATTCTAGCTCACTCCCCGAGGCAAAATTTCATTGTAACTCATTGTGTGTGAGGGCTACTCTATACCCAACATCACACTACCTCATTTAGCTCTGCTTGGCAAGCTAATGAGATTGTACAAACACATTTATCAATAGAAGTATACATTTTATCATCTCTGTTTTTTCTGAGTATCCTACTCCAAGTCTGTCAACTTCAAAGAAGCATTGCTCTGGATCTACTGAACCAAATCAAGAGATCTATAGCTCATTGGAACCAGCTCAAGGTCTACTACAAGCATACAAAATTTCAAAGAATTCCATTCAGCCATTTGGGAGAAAATCAAGTCGAGGTGCTCACTGGTATTTGTCTGCAGAGTTCCTGAAAAATCGGGGGTAGATATAATTTTGCTAAACTTATTTCTCAGAGCATAGTTAGTCAATTGGAGTGATTCCACTTGTGATTGGTAGCTTACTAAGGTACATTGTTACTCCTAAAAGGAATTGTTCCAATTTTAAGTGTGCTGGACACACTGAGTAAAAGTCTGAGCAGGTATCATTACAGGAATAGAAGGTTTTGCTTGATTTGTGAAGTACCAAATTATCTGTTTTGATTTGGTCATTACCCAAATCATTTCCAAAGCACATATATGGTTTCTTTATGTCATTAGGAAGCTAAACTTGTGTACTAAGCATATCTGAAAAGAAAAGAGGGCAGGTGTGAAGCAGGATTTGCAGCACCAACTGATTTCCTGAGTGCATCCATCCATCACTCTCAACAGTGGTATCAGAGCAAAAGAAGGTAATCATGGGTGATGGTTTCCCTTCATTCATTGACAAATTGGACAGAAACAACTATCAAGCTTGGTCATTGAGAATGAAGACCTATCTACAAGGGAGAAGTCTATTTGGATACATATCAGGAGATGAGGAGTTGCCCTCATTCAAGACTAGAGGACTACCTACAAAGGATGAGCATGAAAGACTTAACCAATGGTGTGCAAAGGATGCTTTGGCAAGGTCTTATCTCTTAAACTCTATATCTGATTTTCTTTTACCTCATGTAAGGAACTGTAAGACTTCCCAAGAGACTTGGGAAACCTTGTCAAACTATTTTTCTTCCAACACAAGGGCTAGGAAGAATCAATTATGGATAGAGTTCACAACACTTAGGAAGCAGCCCAAGCAATCAGTCTCAGATTATGTGACAAAAATCAAAGATGTGGCAGACCAACTAGCAAGCATTGGAGAGGAAATTGAAGAGGAGCAAATAGTCAGGCAAGTGACAAATGGACTCAAGGCAGATGATAAGTGGGAAAGTTTCACCACTGCAATGGATCTCTACATGGACATGCATACCCCTGATCTCACAACACTCATGGGCCAACTATTTACACATGAAGCAAAGTTCACCAAGGCTGGAGATCAATCAAAAGGTAATAACCCCTCTGCTCTCTTTACTGATAAGAAAGTTAAAGATAAAGGCAAGAAGAAACAGGATGAGGAAGGCTCTACCTCTCAAGCCAATTATGCAGGGAGAGGTAGGTCATCTAGAGGAAGAGGCAGAGGAGGTAAGTCAGGTAGGGGGAGACCCTACAACTCATCACCTTGCAACATCTGTGGGTTGTCCAATCATACCACAGATGAATGCTACAAGAACTATAAAAACCAGAGAGGAAGAGGCTACTCAAGAGGTGGATACTCTCAAGGAAGAGGCAGATTCAACCACAATCAAAGCTACAATGGGTACAACAACCAATACAACAACAATTACAACAACAACCACAATGGAAGCTACCAAGGTGGACTCAGAAATAGAAGAGACTACAACAACTACACAGAGGAGCAAGATGACTCCTTATTGATCATGAATATGACCTCAAAGATAGGTACAAATGATGATCATTTATTTTATATTGACTCAGGATGTTCTAACCATGTAGCTGGCAATGTGGCATTGCTTTCTGATTTGGAAGAGCCCAAGGGCAAACATCAGGTACAAACAGGTGATGACACTAAACACTCTGTGGTCAAAATTGGAAATGTGAAGACATGTGATGGTAATCAGAACCTATTAAGCAGGGTACTCTATGTACCAACAATAACTAAGAATCTGATGAGTGTTGGTCAGATTGTGGAGAAAGGTTTGCAGGTCAGATTCACACAACATGGAGCATATGTGGAGGACCCAAAACAAGGATTCAGGAGGATAGCCAAAGGGGAGAAATCAGGTAGATTATTTACATTTGAGCTAGAAGATACAAAAAATATTGCTTTGTATAACTATAAGGATCAGACACTCTCAGAGTTAGAGATATGGCATAAAAGACTAGGGCACATAGGTGAAAGGACTATCAAGCAAATGTGCAGGGATCAGTGTGTGCTTGGGATACCTAATGTATCCAAGCAACACATGATTTACAAATGTGGATCATGTCAATTTGGTAAGTCTCACAGATTACCCTACTCAAGAAAAGGTTTCATGCATGAAGACTACCTAGACTTGGTACACACAGATGTGTGGGGACCTAGCAAGGACCCTTCCATTTCTGGTTCAAGGTATTATGTGTCCTTCATTGATGACTATAGCAGATGGACCATTTTGTACTTTATGAAGCATAAAGATGAAGTGTTTAATTGTTTCAAAAGGTATCTTGCACTTGTTGAGAATCAAACAGGTAGAAGCTTGAAGAGGTTAAGATCAGATGGTGGAGGAGAATACTTCTCCAATGAGTTTGAAGATTTCTTGCAGGAAAGAGGCATCAAGAGGGAGATCACTACCAGATACTCACCTGAACAAAATGGGGTAGCAGAAAGAAGGAATAGACTTATAGTGGAAACAGCTAGGTCTATGCTCAATGAGAAAAAGTTACCAAATTACCTATGGGCAGAGAGTGTGTCCACTGCCACTTACCTCATCAACAGGTTGCCATCCAAATCACTTGATGGCATGACACCATATGAAGCATGGCATGGTAAGAGACCCTCTCTAGATCACTGCAAAATCTTTGGATGTGTAGCATATGTGCATATTCCTTCACAGGTAAGAGGAAAACTAGACCCAAAGGCAGAGAAATGTATCTTCATTGGTTATGATTTGAACCAAAAGGGATACAGATTCTACAACCCCACAAACAAAGGGTTCAAGGTAAGCAGAGATGTCATATTTGATGAGAATGACTCATGGTATGAGAATGAATGCAGGAAAGTGAGTCTACCCTATGACATGGAGGAAGATTTTCCAAAGCTTACCAAGGAAGAGCCAACTCAGCAAGAAGATTCAAGCTCAGATGATGATACCATCAACCTTGAAGAGTTCAAGGCTTGGAAATCCAAAGGAAAGATGAAGATGAAGCAATTGGAGGACAAGGCAGAAACTTCCACTCAAGCTATGAGAAGATCTCAGAGAGAGAAGAAGAAACCTATCAGATTTGGGTATGACACATCACTTGTAACTAAACATTCTGTATACCTTGCAAAAGATTTGTTGAATGAAGAACCAGGTACCTATGAAGAAGCAATTACAAAGCCAGAATGGAGAGAAGCAATGGATGAGGAGATAGAAGCCCTAAAAGAGAGTGATACTTGGGACTTGGTACCCAAGAAGGAGACTATGAAGGTAATAGGATCCAGATGGATCTACAAATTGAAGAAGAATTCAGATGGAACAATTAACAGGTACAAAGCTAGGTTGGTAGCCAAGGGTTTTGCACAAACCCAAGGCATTGATTATGAGGAGACATTTTCTCCTGTGGCCAAGATGCCAACTATCAGAGTTTTGGTGAGTGTAGCTGCATCCAAGAATTGGAACATGTATCAATTGGATGTGAAGAATGCATTCCTAAATGGATGGATATCTGAAGAAGTCTACATGTCACAACCACCTGGCTATGAAGATCCAAAAAAGGTACATTATGTTTGTAAATTGAAGAAGGCTCTGTATGGTTTGAAGCAGGCACCTAGAGCATGGAATTACAGATTGACCACCTACCTTCTAGACCAAGGATTTGTGATGAGCAAAGCAGACACTTCTCTATTCATAAAGAGAAGTAATACAGAGGTAATCTACTTATGTGTTTATGTTGATGACATCATCATTACAGGTAATGATGTCAATGGGATTAGACACATCAAAGGACAGATGATGAAAGAATTCAAGATTAGTGATCTTGGATTACTAAAATATTTCCTAGGTCTTGAATTGATCTATACAAATACAGGTATCTACATCACTCAAAGGAAGTATGTACAGGATATGGTCAAGAAGTTTGGTTTGCAGGATGCTAAGGTATCTACTACTCCAATGGAGGTTAATCAAAAGCTAAGTGCTCATGAAGGAGAAGAAATCAAATACATTACAGGATACCAAAGTATGGTGGGTAGTTTGAACTATGCTACCTTAACAAGAATTGACATAGCATATGGAGTAAGTGTACTCAGTCAATTCATGCACAAACCAAGGATACCTCACCTAGAGGCAGCAAAGAAGATCTTGAAATATCTCAAGGGAACTCAAAGTCATGGTTTGTATTTTCCTTATACATCAGATATTGACATAAAGGTTTATTCAGATGCAGATTGGGCAGGATGCAAGGATGATAGAAGAAGCACCTCAGGATACATTTGTTTTGCAGGAGATAAGCCTATCTCTTGGTCAGCTAAGAAGCAACCTACAGTGGCATTATCATCCACTGAAGCAGAATATAGAGGACTTGCAAATGCTACTCAAGAAGCTATCTGGTTGAAGCTTCTATATACAGAGTTAGGTCTATTCACAAGACCACCTATCATATTTGGAGACAACACTAGCTCTCTTCATCTTGCAGCAAACCCAATTTATCATGCCAGAACTAAACACATAGAGGTTCATTACCACTATGTGAGAGAGAAATTGTTAAGTAAAGAGATTCAATTGACATATGTTTCTACTAATATGCAATGTGCAGATTTACTTACAAAGGCATTGGATGGAAACAAGTTATGTAGATTCAAATCTATGATTGGATTGCAGGAAGTAATTGAAGAATGAAGAAGAAGACTTAAGCCAAAGTGTTTGGCTTGAGGGGGAGCTGTTGGTGCATATCAAGCCTTCACACATTGGCTTGAAATCTTGGAAACTTGGAAGAAGGACTTGGAACCATTGAAGGATATCTCTACATGAAGGATAAAGCATAGGAACTCATACTTATGAGTTATTATCTTTTACTCATTGTAAAAAGGTCTATATGACTTGGCATTCATTCACATCACACCTAATTGATTAAGTCGTGGATTTTTTGGTGGAATGATTGGAGAGAATATCTCCTTAAATCTAGAGTAGAGAATATAGGAGATTTGAATTTGAATTCAAATTCAAATCTCAACTCATTCTCTATAAAAGACACAATCAAAAAGTCGCGGTAAGTCCTGTCATTCTAGCTCACTCCCCGAGGCAAAATTTCATTGTAACTCATTGTGTGTGAGGGCTACTCTATACCCAACATCACACTACCTCATTTAGCTCTGCTTGGCAAGCTAATGAGATTGTACAAACACATTTATCAATAGAAGTATACATTTTATCATCTCTGTTTTTTCTGAGTATCCTACTCCAAGTCTGTCAACTTCAAAGAAGCATTGCTCTGGATCTACTGAACCAAATCAAGAGATCTATAGCTCATTGGAACCAGCTCAAGGTCTACTACAAGCATACAAAATTTCAAAGAATTCCATTCAGCCATTTGGGAGAAACTCAAGTCGAGGTGCTCACTGGTATTTGTCTGCAGAGTTCCTGAAAAATCGGGGGTAGATATAATTTTGCTAAACTTATTTCTCAGAGCATAGTTAGTCAATTGGAGTGATTCCACTTGTGATTGGTAGCTTACTAAGGTAAATTGTTACTCCTAAAAGGAATTGTTCCAATTTTAAGTGTGCTGGACACACTGAGTAAAAGTCTGAGCAGGTATCATTACAGGAATAGAAGGTTTTGCTTGATTTGTGAAGTACCAAATTATCTGTTTTGATTTGGTCATTACCCAAATCATTTCCAAAGCACATATATGGTTTCTTTATGTCATTAGGAAGCTAAACTTGTGTACTAAGCATATCTGAAAAGAAAAGAGGGCAGGTGTGAAGCAGGATTTGCAGCACCAACTGATTTCCTGAGTGCATCCATCCATCACTCTCAACATTTGGGACATGTCAATGCCTTATATAGTGAAATTTTGACTACATTTTGAGCTCTTTTTTTATGAGAAAATGACAAAAAATGTCAAAAATCACATGTTTTCACCTCATTTTTGTAATATATGTATACTGGTATAAAGGAATCTCAAACATAAGCTACCATTTGCTTGATTTTTGACGAGAGTGTTCTCTTTTTACGACATAGGTCTCGTTTGTTACGACTCGCTATTATAGTATGTTCTTGAAGCTTTGAGGTTGTTCCAAAAATCCTTTACACTCTTCAAAGTGAACTGTTTACCTTGTGTGCACTTTAATAAATAGAAATCTGCACCTTCATCATTGTCCTCTTTTGCATTGACTAGAAAGTTGTCGTCCACTAGCAATGCATTTGATAGATTAGTTGCCATCACCTTCAAATGTAAAATTGGAAAAGGATGAGTCTTTTGCCCCATCTAGTTCACTGATAGGATTCAAAGTATGGTATGCCCAATTTTGAATGTGGCATTTGTTGACGCACCCTTTCCATTGAACTTGGATACAATGATAGCAATAACATGTTAGTTTTCTGACACCAATGCAATGTACATATAGCCTTTAATGGCCACCAATCAAATGAAATAATTGAACTTGAGATATCCCCTTACAATCCCAAGCTTTCTCCCTCTTCACTTATGTTGGAGAATTCTTCTCCTATGCAAGGCGAAAAGTGTAGAAGACGTTCTCAACATTAAGACTTTTACGTACAACTGAACATTAGAATGAAAACTCGTATGAATTGAAGAACACAATGAACTTGGGTCTTTAGTTGCTCTAATAAGACCCTAATAGCTTTCAAATGAGCTATCAAGCACTCAATTTGGATTCTATTTGGTTTGGCAACTCTTGGCCTCAAAACATGCTACCTGTCAACTCAGTTAAGCTGAAAAAGGGGTCTTAACTAACAACATAATAACTCAAAGAATGTGCTAAATTTGACAACATGATTTTAGAAATATTTAGAATCTAAAAGTGGATACATACATTGAGAGATATGACTCTCGCAATTAGGCTACCTAGAAATGGTGAGCGACTAGACATAGTCTATGAGACTATAGAAAACAAAATGATTGAAACCAAATGAACTACCTTCAAGAGCACTTAAATGCCTTCTCCCTCTATACTTGAGTGTTCTCCCTTGCCTCTTCTATAGCCAAGTTGACCATGAGATCTAATGATGACTTCCTGAGATCTTCTCCATAACACCTCCACTTCTTTGAGCAACCACTGTTCGCGTTCCGTTCGATTCTCGGATTGATTCTCTTTTGGCCTCCACTACTTGCTGAAGTAAATGCTTCAATTTTTCATTTTTCTCTTTTCCTCCTATTTGAAGAAAATTCTTTTTGCCAAATATATATGACCTTTCTTCTTTATTTTTTAACACCCCCCTCTAGCTCACATGTGAGCTTGCACCTTCAACCATGTCATGCAAATCGATTTCATCCTTTAACTTTTTTAGATTAGAAGCCTCTAAAGAATTTGTAAACATGTCTGCGACCTGGTCATTAGTTCTAATGAACTTTATATCCACACCCTTGCTCAAAACATTTTCTCAAAGATAATGTTAATGCACTTCTATGTGCTTACTTCATGCATGAAACATTTGTCAAGTGAATGCTTGACATGTTGTCCCCATATGTTGGAATGTTCTCTATGTGCACATCAAGATCAGCCAAGAGATTCGTATTGGATTGTTTGTCAAGTGAATGCTAATCCTCTATATTTAGCTTATGTAGATGATAGTGCAACAGTAGGTTGCTTCTTCGAGCTCCATGTGATTGGTTTGTTGCCTATCATGAATACATAACCAGAAAAAGGATCTTCTATCTTCCTTTGAACTAGCCCAATCAACATCACTAAAGCCCTTCACCTACAATTCTTCATCATATCTATAAAGTAAGGCATGATTGACTATGTGTTTCACATATCTTAGTACTCATTTAGCTGAATTTAAATGTTCACTTGTTGGAGTTTGCATAAATTGAGAAAGAAATCCAACCATATAACACAAATCTGGTCTTTTAATACTCCTATATGTAGTTACGTCATGTAACTTCTCTCCATCATTTGATCATAGCTTCACATTTGTGTCCATAGGTTGAGAGTGGTTTGCATTCATGTAGAGGAGGTACTGGGGTATCTACTTTTACTCAAAGCAGGAAATGTGCACTTCTAGTACTTTGCCTACTTAGCGGTTCTCCTTAAGGAAGTATACCCTGTAACATTTCTGTGAAGAGGTAGATCACAATGCACCGTAATGTAAACGCTCAGAAAGAAGATCAATGACAATGGCAATAGTGAAGAATGGAACTACTCCTTAGTTCACACAGATGAATACAATATAGGCAAAAGAAATGCTCTAAAGTTTCAATACAAGAGAACCATCCAATACAATGATCATAACTAGATGAAGAAGCGCATTGATCGATACACGGATATAAAGACGTGCTCCAAAGAATGACAAACTCAAACCACTGACTCACACCGTAGGACAAAATCAAGCCACTCCCTCACACTATAGTGCTATCAGCCCTCCACTGGGACACCCACTCTCCGTATCCTCACCACAGAGTGACTTCCTCGAGTAGGCTTGTAGCCAAAGAGTGCAAAGGGAGGACCCAAAGAGATGTCAGAATCAGCTCTGTATCTGTGTATATATGAGTATCCTAATGAATACAAGTCCATTTCTTTTATAGGCTCCAATAGGCCAAGAGGGACTTGCCGATTCCTCACGTCCACTGATCATGCGCCGATTGATTGCCCCAAAATTTGGGGGGTAGATCAAATATGCCACCAGTTCTGAATTGGATAGGCAGTCATCATGATTAGTTTGCGAAAATAGTTATTTCTCTACTTTCACTTTTACCACTTACACTTTTACTGTCACTTTGCATGCAAGCTAAGATCCTCATTACGTGGCGCCCATGCTATTGGAATGACCCATTGAGTGTGAGAGATGGTGGGTGGTGCGGATGGAGGGATGGTGGGATGGAGGGTTGATTTTAACCCCACCAATCCAAGATCCCAATGAATTGCGAAGAAACCAAAATGCCTCCTCCTATAATACTTATGCCACCGAAAGGAATTCCCTCCCCAAATGATATGACATGGGCTTCTAAGCAAAACCACCCCTCCTTGAAGCTACTTTTGTAGCATTATTGCTTTATATGCTCACTTCAGCGCTTCATCTTCATGGAATCCATGCACCTCCCCTCTATAATCTCTGATTTCATGCATCAATGAAGAAGAGAAGTCCATACCTTTCTACACGTGGAAATGAAGGGAATGGCCATAAGTTTCTTTCCTCCATCAATACTAGACGTTAAGAAGTCAATGGAGCAATTGCTCTTAGAATGGAACAGACAAACTTCTTGGTCTGCTGATGTATCAACCCTCCTTTACTATGATAGGAGAAAAGAATAGAGTGACCACAACGAAGAAGGACCCTTTTTGCCTTGCGCCTTGGCTAAGTTGCATCATCAACACCTTAACATTTATAACAATAGCACTCTTAATAGTTTCTTCTGCTATGGTCCAAGAATATGTATACTCACACTCCTTGAAAAACACAAACACTAAGAAAAGAACTGCTCCCACTTCTCCTGGTCCGAGTCTATTTCTCCCAGCCAAAAAATGATGGCATTAAATTTTTCCTTGATATTAGAGGCATCCATTCAGTACATCATAGAATGCCACATCCTTCTTTAGCTCTGCTATCTTCCTTTCATATAACTATCTTTCTGCCTGTATGGATTCCACAACTCTATTGAGCGCTGCACTTGTCTTCAGATCCTTGACACATTGCAAAAAATCCCAATGCACTAGCATTGAAGATGCTAATATTCTTCAAATTCCTATTCATGCTACGATTTCTACTACACCTACTATAGAGAAGATTCGTTGGGATGGTAGAGATGCTCAGACACATGCATTGATAGCCTTGTCTATCAAACATGCCATTATTCCTCACATTTGCTCTTGTAGAATAACTAAGGATGCTTGGGATACACTTACCACATTGTACCAAGCTAGGAATGAGGCTTGTTTTGCTTACCTTCGAAAATAGTTGGAGAGTGAGCAAATGAATGAAGGTGATTCTATGGACAATTTTGTGATAAAGATCAAGGATATGAAGTAATAATTGATTTCTGCTAATGAGATCCTTCCTAATAGTTCACTTGTGCAAACTGTTCTGAATGCTCTTTCCAACTCATGTCAGAGTTTTGTTTCTACTCTTGGTTTCATGATGAAAGGCAATCTAAATGCCTCAACATTTGAAGAGTTAGTTTCTGTTTTGCTACAAGAAGATCAATCTAGGCAGAACACATCTATTATGTGTGTTGCAGATCAAGCTTTCCTGGCTAGCCAGAAGCACAAAGGTAAATGGAGCTCATCTGGTTGTAAAAGGCCTATTCTAGAAAAATGGGAATTACACACGATTTTGAGACAATTCTTTGTGTCCCAATGTTTTGGTTTTTGGCTCATTCACACACCACAACATGTTATTATCTCTTGATTGGAGTACATTAAAGTGACACTTTAATATTAAGGATAATTGTATTATAAATGGGGTATCAAGGTTGGGCTCAAACTTAAGAAGTTAAGATAATAAGTAATATAATTGCGACTTGAAAAAATCCCAAATATCATGAATAGGCCTTGTAAGCAGAAATCTGTGAATGTTGCACATTCAAAGAAGGAAGACAAAGATGAGAAGAAATCAGAAAAGTAGAATTTTTTTTGCAAATGCTATAAAGCAAATGATCATGTCATTAGGAGCTATCCAATTGGTTGCAAAAGAGGCAAAGAAAAAGGATGTTGGAATGGCTGTTTCATAGGCCTCTACACGGAAGATAAAGTGTGGTAATCTTGTTCATAATGAAGAATGGGTGTTTACTATTGCTTGTAGTTTCGATCCATCTTCTCATGAGTAGTGTATGTGTGCAATAGAATTAGATGTTTGGTACTATGATAATGGGGCAACCAAACATATTACCTCGGAGCGTAGTTTCTTCACTTCACTTGAACTTGTCCCTATAGGGAATACTATCACATGCACCAAAAAATCCTCTTATCCTATCATGGGAGTTAAATCATTTTGACTACTACTGATGGTAGTTCTTTCACTTTGTCAGATGCTTCATTGGTGCCACAGATCAAGAAGAATTTGTTATTAGTTTCGACTTTAGCCAAGATTGTCTCGGTTGTGAAATTTGTTGATGATAGGTGTATGGTTCACGATATGTCAAATGACAATGTGATTGTTGGTTCTAGAATTTTATGTCGTGGGTTGTATAAGCTCATAGACTATAAAAAATCTGTGAATGACTCAACATGTGCAGTACATGATTCTCAAGCTATTTTAGATGCAAAGCTTTGGCATGCATGCTTTGCTCATTTGAATTTTGCGAGTTTGCGACACCGATAGAAATCTGAATTGGTGTCCTCTTTGCCAAAACTTGAGGCACCTGGAAAACATGTATGTGAAGGCTGTATTTTGGGCAAAATGCAGCATTCTTCATTCCCAAAAGATGGTTCATTTTTAGCTATGCAGAGATTGCAACTTGTTCATAGTGATGTCTATGGTCCTATGTAGACAAACACTTTTGGGAACTATCTTTACTTCATGACTTTCATTGATGATTTTTCCAGGCCTGCATGGGTATATCCACTCAAAGAAAAGTCCAAAATGTCTATGTGCTTCAGACACTTTTTGGTTTTGGATTAAAATCTATCAACATGTAGAATGGGCACGCTTAGTTTTGGTCAAGGGCGGTAATATATGTCTTCTAACTTTAATGCATTTTGGGTTGAACATGGGATAAAACATCAGTGTACAGTGCCATATACATCTCAACAGAATGGAGTTGCTGAACAGAAGAACAGGTCACTCATGGCGATGGCGAGGTGTATGGTCAAGATTTAGGCTTTACCACATAGTTTCTAGCTTGAGGTTGTCATGTGTGCACCATAGGTACTTAGTGTCACGATGAAGAAGATAAGGAAGAGAGCTCACACACACACACTCACAATCAAAGAAAAGCACATACTCAGATTGAGGCAAGGAAGAATGATCTTCTTCTTCTTATTCTTCTATTACATAAAAAGTACTGTACAAGAATGACCTAAAAATAGGAATACAAAAAGTGCAATATATAAAGACTAGTACATAAGGGAAAACGTAATGTCCGTGAATGAGAGAGCTAGCAAGAAACAAATGTGTCATCACTCTCAGTAGATAAATCTAGTATAGCTCAATGAAGTATCCTTGACATATACCGGTGTGACCACTATACTTGTCAGAGAGATGAAAAATTGATACGTGTTATCCTAGATCATCACATGTTGAGCTTGATATCTCAACACTCCCCCTCAAGCTCAACGTCATGTCCTCTAATCCAAGCATCTTCCGAAACTTCTTCAGCTTCTGTGCTCCAAGTACTTTGGTGCAAATATCAGCAACCTACTCATCTGTTCTCACATAAACAAGATGAATATCACCTACTAGTACCTTCTCTCTAATGAAGTGATAATGTACCTCTATATGCTTTGTTCTAGAATGAAAAACAGGGTCCCATGCTAATTGCATATTGCTAAGATTATCACAATAGATAGTGATAGGATTTTGCACTTCCACACCTAAATCTGCAAGTAGCATCTCGAGCCATGATGCCTCACATGCTACCATTGCAGCACCTCTATACTCAGCCTCTGTACTCGACAAAGTAATAGTGGGTTGCTTCTTGCTGCTCCATGTAATAGTAGCACTCCCAAGTGAGAATAGAAAGCCACTAGTAGATCTTATACCTGGAATACTACCAACCCAATCTGCATTGGTGTATCCATGAACCTGAAAATCCACACCAACTTCATAAAACAATGCATAATCCAAAGTAGCACTCACATAACATAGTGTGCACCGCAGAGCATTCAAATGTGGCTTCGTGGGAAATGCATAAACTGACTTTCAAGCCCAACAATGCAGCTAAGCTCATGCCTCCTAATTGTGAGATATATCAAACTTCCCACAATTTTCGTGTACATAGAAGCATTTTCCAATGTCCGCTAAAATTGTGAAAGTTTTATCAATAAAATTATCATTTCTTTGCGATCTAGGCATAGTCAAAATTTCACCTAATGTTGTATCCAACTTCAAATTCTGATCTAATGGCATAGAAATTGGCTTACAATCAGCCATACCATATTTTTGGAGCAAATTCAAGGCATATTGCCTTTGCGACATCCATATACCTATTTATGTATGTATAAACTGAATGCCCAAAAAATAGCGTAGCACACCAAGATCTTTCATGTCAAATTCCTACATAAGAAGTTGCTTTACCTTTTTGATGCTTTCTTCATTATCACCACCTAGAATCAAGTCATCAACATAAATAGCATCTAGTGAATGATCTGCATCACACATAGAAAACCCAATGGTGGTTAAGTAATTAGGAATCCTTGCATGCCATGCACGAGGAGCTTGCTTCAGCCCATACAAAGCCTTTTGCAACCTACAAACATATTCTAGGTGCTTTGAATCTTCATATCCTTGTGGCTGGTCCATGTATACTTCTTTCTGTAACTCACCATGTAAGAAAGCATTCTTCACATTCATTTGATGCAACATCCATCCTTTTCCTGTAGCTAATGCAACAAGTGTTCTGACAGTAGACATTTTAGCTACAGGGCTGAATGTTTTCTCATAATCAATGCCATAAGTTTGTGCATATCCTTTTGTTACCAAACATGCTTTATACCTGCTTATGCTACCATCAACATTGTGCTTTACCTTGTAAACCCACTTGCAACCTATGGGTTTCTTTCCTTGAGGCAATGGATCCGGCTTCCATTTATCGGTTCCATAAAGCGCAGCCATCTCTTCATCCATAGCGTTTTCTCAATCCATATTTCCAATTGCATCTTCAAAACAAGAACGCTCAACATCTTGTATTACCTTTTTCATGTAGGCACAATGGTGACCCATGTAACTTTCATATTTAAATTGTTGCATTGAATTTTGTATCCTCCGAGATCTTCTTGGTCCTAGGTCACTTCTCTTTGTATCATCTCCATGTGCCTATCTTACTCCTGGAGTCTTCATAGAGGGCCATCCAAGTTCCTCATCAAGACTCTTTTCTGAACCGCTTGAATCTCCATCAACATCTTCAAAACCTGCACATGTTTTATGACTTGCAGAAAGCTTTTCTTTACCTTTCTTGGATGTATTTGATGAGCTTCCTGGACTAAAATTTCCACGCAATCTTCCACTCCATGGATTTGAGTTGGAACTATTGCTTGGTGATGCATCTGATCCACTCAAAGCTTAAGATTCTGCACTTGATTTTTCAACATTTTCTTTCTCATTTGGTTCAAGATTCAGTCCTTTTTCGGCATCTGCATAGAAGCGACATTTCATCAAATACATCTCTGCTCATCTTCGCCTATCATGTAAGTGGTTTATAACATTTATATCCCTTTTGCTCAAGGGAGTATCCAATGAAGACACATTTTTCTACTTTTGGATCAAGCTTTGTCCCCAACTCATCTGGAACATGTACATATGCAATACACCCAAAAACTTTCATATGTGATAAGTTTGGCTTTTTACCTGTGAAGTTCTCTTCAGGTGTAACTTGATGTAATTTCCTTGTCTACTTTTCCACCATAGCTTTAAAATTCGAAAAGTGAGTGAATACCTCACTCTTCTCTTTCATGAAATATACCCACACTTTCCATGTATGGTCATCAATGAAAGTAACATAAAACCTGCAACTGCCCATAGATGTGGTCTTTGTAGGACCCCAAGCATCTGTATGTACTATTTCTAGCACATTCTCACTAACATGCTTGTCATGCGAAAACGATTATCTTGACTGTTTACCAAATTGACATGATGCACATACCTTTTGCATCTCTACAAGCTTGAAATTTGGTAGTCCATAGACAATCTCCTTTGCGTGCATCAATTTCAACCTTTGCAAGTTTGCATGTCCAATCCGTTTGTGTCATATCTCTATATCAACAATAACTCCTGCACCTTTTGCAAACATGGTTGCATTCATTTCATGAATTTCCATAGTTAAGGTAAACATTCTACCCACTTTGTTTCCTTTGGCAATCAATCCTCCATCCCATTTGTATTCTTTTACATATAACCCATCAGCATTGAGCCTGACTTGTAATCCTTGGTCAACCATTTGTCCAACAAAAACCACATTCTTTGTTATATTTGGAACATGCAGCATATCAACAAGGTGTTTTACCTTCCCATCCTCCATATACCATGCTATATTTCCTATATGCTCGATAGGGTGTGATGTGTCATCACCTGTTAGAAGGTTTCTTCACATTTCTTGTACATGCAAGTTATCTGTTTTGATGCAAACTTTTGGGACTGATGTTCCAAAGCCCTTGATGGTTCTGAATACATTAATGGGAACCTAAAGTAGTCTTTTAAGCATCCTTGGAGTTAACTTTGCAGGAGTAGAGTAGGTTTTATGCAACACTAGCTCATCTCTTGAACATACCCATCCATCTCCTCACAAGATCTACCATGAATCCTTCTTAAGAACAACTTTATAACCATTTGATACAAAATTACAAATGGAAAGCAATTCTTCTTCATTTTTGGAACTCAAAGGACATTAGAAAATTGTGAAATTTCCACTTGTTGCTGTCTTTAAATCAATTTTGCCAAAACCTAAAACATGAAAATCATGAACATCTATGATAGTCACCCTTCTACGTGTAAAGTTAGTAAGGGAACGAGAAAACCTTCTTGCAACCTATCATATGCTTAGTAGCTCTAGATTATAATGCAGAAGGATTTTCAAATACTCTATTTAATGATGCCTTATGAAATGCTATTTCTTCAATATTGACACATGCATAATATCATTCATTTGAAGACTTAAATTTTGAACCATCTTCAACATTATTATCTAATGCTCGTTTCTTCTCATTGAAAATCCTCTTTCCTTATTCTTATATAAAATGACCTATTGTTTTGAAATAATGGCAAATACCTTTATTTGAGGGGGATGTAGTGGACGTATTGTAGTAGAAGTACTAGAAGTAGATCTGGAAGACAATGTAGAGGAAGAATTTGAAGTGGAAGCCTTACTTTCCTTTTTTTTTAATTGATTCTTCTTGTGGTTCTTTATAGTGTCCTTTTTCTTATTTGCGTTGGATGATGATATGATAGCTTCATCATTCTCTTATATATTCTTTTATTGGTCTTTAGCTTGAAGTAATAAGAACCACAACACTTCAAATATTTCCCTATCTATTGTAGAGAGAGAGAGAAAAAGAGAAGTAACAAAAGAACGATATGCATGTGGATGTGAATTTATGAAAGTATTCATTATCTCTTCATTATATGTGATAACTCTTACATTACAAAGTTGATCATCTAAATCTTGCAATTTTAAAATAAGACATTGAACTCACTCACCAACTTTCATCCTTGTGTTGGCTAACCATCTCCTGAGATGTGATTTTCTTTCAAGACTCCTGCTTATATATAAATTCTTTGACTATAAAGAAGCCTAACGAGATGTTTTGCATCACCTCATTTGTGGAATGATATGCCTCTTGAATCCCATAGAAATCAATGTGAGTGCTTGTACATCTCTAGAATTCCATGTGGATTGCTCTTTTCTGGGATGTAACTTGATAACTTCTCTAAATCTAAATGAGACAAGGACCTCTTATTCTTCTTCTTCAGAAACCTCTCTTAACAAAATAAAATTGGAGTAGTAGGTTGCTTTGATGTGGAAGCTAAATCCTCTCAAAGTTTTGTTCACCTAGGGTACTTGCCAGTGATAGTACTACATAAGTCCTTGGAAACTAACAAGTTCATCATCATAAAACTATACATTGGATAATAAGACATTCTATCAAGCTTATCTTCTTGTTCGAATCTATCTCTAAATTTACTCATATTGATTACAACGATGTATGCCGACTATGCTCTAATATTGAATGTTGGAAGTTGTGGTAGGCCAAAATAATAATCAGGTTGTTGGGGGATTCTTGGACAAGAAGGGATTTGAGTGTTTGAAGGAGAAAAGGGAAAGAAAAGAAGAAAGATACACACTTGAAGCCTTTGCCGATTGATTATAATAAGACAAATACAATGTGAAGCACAATACAATCCAATGCTTCTGTGCAAAATCCCAGAGAGTGCTCAATTACAAAATACCAAATACCCAAGGGACTTGTTGCTGCCGGCCTCCTCTGCACCAAGCCTCCACCTTCTCCAAGCCTGCACTTGTGGACACCTTGCACCAAGCTTCCACTAAGGGGGAGAGATGGGTAACTTCTGTCGGCATGCGCACACTTCAATAAGACCTTGGGATCCTTGGGGGACTAGCTTAGCACTTCTCTGCACACTTCCTTGGTCACTCTTCATGCACACCTTGCACTTCACTTCAGTGCGTCGCACACTGTGTGTCTCTTGCACTTCTCTCTCTTGCCTAGCTTAGACTATGCTTACTCTTGCTTACACTTGGAATTGTCCAAGAATAGTCCTTACCTTGATTTGAGTGTCGATTCACGTACGCTCTGAACTACAAGAGTATCTTGGTGCTCACTTGGATGTCCCAAGATAGTCTCCACAAGTGGCAGCCAACGAATCCTCATTTTGTCCTGTAGTTTAGACTAAAACAAAAATTTTAATTGGGGGCCATACTTTCACTTCTGCGTACGCTACCGCTTCACATACCTTCACATTTTCCTTTTAAGTCTTCACTTTTGCACATAAGAGAGGGCTCACCTGAACCTTCCAAAACACTTTAAAAAACACTTTGAACCTTAGGGAAATTAGAGAAATACCTCTACAACCTGCAACCCACTTTCTCCAATTTACCCTTTGTGGACAATTAAGTGTGCACTACCTATGCACTTTGACACCTGCACTTTAGCACTTTAGCACTTTAACTTTGCACTTGTTGACTTTGACCTTGACGTTGACTGCATTTGACTTTGACCATGGTTGACTTTGACCAATATGACTTTTATGGGCTCAACAGTTGCCCACCACCTAATGTACTCTTCGTCCCGTAGAGTGACAGCCAAAACTTCAGTAGAGCAGAGAGGACTATTGATTCCTTGAGAACATCCGCTCCTCCAAAACAGCATTCTTGAAAACCAGAATGTGGACAATATGTATGAAGAGCATGTGGAATGAAAAACCATAGCAAGGCAAATGGTAGTGAATATTAGTGACAGTGAAGGGGATATATGAGTGGAGAGGCAATGAAGTGGAAAAAGGGCAGGGGAAGAGGTTAGGAGGTGGAGGTTTGAGTTTTGTGGATGTGGGTTGGGGAATCTATAGTGGACAGTGGGTGGGAGTTTAAGGAGGACTGGGACAAGTATAGGGTGAAAAGGGAAGAGGAAGGGAAAGTGTAAAAGAAAAAACATAAACTGTAGAGGAATAAATCAAACAATGTCAGTGAAATAGAAATACTTACAACTGCAGAAATACACAATTAAATAACCAGACAAGACATCACAGGAAGAACCGATAAGCAAAATCGCATATATATATATATATATATATATATATATATATATATATATATATATATATATATATATATATATATATATATATATATATATATATATATATATATATATATATATATAGCAGAATGAGATACAACGATAGCCTTGAAAAGGCCTGAAATACATGAAAGTGCCATGGAAATGGCCTGAAGTATAGGAAAGAGCCTCTAAACTAAAGAAGGGTAAAGGAAAAACAGGAGGTCGAACTAGATGAATGCAAAGAGGTATAGCCTTGAAGAGCAAAATAAGGCATAGCGACCAAAAAGGTATGAGAGGCTGCTACATAGGTAGTAGAAACGACCACTAGTGGGCGGTGTCGGGCTGGTGTCCTGGGTACGAGGGAGAACCCCCCACATGGGGAGCATCTCTAGGATGGGGAGGCAGGTCTGGCGATAATGGGGGGGATGATAGCTGCCTGCTCCATACAAGCAGCAACCATGCTCCGATAACGGAGCAAATGGTCGCGCTCGCGTAAAACCAGCCGACAAGCGGGGCTGTCGCAGATGCCCAAAGAAGCTCACTATTGCATCTCCAAAAGAGCCCGATTCGTAGAATCGGCCTCATCCCGGAACCTGTCCCGCTCCTGCTGAAGTGTCCTTGTAGTGGCTAGAGAAGATTGCCACTGTGCAGTAGCTGAAGCATGTATGCGCTCGATCAGAGAGGCATACTGGCGATGTAGTGCAGCTGTCGCTCTAACCAAATCGAGTGATAGGCATGCGGCATCTGCTCCATCTAGGGTCACTGTGCTCGCATCTCAGAGTAAGTCTAGGAAGGGGGGGTCCACTGAAGGTGGTGGAACGTCATCACGTGAGGGACGCGGGGCCGCGTGTGATGAGGAAATGGGGCTGACGGCGCGAGGTGGAGACTGATGGGGTTGGGAATGGGAAGGCGGGGCAGATGCAGAGTCGACAGAAAGAGGAGGGGAAGGTGGTAAGGATGGGGGAAGAAGCGGTGGTGGGGCTATCTGGTCGACAAGGGGGCTAGCGTGGGCTGTGTCGGGGGAGTAGGTTGCAGTCCGAGGGCATACCGGACGAGTGGATGGGGTGGAGGAAGTAGGGGGGAAGGCTAATGGGCGAGGGAGAGGTGATATTGATCGCATGGAGAGGAGGGGGAGCGACGGGAGGGGTGGCAAATGGGGCTGGTGTGACCTGACCACGCAAATGAAATAGCTAACCCAGGAGAGGGGCTGAATAGACCGAAAAAGATCTAGAACCTTGGGATAGGGCCTCATGGAAGCGTCGGCATCGTAGCTAGAAAGAAGTAAACATGACGAAGGCATAGGGGTAGGGCCGCCCATGGACAAAGCAATAGAGGGGATCGGCTATACGGATGTTGGAAATCGGCTGGTGGGAAGCTGGGCTGTGGAAAAGGAAATGGAAGATGAATGCCTACAAGAGCTGCACCATCTTGTGGGAGGCTCTAGAAGGGCTAAACATGTGAGTGCAGAAAGGGATAGTCTCTTATCGAGAGAGAGCTGAATAAAGGAAAGGAGGTGGCCGATATGTGGTCAAGGAAGAACCAATACCAGCCGCAATGGACTGGGGGGATATAGTACCAGAAGGGAAATGGGGAAACGAAGTGAAGGCCAAATAAATATCCTGACCCTCAGGCGCCGACCACATGATCGAAGCCAGATGATGAATACCCTCCATGAGTAGTTAATCCTCAGTGAAGAGTTCGAATAGGGTGTAATCGGGGAGGGTGGGGTGAAGACAGAGGCGAAGGGAAGAAGATGGAATGGCGAAATCAAAAGTGCATGCCTGCTGGGAGCAAGCCGAGCCCGAGTCATTCATAGCACGCACCGAAAGGGATGGCGGAATGGTAGGTCGAACCGTGGAAGGCTCGGGGAAGGGGAAACCAGGTGGGGGACGTGAAGGGCTATACAAAGATGAGGTGGAGAGTGAGTGGATGGAAAAGGCTGGGGCAATGAGATGTGAGGGGGCAATCGGGGGTATGATCGGGGCTGGAAGACTGGTGGGTGGAGCAGAGGGGGTATGAAATACCTAGGAATTTGACTGAGGCAGACCTAGTGTAGAGGGTGAGAGCTCCGAATACTCCTCGGTAGCCTTGGAAGAAGCCAGTTGGGGTACTAAGGCAGCCATGCTCCTAGTCAATGCGAACGGCACAATAAGCTAATGCTTTGGAATGAAGACGAAAGGTCAGGAATGCATAGAGTCAATGCTAAACACTCTAAATGTATAAATTGACCAAAAAGGAGTCAAAAATCAGATTGTACATGATGCGAAACCCTAAGAACGACCTTAAAAACATAGAAACAGATAAGGTTAGAGAGGGGAATGATAAGGTTAGAGAGGGGAATGATGAAATTTATAAAATACAAAGACAGAAAGAAAGAAAGAAATAGTTAGAGAAATGAAATATAGAAAAAATAATGAAAAAAAAAATAAACACAAAAATAAAAAAATAAAAAATAAAAAATAAAAAGGAAAATAAAAATAAAGAAAAAATAGAAAAATAAAATAAAATAAAAATAAAAAGAAAATAAATAATAAAATAAAATAAAATAAAATAAAAAGAATCGTACCTGATAATACACTCCACGCGGGGGGGGGGGGGGGGGGGAGGGGTGGGGTGGGGGGCTGCGGAGAGCTGCATGCCGGTGGGCGGAGAGCTGTGGGTGGGCAGGTGGGCAAGTGGGGGGGGGGGGGGCAGGGGGGGAAGGGGGGAGGGGAGGGGGGGAAGGGGGGGGGGGGAAGGGGGGACGGCGGGTGAGGGGCTGCGGAGAGCTGCGGGCGAGCGGGCGGAGAACTGTGGGTGGGCGGGTAGGGAAGGAGGGGGGGGGGGGGGGGGAAGGGGGGGGAGGGGGGGTGGGGGAAGGGGGGGGCGGTAGGTGGGGGCTGCAGAGAGCTGCGGGTGGGTGGGGAGGGGGGGAGAGGGGGGGAGGGAAGGGGGGGGGGGGGGGAAGGGGGGGGGGAGGGATGGAGGGGAAAGGGAAGGGGAAGGGGAGGGGGGGAAAGAATAGGGGAAGAGGGGAGTACGGGAGAGATTTTTTTTCGCTCGAAAAAGTCCCTAAGGGGGCCTTTTTTTGGGGGAAAATATCAAGAATTAAAGAAAAATAGAGAAATTTTGTCAAAAAATCTCCAAAAAATCCATAAAAATTCTAAAAAAATTCTCAAGAAATATGCTACGAGTGTATGCCAATTTCCTCCCTCAAAATCACATAGAGCTTCTAGTGGAAAAATTCTAAAAGTGCGTGAAGAATTCCAAAAAATTCCAAACATTGTATTTTTGTTGAGGACTATGAAAGGGTTGCTAAAATTGCTAAGAACTTAAAGAACAAACATGAAAAAATGTAGAAACAACTAAAACTTGAACAAAAAGAAAATAAGAGGGCTATGTACAACCTGGATAGATTTTGCAGTTCCAGGTGATCCATACTTCTTCGAGTGTGTTGATGGTAGGCTTTGAGCCTTGAAATGTTGACCAGTGGCATGGCCTCTCCTTTCAGTGTCTCTAACTCCACAACACCCCAATTCAGCATTGTTTTAACTCGATAAGGTCCTTCCAAGTGTGGAAGCCATTTTCCTCTCACTTGTGTTTGAAGATGAGGTCTATGGAGAAGAACTAACATGCCTGGCTCTATGTGGCTGTTCCACAGATTTCAATCATGTGCCTCCTTCCTCTTCATCTGAGTCTCTATCAATTGTTTTGTTGCTAGTAGACGAATCTCCTCCACTTTATGTAGGGCCCCAAGCCTCTAAGAGACATCACAATCTTTCTTTCCCTACATGAATGCTACTTTAGGTGATCCATGTAAAAATTCAAAGGGCTCAATTGGCAATATGCCATAAATCAATTGGAATGGAGAATATCCGGTGGCCTCTTTGTAGGCCAACCTGTATGCCCATAGGGCACCTTGAAAAGCAATGCCCGAGGAAGTGGGCTGTAACATACATTCCTTCCTTAACATGGAAATTAATACCTTATTTGTTGATTCAGCCTATCCATTAGCTCTTGGATAGTAGGCACAAGAAGTTCTATGTAGAATTCTATACCTGTTGAAAATTTCCTGTAGGACCTTATTCACAAAATGAGTACCTTGGTCTCTACAAATTTCAAGTGGACATCCAAACCTGCAAATGATGCTAGTGTAAATGAAATCAACAATAGTTTGGGTAGTGCAGTCAGGAGAGGCAATAGCTTCAGCCCACTTTGTTGCATAATTGGTGGCTATCAATAGATACTTATCTCTTTTTGGAATCGATGGAGGGTAGATGGGCCCTATAAAATCTAGTCCCCACTTCTCAAATGGTTGCCACGCAGTGGAAATAAGTTCCTCCTTGTGTCCAATATGTTGTTGTAGGTATTCCCCTTGATAGGCATTCCTGGGGCTCATGACCAGCTTTCTTGCATAATTGACAAGTCACACTTAATAGAGGACATTCACTTACTATATGACCTTGCTTGCTGCACATGGAACACCAAAGTCCACTCTTGATGCCACCCCCTTTGAGTTCCTGCAGCTCCTATCGCAGTTGGTTCAATTCCTCTGCTTGGGCCTCCTCCTCCTTTTGGAGCTTTAATGCTTCAATCTCCCTTCTCAACTGAGTAACAACATTCTCCTCCTCTTTGGGGGGCTTATTCCTTTTTAAGCCCTCCATCTCCTTCCTTAGTTGGATTACTGGATCTTCCATTTCTGTAGAATATGGTAGTTGAGATGAAGTTTCTCTGTACTGTTGTCTTACCTGTTCCAATCGTGTAGCTCTGTTGATGAATTCCTCTATGGAGGCTGTAGGTAACACTAATTCCTTGATTTTACATTGGGTGGTCACTAGAAGTGGCTTGGCCAACCCTTTCTTAACAAAAAAATCATGTGGTGGGTCTGGTAATTTAGCCATTAGTGCCTTGGCCCTAGTCACAAACTCTGGGAACTTTTCACCTAGACCTAATCTCAAATTCTCTAATTCCTCAATGATGATCTCTGCAGTACTTCCATGCCAAATTTGATTTTTGAATGCATCTTTCTAAAGGTCCCAAGTTGTTAAATGGTTCTCCGCAAACAGGCTGAACCATTTATTAGCTAATCCTTCTAATGTGGTAGGGAAGAGTATCAAAAAGGCATCCTCCCTACCCATGAAGCCTCTAGTTTTGCATAGTGACAAAAACCTTCTAATATGCTTGTCCAGATCTTCTTGAGCTAGGCCTTTGAAAGAAGGAAATTTTATATTTAATCTTGATAGTAAGGTTTCACTTTCTACCTGACCAGCCATGCTCCTTACTGATGAAGTTGATGAAAGTGGACTAGATGATCTTCTAACAGCCTTTCTTCTTGTTTGCTTGCAGTTGACCCTCAATGTTTGGGACCGGGTTGCGGTCATGGGCTGTTTATAGTACTCTTAGTATGAAATAATTGATAAGAATGTGTACCTCATAGTCCACTGAAGTAGTACTGTCGACACTTGAATATTGCTTCTCCAACTCCAATATATCTTCTCCTATGCTCAAACCTCCTTGGACGTCCCACCGTGCGTGCGAAATTCTGTTGGGGGATTCTTGGACAAGAAGGGATTTGAGTGTTTGTAGGAGAAAATGGAAATAAAAGAAGAAAGATACACACTGGAAGCCTTTGCGGATTGATTATAATAAGACAAATACAATGTGAAGCACAATACAATCCAATCCTTCTCTGCAAAATCCTAGAGAGTGCTCAATTACAAAATACCAAATACCCAAGGGACTTGTTGTTGATGGCCTCCTCTGCACCAAGCCTCCACCTTCTCCAAGCCTGCACTTGTGCACACCTTGCACCAAGCTTCCACTAAGGGGGAGGGATGGGCACCTTCTGTCGGCACGCACACACTTCAATAAGACCTTGGGATCCTTGATGGACTAGCTTAGCACTTCTCTGCACACTTCCTTGGTCACTCTTCATGCACACCTTGCACTTCACTTCTCTGTGTCGCACAGTGTGTGTCTCTTTCACTTCTCTCTCTTGCCTAGCTTAGTCTACGCGTACTCTTGCTTACACTTGGAATTGTCCAAGAAAAGTCATTGCCTTGATTTGAGTGTCGATTCACGTACGCTCCTAAGTGCAAGAGTATCTTGGTGCTCACTTGGATGTCCCAAGATAGTCTCCACAAGTGGAAGCCAATGAATCCCTGTTTTGTCCTGTAGTGACTTTAGACTAAAACAAAAATTTTAATTGGGGGCCATACTTTCACTTCTGCGTACGCTCCCGCTTCACATACCTTCACATTTTCCTTTTAAGTTTTCACTTTTGCACATAAGAGAGGGTTCACCTGAACCTTCCAAAACACTTTAAAAAACACTTTGAACCTTAGGGAAATTAGAGAAATACTCTACAACCTACAACCCACTTTCTCCAATTTACCCTTTGTGGACAATTAAGTGTGCACTACTTGTGCACTTTGACACCTGCACTTTAGCACTTTAACTTTGCACCTGTTGACTTTGACCTTGACCTTGATTGCATTTGACTCTGACCATGGTTGACTTTGACCAATATGACTTTTATGGGCTCAACACAGGTGTTTAGTCAAGATCTTTCCAACACTTGATCTCTATCACATAAGACTCCTTGACTTAATCAAAAGATATGAATGACAATAGAATAAAGAAAAGAAAAACATAAAAGTGTGGCAATTGAGTGCTCGGAAAAACACTCTTTAAATGCAAAATGTCAATTTGCAAATATGTCTAAGGATAAAAAAAATAAATTTAGGTTGAATGTAAATGGAAGTTGAGGTACAAAATGTAGTGAGAGAGTTCCTAAGAGGTACTTTGTGAGTGGATACATGCAATATGAAGATAAAGAACTATCAAAAATAGTTATTATTATTAACCCTAGTGTGAAAGTAGGACTTCTCTAATCTTGAGGAGTAGCTATGGTATCTTCCTATGAAATGGTAGGTAAGGACTTTGTACAATAGAAATGCATGAAGAAAACCGAAGTTGGGAAGTTTATAGTCACAAAATCAGCATTCACACATGTATGTGAGAAGAAGATAGTCTTGTGCTAAATAGATAGAATTTTTAGTCATTAATGATGTATCATAGCCATACCTCTCCATCTTCTTCTTCTCCCTAGTAGCTCTTTTGATGGTTTCTTGAGAGCACTTTGCAACATTCCTCAACTCTTCTATCTTGGCCATGTGTTTGAAGTTCCATGAATTTATTTCCTTCTAAGGAGTCTTTTGATCATCTTGAGAATCACGTGATGCTTCAAGTCTACATGAAATCTTGCTTAAGAGCACTAGAAGGTCTTCTAGGCCATATGGTTGCTTGATCTTCCTACAATCATTTTCAAACCATGGTTTTTCTCATCAAACACAACATCACCATTGACTATAAAACCTTTTTTATTAGGGATATATAGTCTATAACCTTTCTCATTAATATCATATCCTATAGAAATACACTTCTTTGCCTTAGGTTCTAATTTACCTCTGATTTCAGATGGTTTATGTACAAATGTCTTGGAAAATAGAAAACTCTCACAAGAAGATTCATAAAAACATAAATTGGATCACTCAAACCATGTTCAAACAAGGGTAGAAGTGCTCATAATTTGGTAAAAGATGGGAAAACATCTTATTGCACCACTGGAAAGTAGGTGTGGAGAGCTTTCGAATGATATAACACTACACGACTTGCTTATAGATTGGCCCTCAAAAGTTAAATGCTAATTATATTTCTCGATAGGCTTTTCACCAAGAGCTAGAGGCCCACTTACAATTCACACTTTTCATACATACAAGTTGCGTGTTGGAAATTTGTGCCTAAATTTTTCACAAAAATCATGCTTTTTTTGGAGCCCTAGGCCCAAAGTACATAAGGTGAAGGTCCATGGAACACATAATTACTCAATTTAGAGAGCAAGCCTTGCGTTTGGCTCTATGGAGGCCTCTCTTCAACCTTGGAAGGAATTGGAGTTATGGTTTCCTTCGTCTTCAACAAGGAGAGCAATAGCCAAGGTTTATGATTTTTCCTCTATATCAAGGAGGTCATGAACTTGGATCTTATTTATACTTTTACAAGATCATCTACATGTCATGGAGATTGTGATGTTATGAAGATATGTTCTAGATTAGTGCATTTATTTGCAATCCTTATGTTTCTTTGTAACATACATGTACTTCATATTTTGGAATTTATGGCATATTTACTCCATCTCTCTATGACTGTTTATTCACTCTCATGTCTTTATTTCATTTTTATCTCGATATTCATTGTGACCGTTCAAAACCAACAATTGGTATCAGAGTAGGTGGAAATATTGCACGTAGGATGTGTGAGAATAGTGCAATATCTAAAAGAATAAGAGCAATAAGGCAAACACAAATCAAGCTGAGTTCATTATTTAGCAAGTGGCAACAATTCCCCAAAATAGGCAATTGTCAAAAGCTTTCTAGATACATGAACAAATGGAAGTTAGCTCCAAGTGGGGGTCACATGAGTCCTATTTGATTGTACAAGGAGCCATATATTTTGCAAATGATTTTAATAAGTCATATTCAAGTCTTATATCAAATGTTTCAAGATTTGCAAGATTATTAGGATATGTAACTATGAGAACAAGGACGGGAAATAGATCAACACTCCGAACCTTATGATGGACAAGATTTCACCTTCTTGTATTTCTCTGTGTATTTTTTGATAGGTTTAGTTGAGAGTATATAAACGATACTTGAGATGATTGACCAACCTTGACAATTAAGGATGCATATTTGAGTCTATACACTATCATATGGCATCCCATGCATATGTCTCCATCCTTCCAACTAGCACTTGGTTCAAAAGAGTAGGATGTTTAAGGTCTCTTTGTGATGTGTGTTTGGGAAAAACGCATCATGATAGGGCCCTTGTGTGTGTTGGTGGAAGTTGCATGACACCACATGGCAGTTAATTTCAAAAGTGTATAGGTACCTACATCAAAAAATGTTTCAACCAAGAAATATACCTATCTTGACATATACCCCTTAAGTCATAGTAGTAGGGGACTATCGGAAAATAGGCAACATTCCACAAGGAGGTTCATAAAAAAATTGGAGCGATCAAACCATGGTGAAACCAAGGCTGGAAATGGTCGAAATTTGGTAAAAAATGGGTAAACATTATATTGCACCATTGGAGATTACTCTTCAAGAGATTTTTGTTGGAGATAGATGTCTGCTAATATGAAGGCAAGGAAGACCCATCTTTGAAATGAGTTCAAGTAGACAGAGACTCCAAAACAAACCATCATTGAGTTTGTTACAAAGGTCAACGAGGTTATTGATCAATTGGCACCCATTTGAGAGATAATTGAAGAAGAGGCCATCATGAGGCAAATTCTCAATGGGATTAGAGGTGACAAGCAATGAAAATCTTTCACCACATCCTATGATCTCATCACGGATGTGCAAACTCTAGACTTCAACGTCTTTCTTGGTAAACTCTTCAATCAACAGGCGAACAGTAGCATAAAGGAAGGGAACTCCTATCATAGTAATTCAACTAGTGCTCTATATGTAGTAAAAAGGACAAGAAGCAAAAATGTAAGAAGATGGAAGAAGATGAAGAGGAGACTTCCCAAGCCAACTTTGCAAGCAAGAGCAAGTGGAAAGGGAGCCAAAACATGACAAGACTAAAGGCCAAAATGTTCAATCTTGTGCCATTTGTCATAAGACCAACCACACCAATAAGAATTGTTGGTTCAATGGGAAGACCTAGAAAAGAAGTGGAAGAGGTGGATATGGAAGCAATAGAGTCAAAGGTGGACATAACTTCAACAATAACAATAGAGGCCATAATAGAAGAGACTACAACAATAATTCTAAAGATCAACAACATGAAGATTCATTTTCCTTGATGAATCTAAGCCATAAGGAAGGTAAAGAAGATGATCATTTATTATACATAGATTTAGGATGTTGAAATCATGTTGTAGAAAACATAGCTCTCTTATCTGATTTGGAAAGTCCAAAGCATAGACATGAAGTTCAAACAGAGGATGCCACAAAGCATAGTGTGAAACAAATGTGATGCATGTCATATTGGGAAGGCACAAAGACAACCATTCAACAAAAAAGGCTACATCCACAACAACTTATTGGACCTAGTACATATAGGTATATGGACTATTCTGTACTTTATCAAGAGAAATAGTGAATTGTTTGATTGCTTTAGAAAGTATATAGCACATTTGGAGAATCATACGCGTAGATCACTCAAGAAGCTTAGATCTGATGGAGGGGTCTCCAAAGATTTTAATGAGTTCTTGTAGGATAAAGGTATCAAAAGGTAAGTGACTACCAGGTACTCTCCTCAATTGAATGGAATTAAGGAGAGAAGAAATAAGACATTGGTTGGATGAGCCAGAACAATGCTTGAAGAGAAGTGGTTGCCACATTATCTATGGGCAGAGGCTATTTCAACTACTCTGTACCTTGTCAATAGACTACCATGAAAATCAATCCAAGGTATGAATCCTTATCAAGCATGGTATGGAAGAAAATCTAGTCTTGCACATTGCAAGGTGTTCGGGTTTTTAGCTTATGTTCATGTACCTAAAGAAATAAGAGGTAAGCTAGATGAAAGGACAACAGACGTAGTGTTTATTGGGTAAGACTCAACTCAAATGGGTTATAGGTTCTATAATCCTTCACAAGAAATTTACTACAAGTAGAGACGTTGTGTTTGAAGAACACAGGTCTTGGTACGATGAAGACAAAAAAAAGGTAACTCTACAATATGATCTTGATTCTAAATCTCATCAATTAGGAAGCAAGCATGATACACATGTCTAGGATCCAAGAAGTGATACAAATGATGAACAAGATGAAAATGAAATGGATTACAAGCTATGGAATTCAAGAGGCAAAGCAAAGATGTAAGAGTGTGGAGAATGCTCCAAGAAAGCACCTAAAAGATCAACAAGGGAGAAATGAGAACCAGAAAGGTATGGATATGATTCCACATTTATTACAAATCATTCAATCTACTTGGAAAAGGACTAAATTTTAGAGGAACCCTCAACCTATGAAGAGGCAAAGGGAAACCCTAGTTGGGAAAAGGCCATGAAAGAAGAAATAGATGCATTGAAGGAGATTGAAACTTAGGATAAGGTTCCAATGTCACCCAATCAAAAGGTAATTGGTTGTAGATGGGTATATAAAGCTAAAAGAAACTCAGATGGATTGGTTTGCAGGTACAAGACAAGATTATTTGCCAAAGTATGCTCACAAACACATGGTATAGACTATGAGGAAACATTCTCAACAGTTGCAAAGATGACTACAATAAGAAAATTGATAAGTGTAGCTACTGCAAAAAATTTGGAGACTCCTCCAACATGATGTGAAAAATGCATTCCTAAATGGTTGGATGAATGAAGAGGTATACATGTCACAACCACCATAATTTGAAAAGCCTAATCATACATCTTATGTTTGGAAACTCAAGAAACCATTGTATGGATTGAAACAAGCTCTTAGAGCTTAGAATTATAGGTTGGTTACATACCTTCAAGCTCAAGGGTTCAAACGTGCAACATAGATCATTCTCTATTCATCAAAAGGGATCACAATGAGGTTATCTATCTATGTGTATATGTAGATGATATTATTGTGACATGTGATGATCTGAATGGCGCTCAAAGGATCAAGAGACAAATACAAGAGGAGTTACGAATCATTGACTTAGGTGAGCTCACATGTTTCCTAGGTATGCAAGTGATTTATATAGATGAAGGGATGTGTCTAAATAAGAAAAGATACATTGAAGACCTACTTTTCAAGTTTAGAATAAAGAACACAAAGCTTGTAGGTACACCTTTGGAACTGAACCATAAATTGTGTTTATCAAGGTGAGCAGATTGATGATCATAAAGAGTATCAAAGCTTAGTTGGTAGCTTGATATATGCTACTCAGATAAGACCAGACATATCATATAGTTTTGGAGTGCTTAGTCCATTCATGCACTCACCTAGAAGGCCACACATGGATGTTGCAAAGAGAGTACTCAATTACCTCAAAGCGATACTTAAGGAAGGTATCTATTATTCTAACTCTTCGGGTTTAGATATCAAAATCTATCGTGATGCAGATTGGGGAAGAGCAAAGGATGATAAAAGAAGTACCTCTGGATACGTAGCATGTGCAGGTTCAAAATTGGTGTTATGGAGTTCAAAGAAGCAACCAATATCTTCATGTGAAGTAGAATATAGAGGTCTAACTATTGCAACTCAAGAAGCAATATGGCTCAACGAATTGTACTCATGTTTGGGACTTGTAAGTTCCAAACCTCACTTCCTTGGAGGTAATGTAAGTTCCATGCATTTGGCTGCAAATCCAATTTTTCATGCAAAGCACATAGAAGTCCATTACCATTTTGTAAGAGAGAAGCTTATGGCAAAGGAAATTGACATTTCATCTACTCAAAAGCAAATAGCAAACATGATGAGAAAGGCACTTGATGGGATAAAGCTTTGTAGATTCAAAGATATGGAAGGTATTCAACCTATTAGAGAATGAAGATTCAGGCATACTTTAGCTTGAGGGGGACCTGTTGGAACATCAAGCTTTTTTTATGCTTGAGGTGGATATTCTCTACATCAAATCCATTATTTGGATGCTATGGATATGCCTTGAAGAATAGCACTTATGTGCACATATTTTCTTTGTATTAATTGGTTGATCACTTATGATCATTTCTTGTAGTGTTCAAGGTATTTAACTTTGTAGAAGAAATGATCAAAATGCCTAAAAGCCATAAATTAGAATGGTTGAGATTGATTCTCAATCAATCAATCCAAAATTAGATTTGATTTAAACTCTCTTCTCCTAGATTGCAGGAAAATATTCTCGTCAATCTAAACTGACAAACAAGCCTAATTTTAAATTCAAATTCATGGAGAAAAGGTGTGGCCATATCCTCAATCATCTATATAAAGACTCCACAACATTTTTACATTAAAGATATTGATGATTTGAAGCAATACATTTGCTCTTTGCTCATTGCTTGGTGCCATTTCTATTCTATGCTCATTCTTCCTCAGACTCAGTCAACTTCCAGAAAGATGCTCTCTCTATAGAGCTCCAAATCCAGTGTTTAAACCCTTATTCGAAAGGTACTATTGTCTTGGTTAGGTATAAAAATTTTCAAGTCATTTGGTTAATTAATTTTAAAGAAATTCAAGTTACACCGTCTCAGGTTCATTCACTATACATCACTGAAAAGTCGGGATGACACTAGTTTAGTGCTAAGTTGATTGCCACTTCTATAGTTGTTATAAATTAAGGATTTTATGAAATTTAGAAATTCAATGCTATATATGACACTACCTTAAGAGGAATGTTTCCATTTGTTACTTGTGCTGACTGCTCTAAGTGTTTGAAGTCACAACTTCCATTCCTTTTTAGAAGGTTTTTGGTGAGCTATTCAAGGTGCAAGTTATCTATATTGCATCAACTTGTTCTTGTTGATGTTCCAAAGTACCTCTTGGGTTTTATTGCACTAACCAAAGGCTTACAAGATCTACTTTACATATCCATAGATCAAGGGCTACTCCTATGCTAGTTTGTTGGATCAACTTCACCACTTGACAACTCAACTTTCCAAGCCCCTCCAAGCTGCTCCATCTTCTTTCAGCTATTACTATTTAGCTATTACTAATTAGATATTACTAATTAACTATTATGAATTATCTATTATGAATTATATATTATTAATTAGTTAATAATAATTAGCTATTACTAATTATCTATTTTAGCTATTACTAAGTAGCTATTACTAATTAGCTATTACTAATTAGTTGTTGATAATTAGCTATGACTAATTAGCTATTACTAATTAGCTATCATTAATTAGCTATTACTAACTAGCTACTAAAAACTTGGTATTACTAATTAACTATTAATTAACTATTATTGATAAGCCATTACAAATTAGCTATTAGAAATTAGCTATTACTAACTAGCTATTACAAACTAGCTATTACTAACTAGCTATTACTAATTAACTATTAATCAGCTATTACTAATTAGCTATTATACATTAGATGTTACGAATTAGTTATTACTAATAAGGTGGTTCTAATTAGCTTGTTACTAATTAGCTATTACTAAATAGCTAGTTCTAGGTTAGTTGCTAATAATTAGTTATTACAAATTACCTTGTTACCAATTAGCTATTACTAAGTAGCTGATTCTTTAATAATTCTTAGTAATAACACTAATCCCACTTGTTTCATTGAGCTAAGAAGCTAGTCACACCTCAATGGGAACACGATTCTTTGATAATTGTTAGTGGTAACACTAATCTCATTTGTTTCATTGTGGTAAGTAGCTACTCGTACCTCAATCGAAATAGTTGCTAACAATGTTGATGCTGCATACAACATGGAGCTTTGGGCTACTGAGAATGTTGGATGTACATTCGCCGAAAGTAAAACTTATGCCCAATCTTCATTATCAAAAGAGAGAGAGAGAGAGAGAGAGAGAATATTCCATCATTCTTGCAAACCTAGTCTTCAATGAATATCAATGTCGATCCCTATACAGTTGACCACATGCATGATACGGAGTCCACACAAATCGACTTTGATAGTGGTTTAGACCAAATGATGGAGAATGTTCTTGATCCTGTTAGCAGCTTAGATATTCATCTAGCTAGTCACAACTCTGTAGTTGATAAAGAGGTTCCTCTTTCTATCCACATGTCTATGGCTTGTCCATTTGAATATAGTCTAGGGTCTGCCTTTAACCTAGGTGACATCCCCCAATGGGATCTTCCGCCATTGTTTGATCTAGATACTCATCCAAATCAAGTTCTTCCTTCAAATACTAATCTTTCAAAGAATGTTCCTCTGCCAACTAATGATCCCTTTGTTTGTTCAAACAAAGATCATCCATACAAGCAAGAAAAATATTGTAAGCTAGCCTTAGTTTTTGACATGTGTGGATCCCCAACAAAAGTTGTACAAGATGTACAAGAGAATTCCACTCTAGCGCAGTTAATGGAAAATACAAAAAGAAATTTGCAAGCACCTATGAAAGGGATAGAAGAATCCAAGCCATTTGCACCCAATTACAAGGTGACAAATACTCGATCGCACCTAAATGGAGGCTTTGTACCTGATATTGAGGATCGTTTGAAAGCATAGTACCTGGGTTCACCCTCTTAAATCACTCACCTTTGTAATGGTACTAGCCGCACATGTGGCATCATCCAAATCCGTTAGCTATCATTGCATTTTGTAATCAGCCTATTTTGTATTGACGTTATTAAAATATTATGTTCTCTATGCTTCATATTCTTTACCCTGTACATATTTGATAGCTCAACTGTCATTGATTCTAACAATGTTTGGCTTTATGTTGGATGAAGAATAAATAGTTTCTCTTCTATGCTTCATATTATAGACCTCTATGCAATTTTTGATCGATGAAACGTGTCATTGATTGTAAGTTGTAACGATGTTTGTCTTATAGGTGAGATAAAGAATAAAATTTTATCCACAACTACTGCAAAATATAATGTTCCAGGCTTAGCAAGTCAATGTGAGACTATAACAGAAATTGAGCAGAAAGTATCAGTTTTGACTCAAATTGATCTTATTTCAACTGGTACGTGTCCTCCTTCAACTCAAACTGATTGGATTTCAACTCGAACATGTCTTGTTTCAATTTAAAGTGATCCTATTGCAACCGAAATTGAGTAGAACTATCAATTTTAAGCCAAACTAATCATGTTATAGTGTCTACCTTACAAGAGACGTAAGAGCCTAAACAACATGCAAGTCAAAAACAAGAAAGAGGCATCATGTGGTAATAGAACCTGAACTTATTGAGATAGAAAGGGACCCCCAAAAGATTAGACATGGCCTGACAGAGGAGGAGATACAAGAACTGAAACATGTTCACAAGGATTTATAGCCTAGGGCTTTGATTTTGGAAGTTGACATATTTATGAACATCAGAAGGAACCAAGATTTTCTTGAAAGTAAGCCTTTTTTATGATGGTGCCTTGAACATTTCAATGTTTGGATTTGGAGTGCCCAAGATATAGATGAGGTCAACAAATATATTGATACAATCTTTCGAGAGTTCAAAAAGCAATTTATGGGTATTTGAGAGAAGGATCGATGTTTATGGAATTTTGCAATCATGTTGAAGAGATTGAAACATTTCTAAGATGTGAATGTAGAGTACAACCCTAAGAATACATTAATAGCTGATACTATTGCGTAGAGGTTATTTTACAACATTCAAAGATATTGTCTCATGCTACCAAAGTTGACAATCAATGAAAGACATAACTATCTATCAAGAAATCTCTGTGGGAACTTTGGAAATGGTTAAGAGCCACAAATCATACTGAGTATGGAGATTTTATTTATGGAGTTATTCCTATTATAAAAAGAGCTTAGCTATATATCATGGAATACATCGACAACATACTCGCTATCATAGATGAAAACACTGAGTGTGTAGATAACAAAACATTGTGTACAATCATTCTTATAGACTTATGTTAAATACTTTGATATTAAAAAGATTTATAGCTATGTTGATCCAACTATTAGTTATATTGTTCAGCTCTTCTATTTGCATGTTAACTACTTTAAGTCTATGGGTGGATTCAAACTATTCCCGTGGTACATAGATGGTATTCTCTTCCAAACTCATGCTTCCAACCTCTTGAGGAACACTTCTTCCCTTCAAACTCAAATGCTAAATTACTCTGATCATTGGATTTAAAGATCAAACCTTTACAACCATCACTTTGATCCATTTCAGGGGTGGGTGGTTTGCTCCTAGGGGGTGAATTGCCACAACCTTTTTTTTGAGAGAACAAAGAAATTAAATATGAATAAAGAAGAGTTACAAATTGTGCTAGGGGCAAGCCCTCACCAAATACAAAAAATCACTCCACCAATTGATTGAACTTCTCAGCATAGAAATGGTTACTTAAGAAACCAGTTTATAATTAATTAGTAGTCTATTTGTGTACTACACAGCTCTAGACAAAAAGGTTGTCCACTATCACATGGGTATTACAAATTCTAGGGAATACTATTGTAAATGGCCTCATAGATATCACCATTAATGGTAAACATGTCTCTGCAATTGTGGATTGGTGACATGGGTATTTTAATGCATCTTACAAGATGGGAATCCATATAAACTGGTGATCTTGTTTCTAACATCATGTAGACATTTTCTTCTAGTCTCTCATAAATAAACCCACCACATAGTATGTTCTTGAAGCTTTGAGGTTGTTCCAAAAATCCTTTACACTCTTCAAAGTGAACTATTTACCTGGTGTGCACTTTAGTAAATAGAAATATGCACCTTCATCATTGTCCTCTTTTGCATTGACTAGAAAGTTGTCGTCCACTACCAATGCATTTGATAGATTAGTTGCCATTGAAGTATTTCTATGGTGATGCACCACAGTGTGCTCTCCTTCTCGGGAGCTCCACGATGATATGATCAGAGTAGAAAACCGAGCTCCTGGGGCTGCACACAGTACTCTACACAGAGGGTGTAGAATACGCAGAAAACACAATACACAGGGAGCACGAAGACAGACTTCTTAGGTCTTACAAATGCGGTCAAACTTACAATGTGTGACTGACCAGGCCACTATATGTTTTATTAAAGAACATATACAAAGAAGTGTCGGGTGGCCATTTGGCCTTTCACATGGACACTAACGGTAACAATCTCCCACTAAAGGCCAATATGTCCAGAGTAACTGTGGGAGAAAAAATAAAGAATGATAAAGAATACCTGAGTGTTGGTAGAGCTTTAGTCAAAGCATCTGCAACATTATCTCGAGTGTGAACCTTCTCAAGAATAATGCTCTCAGTGGCTAAGCAATCTCTAATGAAGTGATACCTCACCTCAATGCGCTTGGTCTTTGCATGATAGACCGGATTCTTAGCCAAAGCAATGGCACTCTGACTATCACTGAGCAAGTGAGGTACATGTTGAGGTAAACCCATATCACAAGCAAGACGAGAAAGCCACAATGCTTCCTTACATGCCTCACTTGCTGCAACATACTCTGCTTCTGTGGTGGAAACAGCTGTACATTCTTGAAGACGAGATCTCCAGATAGCACCTCCAGCAAAATGAAAAATGTACCCTGATGTAGACTTACGATTGTCTACACAACCAGCATAGTCAGAATCTGTGTAACCAATATGCTTTCCCTCTACCTAGCATAGACACTTGTCCTTAGTGCCACTCAGATATCTCAAAATCATTTTGACCGCTTCCCAATGTTTCTTGCCAGGATTAGACATATATCTGCTCACAACTCCCACTGCAAATGCAATGTCTGGTCTCGTAGCTACCATAGCATACATGAGACTACCAACAATAGACTGATAGGGAATTTTGGTCATGAATTCCTTTTCCTCATCTGATTTGGGGCAGTCATCCTTGCTCAATTTCACATATGTGGGTAAAGGTGTACTCAATGCCTTTCCATCCTGCATATTGAATCGGTGAAGTACTTTGGATATGTACTCACTTTGAGACAAGTATATGCATCTTTTACTCCTATCACGAGTAATGCGCATGCCAAGAATATGTTTGGCATCCCCCAAATCCTTCATATCAAATGTCTGACTCAACTTCGTTTTGAGAATTGACAAATCATAAGAGGTCTTCCCAGCAATCAACATATCATCAACGTAAAGTATCAAGCATATCAAGCTGCCATCAGAACATCTCTTTGTGTAGAGACAATGATCCTCATTGCTCCGAGAATAACCTTGGGACTTCATAAAAGCATCAAACTTTTGGTACCATTGTCTAGGAGACTGTTTAAGTCCATACAAGCTCTTCTTGAGCTTACAAACTAGACTTTCCTTGCCAGGAACTACATAACCCTCTAGTTGTTCCATATAGATCTCATCTGTAAGATCTCCATGCAAGAAAGCTGTTTTCACATCCATTTGGACTAGCTCTAAGTCCTCCATTGCAACGAATCCAAGGAACATGCACAAAGTAGTCATCTTGACCACTGGAGAGAAGATTTCCTCAAAATCAACACCATGTTGTTGCTTAAAACCCTTTGCAATAAGTCGTGCTTTATATTTTGGAGAAGCACTATCTGATGTGAATTTCAGTTTGTATACCCATTTACATGGTAAAGCTTTCCTGCCCTTTGGAAAAGGTACTAAGTCCCAAGTACCATTCTTGTGAATAGAATCCAACTCATTGTTCATGGACGCTCCCACTTGACATGATCCTCTGCCTGCATAGCCTCTTTGTAGCAAGAAGGCTCACCGGCATCTATTAGCATAACAAAATCTAACCCTGGAACATATCTAGTGGATATGAGACACGTGCAGAATGTCTCAATGGTTGCTGAACAGGAACATGTGCAAAGTGATCTGAATGGACATTCTCTTGAACATCCCTATGTGCAACATTTTTATGCATGCTAACCGGAGGACTAGTATCCTCAAACACCACTCTTCACACTTCAACCTCCTTAATGGGTTGTTTATGCATCTTAGACTCATTAAAAATGACATCACTACTTTTGATCACTGACCGTGTTTCAGGATCCCATAAGCGATATCCGAATTGTCCTTCTCGACCATATCCAAGAAAAATGCATTTCTTTGACTTATGGTCCAACTTTTGTCTAAGATTCTTGGGTATATGAACATATGCTTCACACCCAAAAACTTGAAGATGATCATAATATGGTGGTTTCCCTGTCCATAACTCTTGTGCCACTTTCAGACCTTTGGCAGTACTAGGTGAAAGGTTAATCACATGAACTGCAGTCAATACTGCTTCTGCCCAAAAACCTTATGAGAGGTTTGCATGATGCAACATAGAGACTACTCTATCTTGAATAGTTATATTCATCCTCTCAGCTACACCATTCTGTACTGGGGTATAAGGAGCTGTAAACTCTCTAGGAATCCCTCTAGAGTGACAGAAAAGGTTGAATTCATATGAGGTATACTCACCCCCATTATCTGAATGTAAAGCCTTAAGCTTAGTTCCTTTTTCAATCTCAACTGAAGCAAGCCATTTTCTGAAAGTAGGGATACATCATCCTTTGATTTGATAGGATATACCCAAACTTTTCTAGTAGCATCATCTATGAAAGTGACAAAGTAAAGAGAACCACCTAAGGACCTAGTGGGCATAGGACCACACACATCTGTATGAACGAGATCTAAAGGCTGAGTTGAAGAGTCAATGTGCGTTATATGCACATTTCTGGTTTGCTTTCCATATTGACAATGCTCACAAATTGAAAAATTAGAGAAAGATAACACAAGTAAGTAGCCAGAACGAGAAAGATTTTCCATTCCACTACAAGATATATGGCCCAAACGACCATGCCAAATACAAGCCATAGGCTGTTCAGTAACAGCTAACAAGTGTTCTTTCTGTGATACAAATAAAGGATAAAGTGAGCCAACTTTTCTTCCTTTTGCAATAACCATATTGCCCTTTGATATACGAAAGGACTGAGCATAGAAGACCACCTTGTAACCAAGGTCATCAAGTTGACCAACTGACATCAAACTGCGTGATAACTGAGGTACATGGCGTACATTATGCATAGTAAATTTTGAACCATCAATGAACTGCACAACGACATCTCCAATCCCCGCAACATCACACTAGTAAGAGTCACCAAGTCTCACGGTACCAAGAGACTTTGCTGCATAATTAGAAAACCATTCTCTATGTGATGTCACATGGAAAGAAGCACCAGAATCTAGTAGCCAGGTGTGGGAAAGAGAATCAGCCATAAGTGCCTCAGATGGCACAGTACTATCAAGTGTCAACACATCAGCATCATCAGAAATAGCATTAATTTCTTCAATCTTCACAATCGAAGTAGATGGTGCAGGTAACTGTTTAACATGCCCATCAACATTCTGTCCTTTACCTTTAGCATTCTTTAATGCATAACAGTCTTTCTTCATGTGTCCTTTCATATGACAATAATGGCATTTGATATCCCTCTTCCTTTATTTACTTCTACTATTATTCCGTTGACCGTTCTTTTCCTTGTTCTTGCTCCTGCCACATTGTTGATTCTTTCCTTGGTAAGAATCACGAACATTATATGCATCTCCACTCTGAGTGCCAACCATAGATTTTCTACAAATCTCCTCACTCAAGAGTGCTCCACATATGTCATCATAGACGAGTTTACCACCAGGTGCACTGTTGCTAATAGCTGTGCAAAACGTATGCCATGATGATGGCAGGGTGCATAACAGCAATACTGCTTTCATTTCATTATCCATATCCATTTTTTGAGCCTGTAATTGGGAGAATATAGCATCAAACTCATTTAGATGAGCAGCAACACTATCTGTGTCCTTCATACAAAGGTCATATAATTTTCTCATCAGATACACTTTATTTGATGCCGTCTCTTTTTCGTATGTATTGCATAACTTCTTCCAAAGCTCCTCTGCACTTTCACAGTCTAATATTGTAAAGTAAACATTATCTGCTAGGTGCAAGGGAATGGTAGACCTGGCCATTTCATCTAACTCATCCCAATCATCTTCATCCATGTCATCAGGCTTCTTTGAAATCCCATTTACTGGCTTCCATTGCCTCCTTTGAATCAGCACATCTTTAATCTCATTCTTCCATAGAGCAAAGTTTGTGCCATCAAATTTTCGGATCTCAAAATGTTCTTTGCCCTGCAAGTTATAGCTCCTCCTCAGAACACTAGCACTAGACCCTGATCCACCGGATGTGCCTGAGACATCTGATGCCATGATCATAGAGAACTGAATAGAATGATAATGGAGCTAGAAGAGTCCAAACACCAACAAATAAGTGTATCAAGGAGTAAATCGACCACTGTATAGTTGACTAAACCAGAAATCTAGGAAATTTTTGCGAGAGTATCCTCTGCAGAATTAGCATATGACCAGTGTCAAAGTATCATAAAACTGCAAGTACTGACATGTCTACCTGCATAGTGAATCACTGACTCCATTGCATATAATCAATTACCCAATAGAAGCCAACTAGGCTTATCAAGCACCTATGAACAACTATCATACATCTCCTATGGCGAGGCTGGGTAAGTCTTCCACCAGCATCACCAAAGAGACCCCGACATTTGGGTGTCTCCCAATTAAGAAAACCTCACCACGACCCTCTTTATCAAACGTAAAAGGCTTTATGCAAAGAACGTAACCGCCATGTCAATGACCACATGGACGTAAATAAGCGGTATCCACAGAAGCGTACATTGTGTGTATGTGCTCAATATATGCAGTAAAATGACACAAAGGGCTGAATACATAGCCCAAAAACTAGCCAATATCACTTGCAAGTGTCTGTCAACTCTGATGTTTTAGGCTTTAAAAACCTGCATAAATTTGCAGCAACTGCTCCAGGGTAACCCCTCGAGAAACCTGTAGTTTTAGGAGTGTGGCTGAAAATACAGCTCCAAAGGTTGATATTAATTGTTTGAGAAGTACAAGGAACACTCTTCTTGATGTTCTTGGACCTGTATGAAGAGAACTATGTGTGAAAGTACTCCGAAATGGCTCCAAAAACACCCCAAAATTGCTTCAGAAATAGGCTTTGAAAGCAAAAAATGAAGCTTTGCGGGACCAAAACTTGTTCAAGGTAATGTCAACCTTAGTCTTTCCCCTTCTTCAAACACCACAAGAGTGTAGCTTAGTGGCAAGAGCTTGCCACAGTTAAGCAAGCACTGGGGGGAACAGTACTGGGATGGGTGACCTCTCGGAAAGTACCGAGAACCTCTATATTCCTTGATCGTTGAGGTCCTCCCTCGCGCGCAGCCAACGGTGACTTCGGTGACTCGGATGACAAGGTATGCCAAGGTCTATGCCTTGGTCACCGCCTTCTCAACTGAGTAACAGAATTCTCCTCCTCTTTGGGGGGCTTATTTCTTTTTAAGCCCTCTAGCTCCTTCCTTAGTTGGATTACTGGATCTTCCATTTCTGTAGAATATGGTAGTTGAGACGAAGTTGCTCTGTACTATTGTCTTACGTGTTCCAATCGTGTGGCTGTGTTGATGAATTCCTCTATGGAGGCTGTAGGTAACACTAACTCCTTGATTTTACATTGGGTGGCCACTGGAAGTGGCTTGGCCAACCCTTTCTTAACAAAAAACTCATGTGGTGGCTCTGGTAATTTAGCCATTAGTGCCTTGGCCCTAGTCACAAACTCTAGAAACTTTTCACCTGGACCCAATCTCAAATTCTCTAATTCCTCAATGATGATGTCTGCAGTACTTCCATGCTGAAATTGATTTTTGAATGCATCTTTCATTAGGTCCCAAGTTGTTAAATGGTTCTCCGCAAACTGCCTGAACCATTTATCTGCAAATCCTTCTAACGTGGCAGGGAAGAGTATCCAAAAGGCATCCTCCCTACCCATTAAGCCTCTAGTTTTGCATAGTGCCAAAAACCTTCTAATATGCTCGTTCAGATCTTCCTGAGCTAGGCCTTTGAAAGAAGGAAATTTTATATTTAGTCTTGATAGTAAGGTTTCCAAGTCTACCTGGCTAGCCATGATCCTTACTGATGAAGTTGATGAAAGTGGACTAGATGATCTTCTAACAGCCTTCCTTCTTGTTTGCTTGCAATTGACCCTCAATATTTGGGACTGGGTTGCGGTCATGGGCTGTTCATAGTCCTCTTAGTATGAAATAATTGATAAGAATATGTACCTCATAGTCCACTGAAGTAGTATTGTCGACACTTGAATATTGCTTCTCCAACTCCAATATATCTTCTCCTATGCTCAAATCTCCTTGTAGGTCCCACCGTGCATGCCAAATTTTGTTGGGGTATTCTTGGAAAAGAAGGGATTTGAGTGTTTGTAGGAGAAAATGGAAAGAAAAGAAGAAAGATACACACTAGAAGCCTCTGCCGATTGATTATAATACGACAAATACAATGTGAAGCATAATAGAATCCAATGCTTCTCTGCAAAATCCCATCAAAATACGAACTACCCAAGGGACTTGTTGTTGCTGGCCTCCTCTGCACCAAGCCTCCACCTTCTCCAAGCCTGCACTTGTGCACACCTTGCACCAAGCTTCCACTAAGGGGGAGGGATGGGCACCTTCTGTCGGCACGCGCACACTTCAATAAGACCTTGGGATCCTTGGGGGACTAGCTTAGCACTTCTCTGCACACTTCCTTGGTCACTCTTCATGCACACCTTGCACTTCACTTCTCTGCGTCCCACACTATGTGTCTCTTGCACTTCTCTCTCTTGCCTAGCTTATTCTATGCTTACTCTTGCTTACTCTTGGAATTGTCCAAGAAAAGTCCTTGCCTTGATTTGAGTGTCGATTCACGTATGCTCCTAATTGCAAGAGTATCTTGGTGCTCACTTTATGTCCCAAGATAGTCTACACAAGTGGCAGCCAATGAATCCCTGTTTTGTCCTGTAGTGACTTTAGACTAAAACAAAAATTTTAATTGGGGTCCATACTTTCACTTCTGCGTACGCTGCCGCTTCACATACCTTCACATTTTCCTTTTAAGTCTTCACTTTTGCACATAAGAGAGGGTTCACCTGAACTTTCCAAAACACTTTAAAAAACACTTTGAACCTTAGAGAAATTAGAGAAATACCTCTACAACGTGCAACCCACTTTCTCCAATTTACCCTTTGTGGACAATTAAGTGTGCACTACCTGTGCACTTTGACACCTGCACTTTAGCACTTTAACTTTGCACCTGTTGACTTTGACGAATATAACTTTTATGGGCTCAACACAGGTGTTTAGTCAAGATCTTTCCAACACTTGATCTCTATCACATAAGACTCCTTGACTTAATCAAAAGAGATGAATGACAATAGAATAAAGAAAAGAAAAACTTAAAAGTGTGGCAATTGAGTGCTCGAAAAAACACTAATTAAATGCAAAATGTCAATTTGCAAATATGTCTAAGGATAAAAAAACTAAATTTAGGTTGAATGTAAATGGAAGTTGAGGTACAAAATGTAGTGAGAGAGTTCCTAAGAGGTACTTTGTGAGTGGATACATGCAATATGAAGATAAAGAACTATCAAAAACAATTATTATTATAAACCCTAGTGTGAAAGTAGGACTTCTCTAATCTTGAGGAGTAGCTATGGTATCTTCCTATGATGAAATGGTAGGTAAGGACTTTGTACAATAGAAACACATGAAGAAAACCTAAGTTGGGAATTTTATAGTCACAAAATCAGCATTCACACATGTATGTGAGAAGAAGATAGTCTTGTGCTAAATAGATAGAATTTTTAGTCACTAATGATGTATCATAGCCATACCTCTCTATCTTCTTCTTCTCCCTAGTAGCTCTTTTGATGGTTTCTTGAGAGCACTTTGCAACATTCCTCAACTCTTCTATCTTGGCCATGTGTTTGAAGTTCCATGAATTGATTTCCTTCTAAGGAGTCTTTTGATCATCTTTAGAATCACGTGATGCTTCAAGTCTACATGAAATCTTGCTTAAGAGCACTAGAAGGTCTTCTAGGCCATATGGTTGCTTGATCTTCCTACAATCATTTTCAAACCATGATTGTTCTCATCAAACACAACATCACCATTGACTATAAAACCTTTTTTATTAGGGATATATAGTCTATAACCTTTCTCATTAATGTCATATCCTATAAAAATAAACTTCTTTGCCTTAGGTTCTAATTTACCTCTTATTTCAGATCGTTCATGTACAAATGTCTTGGAAAATAGAAAACTCTCAAAAGAAGATTCATAAAAACATAAATTGGATCACTCAAACCATGTTCAAACAAGGGTAGAAGTGCTCAAAATTTGGTAAAAGATGGGAAAACATCTTATTGCACCACTAGAAAGTAGGTGTGGAGAGCTTTCGAATTATATAACACTACACCATTTGCTTCTAGATTGGCCCTCAAAAGTTAAATGCTAATTATATTTTTCGATAGGCTTTTCACCAAAAGCTAGAGGCCCACTTACAATTCGCACTTTTCATACATACAAGTTGCGTTTTGGAAATTTGTGCCTAAATTTTTCACAAAAATCATGCTTCTTTTGGAGCCCTGGGCCCAAAGTACATAAGGTGAAGGTCCATGGAACACATAATTACTCAATTTAGACAGCAAGCCTTGAGTTTGGTCTATGGAGGCCTCTCTTCAACCTTGGAAGGAATTGGAGTTATGGTTTCCTTCATCTTCAACAAGGAGAGCAATAGCCAAGGTTTATGATTTTTCCTCTATATCAAGGAGGTCATGAACTTGGATCTTCTTTATACTTTTACAAGATCATCTACATGTCATGGAGATTGTGATTTTATGAAGATATGTTCTAGATTAGTGCATTTATTTGCAATCCTTATGTTTCTTTGTAACATACATGTACTTCATATTTTGGAATTTATGGCATATTTACTCCATCTCTCTATGACTTTGTCTATTCACTCTCATGTCTTTATTTCATTTTAATATCTATATTCATTGTGAGCCTTCAAAACCAACAATTGGTATCAAAGTAGGTGGAAATATTGCACGTAGGATGTGTGAGAATAGTGCAATATCTAAAAGAATAAGAGCAATAAGGCAAACACAAGTCAAGCTGAGTTCATTATTTAGCAAGTGGCAACAATTCCCTAAAATAGGCAATTGTCAAAAGCTTTCTAAATACATGAACAAATGGAAGTTAGCTCCAAGAGGGGGTCACATGAGTCCTATTTGATTGTACAAGGAGTCATATATTTTGCAAATGATTTTAATAAGTCATATTCAAGTCTTATATCAAATGTTTCAATATTTGCAAGATTATTAGGATATGTAGCTATGAGAACAAGGACGGGAAATAGATCAACACACCGAACCTTATGATGGAGAGGATTTCACCTTCTTGTATTTGTGTGTGTATTTTTTGATAGGTTTAGTTGAGAGTATATAAACGATACTTGATATGATTGAACAACCTTGACAATTAAGGATGCATATTTGAGTCTATACACTATCATATGGCATCCCATGCATATGTCTCCATCCTTCCAACTAGCACTTCGTTCAAAAGAGTAGGATGTTTAAGGTCTCTTTGTGATGTGTGTTTGGGAAAAACGCATCATGATAGGGCCCTTGTGTGTGTTGGTGGAAGTTGCATGACACCACATTGCAGTTAATTTCAAAAGTGTATAGGTACCTACATCAAAAAATGTTTCAACCAAGAAATGTACATATCTTGACATATACCCCTTAAGTCATAGTAGTAGGGGACTATTGGAAAATAGGCAACATTCCACAAGGAGGTCCATAAAAAACATTGGAGTAATCAAACCATGATCAAACCAAGGCTGGAAATTGATCGAAATTTGGTAAAAATTGGGTAAACATTATATTGCACCATTGGAGATTACTCTTCAAGAGATTTTTGTTGAAGATAGATGTCTGCTAATATGAAGGTAAGGAAGAACCATCTTTGAAATGAGTTCAACTAGACAGAGACTCCAAAGCAAACCATCATTGAGTTTGTTACAAAGGTCAAGGAGGTTATTGATCAATTGGCACCCATTTGCGAGATAATTGAAGAAGAGGCCATCATGAGGCAAAGTCTCAATGGGATTAGAGGTGACAAGCAATGAAAATCTTTCACCACATCCTATGATCTCATCACGGATGTGCAAACTCTAGACTTCAACATCTTTCTTGGAAAACTCTTCAATCAACAGGTGAACAGTAGCATAAAGGAAGGTAACTCCTATCATATTAATTCAACTAGTGCTGTATGTGTAGTGAAAAGGACAAGAAGCAAAAATGTAAGAAGAAGGAAGAAGATGAAGAGGAGACTTCCCAAGCCAACTTTGCAAGCAAGAGAAAGTGGAAAGGGAAGAAGAAAGGGACAAAGCATGACAAGACTAAAGGCCAAAATGTTCAATCTTGTGCCATTTGTCATAAGACCAACCACACCAATAAGAATTGTTGGTTCAATGGGAAGACCTAGAAAAGAAGTGGAAGAGGTGGATATGGAAGCAATAGAGTCAAAGGTGGACATAACTTCAACAATAACAATAGAGGCCATAATAGAAGGGACTACAACAATAATTCTAAAGATCAACAACATGAAGACTCATTTCCCTTGATGAATCTAAGCCATAAGGAAGGTAAAGAAGATGATCATTTATTCTACATAGATTCAGGATGTTGAAATCATGTTTCAGAAAACATAGCTCTCTTATCTGATTTGGAAAGTCCAAAGCATTGACATGAAGTTCAAAGAGAGGATGCCACAAAGCATAGTGTGAAATAAATGTGATGCATGTCCTATTGGGAAGGCACAAAGACAACCATTCAACAAAAAGGCTACATCCACAACAACTTATTGGACCTAGTACATACAGATGTACAGACTATTTTGTACTTTATCAAGAGAAATAATGAATTGTTTGATTGCTTTGGAAAGTATCTAGCACATTTGGAGAATTATACGCGTAGATCACTCAGGAAGCTTAGATCTGATGGAGGGTCTCCAAAGATTTTAATGAGTTCTTGTAGGATAAAGACATTAAAAGGGAAGTGACTACCAGGTACTCTCCTCAATTGAATGGAATTAAGGAGAGAAGAAATAAGACATTGGTTGGATGAGCCAGAACAATGCTTGAAGAGTAGTGGTTGCCACATTATCTATGGGCAGAGGCTATTTCAACTACTTTGTACCTTGTCAATAGACTACCATCAAAATCAATCCAAGGTATGACTCCTTATGAAGCATGGTATGGAAGAAAACCTACTCTTGCACATTCAAATTGATTGTTTTGCAGGTACAAGACAAGATTATTTGCCAAAGTATGCTCACAAACACATGGTATAGACTATGAGGAAGCATTCTCAACAGTTGCAAAGATGACTACAATAAGAAAATTGATAAGTGTAGCTACTGCAAAAAATTTGGAGACTCCTCCAACATGATGTGAAAAATGCATTCCTAAATGTTTGGATGAATGAAGAGGTATACATGTCACAACCACCATAATTTGAAAACCCTAATCATACATCTTATGTTTGGAGACTCAAGAAACCATTGTATGGATTGAAACAAGCTCTTAGAGCTTATAATTATAGGTTGGTTACATACCTTCAAGCTCAAGGGTTATTGTGACATGTGATGATCTGAATGGCACTCAAAGGATCAAGAGACACATGCAAGAGGAGTTAAGAATCATTGACTTAGGTGAGCTCACATGTTTCCTAGGTATGCAAGTGATTTATATAGATGAAGGGATGTGTCTAAATAAGAAAAGATACATTGAAGACCTACTTTTCAAGTTTAGAATAAAGAACACAAAGCTTGTAGGTACACCTTTGGAACTGAACCATAAATTGTGTTTATCAAGGTGAGCAGATTGATGATCGTAAAGAGTATCAAAGCTTAGTTGGTAGCTTGATATATGCTACTCACATAAGACTAGACATATCATATAGTTTTGGAGTGCTTAGTCCATTCATGCAAAGAGAGTACTCAATTACCTCAAAGTGATACTTAATGAAGGTATCTATTATTCTTACTCTTCGGGTTTAGATATCAAAATCTATCCTGATGCAGATTGGGCAAGAGCAAAGGATGATAAAAGAAGTACCTCTGGATATGTAGCATGTGCAGGTTCAAAATTGGTGTTATGGAGTTCGAAGAAGCAACCAATATCTTCATGTGAAGTAGAATATAGAGGTCTAACTATTGCAACTCAAGAAGCAATATGGCTCAACGAATTGTACTCATGTTTGGGACTTGTAAGTTCCAAACCTCACTTCCTTGGAGGTAATGTAAGTTCCATGCATTTGGCTGCAAATCCATTTTTTCATGCAAAGCACATATAAGTCCATTACCATTTTGTAAGAGAGAAGCTTATGGCAAAGGAAATTGACATTTCAATTGTTCCTACTGAGAAGCAAATAGCAAACATGATGATAAAGGCATTGATGGGATAAAGCTTTGTAGATTCAAAGATATGGAAGGTATTCAACCTATCAAAGAATGAAGACTCAGGCATACTTTAGCTTGAGGGGGACCTGTTGGAACATCAAGCTTTCTTTATGCTTGAGGTGGATATTCTCTACATCAAATCCATTATTTGGATGCTATGGATATGCCTTGAAGAATAACACTTATGTGCACATATTTTCTTTGTATTAATTGGATGATCACTTATGATCATTTCTTGTAGTGTTCAAGGTATTTAACTTTGTAAAAGGAACGATCAAAATGCCTAAAATCCATAAATTAGAATGGTTGAGATTGATTCTCAATCAATCAATAAAAAATTAGATTTGATTTAAACTCTCTTCTCCTAGATTGTAGGAAAATATTCTCGTCAATGTAAGCTAACAAACGGGCCTAATTTTGAATTCAAATTCATGGAGAAAAGGTGTGGCCATATCCTCAATCATCTATATAAAGACTCCACAACATTTTTACATTAAGGAGACTGATGATTTGAAGCAATACATTTGCTCTTTGCTCATTGCTTGGTGCCATTTCTATTCTATGCTCATTCTTCCTCAGAGTCAATCAACTTCCAGAACGATGCTCTCTCTATAGAGCTCCAAATCCAGTGTTTAGACCCTTATTCGAAAGGTACTATTGTCTTGGTTAGGTATAAAAATTTTCAAATCATTTGGTTAACTAAGTTTAGAGAAATTCAAGTTACACCCTCTCAGGTTCATTCTCTACACATCACTGAAAAGTCGGGATGACACTAGTTTAGTGCTAAGTTGATTGCCACTTCTATAGTTGTTATAAATTAGGGATTTTAAGAAATTTAGAAATTTAATGCTATATATGACACTACCTTAAGAGGAATGTTTCCATTTGTTACTTGTGCTAACTGCTCTAAGTGTTTGAAGTCACAACTTCCATCCCTTTTTAGAAGGTTTTTTGTGAGCTATTCAAGGTGCAAGTTATCTATATTGCATCAACTTGTTCTTGTTGACGTTCCAAAGTACCTCTTGGGTTTTGTTGCACTAACCAAAGGCTTACAATATCTACTTTACATATCCATAGAGCAAGGGCTACTCCTATGCTAGTTTGTTGGCACCACTTGACAACTCAACTTTCCATGCCCCTCCAAGCTTCTCCATCTTCTTTCAGCTATTACTAATTAGCTATTACTAATTAGATATTACTAATTAAATATTATGAATTATCTATTATGAATTATATATTATTAACTAGTTATTAATAATTAGCTATTACTAATCAGCTATTACTAATTATCTATTTTAGCTATTACTAAGTAGCTATTACTAATTAGTTGTTAATAATTAGCTAGTACTAATTAGCTATTACTAATTAGCTATTATTAATTAGCTATTACTAACTAGCTACTAAAAAGTTGGTATTACTAATTAACTATTAATTAACTATTATTGATAAACCATTAAAAATTAGCTATTAGAAATTAGCTATTACTAACTAGCTATTACAAACTAGCTATTACTAACTAGCTATTACTAATTAACTATTAATCAGCTATTACTAATTAGCTATTATACATTAGATTTTATGAATTAGTTATTACTAATTAGGTGGTTCTAATTAGCTTGTTACTAATTAGCTATTACTAAACAGCTAGTTCTAGGTTAGTTGCTAGTAATTAGTTATTACAAAATTACCCTGTTACCAATTAACTTTTACTAAGTAGCTTTGATAATTGTTAGTGGTAACACTAATCTCGTTTGTTTCATTGTGATAAGTAGCTACTCCTAGCTCAGTCAGAATAGTTACTAACAATGTTGATGCTGCATACAACATGGAGCTTTGGGCTAGTGAGAATGTTGGATGTACATTCACCGAAAGTAAAACTTATGCCCAATCTTCAATATCAAAAGAGAGAGAGAGAGAATATTCCATCATTCCTGCAAACGTAGTCTTCAATGAATATCAATGTCGATCCCTATACAGTTGACCACATGCATGATGCGGAGTCCACACAAATCGACTTTGATAGTGGTTTAGACCAAATGATGGAGAATGTTCCTCTGCCAACTAATGATCCCCAACAAAAGTTGTAGGTGATGTACAAGAGAATTTCACTCTAGCGCAATTTATGGAAAATGCAAAAAGAAATTTGCAAGCACCTATGAAAGGGATAGAAGAATCCAAGCCATTGGCACCCAGTTACAAGGTGACAAATACTCGATCGCACCTCAATGGAGGCTTTGTACCTGATATTAAGGATCGTTTGAAAGCATAGTACCTGGGTTCACCCTCTTAAATCACTCACTTTTGTAATGGTACTACCCGCACATGTGGCATCATCCAAATCCATTAGCTATCATTGCATTTTGTAATCAGCCTATTTTGTATTCGTTATTAAAATATTATGTTCTCTATGCTTCATATTCTTTACCTTGTACATATTTGATAGCTCAACTGTCATTGATTCTAACAATGTTTGGCTTTAGGTTGGATGAAGAATAAATAGTTTCTCTTCTATGCTTCATATTATAGACCTCTATACAATTTTTGATAGATGAAACGTGTCATTGATTGTAAGTTGTAATGATGTTTTTCTTATAGGTCAGATAAAGAATAAAATTTTATCCACAACTACTGAAAAATATAATGTTCCAGGCTTAGCAAGTCAATGTGAGACTATAACAGAAGTTGAGCAGAAAGTATCAGTTTTTACTCAAATTGATCTTATTTCAACTGGTACGTGTCCTCTTTCAACTCAAACTGATTGGATTTCAACTCAAACATGTCTTGTTTCAATTTAAAGTGATCCTATTGCAACGGAAATTGAGTAGAACTATCAATTTTAAGTCAAACTAATCATGTTATAGTGTCTACATTACAAGAGACGCAAGAGCCTAAACAACATGCAGGTCAAAAAAAAGAAAGAGGCATCATGTGGTAATAGAACGTGAACTTATTGAGATAGAAAGGGACCCCCAAAAGATTAGACATGGCCTAACAGAGGAGGAGATACAAGAACTGAAACATGTTCACAAGGATTTACAACCTAACGCTTTGATTCTAGAAGTTGACATATTTATGAACATGAGAAGTAACCACGATTTTCCTGAAAGTAAGCCTTTTCTGTGATGGTGCCTTAATCATTTCAATGTTTGGACTTGGAGTGCCCAAGATGTAGATGAGGTCAACAAATATATTGATACAATCTTCCGAAAGTTCAAAAAGCAATTTATGGGTATTTGAGAGAAGGATCAATGTTTATGGAATTTTGCAATCATGTTGAAGAGATTGACTCATTTCTGGGATGTGAATGTAGAGTACAACCCTAAGAATACATTAATAGCTGATATTATTGCGTAGAGGTTATTTTACAACATTAGAAGATATTGTCTCATGCTACCAAAGTTGACAATCAATGAAAGACATAACTATCTATCAAGAAATCTTTGTGGGAACTTTGGAAATGGTTAAGAGCCCCAAATCATACTGAGTATGGAGATATTATTTATAGATCTATTCCTATTATAAAGAGATCTTAGCTATATATCATGGAATACATTGACAACATACTCGCTATCATAGATGAAAACACTAAGTGTGTAGATAACAAAACATTGTGTAAAATCATTCTTATAGACTTATGTTAAATACTTTGATTTGAAAAAGATTTATAGCTATGTTGATCCAACTATTAGTTATATTGTTCAGCTCTTCTATTTGCATGTTAACTACTTTAAGTTTATGGGTGGATTCAAACTATTCCCGTGGTACATAGTTGGTATTCTCTTCCAAACTCATGCTTCCAACCTCTTGACGAACACTTCTTCCCTTCAAACTCAAATACTAAATTAGTCTGATCATTGGATTTAAAGATAAAACCTTTACAACCATCAATTTGATCCATTTTAGGGGTGGGTGGTTTGCTCCTAGGGGGTGAATTGCCACAACTTTTTCTTTCAGAGAACAAAGAAATTAAATATGAATAAAGAAGAGTTACAAATTCTGATAGGGGCAAGCCCTCACCAAATACAAAAAATCACTCCACCACTTGATTGAACTTCTCAGCATAGAAATGGTTACTTAAGAAACCAGTTTATAATTAATTAGTAGTCTATTTGTGTACTACATAGCTCTAGACAAAAAGGTTGTCCACTATCACATGGGTATTACAAATTCTAGGGCATACTATTGTAAATGGCCTCATAGATATATCACCATTAATGGTAAACATGTCTCTGTAATTGTGGATTGGTGACATGGGTATTTTAATGCATCTTACAGGATGGGAATCCATATAAACTAGTGATCTTGTTTCTAACATCATGTAGACATTTTCTTCTAGTCTCTCATAAATAAACCCACCACATAGTATGATCTTGAAGCTTTGAGGTTGTTCCAAAAATCCTTTACACTCTTCAAAGTGAACTAATTACCTTGTGTGCACTTTAATAAATAGAAATCTGCACCTTCATCATTGTCCTCTTTTGCATTGACTAGAAAGTTGTCGTCCACTACCAATGCATTTGATAGATTAGTTGCCATCACCTTCAAATGTAAAATTGGAAAAGGATGTCTTTTGCCCCATCTAATTCACTGATAGGATTCAAAGTATGGTATGCCCAATTTTGAACATGGCATTTGTTGACGCATGCTTTCCATTGACCTTGGATACAATGATAGCAATAATATATTAGTTTTCTCACACCAATGCAATGTACATATAGCCTTTAAGGGCCACGAATCAAATGCAGCAATTAAACTTCAGATATCCCCTTACAATCCCAAGCTTTCTCCCTCTTCACTTATGTTGGAGAATTCTTCTCCTATGCAAGGTGGAAAGTGTAGAAGACGCTCTCAAGATTAAGACTCTTACCTACAACTGAACATTAGAATGAAAACTGGTATCAATTGAAGAACACAATGAACTTGGGTCCTTAGTTGCTCAAATAAGACCCTAATAGCTTTCAAATGAGCTATGAAGCACTCAATTTGTATTATTTTTGGTTTGGGAACTCTTTGCCTCAAAACATGCTACCTATCAACTCAATGAAGCTAAAAAAGGAGTCTTAACTAACAACATAATAACTCAAAGAATGTGCTAAATTTGACAACACGGTTTTAGATATATTTAGAATCTAAAAGTGGATACATACATTGAGAGATATGACTCTCGCAATTAGGCTACCTAGAAATGGTGAGCGACTAGACATAGTCTATGAGACTATAGAAAACAAAATGATTGAAACCAAATGAACTACCTACAAGAGCACTTAAATGCCTTCTCCCTCTGTACCTGAGTGTTCTCCCTTGCATCTTCTATAGCCAAGTGACCATGAGATCTAATGATGACTTCTTGGGCTCTTCTTCATAACACCTCCACTTCTTTGAGTAGCCACTGTTCTCATTCGGTTCAATTTTCGGACTAATTCTCTTTTGGCCTCCACTACTTGCTGAAGTAAATGCTTCAATTTTTCATTTTGTATTTTCCTCCTATTTGAAGAAAATCCTTTTTGCCAAATATATATGACCTTTCTTCTTTATTTTTTAACACCCCCCCTCTAGCTCACATGTGAGCTTCCACCTTCAACCATGTCATGCAAATTGATTTCATCCTTTAACATCTTTAGATTAGAAGCCTCTAAACAATTTGTAAACATGTCTGCGACCTCGTCATTAGTTCTAATGAACTTTATATCCACACCCTTGCTCAAAACATTTTCTCAAAGATAATGATAATGCACTTCTATGTGCTTACTTCATGCATGAAACATTTGTCAAGTGAATGCTTGACATGTTGTCCCCATATGTTGGAATGGTCTCTATGTGCACATCAAGATCAGCCAAGAGATTCGTATTGGATTGTTTGTCAAGTGAATGCTAATCCTCTATATTCAGCTTATGTAGATGATAGTGCAACAGTAGGTTGCTTCTTCGAGCTCCATGTGATTGGTTTGTTGCCTATCATGAATACATATCCAGAAAGTGGATCTTCTATCTTCCTTCGAACTAACCCAATCAACATCACTAAAGCCCTTCATTTGCAATTCTTCATCATATCTATAAAGTAAGGCATGATTGACTATGTGTTTCACATATCTTAGTACTCATTTTAGCTGAATTTAAATGTTCATTTGTTGGAGTTTGCATAAATGGAGAAAGAACTCCAACCATATAACACAAATCTGGTCTTTTAATACTCCTATATGTAGTTACATCATGTAACTTTTCTCCATCATTTGATCATAGCTTCACATTTGTGTCCATAGGTTGAGAGTGGTTTGCATTCATGTAGAGGAGTGGTGTAGCTCAGTGATGAGTAGCACCTCCTTTAATGTCAATCCGGGAAGACGTGAGGATGGTATGAAGACCTCGAGCAAGTGGAGGCACAAGTGCGTGAGTGAGAAGCACACAAACATGCACACACATACACACACACGCGCACACACGGCAAGACAAAGAGTGAGAAGCAATGGAGTTCTTAGATTACTTTCAAAAAGCTCTTACAAGTTCAATTCAATTACAATCTACCCTCAAAAATGAGCTCTCTAGCTCTATTTATAGTTTTTGTCTAGCTTTGGCCCTGTCCAGACCTAGTGTCCGGCCTAGTTAAAAATTAGGTTCCAGGGCTTATTTGAGGGCTCAAACGAGATCTAAAAAATACGAAAATTGGTAAGCAACTACTTCTAAGGCTCCTCAAGCTCGAGGACTCCTCGGCTTGCACAAAATGGAGCTACAAAAAGGTGAACATGGTATTTACAGGGGTTGTTAGTGATGAGAATCACTTTTAATTGGTGTAAGGGTTTTGAAAAATTAAAGGGTTGCCTTAGTGCTAGATCTGCGTGAATGCTCGTACTTGCTTCTTCATGAAGAAAATTATTGGCCTACTTGCCAGATCGTCGTTGACTCCCTTGTCTGCTTGTGCCTTCTCTCCCCTCTGACTCTCTTCTCTGACTGCCATGCCTTGTCAGTCCTTCAGTTCCTTGTCTGCTGCTAACACCCCCCCCTCTCTCGCGTCTGTCGTCCCTGACAGACCCTTGTTGGGAGGGTCGTTGGACGTAGTATTCGACAACGTCTTGCGCTAAGTGATGTTCGGCAATTCTCAATCCTTTGGCCAAGTCTGTGAGTAAAGCATCCCAATCTACCGGCCCGGGAACCTCTGGATGTGGCATACGTAACTTTTCTGAATGGAGAGCTTGTTCCGCTGCAAACAATTGTAATAAATGTGAGGGCCTGGGAATGAAGATCTCTGAGTGATATTCCCAGAACCCTGTGACAAACATCTCTTCAAATGTCTGTTTGAAGCAGGCCGGTAGGTATTTGATGCGGGCATGCCATGCATAAACAACATTAATAGAGGGCGTTGTGCTCATGTCATAAACAAGATCCTGATTGCCTTCATTGAATCCGAGCGCAGAGAGGTGAGGTTCCTTAACATTCTTGAAGGTCCGGAAGGTGACTATCATGAGTTCAAAAATTTTAAGGCACATCTGTGTCATGACATCTGGTACGTTTTTGAACCTGACACCCCAATGCCGAATTGTCGATATCATATACCCTACGGTAGGTTGACCTTTAGGTGGTGCTAAGTAGACATAGTTGAGCCATTTCTCACATCCTTTGGTTGTCAGCACCATCTTTGTGTATTCCGGCCACGACCTTCTTCGGAAAACAGGACAGTAGCAGGGATTGTACTTGATATACAAGGGCATGTTATTCCATGTGCGATTCATTTCTGGGTAGGTTTCAAGCAGCCGAATTCTCCAAGTCGGTTGGCGAATATTTCCCTACTTGGCACTTTTTGGGATGTCGTCTGGTGCAAACTGTGTGGCAGAGGTTGGTTCCCGTGAGGTGTGGTGCTTGATTTCAGCATTATAATCCGCCATTAAGACACAAAAAGGAACATACAAGTCGTCGGAGGTGCCGATCCACCTGTGATGAGAGAGGTTCCTAAAATAGTCTGATTTTATGACCACCTCTTCCAAGCGTGACATAGATGCTATCTAGACTGCCACCCTATCATCATGTGTTGTGGCCACTTTTTCCAATTTCTGCATCCATTCAGGAGCCTCTATTTCAAGGGTGTCCATGCCCTCGTTTGTTTGCTTGCCTCCAGGTGCTGGCATCGGAACGTACGGGTCCTCAAAAGTTTCCTCTACTTCGATTGGTACTAGGTCTTCAGGTTCTGGTTCTACCAAGGGGGAGGGTTGGCGTTCATACTCAAGCACTTTCTTTTGTAATTCTTCGAGTTGTGCTTTGAGCGCTGCTACTTCGTCAGTTGTGTCAGCTGTGGTTGGGACTTCTTTGGGTGGTTCTGGTTGAGCTGCCAATTGCCTTAGTAGTTCGTCTCTTGCCTTTTCTAAGGCTGCATGGGCTTCGAGGAGATCAGCATGGGTTTCCAATATGATTTGCATATTGTCCGAGGGAATGGCCTTAAACTTCTCCGGGTCAATTTCTTGTGGGGAACCTTCCATGGCTACTTCCAAGTTCTCTTCGTTTTGTGTCTGAAGCCGTCTATTTTCTTCCAGGGCTGCAGACATATGCTTCCGTAATAGAGCCATGTTGCGGCGGAGCTTGAGGTTCTCTGTGATTTGGGAGTGTAGCAGATCATCCATTTGTTGTCTTTCTTCTGCATCTGGCTGCGGTGGATTTGCCACTAATTGCTCATGTTGTTCTTGCAATGCACTAAACTGCTGTTGTAATTGTTTCTTCTCTTTCTCTAAGTCAATGAATCTTCCTTGTAATGCTTCATGACTCCTGAACAAACTTGTATGCTGAGCATCGAGGTGCTGATAGTGTTGTTGTAACTGAGACATGCACTGATACATGTTATTAAATACATTATTAATGGGGGTGGATGCAGGAAGGGTGTTAAATGCAGAAGGAAAGGGAAAGGGGAAGGGAAGTGTGAATGCGGTGCTGGAAAATGGTGAAGTGGGTGGTGGGGGAATAGGAGATTGTGGCCGTATGGGGGGAGGGAGAGGTGCGGTGGAGGGTGATATGTCCATAAAATCCATGGTGGACGCAGTAGTGGGAGTGATTGTGAATAGTGGAATTGTGGGTGCAGTGATTGTGGTGAATGTGTACAGTGGTGTGTGTAGTTGTGAATATGAACTGCCCGAAAGTGTGAGTGGGGGAATGGGGATGTCAGTAGCTGTCGTTAGGATTACAGTGTTAGTGGAGGTGTATACATGGGAGGTGTTGAGAGGGTGTGTGGGTTGATTGGCGGTTTGTGCTTCAGTCATGGCAGTGGACTCGGAGGCGGTAACGGTGGTTGTTACATTGGTAATGGGAGGTGAATGTGGTGGAGTGGGAGGCGGGGGTGGCAAGGGGGGTGATGGGGGTGCACTGGACACATGGGTCTCTTCAGTATCGTGCACAGTGTGTGCTGTGCCCGTGGTCGTGGCTGTCCCTTGTGTTTCGGATACTAAGACATTCATCTGTTTCCCTGCTCGTGGGGGACGTCTTCCGTATCTTCTTTCCGTTCTGTGTGATTGTGCCAGGGCAGTATGCACTGTCTCAGGTACTCCTAAAGCATCAAAGATCATATCCAGTGTGGCACGATATTGTTCATCGACTCCTTCCTCCTCAAGGATTTGGTGCATGATAGCCTTTCCTGCTGCAAGGGATAACTTATGTTGTTGTTGGACCCTGTTGATGGTATCGTAGAGCTTTTTCAACTCCTTTGTATATGCTGGGGCACCCTCTAGCTCCTGTATAACTTCTTGCTCATAGTCATGCGCCTCCTCATCAGAAAATCCTTCCTGTTCATCCTCTTGTTCTTCTTCTTCTTCATCCTCCACTTCCACCACTTCTGGTTGTCTTGGCTGGGGTTGTTCTATAGCCGTTTGTTGTCCACTACCCTGCTCTACTTCGACTTCAGCATTAACAGCTTCAATGATTCTGGCAACTTCTTCATCCGTTAGATCTTCCAAAGTGAATCCGTGAGGAAATTCCAGATCAGTAGGTACTGGTGGAAACACAAGGTTAGGGCCATCTGTGCTGTGCCTGGGTAACCTGATAGTAAATGGTTGCACTCGTCTGGGAAGCCTTGGAGTTGTTTCAAGTGTTAGGGTTGCACCGCGGGCTTGTGCACAAGGCATCTGGACGGCGCCTCTCATCTTCTTTGAGGGAAGCCCTGCGGCTGATAGTCTGCATTGAAACTCCTGTGATCTGGTCCAAATGAGAGCCCTTTGCACCGGTACATCATATGCGAGACATCTATATACAATTCTTGTAAGCGCACAGCATCCATACAGTACAGATTTTTGTTTCTTATACCACCTTTGATGAGCCAAATGGATTTGGTCGATAATCCAGTGGGGCATATTGATTGTCAAATCAAAAGCATCTGCTAAGTAGAGGCTAAACCAGATCTTTTTGGGGGGCATTGTGAACCTTTCCTGCGCGGGGAATGCGAAATGTTGCATGACCATGCGTAAATGAATGGCGATCGTAGGTGTCATCGCGACCATGTCCTTTAATTTCGTCAAATTTCTGTTCTTCATATTGTCTGGAACCATAGTCTCTTTCTCCATAGGAATGTGCATACCTTTCATGTCCAAAGCTTCCCTTACCAAGTTGATAGTTAATCTGAAGCGCTTGAGCTCATTGCCCTTTGTGAGAGACGGGAGGACAAAGGAGCTGTATCCCTTTTTGTCTTTTCTCAGAGTAAGGGTGCTAATCAGATACGAGCACCTTAGAAAATCCGGCTTTGGCAATTGGAATTTGAAATACTCGTAGAGTCCTGCCTTCTTCCATATGGGTTTCAATCCTTCATTATTCTGCAATCTTTCAAATTCCCTGGTAAAAAAGTGATACCTGCCCCAGCGCCCATTGAATTCTATCTCTGCCTCCCACATATAAGTGCCTTCACCTAGGGGTCCTGCCACATCACTGAACCAATGAGAGTTTTTGCTGACTGGCATTGTGTGCCCCTGTGGAGGGTTCTGAACCGGTATGGCATGTAATGCCCTCAATGCCGCTGGTCGTTCCTTTAATTCCTCCTCAACCGGAAGGCTTTAATGTCCACAACTTGGGGGCTGGTGCCTGCCTGGTAGCTAGTTCCTACCGTATCTGCCATGTTACTTCTTGCTTCCTATCTCTGTGAGAATATAGAAACATGTGTTAACATTGTACAGGACAAGAGAGAACCGTTGTTGTTCCCATTACAACATTAACATGAGGGTCGGGAGAGATTAATGGGTTAGTAAGTGCTCGGTGCGAGTGTGTGTGTGGTTAGGAGTTCAGTAGACCTAAGAGCTAAGTGGAATGATGTAGTGTGATAGTGATGTGGTTAGTAGGTTGTCATGGATTTACAAATGGGGTCCGGGGGTTTGTTACAAGTCTTAGGCTGCCAAATGCAGTGGATGGGTTTTGCTCTTGGTTTTGTAGAGACTCTCAAGAGCTTTATAGGTGTGTCGGCTTGAAAATGAGGCCTTTTAGGGACCCATTTACAAGTGATTCTGTTCGTGCTCATGGGCCTTGGTGTGTTCCTGAGTGTTGAAAACGAGTGGATGCCGGCTGTGCGAGTGAATGGATCATGCTGTATAGGGTGTGGTCTTGGTGTAGCTATTTGAGCCCGCAAACAAGCCTTAGGCACCCAAATTTGTCTTGATTGTGGGCTAGCCTTCATCGACTTCTTGGGCACCCAAATAGACTTCACGTTAGCAGAAGAACTTTTATAGGCCACTCGGTATGCCCAAACAGCATGGTGTAGCTGTTTGTCCCAATCAGAGCGTTTATTGTTCACTAATTTCGTCAGTACATTGCATAAGATCTTATTGGTGCTCTCAGCCTGGCCATTTGCTTGAGGGTGATAGGGGGCAGACTTCTTATGTACTACCAAGAATTCCTGGAGCAGATTTTCAATAACTTCATTCACAAAGTGAGTGCCTCTGTCACTAACTAGCTCTATAGGTAGCCCGTATCTAGTGAACACATTCTCAAATAAAAACTTAGCTGTTGTTTGAGCATCGTTCTTCGTTGTGGCTTTCACCTCTACCCACTTGGTTAGATAGTCCGTGGCAACAATGATATATTCAGCATGGGAACCCTTAGCTGGGGGATTAATAGGACCTACGAAGTCTATTCCCCACTTAGAGAATGCACGTCCACCCATCATAGGTTTCAGTGGCATCTCGTCTTTGCGTATAGGATACTGAGTTCGCTGACAGACATCACACCGTTTCACATAGGTATGTGCATCCATGTGAAGGGTTGGCCACCAGAAGCCCGCAAATAGTATTGCCTTGATCACTCGATCTGGTCCAAAGTGTCCTCCTGCTACTCCTTGGTGAGCAGTTTCCAAGATCTTGAGATATTCACTTTCATGGACACATAGTCTCAGGTAACCATCTTTACCACGCTTGTATAGATTATCACCAATGAGTGAGTAATCCTGGGCTTCTTGTTCTAAACTCCTTTTCCTAACCAGAGTCAGGTCTGGAGGGAATGTTTTTGTCCTCAGGAAGGATACTAGTGGTTCACTCCAATCTGGCACTATGGACACTTGATAAAGAGTGGCATGTTCCACAGGTGGTTTAGTGCAACAGATTGGGCATTCCTTGCACAACTTTTGGACATCAGCTTCCATACTTGGCCAATGCACTCCTAGTCTCCTCAGGGTCTGTAGGGTTCGTTGTTTCGAGTAGTGTTGCTCTAATGCACCTACATGTGCTAAATGCAACCATTTACCTCTTCTACACAACAAGCCAAGATCCCTTGATCTGTGTACTTGTACATACTTCCTGCCATGATGTGGTACTTTTGGGCTTTTACTACCTCTCTATCCTGTGTGGCTATTACTGAGTGGTTAGGCCCGTACGTCAATACTGGCACTAATGGCTTAGCCCACTGCGGCACCACTTCCAAATTAAACAAGTAAGCATCAGGAAGATCATCTGATACTCCTTGTGGGGCTTCTCCCGATGTGAGCCTAGAAAGGTGATCTGCTCTCAAATGAGTCTTCCCTTTCCTTACCACAACCTCAAAATCATATTCCATTAGCAAGAGAAACCATCTTACTAATCTTCCTGTATTGCATGGCTTGTTTACGAGGTATAGCAATGCCTGATGATCAGTAAAAAATTTAAACTTATTTGCAAGCAAATAGTGTCTAAATTTCTTAACTGCATATATCATGCCTAAGCCTTCTCTCTCAGTAGTGGTATAATTTCGTTCAGCTGCATTCAATTGTCGACTAGCATAGGCAATTGGAAGATCCATATTACCTTCACCAGTAGGTTGTGCAAGCACACATCCAATGGCATAATTGGATGCATCCACATGAACATGGAAAGGCTTATTCCAATCCGATGTGGTTAAGATTGGTGCTGAACATAATCGCCGTTTAAGCTCATTGAAGGAATTCTCACATTCCTCAGTCCACTCAAAGTTTGTCAGAAGTCCGTACATGGGCTTTGCAATGACAGCATACATGTGAATGAACCGGCGGTAGTAACCACAATGTCCCATGAAAGCTTGTACTTCCTTTACATTCCTTGGCCTAGGTAGCTCTGCTATGGCTCTCACTTTCTCTTCGTCAGTAGATATGCCATTCTTTGACACTATGTGCCCTAGAATCTTGCCTTGCCTGACCATAAAAACACATTTTTTTGGGTTTAGGCAAACTTGATATTCTCTACATTTGTCAAAGATTTGTCTGAGTTCAGGAATATGGGTTTGTCTAATGTTGGAATGAGCACAAAGATCATCAACATAGACTTCTAAGTTCTTCCTCAGGAACTCCTTAAATACGTGGTACATTAGTCTCTGGAAGGTAGCTGGTGCATTGGTAAGCCCAAATGGCATTACACGAAAGGCAAATATACCCCACTCTGTGGCAAAAGCTGTCTTATGCTGATCTTCTGGAGCTATGGCTACTTGATTGTAGCCCGAAAATCCATCGAGGAAGCTGTACACTTCCTTGCCTGCTACTCTTTCTAAGAGATGTTCTGTGATGGGAAGCGGATAGTTATCTCGAATTGTGGCTGCATTGACCTTCTTCAAGTTAATGCATACACGCAGCTTGCCATTCTTCTTGGGCACCACTACGATGGGGGATACCCACTCAGTGTGCTCAATTTCATAGATAAATCTAGCTTCAACCAGTCTATCTATCTCCTCTTTGATCTTGGCAGCGTAATTATCGTTATATGTATAGGGCTTTTGCTTAGAGGGTTTAGCATCTGAGGTCATGGGGATAGTGTGATAGCATATGTCAGGGTCAACACCTTTTAAATCCTTGTAACTCCAAGCGAATACATCTCTGTATTCTCTTAGCAAGGCTATTAACGCATGCTCTTCTTCCTCTGTTAGGTCATGGCCTATGTACGTGCATCTCTCCTCTCCTTCTTCTAGGGCCACTACTATTTTCTTGGTGGTTTCTTTGTTATCATAGGCCTCTCCTGATTGTGACTCTCGTTTAGGCATTCTTATCATGACTCTCCTGTCGTCTATCTCATACTTCTTAAAATTTTTCGGGACCTCAAACAAAGATTCTTCCTCTTCTGGTGAGACTTCTCTCTTCTTTCATTTCTTTCCTTCTTCCTTCGGGGTCACATGTGTGGCTAATCTTACATCATTTGTAAGTTCTCCATGCCTCTGGGGTTGAAATTCTACTTCATGGAAGTATTCGTCATCTGATGCAAAAGGTGGGTCCATAATGATTGACTCTAGATCGGAGTCACTTGCATCCTCAAATGCATCAGGGCTAGGTTCGTATTCTTCTAGAACTGCCTCTCCCATGATTGGCTCTATGGTGAAGACTGAAATGTCATAGCCATCCTTATCACAGTGGGGTGTCCATTGCTCTTCATTGATGGCTACATCCGTTGTTGCTAGGATTTTTGCCCAGCCGTGGGGTTCAAATTCTTCGTCAGGAAAGACTACAGGTGCATAGGCTGGGTCTTGAATGGGTCTATGTGTTTCGTTTGCACCTATTTCTCTGGCCTTTTCTCTCTTCTCTTCTTCTACTGCTACTTTGCACATCCATAAGTGAGTGTCTTCATGCATCCATGAGGATCCTGATCCTATGGAATGCACCGATTCCGTATCATCTTTGGCTCTATGGATGGGGTTCCATTGGATAGGAGGGACATCTCTATGAGAGTAATCCTTGAGATTGACTTTGGTCGTAACACCTAAGTGCTGCATGTACAAAGAATTGGTTCCCCAATCCTGTACCACTTGCAACTGTCGCATAAAGGGTCGTCCCAAGATCATTTCATAGGCATGGTTCTTGCTAAAATCACATATGGCAAAGGTATGCTCGAACTCGACACCACAGGTGGTGAGAGTTATTCCTTCTAGCAATCCTAAGGGCCTCTCAATATGACCATCGGCCATCTGCAATTTCATTCTCGTTGGCCTGAGCGCTGGCTTGCCCCAACGCTTCCATAGGGAAGTGGTGGCAATTGCAACTCCTGCACCTGAGTCCAAAATTGCCTTGGTGGTGTACTCCTGGTAGGTAATGGGAAGATAGGTGTTCCCTTCTTCACCTTCACACATATCCCCTATCTTATCCAAGGGTATCTCTGGCACTATCCTATGTGATCCTGCCTGGGAATGAGGTTTCACTATCACTGGTACTTGTTTGGCGACATGTTTCCATAATTCAGGTCTAACCTTGAGTAGCTCTTCTAACTTGAGATTGCACTGCACTTTAGTGTTTTTCACTACCTCTGTGTTCCTAGGTAAGACTGAGTCCTCATTTCGTACCATGACCGTGGGCGCTCTCATACATGTAGATTTAGCTTCCCATGGACCCGTGAAGTGGGGTAATTCTTGTAAAGAGTTCGACTCAAAGTCTAGTCTTTCCTGAGAGTGGGTGCTCTCCTGCTCCTCATAAATGGATGGGATGTCTTGTGGGAGTTCATCGTGCGCATCATTCACAAGTTCAATGGGAGGAGGGACTTCACTTTCTTTAGCCCATTTGTCTTCTTGAATCTCTCATAGGAATTCTGGTGTGAATCGATTCATAGAAGAAGATGTTTCTGGCTCCGTAGAGTTAGGCACATAGGCTTCTTGGGCGGGTAGGCTCACTCTTTCACTTGCCTTGCCCTTGTGTTGTATGGCGGGTTCCTTTTCCGATTGTGCAATTAGCTTCTCTATTCTTTCTAGCAGTCCATCAAAGTGCAACTGCGTCTTTGCTGAGCTAGAGATGTTAAAGAGGCGACTGGCTTCAAACATGGTTTGAGCCAATTCCACCATCTTAGCACAAATTTTGGTTCGTTCTAGCTCTAGTTCTGCTCTAGGGTAACACTTTTCATGATCAGTTACGTTTGGCCCTTCTTGGATTCTGGCCTGATATGCTTTAAGCATTATATTAAGGTCCTCGGGAGTGGGATCTTCTAAAACTGATCCTACTCTTGGGGGTGGTGGGTTTAGGTGAGGTGGGTTGGAAGGTGGCGGTTCGGATGGAGTTGGGAATGGTGGAGGTGATGGAGATGGGGCAGTGTGAGAGGGAGTTTGAGCTGTGAGTTCAGTCTGGCCTTTGTTTCTCTGAGGCTTTCCTCAAGTTCACTCATCTTTTTTGCCCATTGTCTTTTCATTCTTTCACGACTATCTCTCCAAGCTCTAGTTCTCTTCTTTGTCATGCTCTCCGTTTCACTAACATCTGGGCTCTTTTCCTGGCCTACGCTTTGGTTCTGTTGCAGGGCTTGGGCTCTAGTGATTACTTGTACTGGTGCAGTGGAAGTCACACTCCCTGTGGAGTCTACTACTAACCCAATAACGTTAATAGGAGTGATTTTTGGCATATTATTAGGATTCTTAGGGCAGTCTCGTAAGAGATGCTCCTTTCCACAGTCTTGGCAAAAGCCCTGGATCGTTACTGACTGGGGTTGTGTAGGTGGAGGCACATGACAATCACGAATGAGATGATCTCCTTGACATCTGTAGCATGGTCCTCTAGGGAATGGAGGTCTTACCTGCCTAGGTTGAGGCCTAGGATTGGGGTTTGTATACATGAGGTTTGTGTGATCTGACTCCCAACTAGGTTCACTCGGTTCCTCACTGTAGTAGGACTCACCATGTTCAGGAGATTGCATGTAGTAAGCATGGGGACTATCGACATGTGTAGAATCAAAGCTATGGTCACTGGGGTCACTTTCAGAAAGCAGTGGTGTTATAGGGACTATAGCTCTATTCAGGTTTTCTTCTGCTGCTGCATATTTTACTGGGATCACATTAATAGGAGCAGGTGGTTGCTGTACTAGCACTAGCTGGGGTCTCAGTTGGTTTTGGTAGGGTTGGTAGGTTTGTTGAGGTCTCACATACTGCTGAGGTGGGTACTGGTTCTGGTATCTTCCTTGTTGAGGGTATGGTTGTGGGTACGTCTGTCTAACGGTTTGCTTATTGTAGGGACAATCTTGCGCGGTGTGATTGGTGTACCTTCGTTCTATGGTGCAGTATTGGCTACTAGGATTAACTTGGGGTTGAGCCATAATGGGACAGACATTCGCCATATGGTCGCCTCCACAATTATAGCATCTTTTTACAGGGGCGAACCTTGGGATTTTTTTACTAGAGACACCTAGTTTCTGAGCAACTTTCTCTGCAAGTTCCTCAATTGATGTGGATTGCGTGGAAGAGAGGCTAGAGGCACTATCTGAATCTTTGTATATCTTGGAAAGCTGTAACTCCTCCCCTAGGTTATCCTCAATGTCAATACACATGCATACACACTCTTCTATGGTCCTAGGGTCCTTCAAGTACACATAGGATCTCAATTTGGTACTTAGCAATCCATCCAGGAATAAAGCCACTTGCTTAGCTGGTGTGGGTAGCTCAGGGACAGGGCATCTTTCAAGATATTGCCTAAATCTCCTTCCTGCAAGTCTCACGGTCTCTTGCGGGGTCTGCTTGAAACTGTGAATCAGTGAGGAGGTATTATGTCTTATGCCACTCTTAGAGAATTCAATAATGAAAGCCTCTAGGAGTTGGTCTATGCTCCTGAACTGCCTCTTGTTTAGTGGCTGAAACCATGTCAGGGCAGTGTTCCTAAGGGTTAGACTAAAGGCATTGTACTGCGTGAATAGATCCTCCACTTGTTCAGCTCTCAAGACTTGTCTAAACTCAGCCACATGATCGTATGGGTCTCCAGTGCCATCGAAGTAGTTCTTCATGGACTTAACTAGCTGAGTCGGTCTCAAAGTCCTTGTGTGCTCTCTAGGTCGTGGTAGAGGGAACTCATCAGCATTTCTTCGATGTCCTAGGGCTCTAAGTACCTTAGGCTCTACTCTATTTGTTTCCGTCCTCGTTCTTTCTCTGCCCCCTGAGTTGGCAAAGCTTACCTCAGGTCTATCTCTATGTCTGTCTCTTTGGGCTCCATGAGCTTGGGATGTTCCAGCACCAGGGTGACCATAGGAAACATTCGATCTTGGTTGGGGGAAAATAAATTCACCCTTCCAAGTGTAAGCGTGCCTATCATTTTCTGTAACCACAAAGATCCTTTCCGAAGAACAATCTAAGTAGGTCACTCTACCTGGGATATCTGGATCTTTAAACTCATAGATCATGATTGTCTCTATATCAATTGGCTTGTCTGATTTATACCTCCAAAAGGCTTCATCGGTTTCTCGGTTTAGCAGCAGATCTATACTCTTATTGTCCTGTGGGATCCACTCGGGAGTGATGATCCTTGTTAGCACTGACTCTCCACGAGGGGTCCTAGGTTCTACACCCATGTTTCCTTGCTCCAATTCACCTAAATCCGCTTCTGAGATCACATTTCCGAATTCGTCTGTCCTATCTGGGTGACTGGTGACTACGTATATAGTTCCTTCTTTGTCCAAGTATGCTCCATTTTCAAACTTGACAGCGGGGTGCTCTAGTCCAATGGATTGGTCAGGGTTTTTAATCTGGACCACGGATCTTCCTAGACCATCCTCATAGATGCTAGCACCTAATCGGTTGGTCCTAAGGTATTCCAACTGTGTTTTGTAAGGGCCTTCTACTCTGTGCAAGTATGGCACTCCTGAACTTCCCGTAGGTCTGTCCATGCCTTGAGACATCTCTGATTCACTGGTATCAGAGCTAGGGTAATGCGAGTGGTGACTCAACTGCTGGGCCCAAGACCTCGTAGTATGATTGACGCTAGCTTCTGAAGACCTAAGGCTTTGTCTATCCCTTACTAGATGCCGTCCTGATCTAAGGTTCATATGCCTAGTTAAGTAGCCCGATTTTTGCCCAGAGTACAACCTCGTTGCCGATCAATTGGTATCAGTCACTTGATTCGTTTTTAGTGTGTTATCATGTTTATGATCTTGTCTGATATTGCGTCGTCAGGAATACTTGAGTATTTTTTGTACTTTAAGTTGATCGTTCCACGTTAAATTCTTTTTCTTTAGGATTCTCAATCCTACAAAGATTATGTAGTTATCTTGAACTTTGAGTATTTAGGTAGTCTTCAACTTGATAGATGCCTATCGCCGCCCTGGATTACTCCTATCACTAGTCGTTCTTAGCCTAAGCTAGGAATTGACAAAGGGAGTTGAGAATTTCCAACCTTTTGTTTCCTTCTTGGTTGCCCTTGAGTGCCTAGGAAGCGTGTTCCCAAGCTTGCACTTACTCTTGCTTAGAATGCCCTTCGATGCTCTCAATAGATCTCTAAGAGTTCCAAAGTTAGCTCAAGACCAATTTGCACTGTGATTTTTTGGAAAACAATTCTAGAGATCCCTAAATTTTGTTCCCCCTGGGTATGGTCAACTTCAAAATACCCTATCTAATAATCCTGATCTTAATTTAACTATAACCAGTCGATGTTTTGGTTGTGCTCCCCACGAGCTTTCCAACAAAACAAGAATCACAGCAAACGGATTTCGTATGAGAGAGTTATGTCAGTTCAGGGTTCTGGTGCTAAAACAGGGTTCAAACAAGCTAACAGATCACATGATTTTTCTCAAATGCACATGTGTAGGGACCTCACAACTCACTAATTGCTAGACCAATATGCCCAAAAACTATCCCCAAAGCTTAGAATAAAAACCCTAATTTTTTGGCCGAAAAGCCTGTCAATCGCGATCGACAGGTCTGTCAATCGCGATTGACAGAGGTGTCCGTCGGGGCCTATCGGTCGCGATCGACACGTCAGTCGTGATTGACAGTGTCAATCGCGATCGACAGAGTCGGTCGTGAGTTCTGTCAATCGCGATTGATGGTGTCAATCGCGATCGACACTTTTTCCGGGTTTTTCGCTGTGATTTCAGTCAATCAGGGATGTGTCCGTCGCGATGGACACATGGCTATGCGTAAAAGTCAATCAATCGTTGAATTTTAGTCGGTCGCGATCGACGGTGTCAATCGCGACTGACAGAGGTGTCGGTCGTGGCTGTCGATCGCGATCGACGGTGTCAATCACGATTGACAGGGTCCTACGTGGCAGTCTGTCGGTCGCGAAGTCTGTCGGTTGCAATCGACAGGTCTGTCGATCGCGATTGACAGGGTCTGTCGGTCGCGATTGACAGAGAACCACGGATTTTTTCTACTGTTTTTAGTGTTTTAGGATGTGCTCTTTGTGCTTGTCATAGTGGTGTGCTTTATTTTACCAAAGGGGCGAGTTTTCTGTCGATCGCGATCGACAGAGGCTGGCGACTACGAGATAGATTCTGAGTATTCCGTACCTCTGCAACGTGCTGGGGATGATGATTCAGCAAGAACCTGCAAAATGCTCAAGAAACATGCAAAAACAGTGCAAGCAATATCGCTCTCTCGCTCTCTCTCACAAGTAGAATGAAGGAAATGAGGTGGAGATGGTGATATGATCAAAACTGAAAATTTTCGTGATGATGGAGATGGTGGGAGATGGTGATGATGATGATGGTGATGAAGATGGTGAAGAAAAAACAAGAAAATAGATGAAAGTGAAGAAAATACCTACAACTCCAACGCGTCAACTCTACGTATTACCATCACACGCTCGTCCTCAAAGCTCGATCCCCGGCAACGGCGCCAAAATTTGGTGTAGCTCAGTGATGAGTAGCACCTCCTTTAATGTCAATCCGGGAAGACGTGAGGATGGTATGAAGACCTCGAGCAAGTGGAGGCACAAGTGCGTGAGTGAGAAGCACACAAACATGCACACACATACACACACACGCGCACACACGGCAAGACAAAGAGTGAGAAGCAATGGAGTTCTTAGATTACTTTCAAAAAGCTCTTACAAGTTCAATTCAATTACAATCTACCCTAAAAAATGAGCTCTCTAGCTCTATTTATAGTTTTTGTCTAGCTTTGGCCCTGTCCAGACCTAGTGTCCGGCCTAGTTAAAAATTAGGTTCCATGGCTTATTTGAGGGCTCAAACGAGATCTAAAAAATATGAAAATTGGTAAGCAACTACTTCTAAGGCTCCTCAAGCTCGAGGACTCCTCGGCTTGCACAAAATGGAGCTACAAAAAGGTGAACATGGTATTTACAGGGGTTGTTAGTGATGAGAATCACTTTGAATTGGTGTAAGGGTTTTGAAAAATTAAAGGGTTGCCTTAGTGCTAGATCTGCGTGAATGCTCGTACTTGCTTCTTCATGAAGAAAATTATTGGCCTACTTGCCAGATCGTCGTTGACTCCCTTGTCTGCTTGTGCCTTCTCTCCCCTCTGACTCTCTTCTCTGACTGCCATGCCTTGTCAGTCCTTCAGTTCCTTGTCTGCTGCTAACAAGGAGGTACTAGGGTATCCACTTTTACTCAAAGCAAGAAATGTGCACTTTGAGTACTTTGCCTACTCAAGGGCGGTTCTCCTTAGGAAAGTATACCCTATAACATTTCTGTGAACAGGTAGATCACAACAATTGCACCGTAATGTAAACACTCAAAAAGAAGATGAATGACAATGGCAATAGTGAAGAATGGAACTACTCCTTAGTTCACACATATGATTACAACATAGGCAAAAGAAATGCTCTAAAGTTTCAATACAAGAGAACCATCCAATACAATGATCATAACTAGATGAAGAAGCGCATTGATCGATACACGGATATAAAGACGTGCTCCAAAGAATGACAAACTCAAACCACTGACTCACACCGTAGGACAAAATCAAGCCACTCCCTCACACTATAGTGCTATTAGCCCTCCACCGAGAAGCCCACGGTCTGTATCCTCACCACATAGTGACTTCCTCTAGTAGGCTTGTAGCCAAAGAGTGCAAAGGGAGAACCCAAAGATATGTCCGAATCAGCTCTGTATCTATGTGTATATGAGTATCCTAATGAATACAAGTCCATTTCTTTTATAGGCTCCAATAGGCCAAGAGGGCCTTGCTGATTCCTCACGTGCACTGATCTGCACCGATTGATTGCCCCAAAATTTGGGGGGTAGAAAAAATATGCCACCAAAACTGAATTGGATAGGCAGTCGTCATGATTAGATGGCGGAAATAGTTATTTCTCTACTTTCACTTTTACCACTTACACTTTTACTGTCACTTTGCATGCAAGCTGAGATCCTCATTATGTGCGGCCCGTGCTATTGGAATGACCCATTGAGTGTGAGAGATGATGGGTGGTGTGGATGGAGGGACGGTGGGATGGAGGGTTGATTTTAACCCCACCAATCCAAGAGCCCAATGAATTGCAAAGAAACCAAAATGCCTCCTCCTATAATACTTTTGCCGCTGAAAGGAATTCCCTCCCTTTCCTTGAAGCTACTTTTGTAGCAATATTGCTTTATATGCTCACTTCAGCGCTTCATCTTCATGGAATCCATGCATCTTCCCTCTATAATCTGTGATTTCATCCGTCAATGAAGAAGAGAAGTCCATACCTTTCTACATGTGGAAATGAAGGGAATGGCCATAAGTTTCTTTCCTCCATCAATACTAGACGTTAAGAAGTCAATGGAGCAATTGCTCTTAGAATGCAACAGACAAACTTCTTGGTCTGCTGATGTATCAACCCTCCTTTACTGTGATAGAAGAAAAGAACAGAGTGACCACAACGAAGAAGGACCCTTTTTGCCTTGCGCCTTGGCTAAGTTGCATCATCAACATATTAACATTTATAACAATAGCACTCTTAATAGTTTCTTCTGCTATGGTCCAAGAATGTATATACTCACACTCCTTGAAAAACGAAGACACCAAGAAAAGAACTTCTCCCACTTTTGCTGGTCCGAGTCTATTTCTCCCATCCAAAAAATGATAGCATTAAATTTTTCCTTGATATTCGAGGGTGTTGCAGAGCAAAGAGAGCACAAGGCAGAGAAAAAGAAGGGCCCCAAAATTTTTCTGATTTGGACACCTTATTTTTGTATTATAACCATTCTTGTAATATATTTTCCGATGTAAATGCACTAGAGGAGTCCTCTAGATGCATCCCCACAGAAGATTAGAAGCTTACCCATGTAAATTAGTAGGAAATTAGTCTTTTAGTGAATAAAGTGCCGGTCTCTTGTGTGAAAGGACCATTTTTAGGGCACAAGTATATAAGTCGATTTGTGACTCTTTGTAAAGACTTTTTGCCATTGTGAGAATCAAGAGCACAAAAATTCGAATTTGTGTCTTCTCCTCTCTGTATCTTCTTCTTTGTGAGCTTTTGTGCATGTGTGTTGCTTGGAAAGAGTATTACGAAGTGTTGTCTATCCATGAAAGCTTTTGTTTGCTGTGGTTAAGGTGTGTGTGAAGTGTAGGAAGTGCTGAAGTGTAGGAAGTGCTGAAGTGTAGGAAGTTTATTCTTGCAACTCAATATTTTGCTCATAACTTGAAGTAGAAGCGTCAGAATTGAGTGAAAATACTGCCATTGGATGCGTCTTCTCAAGAGCTTCGAAACACATATGTATTCGCTATATTTGGAGTTTGGATTTGAGAGAAAAGCTCAATTTACTGTTGGCTGCTGTTCCAAGTATCGTGACACCATGACTGACAGTTGAAGCTTGTTTGGATTAGTTTTTGCCTTGTTTACATTCTTTGAGTAACTCATTTGCATTGATCGTCATTTGAATGCATGTCTTCATACACTCTGCTAGGTTTGTGTACTCATCGGATTGATAATTTAAGCGTGAATCTCCACTATATGCACTTGAGGGGAATTGAGGTATAGTCTCTTTATCCACAAGTCCCTAAGTTGGTTCTTAGGCACACACATTTTTTGGCGCCATTGCCGGGGAGTGTCGAATCAAACCAAGGCATTTGTGTGATGGTAAGTAGCTTTTAGCACTGAAGCGAGAGGAGGAGTAGTGATTTTCTCTTCTTTGGTAAGTCACTTTTATCCGCACTTACTACTTCTCACTCTTGAAGTGTGTGTAGTGAGTTGTTAGTCTAGGAAAGTAAGTGGAGTGAGTAGAGTAGGAGGAAGAAGAAAGTAATAGGAAGCTAGAGTAGTTTGAATCTTAGTCTTGTTGAGTCCTCGTAGTTAGGAGAACTTCTCAAAAAGTATAAAACCCAAAAAATCGACTTTCTCAAGTTACTTGTTTTCTGTGCAAGTATCATGAGAAATCTTCAGCCGAGTATCGTGTAAGCAAAGGGATTGGGAGCAGCGCAGAGCTAGAGAGAGTGGTAGAAGATTTGGGAAAGAGCCTCTAAGGTGAGCAGTTCAATCTGCTACTTATCTTCATCAATCAAAAATTAAGTATCAATGTCAAACGATCTATGGCGAGTATTGTGAGGGTCTTACAGGGTTTAAAAGGTATATTTTGGTGGTACAGAGAGTGAGGAGAGGGTAGATGATCTTGGAAAACACTTGCTTCCATTCAAAATCCAAAAAAACTCTAGCAAAAATCTGAAAAATTGTCAAGTATCGTGTTCTCTCGCGGTTGAGTATCGCGATACTTCCCAAGTATCGTGGTCTCCTGTGGTTGAGTATCATGATACTTCATAGAGATCGTGTATCGTGTTTGACCGATCGTGATACTTCACAGAGATCGTGTATCGTGTTTGACCGATCGCGATACTTCACAGAGATCGTGTATCATGTTTGACCGATCGTGATACTTCACAGAGATCGTGTATCATGTTTGACCGATCGCGATACTTCACAGAGATCGTGTATCCTGTTTGACCGATCGCGATACTTCACAGACATCGTGTATCGTGTTTGACCGATCGCGATACTTCATAGAGATCGTATATCGTGTTATCTCAAGTATCGTGTGATCAAGTATCGTATATCGAGTATCGCATTTTTTGGAGTATCGAGTATCGTGTTCATCCAAGTATCAAGTATCGTCATATTGAGGTATCGTGTATCGTTTTTGCCAAATATCATGTATCGTCTCACCCAAGTATCGTGTATCGTCTTGTCGAAACGTTGAGTATCGTGAACTTTTTGGGTCAAGTATCATGACTTGAGATTTCATATTCAATCCTTTCCCAGCCAAATTTTTTGTTAGAATTCTGACCTTTAGTGAGGAACTCTAGAAGCCAGAGATTGGCAAGGGCTGATTAGAGCTTTTAAGTGGATGAACCTGAGATCTGGAAGAACCCTAGGAAGCGGAAGAAGTGTAATCTCTTCTGTAGGTAGTGTAGCTGAGCCAAGTAGCCGTTCACATTATTCTGAAACCTCTAGTGAGTCAGAAGAAGAAATTCCTATGGATTCAGAGGATATGCAAAACACTGTACCAATGATTGGCATGATGTCAATTATTGAGGGAGAATATAGGACATCTTTGGAATATGTGAACACCAACCAAAATGATATACCTATCTACTTAGATGGGCTAAACAGATCAATGGCTAGACTGAAAAAGGCTTCAGAGGCGTACATAGTGCCTAGACCAGCAGTCAAGTATGCGGGAGGATTTTATATGGATAAAAGGGACATCCAGTATATGGTTACCGAACACCCTGAAAACATTAATGAACTTGGGGAAGAAAACAATGCTCATAACCCTAATGGTGAAGGAAATGAAGAGTGAGTGATCACACCTAGAGGGAGATCTACTGTTGTTAGGGTTTGGAGAGGAGACCTAATTCCCCAAGATGACTCCTTAATGGATGTGTATTTGATTAATGGAATGGAGCATCTCCTTAAAGCCCACTCTTCAATATGGGAAGCAGCCCCCAATCCAGTTACGGTATATGAGTTACAAGATCCAGACTTCCCCACCATCATCACTTATTTGGACAAAAACCAGAGAAGGTATTGGCCCTTAACAGATTCGGAGAGAGCCGGGTTGAAATATCAGAACATTCCAGTGTTTCCCCTGAGGGATCAAGCCACTACTTCACAAAACCCACATGGAACCTCTCAGAATGATTCATTTCAGCAGTCAGGACAAACACAACAAACTCAAATCCCGGTTAGACCACATGTGCATTTGCTATGCCTGCAAATGACCCTAATTATCGGCCTCAGCCACCTATGGATCCAAGGAATGGAATTTCTGCCCTAGTTAGACCACCTGTAGCAAGAGGACCTGGTATACCCATTGGAAGACCAGTTTTCCCTGTAATGCCTAGACCGCCTGAAGGAGGAAGAAGATTAAGGCCAATTCAAGTGGCCAAATGCATGAGAAATCACTATGATGGTTCTAGTGAACCTTACAATCATATAGCTGAATTCAAGCAAGTAATCAGAGCCGAACAAGTAGAAGATTTTTTGATCCAATATGAGTCTTTTGGCTTAACTTTGACGGACACAGCTTTAGCTTGGTTCCAGCCATTAGATCCTAACAATTTTCAAAAGATGGAACAAGTCTATCAGGAAATGATTGAGGAATTCACTAAGTCTGGAATTAAAAACAACTCGTCATCATTAATCCATAGCTTGAAGCAAGCTCCTATGGAATCAGTGAGATTGGCAGCAAGAAGATTCAAGCAATATGTGGATAGGTGCCCAGTGGAAGAGAGACCCACCCAAAACAAAATGGTGTCATTATTTTTGGAAGGATTATTGAATGGATCATTAAGATCTCTGGTGTACGTGAAGAGAGTTCAAACCTTGCAAGAATGCATGAAAGAATGTATTGACCTAGAGGGCAATCTAGCTGAGGATCTGAAAATACCTCAAGGTAGCGTGAAAAGTGAAGATTCAGCTAGCAGCACATCAAACCCTAAGAACAATGTTGAGGAAATAGCCGACCTAGTAGCAAAGAAGCTGAACGTCCAAGGACAGAGGAACTACCCCAACAACCCAATGAGAGTGTCCATACTTAGAAGATGTATGCATTGTGGAGGTGATCATCCCTCTCAATTGTGCACTAGGGGAATAGTCCCACCACCTGCTTATGCTTACAATAGACCACCCGGGCCAGGCCCTTTACAATATTGCAGCATAGAACAGAAATACACAAATCACAGTGCAGAAAATTGTCCTTACAATAGGCAATCAAGACCTGTACAACCTGTTATGAGACCTTATGGATACCCTCAGAGAGATCAAGGAGGTGAAGCCTTTAGATATCCCACATATCAGCAGTAGGCACCTGTACCACGACCATATGCTTATCAGGGTTACAATCAACCACAACCGGTGTTAGGACAGCAACCACCCCATCCTCAGAATGTTGTCCCAGTGAAAATAGCGCAACCAAAAGAAAACTTAGAGAGAGAAATAGTCCCAGCCACACCATTGACTAGTAATGAACCATATGACTCATCTTATGACCATAGTCAAGGAAACTATCCCAGTTGTGAGAGCTCTATGATAGAATATGGAAAAATGTAGGAACCATATGCCTATGGCATGGAAGTGCCAGATAGTTTCTACGGATATGAGCAGGACTATGTGTCATTGATGTACACAGCCACTAGGGCACCCATACCCCCCTGACCCATGAACAAACCGCCTGTACCCAGAGGACCATGTTATAGATGCGGAGGTGATCATTATATCAGAGAGTGTACACTACCAAACCCACCACCACCACAGCGAGTTTGGAAAGGATACTGTAGTGATTGTGGTAAAGAACACCTTTTCAGAGATTGCCCCAAGAACCCCAACATACTTAACTCTAATGTGCAGATTAACGTGATAGAAGTGATAGAATCATCAAGAAGCGATAAGGAGTACACTGTACCATTGAAAGCAATAACTAGAGCCAAAGCTAGAGAAACCCCAGACAAAGTTGAAGAAAATGATCAAGGTGACAAAGAAATGAACATACCTACACCTCAAATGGTTGAAGACTCGGAAGAACCTGAGAAAAGTGTTGTAAGCAAACGAACACAAAGATGGAAGAACCTTAGAGATAGGATAAAGGAAAATAAATTACTACAAAAGAAGGAAAATGAGAAGAGCACACAAAATCAAGGAGAGAAAGAGGAAGTGGAAGGAGAAAATCGGAAAGAAAAGTCTAAAAAAGAAGAGGTAGGATCAGTTTTAGCAGATCCCATGCCTGAAGAATTAGCCATGTGGATTCAGGCATACAAGGCACGAATAAGAGAAGGACCTACCATAGAACAACATGAAAGAGAATATCCTAGAGGTGACCTAGAGAAAGAGAGGTTGGAGATCTGCAAAAAATTAATAGAAGTCGCTCAATAGACCTTAGAAAAACCTGCTTTTCCACTACCCAATACACGAATTTCCGAAAGAGAATTCCAAGAGTGTGTCATCGCTAATGATCACGAGAAACCCGAAGCAGGTAAGACACATAATGGAAATTATTGTGAGGATAAAAGGGAAGGTTCCATTGTTCCCGAAGTAGAAGGGGAATGGTCTAAAGATTTGTGGGCAAGAGTCCAAGAAGACAGATGGAAGGAAGTGGACCACCCTTTGAAGAGCTAGAAGTAGAAGACGGAATAGAGGATTCAATACCTGAGTTGAATTCAGAAGAAATATTACCAATTGATCCAAGTAACGAAGAAAATGATAGTGTAAAGGTTTTGCCAAATTACACAGGAGAGTGAATATAATTTGGAACTATACTGCATTCCCTCAATAAGGAAAAAAGAACCTAACCCGTCAGTCCAAACATCGGATATCATATAACATCTCAAAAAAGTAAAAATCCCTTGTACCCTAACATTGGAAGGACTTTTGAAGATCAAACCACATTTGAAGGAGAAACTGACCAGTCAATTGGAGATCAAGACGGAAGAAAAAGAGATATCTGATGAAGTAAACACAGTAAAGATCCCAATCGATAAGGTTGGAGATTTTAGTGAGGGAGATGAAGGAAATACTTGCCTTCCAATTACCTATAGGGGTTACACCACCAAAGCCATTTTAGATACAGGAGCTGGAGTAGGAATAGCAACTAAAGAAATCTGGGAGAAATGGGGAAAACCAGCTTTAAGACCCACACGCATGAAGATACAAATGGCAGATGGACACACTGAACGACCCTTGGGATTATTGGAACGAGTAGTTTTTACCACTTGCGGAGTCGAGTTCGAGCACACCTTAACGATATGTCAATTTGAAAGGCCTAGCAATTATGAAATGATACTTGGAAGACCTTTCATGAGACAACTAAAGGTAGTGCAAGATTGGGGAAAAGATGCTGTATACCTACAGCACAAAGGAACAACCACAAGAATAAATCTCCACACATATACCTATCAAGATGTTCCCCCCTTACAATGGAATCAGATTCATAAGGAGGAAGATAATCAGTCAATTCATAGTATAGGTTCAAGTGATCAATCATGGATGAACGAAGACACTGATCTATGGATATGCCAAACTGTGAAAAAGGAGGAAGATAGGAGAAGAGGATGGCAGCAAAAGCAAGGAGTTGCTAGATCAGTACAAGATCCAGCCTATATGCCTCAAATATTCTTAGATGAAGAATTGGAACCTCACGGTTGGATGGAGATTTTAGCCACTCTCGATGTGTGTGTAAATGAAGAAGTGATAACCATGAATGAATGCATTGATGAGGAAGGCTATGATGTTAGTCTATATGTGATAATCCTTCAGGAGGCTGAAGAAGGAGAAGTGATAGAAAAAGAATGGAAGGAAGACTATGAGAGCATTGAAATGGAGCAAGAGCAAATGGAAATAGAAAGTGGAAATCAAGAAGTAAGTATCATAGCTAATGAAATAAATCAAGAACCAACACAGGAAGAGGAACTTGGATTAGAAACAGCAAAAAATGATGAAGAAAACAAGCCTCAAGAACAATTTGAAGTGCCCACCCACTTCAAAAAATATGAAGTAGAAGAGAGAAGAATTGCTATTCAAATGCCAAAACGAGAAGCACAGCCAGGAATAGCATATGACAATAAAGAACAGACCAAGAAAATAGTAGTAACCTTAGAGGAAGGAGAAGAACGGTGTACTTTTATAGGACAGGATGTCTCAATGGAGGAAGAACAAGAGTTAATACGGCTCATAAGGGAATACAGGGATATCTTTGCCTGGACATATAAGGATTTGAAAGGAGTAGACCCTTCTATATGCGCACATAGAATCCCTATGACATCTGAAGCTAAACCTTCCAAACAAAGACCTTACACATATAACGATGCTTACTCAGCAAAGATAAAGGAAGAGATAGATAAGTTGTTAGAAGCTGGGTTCATATATGAGATTGAACACACGGAATGGGTGTCACCTTTGGTGGTTGTACCAAAAAAGAATGGTAAGTTAAGAGTATGCATAAATCTGAAAAAAGTAAATACCGCTACCATAAGGGATAGTTACCCATTACCCATCACGGATCATCTTTTGGAAAGAGTAGCAGGGAAGGAAGTTTATAGTTTTTTAGACGGCTTTTCAGGCTATAATCAGGTAGCCATTGCTCCTGAGGACCAGCATAAAACAGCCTTTGCAACTGAATGGGGAGTATACGCCTTTAGGGTTATGCCTTTCGGCCTAACCAATGCCCCAACCACTTTCCAAAGATTGATGTGTCATGTATTCAAGGAGTTCCTGAGAAAGAGTATGGAGGTATACGTGGACGATCTATGTACTTATTCAGCTATACGATCAGAGCATATCCCTGAACTAGGAAAGATCTTTTCCAAATGTCGACAATATAGAGTATGCCTCAACCCAGAAAAATGTGTCTTCATGGTTCGCCAAGGAAAGATATTGGGACATATTGTCTCTAAAAATGGAATCTCAACTGATGAAGAAAAAATCAAGGTAATTCTGGATTTGCCAAGACCAAAGACTGCTAAAGAAGTACAAGCATTTATGGGACATTGTGGATACTACCGGAGATTTATACATATGTATGCCATAATTGCTAGACCTCTTTATGCATTATTGACACAGTTTAGCTGGACTAAAGAATGTGAAAAAGCCTTTAATGAATTAAAGAGTCGATTGAGTTTAGCACCTATCCTTTGAGTACCTAATTGGAACAAACCATTTCACATTCACGTAGATGCTTCCAAGTTTGCCATTGGTTGCATCTTAGCTCAACCCGCAGATGCAGGAAAGTTAGATCACCCTATAGCCTATGCCAGTAGACAATTGAATCAAGCAGAACGCAATTATACCACGACTGAAAGAGAAGGCCTAGGCATGGTGTATGCAGTAAAGAAGTTTTGACACTACTTATCGGCAAACAAATTCAAATTCTTCATTGATCATCAAGCCCTACTGTACTTAGTCAATAAGCCTTGTAATACAGGATGACTAGTATGATGGTTTCTATTGTTGATGGAATTTGATTTTGAAGTAGTAGTCAAGAAAGGAAATACCCACATAAGAGCGGATCACCTATCAAGAATGACACATGGGGAGCCACCCATAGGAGTACCAGATGATCTGCCTGACACGTACCTGTTTAACCTCGAAGTATGTCCCCAATGGGCAAAAAAGTTGATCCCTATACTCACTCATGGACCTAAAGATGGAATCATACCAAACCGAACTCAAGACCTATGGAAGACTAAAAACCTTCATATCATTTCTGGAAGTTTGTATCACCAAGACTCAAATGGATTACTCATGAGATGCGTAGAAGAAGAGGAACAAGAAATGTGGCTTCAAAAAGCACATGTAAATCAATGAAAAACTCATCTAAATGCACACGAAACATGGCAAACACTAAGGAGATTGGGCATATATTGGCCAACCATGCAGAGGGATGCGCATAACTATGTATCAGCCTGCCCAACCTGTCAAGAACAGAATCCAGAAGAGAACTCCACTCTATGCTACTCCATTGTAGCACCAAGATGGAGCATGCCTCTGGTGAAGTTCTTAAAGACTCAAGAGTACCCAGAGGGAGCCACTCTAGCAAGAAAACGAGCACTTGTAGAAAAAAGTAAGGACTATGCTCTTATAGGAAAACAACTCTTTAAACGAGGAAGAGATAATCATTTGCGAATGTGCATTCATGAAGACGAGTACCTTGCTGTTTTAGAGATGGCACATACAAGAGCTGCATGAGGACATTTCTCTGCAGATAAAACAGCAAAAATGATTCTCTTTGCAAGAATGTGGTGGCCAACTTTACATCAGGATGCAGCCACATATGTTCAACGATGTGATACATGTCAACGAACAAAATATCCAATTAGAAGGGATGAAATGCCACTAAAACCCATGATGAGTGCTAGAGCTTTTACTAAATGGGGAATAGACTTCATAGGACCTATTAGCCCCCCAGCTAAAGGATCCCATGCCGAATATATAATTGTAGCCACAGACTATCTGACCAAATGGGTTGAAGCCAAAGCAACCAAGAAAAACGATGCAAGGACTACAGCCAAGTTTCTCTTCGTGAACGTTTTCACTAGATTTGGACTACCGATAGAAATTGTGAGTGATAGAGGTACGCACTTTGTGAATGAAGTTATAGAAGCCTTATTGAATGAATTCTTGGTAATTCATAAGAAATCAGCCCCTTATCACCCACAAGCCAATGGACAAGCCGAAAGTTCCAATAAAATCTTATGCACAGTTCTCACAAAAATTGTGAATAATGGTAGATCTGATTGGGATAAACAATTACATCACGCTTTATGGGCATTCAGAGTAGCCTACAAAACCGCCATAGGCACTACTCCTTTTAACTTAGTGTATGGACAAAATGCTATTCTGCCAATTGATTTCTTAATACCCACTCTCCGAGTAGCAACAACTTATGAGTGGAACGGACATGAACTCTCAGCTCAATTGGATCAAATAGAGAAGTTACATGAAACTAGGTTACAGGCTGTAGCAGGGATTTATGCTGCTAAAAGGTGACAGAAAGCCTACTTTGATGCTCATATTAAAGATAAAAACTTGAAGGAAGGAGATTTAGTTTTGGTATATACTCTGAAACAACACGCTAAGAAGTTGTAGAAGAGAGGATATGGCCCGTTGATCATCAATCGTATATCTACGAGTGGAGCCATCAGTCTAGCAACCCTAGATGGAGAAGTACTATCAAACTATATCAGTGGGTGTCGAGTGAAAAAATATCTAGAACCATTGACGGAAGAAACAATGTCACTATTAATCAAGGGCAAGAATAGATGCATCGAGGAGGAAAGGATACGAGAAGAAGCGAGACAGGAAGCACTAGAACGAATCAAGAAAGGAAAAGAGTGGATGAGAGAGAGAGATGAGAGATATCGCCAAGGAGAGGAACTCATCCCAATGGCTAATTTTAGAGCCACTGAAAACCTAGGTCAACAGAGGACACAACCATATTTGAATTTGGGAGCCGGAAAAAAGGAATACCACTTAGTGGATGCTCTCATTCACACAGGAGCCGCCATAAGTTGTATCAAACTTTCATTGACTCAAAAACTCTAGGAGGAACTACGTCCATCAAAGGCACAATTGATAGGAATAGGGGGAACAATTACTCAATGTATGGGTGAAGTAACGTTACCTCTACATATTGGAAACAACACTATGGAACAAAATCTCTTAGTATGTCATGATCAGGACTTACTCGAAGACATAGTGTTAGGTCGAGATTGGATATACGAATATGAAGTGACTATCCAATTGGCCTTAGGATATATCTCAGCCAAGATAGGGCATCGAGAAGTGTTCAGCATGCTAGACAAACGACCAATCAAAGCCAAACGTATAGAGCCAAAAACTCACTCAAATGAACAAAGTGATGCATGTATGTTCACTAAAACTATGGAAACCCCTTCATCAAGTACTTCATGTGAGGACACACCGAATCCTGTTTGCATACCATCCTCTAATCTAGCAAGTCACAAGAGTGTCATTCTATCTGAAAATAGCCTTAGCAAAGAACCAAGCACAAGAGAGACTAGTTCTCCAAGCAATCATAAGTCGGCACCTATTAGAACATACCCCATTCCTTACACTCAACAAGCTTGGATAAGGAAGGATTAGGTAGCTACGTATCTTCTACAACAGAAACATCATCAACATCAGAACAATCCATTGAAAAAGGAGACAAATTGCTTTGGACACCGACATCCACAACAAATTGCTAGAATATGGGTTCCAAAGAAGATGATAGCCACCCAGTCAGACCGCACACAAATATGGATTCCCAAGTCATGTACTCAAAGGACAATCATTAAAAAGGACGAACCAATGAACAAGGAAAATCAGTACGATCTAAAGGCAAAGCGACAGAAGCTAAACTGCTACAGGATAGAGCTGGAGTCTACATATAGTTCACATGTCATTCCAAGATTCAGAAAGCAGACAAAGCAGAAACACCATATGAGTAGCATCACAATCACCAGGAAGGTTGGAAACACGATTTCTCCCAACAAAATAAAGCAGATTTGGATGCCGAAAGACAAAGCAAGCTGTATACATTTGCCAAATAATTCGAGTTGCACGCATTTGGGGTTACCAGAATCCAAAGTATGCATGATAGGGCCACATTACAAGGCCACGCATTCGGCACAATATTCTTCTACTTCAGGATAGTGAAGCACATTTTCCTCTTGGGAAATAGGAGAGCACTTGTACATAATTTAAAGAAAATTTAAAAAAAATTAATAACCGCTTCAGCCATGAACTGACTTTTCTGTTTTGCTTTCAGATAAAAAAAACATAAAAATACCTAAAATTATGAAAAATCCCAGGTATCACCTTTCTCACACCCACGGGCAAGGGACGACACCATTCACTCGGAGCAATGTCAATCTTATAAAAGACAAATGAAGGAGGATTTCTGATACTATCTGGCCACTAATTCATACTCTATATTGAGTGCAGATGGCATCTACTAATTCCGAAGCTACGCAAGAGGAAGAGGTCTAGCTTCTTCCATTAGAATCAATAACAAAAGCAAGAGGCCATTGGTTTCTGGATGACCAACCGGTGTCCGACCTCATTTTCATGGCTACCATCAAGATTATGGACAGAGATCACTACTTCCCTATTATGTCACAAGACTTCAAGACTATCATACAAGGATTACCTTGCATGGTGGATGTTTGGACACAAGCAAGAATAGAGGCATTTCTCAAACTGCCTATTTATTTGCCAGATTTTCAAAGATGCACGCAAGTGATGAACACCCTTCAGCCTACAGCAAATAAGATATCAGTTCCTGAGGCACGAGTATTGGACAAAGTGGGTACATGGAAAACAATTCGATTCACTCATGAATTGATCAACAAAGCTGTCGTGTCGTGCTCCGATGATGTCCCCAATTTTTTACCTTCTCTGCACATAACTCCAGGTTTCCCAGAAGCTCACACTGAGAGATTCTTCCAATTACTTCTGCCCAGCCGCGTACCCCCCTTCATGAGTTAATACTCCTTAATTGGAGTGACTCCTGTGGCAACTCACATGAGTGCCACATGGCACTCATGTGTGTGCCTTTCTAATGGAATCCAAGAGATGGTTCACACCATCTCTTCTATATGGACTCCCTTCATAACATTTCCTTCCCCTTAATTCCATTTTTGTCCCCAAAAATGGTATTGGAAGGTCTAGAAATCAAGAGGGTGGTACTCCCACTATATCCCCATGTATAAAATACATGGTCCTGTCTCCGTGTTGTTTCCCCATATCCTTCCCCTTAAGAAGACTCTTGGGAAGATAACCTAAAACTGGGAAACCGTCTCTGAAGGGTGCTAACTCGCTCCCATGTGGCACTATCTTCTGAACTATCTTTCCACTTTACTAGACACTCTTTATACAAGTGACTTCTCATCCGTTTCTCTCGAGTGCGTAGTATGCTCTCAGGCTCATGTGGAATAGATTGAACAGAAATAGGCTCTACTACCTCACTATCTGGAATGAGGTTGTCAGATTCACCCAGCCTTTTCTTAAGCCGGCTAACATGAAAAACTGGATGGATTTGACTATTCTCTGGAAGTTGGAGCTGGTAAGCCATGTTTCCTATTCTCTTAAGTATTCGGAAAGGTCCACAATACCTAGGAGATAATTTTGGACAAGGTCCCGTCTTCATGGTTTCAGACCTAGATGGAACTCTAAGATAGACTTGCTCTCCTACCTCAAAGTTGATATCTCTTCTTTGAGGGTCAGCATAGGCTCTAGATCTATCCTGAGCTCTCCTAATGCTGTCCTTAGCAAGCCTAAGCATATCATTCATTTCTTCCAAGAAGTCCTTTGCAGCTTGAACTTTTTCATTCTGCAAGCCTACTGCATAAGGAGCCCTTGGCTGAAACCCATACATAAGCATAAATGGACTATGCCCAGTGGAAGAGTGCTTGGCACTATTATATGCAAACTCTACTATAGGTAAGTACTCCTCCCAATTAGTTTGCCTTCGTTCACATATGCTCGAAGCATATCCTCTAGGATTTGGTTAACCCTTTCTGTTTGCCCATCCGACTGTGGATGCTCGGCCATACTCATGCTAAGCTTTGTATCCAACCTTTTGAAGACCGCTCTCCAAAAGTGGCTAGTAAACTTCCTATCCCGATCAGAAACTATGTCTAAAGGAAGACCATATAACCGGTATAGGTTCTCAACAAAGAGTCTAGCCAACTCTGGTGTCTTCACTGTAGTACGTGTCGAAATAAACCTAGCCATTTTGGTTAACCTATCTACAATTACCCAGACCAAGTCGTGCCCTCTCTGTGTCTTAGGTAATCCGACTATAAAGTCCATGGAGATACTCTCCCACTTCCCATTGGGAATATCCAATGGGTGGAGTAGCCCTCCAATCCTCAACCTCTCAGCTTTGTTGACCTGGCATTTATTGCACTTAAGCACATACTCTAGGACGTCCTTATGAAGTCCAAGCCAATAAAACTGCCTCTTAACAAGATCATAAGTCTTGTTAACTCCTGGGTGTCCCGCACTAGGTGTATCATGACACTCATACAAAATATGCCGTCTCATCTCAGTATCTCTAGGGACACACACCTTACCTTTATATAACAGATATCCATCATGGACACTGTAATTCTTCCACTTGAATCCTTCTTGAGTACCCGTCGATACTCCATCCTTACTGGAAACCCGTATATCACGATCCCCATTCTCTATGGCTTCCCAAATTTTGGAATATGCAGGATCAAGCCTACATTTCCCTCTAAGAGACTCAAGTAGCTCACTAGTGATCTGAGTAAAACTCAGTCCATTGAGCATAGGCATGCGGCTAAGTGAATCAGCCACCACATTAAACTTTCCCTTCCTATACCTAAGCTCATAGTCAAACTCTTGAAGGGTCTCTGCCCATCGGGCCTTACGACCTTTAAGGTCTGTTTGATTAGAGAGCCACTTAATGCTCTCTTGATCAAACACTATCGTAACTTTGGCACCATATAAATAATGACGCCACTTCTTCAAAGCATGGACTATTGCATACAACTCCTTCTCATAGACGGAGTAATTCTTTTGAGCCGGTTCTAGTTTCTTGCTCTCGAAAGCTACTGGTCGACCATCCTGTACTAAAACCGCTCCTATAGCAAAATCACTCGCGTCAGTCTCAACCACAAATGGTTTATTGGGATCTGCTATATGTAAAAGTGGAGCTGTAGCAATTGCTACCTTCAACTTTTCCATACTTTGCTTCTGTTTGTCTCCCCAATGAAAGGCTTTCCCTTTCCCTTTAAGTTGTTCCGTCATCGGGACAGCAATTTTGGCATAGTTCTTAATGAATCTTCGATAGAAACCTGATAAACCTAGGAAGATCTGCAGCTCTTCCAGGTTCCGTGGATGTGGCCATTTCATAATAGCCCTTACTTTTTCAGGATCCATCTGGATTCCATCCTGGAGACTATATGCCCAAGGTATCTAACCTCTGTCTTGAAAAATTCACACTTTGACTCCTTAGCAAAGAGCAAATTTTCCCTTAGCACTTGAAATACTTTTCTCAAGTGTTCCAAGTGCTCCTCTTGTGATGCACTATGGATCAGAATGTCATCCAAAAAGTCTACTACAAAGTGTCCTAGATAAGGCCGTAAAACACTATTCATGAGTTTCATGAAAGTGGCAGGAGCATTGGTGAGACCAAAAGGCATTACCAAAAACTCATAGTGCCCATATCTAGTCCTAAATGCAGTTTTAGGGACATCCTCTGTCCTAATCCTAATATGATGATATCCTGATCTAAGGTCAAGCTTGGTAAAATACCTAGCTTGATGTAACTGATCAAATAGATCTTCCAACCTAGGCATTGGAAATCTATTTTTAATAGTTACCTTATTAAGTGCTCTATAATCTATACATAGTCTCATAGAGCCATCTTTCTTTTTAACTAGGAGCATTGGCGATGCCCATGGTGAGTTACTAGGTTTGATGAAGCCTTTATCTAAATAATCCTGCAATTGCTTCTCAACCTCCTCATGCTGAGAAACACTAAGCCTATAAGGTGGTCTACAAATAGGGTTAGTGTTAGTAACAACCTCTATGGCATGATCAATGTCCCCTCTCTCAGGTGGTAGCCCTCTAGGTAAGTCAGTGGGAAAAACATCTCTGTACCCAAACATAAGATCCTTAAAACTTTTAACCACACACTCTTGCAAAAAAGAATAGTAGAAAGTCCTGTTCATATTTACATTCAAAGCATGAAAATATACATCAGATGAGCTGTCTGTACAATGCTCCATATCATGACTATACAATAAAAACATATCCTGTACATGCTGTGAACAACAGAGACTATACAACTCTAATGATGAGATGAGAGGTGCACTAGGTACATCTCTCTCTCCCTGAATATAAACTTTACTTCCATTCTTTTCAAACTCGAGTGTGTTATGAAGGGAGTCCATATAGAAGAGATGGTGTGAACCATCTCTTCTATATGGACTCCCTTCATAACAAAAGCTTTTGGATGGAATCAAGAAGGGTTCACTAATGTCAAAGAGGAATGTCATGATCCAAAAAAGAGATCCTTTTTGGATATCAACAGGACAGATATTGAAGACGCTGTCCGCTTAGTGCACCAACACTTTTGTTTTCCTAGTATGCACAGATACACAGCACCTCAAAAGATTGTTGTGCAACTATTATCACATGCTATGAGGCAAGTCGGCAATAAAGTAAATATGACTCCTTATGTTCAAGACCGATTATTTGAAGCCAAGAAGAAGTGGGGTCAGAAAAAGTTTCTCAATGGCAGTTCAGCTTTGACCTTAATCATCTATGAGGCACTTGATATGAAAAACTGCTTGCATGAGATGCCAAACTCAGAAGGGCTAGCCAAATACGCCAAGTCAGCTACGGTTCCCAAGAAAAAGAAAGCAGCTATCGTTGTTGAAGAAGTAGGAACCAGTTCACAGAAACCCATGAGGGGCACAAAGCGCCTCAGAGAGGAAGAAGCCCAGGCTACACCTCAATCAAAGAGGACACATACTTTGCCGAAGATTCCTGTAGTCCAAATACCAATCACCAAGAGAGACCTCTCCGCAGCCCTAGAAGAGACACATCAGTACATGCAAGGGCAAGTAAATCTAAATGTTCAAGGTCATCATTACAGACAAGCAAGTCAAGAGAAGCAACAACGGAGTAAAGAAAAGACCCCAGAACAAGCCGCTAGATACAAAGCACTGGGCTTAGAAGACTCGAGTTCCAATGAAGAATCTAGTCCTGAGAAAGATACTTTGGACACAGACATAGGGACAGAAACTCACGAGGAAGAATGGACAAAGATTAATCAAGTTGAAGTCACACCAGACAACCACCAAGAAAAGGCAAAAAACATAGAAGAATCCATTGAATCCGAGCATGTAATTCAATTAAATGATAAGTCAAAGATTAGTATCAAGGAAACTGCACTATCGAATAAAGGAGTAATGCCACCTATCAAGGAAGAAATGCAAACTCCAATGGATGAAGATTCAGACCTACACAAAAATAGACAGCAAATTGTGATTGAAGTACCGGATGATACACCTCAAGGCAAGATGGACCACATGGAGGCTGAGCCAAGGATACAACTTCACATTAGGCAGCCCCATGACACTACAATACACGTAGCACAAGGAAAAGATGTGACAATAGGAGCAAAACCGAGTATTCCTAAAACATGGTTAAATGTGGATGTCACACAATTAAAACCTGTGGTCAAGCAGATGATACAAACGGCCATGGATACACAACAACAGATGATGGATACAGATGCTGATTACGACAAGGCCATGAGGGAAAAGAATCAATTCCAAATTATGAGTGAACAACTATCTGCACAATTAATCCAGGCACAAAAAGAGATTGCCGCCAAAGGAACTGAGTTACTTGAGGTAAAAACACAATGTGACACATTGATGACCCAACATCGTCAACTCCAGGCACAACTAATGGACTTACAAAGATTACACGAAGCCAGCGAGACCGAAAAAGAGCGAATTAAAGCTAGGAGTCACCTGCTTGAAACACAACTGAAGGTATATATGGAGGAGAATGACACTTTACGAAATAGAAACAAAGAATTAATGAAGTCATTGCTATATGATCAACCCATCGAAAAACAAGAAACAATAGATATTGATCAGAAAGAGTTAAGCGATCAGATAACAAAATATGCAGATTTGCTGAAACAAGAGCAAGAATTGAGAGAAGAATGGGAACATAAGTACATTCAAGAAACAAATGAGCTAAAAAAGCAGTTGAATACAGCCCATGGAAAACTTGCAGCAAGTTACAGCAAAAACATGGACAACGTAGCAAAAATTGGCAATGAACTGCTTGCAGCAAAAGAAGCACTCAGAGCAGCCATGCAAGAAAATAAAGAGAAGACTGAACGTATAGCACAATAAGAGATCCAGATAAAGCAGAAAGCACCAATCGGGACACCAGTAGAGCCAACAAAAGAGAATCCTACTGACGAGGTAGAGGTACGTCCTCTATCTCCCCCGATTTATAATTCTCCGATACACGAGCAGATGGCGGACATACATGATGATCATCCAATGCCATACACTGCAGAAATATGTCAGAAGGAACGGGCACTACTGGTGTCCCGGTTGACAAGAAGTTTTGAAAATGAAGTCATCAAAGTCATGAAGGAAGCAAAGATCAAGGGTAAAGACTTGGATATGATTATGAAGCCTTTCAACATTCCCTACGGACTGATGAAAGATAAAACAAGACAATATATAAAGAAGATTACACAGAAAAATCCAGACGAGCAGCTAAACTTCACACATGACATATTCGCTTACACTCAAGCAGAATTTGAAGCTGCACAATGTTGGGAAAAATGGATGGATGATCCAAGAGATTGAGTAGGTACTGCTAAAACCTGCTTTCTACCAGCCCTCTTTAGCTTCAGACTTGATTAGTAGACTTCCTTAGCTTCCCAATGACACCAAGAAATAGCCTATGTCCTTTGGAAATGATGTGTGCAATGATTGAATCAAAACAGATAACTTTGGAAGTCACAAAGTCAAGAAAACCTTCTATTTTGGTCTTGATACCTGCTCAATGTTTTGCTCAGTGTGACCAGCACAGTAGCAATTGATAAAAATCCTTCTAGGGGTATTCAATTAGCTTAGTAAGCTAACATTTGCAAGTGGAATGATGTAAAATGACAAACTATACTCAGAGAAATTGATCTAGCAAAATTAGCTATACCCCCGACTTTTTAGGACAGTAGCAGAGATAGACCAGTGAGCACCTCGACAACGATTTCTCTGAATTGGCTGAATGAAATCACTTCAAAATTTGTGAGCATGTAGACGACTTAAGCTGAATCCAACAAGCTTTGAATCACTGAATTTGGAGTAGTATTGACCCAGATATGCCCTTGACAAGTTAACAGACTTTGGAGTAGACAAGCAGTGAATACAGAGATGAATGATGTAAATGTATCTATTGATTAACAATTGTGTACAATCCCATTGGCATGTCTAGCATTGCCAAATGGTGTAGAGAGGTCTAGGCTATGGTATAGTCCTTACACACACTCAAGCTCAACAAAATGAGCCTCGGGAATGGAGTGATCTACCCACGACTTTTTCACATCCAATTTTATAGGAAATGACTTAGGATTTGAATTCAAATTCAAATCTTTGGCTTCCTATGATCAAGCATCTAAAAGTTTGGAGATATTCTCTCAATCAAGTGATCTACTTTTCCACGAATCACTTAGGTAGGTGATTACAAAAGATTCTAAGTCAAATTATACTTTTACAATGAGGTAAAGTGGTAATAAACCACTAGCATATGTTCCTATGGTTCTTCATGCATGTGGAGTCTTCATGATGTCTTCCAAGCCAAATGTGTAGGCTTGTGATTTACACCAACAGCTCCCCCTCAAGCCAAACATTTTGGCTTAAGTCTTCATCTTCAATCTTCAAGTACATCCTGCAATCCAATCATAGATTTGAACCTGCAAAGTTTGGTCCCATCCAAAGCTTTAGTCAGCAAATCTGCACATTGCATGTTGGTTGACACATAGGTCAACTGAATGTCCTTGCTTAGCAACTTCTCTCTCACATAATGATAATGAACTATGTGTTTGGTCCTGGCATGATAGATAGGATTAGCTGCAAGGTGAAGAGAACTTGTATATCTCCAAAGATAATTGGAGGCCTAGTATATAAGCCCAATTCTAAATACAAAAGCTTAATCCAAATTGCTTCTTGAGTAGCATTAGCTAGCCCTCTATACTCTGCTTCTGTAGAAGACAATGCAACAGTTGGTTGCTTCTTTGCAGACCATGAAATTGGTTTGTCACCTGCAAAAAAATGTATCCTGTAGTGCTTCTCCTATCATCCTTGCATCCTGCCCAATCTGCATCTGAATAAACTTTTATGTCAATATCTGAAGTGTAAGGAAAGTACAAACCATGGTTCTGTGTACCCTTGAGATACTTCAAGATTCTTTTGGCAGCCTCTAAGTGAGGTATCCTTGGCTTGTGCATAAATTGACTTAGCACACTAACTCCATATGCAATGTCAATTCTAGTTAAGGTAGCATAGTTCAAGCTACCTACCATACTTTGATAACCTGTAATGTCTTGGACTTCATCACCTTCATGGGCACTTAGCTTTAAGTTCACCTCCATTGGAGTGCTTGTTGCTTTAGCATCCTGCAAGTGAAATTTCTTCAACATGTCCTACACATACTTCTTCTCAGTAATGTATATTCCTGAATTAGTGTAAACTAATTCAAGTCCCAAAAAATACTTCAATAATCCAAGATCATTGATCTTGAATTCCTTCATCATCTGGCTTTTGATGCTTCTGATTCCATTTACATCATTTCCTGTAGTGATGATGTCATCAACATAAACACAAAGATAGATTACCTCTGAATTACTTCTCTTAATGAACAGAGAAGTGTCAGCCTTACTCATGACAAAACCTTGGTCTTGGAGGTATGTAGTTAGCCTGTAATTCCATGCCCTAGGTGCCTGCTTCAATCCATATAAAGCCTTCTTTAATTTGCAAACATAAGTTACCTTCTTAGGGTCTTCATAGCCAGGAGGTTGTGACATATAAACCTCTTTTGAAATCTATCCATTCAAGAAAGCATTCTTGACATCCAATTGTTACATGTTCCAATTCTTTGATGTAGCCACACTCACCAACACTCTGATTGTTGGCATCTTGGCCACAGGAGAAAATGTTTCTTCATAGTCAATGCCTTGGGTTTGTGCAAAACCCTTGGCTACTAATCTGGCCTTGTACCTGTTAATTGTGCCATCAGAATTTCTTTTCAATTTATAGATCCATCTGGATCCTATTACCTTCATGGAGTCCTTCTTGGGTACTAACTCCCATGTATCACTCTCCTTGAGTGCTTCAATCTCCTCATCCATAGCTTCCTTCCATTCTGATTTTGTGATTGCTTCTTCATATGATCCTGGTTCTTCATTTAGCAAATCCTTTGCAAGATAAATTGAATGTTTAGTAACAAGAGATGTATCATACCCATACCTGATAGGTTTTTTGCTCTCTCTTTGAGACCTTCTGATTGATTGAGTTGAAGATTCTGGTATGTCCTCAAGCTTCTTCATTTTCATTTTGCCTTTGGACTTCCATGCCTTGAACTCTTCAAGGTTGATTGTATCTTCATCATCTAAACTTGAGTCTTGTTTCTGAGTTGGTTCCTCCTTTGTAAGTTTTGGAAATTCCTCTTCCATTTTATAGGGTAGTTTGACCTTCCTGCATTCATTCTCATACTAAGAATCATTCTCATCAAAGATCACATCTCTGCTTGCGAAGAGATGGATAGGTATGTGCTTGAAGATGAAGAATAAAAAATAATAAACCACACACTGAGAATGAGTTTTAACAAGTGATGACATCATCCCGATTTTCACGGGCTGCTACAGTTTGAGACCAGTGAGCAGAAAAATGAACATAACTCACAATTTAGGAATTCAATGATTATGAAAATTTGTATGATTATACTAGACAGTGAGTTGAATTGACCAAGCTTTAAAGCATTGAATTTGGATAAGTAACCACTGAGAAATTGCTCTGACAAGGTGAGTGAAAAAGTCAGGTACCTCACAGAGAAGTGAAAATGAACAGACACTGTTGACTTCAACTGAACATAACTGAAGATTGCAACATCTAAATGACATGAAAATTTGTGAGCATATATTAGACTTATAGATCTAACTTTATCAAGTTTAATTACTAAAAATAATGCACCAAGCTCAGAGAAAACATCTCTGCAATCTGACTGAGAAAACTAAGAGTAATGGCAGTGAGTAATACACTTCACAAGAACATGGAAATATGAACCCAAATGATAATGAGAATGAAAGTATATTGCTTGTACAATACAATGGACTTACGGACACATATGTGTGCCTTGTAATCACACCTTGATATGGCATAAAGCTCAGCTCTTGGAGGTCTTCACCTAGGTCTCTCTAACCACGACTAAAACTACCATCTATATATAGTTGAGTTTGGGAGGCTAACTTCCCTCAATCACTCTCCAATCAATCAATGATTGATTTTATTCTCTACCTACCACAAATCACGAATTCGTGGCTCCTCTTTCCCTTTTTGATCATGTGGACTCAACCACTTAAGATTCTCTCACTTTTACATTAAGTAAACTCTTCAAAAGTTACAAGAGGTAGTTCACAAGTGAACTTTACATAGTCTTCATTTTGAAGCTTCTTTTATGACTTTGTGGGACTCAAGCCAATACTTAGGCTTGTCATAGACTTGCTCCAACAGCTCCCCCTCAAGCCAAGTATGCTTGAGGTCTTCAATCTTCCAAGATTACCTGCAAACCAATCATAGCCTTGAATTTGCAAAGCTTTGTACCATCCAATGCTTTGGTTAGAATATCTACACATTGTTGATGAGTGGACACATATGATATTTGAATCTCTTTGCTTAGAACCTTCTCTCGTACATACTGATAATGAACTTCAATATGTTTAGTCCTTGCATGAAAAATAGGATTAGCAGCCAAATGAATAGAACTCATATTGTCACCAAAAATAGTTGGAGTTCCAAACTCCAATCCAAGATCTTTGAACAATGTCTTCATCCACATAGCTTCTTGTGTAGCTATGGCAAGACCTCTATATTCAGCTTCAGTAGAAGAGAGAGCAACTGTGGGTTGCTTCTTGGATGACCATGAAATAAGCTTTGAACCTGCAAAGGTAAGATAACCTGAAGTGCTCCTTCTATCTTCCTTGGAGCCAGCCCAATCTGCATCAGAAAATAGCTTCAAACCTAAATCAGATACACAAGGATAATAAAGTCCTTCATTTATGGTTCCTTTGAGATACTTGAGAATCCTTTTGGTAGCATCCATATGTGGTTTCCTTGGTGTGTACATAAATTGACTTAGCACACTCACACTGTAACATATATCTACTCTTGTCAATGTGGCATAGTTGAGACTACCCACTAGACTTTGATATGATGTGATGTCCTCTATGAGTTCACCTTCATGTGAGCTCAATTTGTGATTGACCTCCATTGGAGTACCTGCAATCTTACAATCTTGCATCTTGAATTTTGCCAACATGTCCTTAATGTACTTTCTTTGAGTGAGAAACAAACCATGATCTTTGTAGACAACTTCTAAGCCTAGGAAGTAGGTAAGTGAACCCAAATCACTTATCTTGAACTCTTCTCTCATCTGATCTTTGATCTTCTTCATACCATCTGCATCATTTCCTGTCAATATAATATCATCTACATATACACATAAGTAGATGACCTCAGAATTACTCTTTTTAAAAAAGAGTGAAGGATCTGCCTTGCTTGGTTGAAAGCCTTTGTCCTTCAAGAATGAAACAAGCCTGAAATTCCAAGCTCTTGAAGCTTGCTTGAGACCATTCAATGCTTTGTTAAGTTTACACACATAATCAGGATAAACTTGATTCTCAAAACCAGGTGGTTGTGCCATATATACCTCTTCTGTTATCCAACCATTCAAGAATGCATTCTTTACATCTAGTGAAGTATCTTCCAATTCTTGGAAGAGGCAATACTAAGAGAAACCCTAATAGTAGGCATCTTTGCCACGGGAGAGAAAGTATCCTCATAATCAATTCCTTGAGTTTGTGCAAAGCCTTTTGCTACAAGCCTTGCCTTATACCTGTTAATGGAAGCATCAAAATTCTTCTTGAGTTTATAAACCCATCTTGAGCCTATTACCTTCATGGATGAAGTCTTGGGCACCAAATCCCAAGTGTTGTTTTCCTCAAGTGCTTCAATCTCTTCCTTCATTGCATGCTTCCATTCTGTTTTTGCTTTGGCCTCTTCAAATGATGATGGCTCCTCTTGGTTTATGTCCTGTGCTATGTAGATAGAATGTCTAGTTACTAATGAGGTGTCAAACCCATACCTTTCTGGTTTTTTCTTTTCCCTCATAGATCTTCTTAGGCCATGATGTGATGATTCTGCCTCATGTCCAAGTTCTTGCAATTTTGCTTTACCTTTAGACTTCCATGCTTTGATCTTTTCCATTTGAGATTCTTCATCATCCTCTGAGGTGTCTTGTTCTTCAATCTTTGGTTGTTCTCTACCAAGCTTTGGAAAATCTTCTTCAAGATTATATGGTAAGTTGACCTTCCTGCATGAATCTTCATACCATGAATTGTTCTCATCAAAAACTACATCTCTGCTTACCAAGAATCCTTTGTTGGTAGGGTTGTATAACCTGTAGCCCTTTTGATTGTTGTCATATCCAATAAAATACACACCTTTCTGCCTTTGGATCCATCTTGCCTCTAACCTGTGAAGGAACATGAGCAAAAGCAATACATCCAAAAATTTTACAATGATCTAAGCTTGGTCTTCTTCCATTCCAAGCCTCATATGGAGTCATCCCATCAAGGGATTTTGAAGGCAACCTGTTAATCAAGTAAGTGGCTGTAGATACAGCCTCAGCCCATAAGTAATTAGGTAAATGCTTTTCATTTAACATAGACCTTGCAGCTTCAACAATTGTCCTATTCCTCCTTTCTGCCACTCCATTTCACTCAGGAGTGTACCTTGTAGTTACCTCTCTTTTGATTCCTCTTTCTTGAAGAAAAGAATCAAAATCATGGGAGAAGTATTCTCCCCCTCCATCTGACCTTAGCCTTTTTAGTGATTTACCTGTTTGATTCTCCACAAGAGCCAAATATCTTTTGAAACATGAAACAAACTTCATCTTTGTGTTTCATAAAGAATAGGATAGTCCATCTGCTGCAATCATCAATAAAGGAGACATAATACCTTGATCCAGATATTGAAGCTTCCTTGCTGGGTCCCCATACATCTGTATGAACCAACTCTAAGAGATCTCCATGCATATAACCTTTCTTCATGAATGGTAACCTATGAGACTTTCCAAATTGACATGCACTACACTTATAAATCATATGTTGTTTTGACAAATTAGGGAGTCCAAGTACACTTTGGTCCCTGCAAATTTGCTTTAATGACCTTTCACCAATATGTGCTAACCTTTTGTGCCATACTTCCAATTCTGTGAGTGTCTGACTACCATAATTAAAGAGAGCAATGTTTCTAGTGTCATGTAATTCAAATGTGAACAATCTACCTGTCTTTTCACCTTTTGCAATTTTTCTGAATCCTTGACTTGGATCTTCAACAAATGCTCGTGCTTTTGTGAACCTGACTTGCAACCCTTTCTCTACTATCTGCCCAACACTTATCAAATTCTTTGTAATGGTAGGGACATAGAGTACCTTACTGAGTAGGTTGATGTTTCCATCAGGTGCTTTGACATTGCCTATTTTCTCCACAGGATATTTTGTATCATCTCCTCTTTGTACCTCATGCTTATTCCTTGGATCTTCTAAATCTGATAGGAGTGCCACATTTCCTGCCACATGATTTGAACAACCTGAATCTATGTAGAAAACATGCTCATCTGATTTACCTTGTGGCATAGCCATGTTCATGATCAATAATGAATCCTCTTTGTTTGAGTCTTCTGTGTAGTTATTGTAGTCTCCCCTTCCTTTGTAGCCTCCTTGATAGTTTGAATGATTGTAGTTGTTGTAGTTGCCATGATAATTGTTGAACCTTCCTCTTGAGTAGCCATAACTTCCTCTATTGTATCCTCTGCCTCTTTGATTCCTGGAATTTCTAAAGCAATTTTCAGTTGTATGATTAGTTAATCCACAAATAGAACATGAGTTGGAGTCTTAGGATCGCCCCCTGCCTTGTCTACCTCCTCTTCCTCTACCTCTGCCATGTCTTCCTCTACCTGCATAGTTAGCTTGATATGTACCTGCTTCATCATCCACTTTCTTTGCCTTTCCTTTGGTATCTTTGGACTTGCTTTTATCAGTGTATAAAGCTGAAGATTGATTACCTTTAGAGTTTTCTCCATTTTTGATAAGCTTTGCCTCTTGAGTAAGTAGTTGTCCAATGAGTGTATTGAAATCAGGTACATGCATGTCCATGTACAAATCCATAGCTGTGGTGAATGCTTCCCACTTGTCATCTGCCTTCAAGCCATTGTTGACCTGCCTTACAATTTGCTCTTCATCTATTACCTCTCCAATGCTTCCCAACTGATCCGCTATGTCCTTGATCTTTGTGACAAAATCAGTCACATTTTGTTTGGGAGCCTTCTTGAGAGTTGTGAAATCTAGCCATAGTTGATGCTTCCTAGCTTTGGTACTTGAAGAGAAGAAAGCTTCAAGTGCATCCCACACTTCCTGAGATGTCTTACAACTTCTAATGTGAGGCAACAAAAAATCTGAGATAGAGTTGAGGAGATAAGACCTTGCAAGTGCATCCTTGGAGCACCATGTGCTCAATCTTTCTTGCTCTTCTTGTGTTGGTTGACTTTTGTTCCTGAAACTTGGCATAACTTCATCTCCAGCCACATAACCATATAAACTTCTACCTTGGAGATAAGCTTCCATTCTTAAGGACCAAGCTGAGTAATTACCTCTATACAATTTTTCAATTGATGAAGGAAATCCATCTGCCATGTTGTCCAACCTTGCTCTGATACCACTGTGAAGAGATGGATAGGTATGTGCTTGAAGATGAAGAGGTGTTGCAAAATCCTTGATCTACACCAGCCAATTGAACTCCAGGACTATATGGTGGGCCCTTTTAGCTTGCCAATGGATGTATTAGACACCCTATGTACCTTGGAAGATCACTCTCAAAAAGATAGATCAAAACAGATAAGTTGGAGTTAGCTCAGAGGTGAAAAACTTACTATTCTTGGTTCATACACCTGTCCAGTGTTTTGCATAATTCTCTAAGCACAACAGCAATTAACTTAATTCCTCTTGGGGAAGTCTAAATAACTTAAAGAGCTAACTTTCAAGAGTAATCTCATCAAAAATAATAAACCACACACTGAGAATGAGTTTTAACAAGTGATGAAATCATCCCGATTTTCACGGGCTGCTACAGTTTGAGACCAATGAGCAGCAACATGAACATAACTCAAAATTTAGGAATTCAATGATTATGAAAATTTGAATGGTTATAATAGATAGTGAGCTGAATCCACCAAGCTTTAAATCATTGAATTCGGATACGTAACCACTGAGAAATGGCTCTGACAAGGTTAGTGAAAAAGTCGGGTACCTGACAGAGAAGTGAAAATGAACAGACACTGTTGGCTTCAACTGAACATAACTGAAGATTGCAACATCTAAATGACATGAAAATCTGTGAGCATATAGTAGAATTATATAGCTAACTTTACCAAGTTAAAGTACTGAAAATGATGCACCAAGCTCAGAGAAAACATCTCTGCAATCTGACTGAGAAAACTGAGAGTAATGGCAGTGAGTAGTACACTTCACAAGAACATGGAAATGTGAACCCAAATGATAATGAAAATGAAAGTATATTGTTTGTACAATACAATGGACTTACTGATACATATGTGTGCCTTGTAATCACACCTTGATATGGCATAAAGCTCAGCTCTTGGAGGTCTTTACCTAGGTCTCTCTAACCATGACTAAAACTGCAATCTATTTATAGTTGAGTTTGGGAGGCTAACTTCCCTCAATCACTCTCCAATCAATCAATGATTGATTTGATTCTCTACCTACCACAAATCACAAATTCGTGGCTCCTCTTTCCCTTTTTGATCATGTGGACTCAACCACTTAAGATTCTCTCACTTTTACATTAAGAACTCTTCAAAAGTTACAAGAGGTAGTTCACAAGTGAACTTTACATAGTCTTCATTTTGAAGCTTCTTTTATGACTTTGTGGGACTCAAGCCAATACTTAGGCTTGTCATAGATTTGGTGCAACACTCCTTACCATAAATCCCTTGTTGGTAGGGTTATAAAACCTGTAACGTTTTTTATTTAAATCATATCCAATGAAAATACATTTTTCAGCCTTTGGATCTAGCTTTCCTCTTACTTGTGAAGGAATGTGTACATATGCTACACATCCAAAAATTTTGCAGTGATCTAATGATGGTCTCTTACCATGCCATGCTTCATATGGTGTCATATCATCAAGTGACTTTGATGGTAACCTGTTTATGAGATAGGTGGCAGTAGAGACACTCTCTGCCCATAGATAGTTAGGTAATTTCTTCTCATTAAGCATAGATCTAGCTGTTTCAACTATTAACCTATTTCTTCTTTCAGCTACCCCATTCTGTTCAGGAGAGTACCTTGTGGTTATTTCCCTTTTGATGCATCTATCCTGCAAGAAGTCCTCAAATTCATTGGAGAAGTAGTCACCTCCTCCATCTGACCTTAGCCTCTTTAAATTCCTTCCTGTCTGATTTTCAACTAATGCAAGATATTTCTTAAAATAATTAAATACTTCATCCTTGTGCTTCATAAAGTATAATACAGTCCATCTGCTATAGTCATCACACATAGTACCTTGAACCTGAGACTGAGGGGTCTTTGCTAGGTCCCCATACATCTGTGTGTACAAGCTCTAGATAGTCTTCATGCATATATCCTTTCTTGGAGAAGGGTAACCTGTGAGACTTACCAAATTGACAAGCACCACACTTGTAAATCATATGTTGCTTGGATACATTAGGTATCCCAAGCACACATTGGTCCCTTCACATTTGCTTCAAGGTCCTTTCTCCTATGTGCCCTAATCTCTTGTGCCAAATCTCAAGCTCTGAAAGTGTTTGATCTTTATAACTGTATAATGCAATGTTCTTTGTATCTTCCAACTCAAAAGTGAAAAGTCTACCTGATTTTTCTCCTTTAGCTATCCTTTTGAATCCATGTCTTGGCTCCTCCACAAATGCTCCATACTGATTGAATCTGACCTGCAACCCTTTCTCTACAATCTGACCAACACTCATTAAGTTCTTTGTAATTGTAGGTACATAAAGTACTCTGCTCAACAAATTCTGATTACCATCACAAGTTTTCACATTTCCAACTTTAACTACAGAATGCTTTGTATCATCACTTGTTTGGACTTGGTGTTTACCTTTTGGTTCCTCAAGATCAGAGAGTAGTGCCACATTACCAGCCACATGATTTGAACACCCTGAATCAATATAAAATAGGTGATCATCATTTGTACCTGACTTTGAAGTCATGTTCATGATCAAGAGAGAGTCATCCTGCTCCTCTGTGTAGTTGTTGTAGTCCTTTTTGTTTCTGAATCATCCTTGGTAGTTGCCATTGTAATTTTTGTTATAATTGTTGTTGTGGCCTTGGTGATGGTTGAACCTTCCTCTAGACTGAGAGTATCCACCTCTTTGGTAGCCTCTTCCTCTCTGATTTTTGTAATTCCTGTAACACAGATCTGTGGTGTGGTTTGACAAACCACAAATGTTACATGGTGATGAGTTATAGGGTCTCCCCCTACCTTGCTTACCTCCTCTACCCCTACCTCTTGAAGATCTACCTCTCCCTGCATAGTTGGCTTAGGAGGTAGAGCATTCATCTTCCACCTTACTCTTGCCTTTATCCTTAGATTTCTTATCAGTGTATAGGGCAGAAGAGTTGTTACCTTTGGTAGTATCTCCACTCTTGGTAAGCTTTGCTTCATGTGTGAATAGTTGACCCATGAGAGTTGTAAGATCTGGAGTGTGCATGTCCATGTAGAGATCCATTGCAGTGGTGAAGCTTTCCCACTTGTCATCAGCCTTGATTCCATTAATTACCTGCCTTACAATTTGTTCTTCTTCAATTTCTTCTCCTATGCTTGCTAACTGATCTGCAACATCTTTGATCTTGGTCACAAATTCTGAAACAACTTGCTTAGGTTGCTTCCTTAGTGTTGTGAATTCAATCCACAACTGATTTTTCCTAGCCCTTGTATTAGAGGAAAAATATGATGACAAGGTTTCCCAAGTCTCTTGGGAAGTCTTACAATTTCTGATATGAGGTAAAAGAAAGTCAGATATAGAGTTGAGTAAATAGGACCTTGCCAATGCATCCCTTGCACACCATGTGTTGAGTTTTTCTTGCTCCTCCTTGGTTGGCAAACCTCTTGCTTTGAATGAGGGCAATTCCTCATCTCCTGAGATGTATCCATAGAGAATCCTTCCTTGTAAGTAGGTCTTCATCCTTAGAGACCATGCTTGATAGTTGTTCCTGTCCAATTTGTCAATAAATGAAGGAAAACCATCTCCCATTTTACCTTATTTGCTCTGATACCACTGTTGGGAAAAATCGATGGATGATCCAAGAGATTGAGTAGGTACTGCTAAAACCTGCTTTGTACCAGCCCTCTTTAGCTTCAGACTTGATTAGTAGACTTCCTTAGCTTCCCAATGACACCAAGAAATAGCCTATGTACTTTGGAAATGATGTGTGCAATGATTGAATCAAAACAGATAACTTTGGAAGTCACAAAGTCAAGAAAACCTTCTATTTTGGTCTTGACACCTGCTCAATGTTTTGCTCAGTGTGACGAGCACCGTAGCAATTGATAAAATTCCTTCTAGGGGTATTCAATTAGCTTAGTAAGCTAACATTTGCAAGTGGAATGATGTAAAATGACAAACTATACTCAGAGAACTTGATTTAGCAAAATTAGCTATACCCCCGACTTTTTAGGACTCTAGCAGAGATAGACCAGTGAGCACCTCGACGATGATTTCTCTGAATTGGCTGAATGAAATCACTTCAAACTTTGTCAGCTACATGACTTTAAGTTGAATCCAACAAGCTTTGAATCACTGAATTTGGAGTAGTATTCACCCAGATATGCCCTTGACAAGTTAACAGACTTTGGAGTAGACAAGCAGTGAATACAGAGATGAATGATGTAAATCTATCTATTGATTAACAATTGTGTACAATCCCATTGGCATGTCTAGCATTGCCAAATGGTGTAGAGAGGTGTAGGCTATGGTATAGTCCTTACACACACTGAAGCTCAACAAAATGAGCCTCAGGAATGGAGTGATCTACCCGCGACTTTTTCACATCCAATTTTATAGGAAATGACTTAGGATTTGAATTCAAAAATCTTTGGCTTCCTATGATCAAGCATCTAAAGTTTGGAGATATTCTCTCAATCAAGTGATCTACTTTTCCACGAATCACTTAGGTAGGTGATTACAAAAGATTCTAAGTCAAATTAGACTTTTACAATGAGGTAAAGTGGTAATAAACCACTAGCATATGTTCCTATGGTTCTTCATGCATGTGGAGTCTTCATGATGTCTTCCAAGAAAAATGTGTAGGCTTGTGATGTAAAAGTGTAAGTGGTAAAAGTGAAAGTAGAGAAATAATTGTTGCCGTCAACTAATCATGATGACTGCCTATCCAATTCAGAACTGGTGGCATATTTGATCTACCCCCCAAATTTTGGGGCAATCAATCGACGTATGATCAGTGGACGTGAGGAATCGGCAAGGACCTCTTGGCCTATTGGAGCCTATAATTCTGACTATGCTGGTTGTGTAGACAATCGTAAGTCTACATCAGGGTACATTTTTCATTTTGCTAGAGGTGCTATCTCTTGGAGATCTTGTCTTCAAGAATGTACAACTGTTTCCACCATAGAAGCAGAGTATGTTGCAGCAAGTGAAGCATGTAAGGAAGCATTGTGGCTTTCTCGTCTTGCTTGTGATATGGGTTTACCTGAGTATGTACCTCACTTGCTCAGTGATAGTCAGAGTGCCATTGCTTTGGCTAAGAATCCGGTCTATCATGCAAAGACCAAGCACATTGAGGTGAGGTATCACTTCATTAGAGATTGCTTAGCCACTGAGAGCATTATTCTTGAGAAGGTTCACACTCAAGGTAATGCTGCAGATGCTTTAACTAAAGCTCTACCACATGATAGCTTTCGACACTGTTGTCACTTGATGGGGGTTACTTGATTCTTGATCTTACGTAGTCAATTCTATACTGTGTAACATGCCCATCAGGTGGGAGGTATAGTTTGTATACTTACACTCAGGTATTCTTTATCATTCTTCATTTTTTCTCCCATAGTTACTTTGGCCATATTGGCCTTTAGTGGGAGATTGTTACCGTTAGTATCCATGTGAAAGGCCAAATGGCCACCGGACACTTCTTTGTATATGTTCTTTAATAAAACATATAGTGGCCTGGTCAATCACAGACTGTAAGTTTGACCGCATTTGTAAGACCTAAGAATTCTGTCTTCGTGCTCCCTGTGTACTGTGTTTTCTGCGTATTCTACAACCTCTGTGCGGAGTACTGTGTGCAGCCCCAGGAGCTCAGTTTTCTACTCCAAACATATCATCGTGGAGCTCTCGAGAAGGAGAGCGCACTGTGGTGCATCGCCATAGAAATACTGAGAGAGAGAGGGGGGGAGGGGATGGAGGGTGGGCAGAGGAGGGGGCATGGGGGAGGGAGCTACGGGGGAGAGAGAGAGAGAGAGAGAGAGAGAGAGAGAGAGAGAGAGAGAGAGAGAGAGAGAGAGAGAGAGAGAGAGAGAGAGAGAGAGAGAGAGAGAGAGAGAGAGAGAGAGAGAGAGAGATGGACGGCGGGTGGGGAGATGAGGGGGCCACGAGGGAGGGGGCTATAGGAGGGGAGGGAGAGAGAGAGGGGGAGAGAGAGAGAGAGAGAGAGAGAGAGAGAGAGAGAGAGAGAGAGAGAGAGAGAGAGAGAGAGAGAGAGAGAGAGAGAGAGAGAGAGAGAGAGAGGGGGGGGAGGGGATGGCGGGTGGGGAGAGGAGGGGGCCACGGGGGAGGGAGCTGCGGGAGGGGAGGGAGGGAGGGAGGGAGAGAGAGAGAGAGAGAGAGAGAGAGAGAGAGAGAGAGAGAGAGAGAGAGAGAGAGAGAGAGAGAGAGAGAGAGAGAGAGAGAGAGAGAGAGAGAGAGAGGGAGGGAGAGAGAGAGAGAGAGAGGAGACTGCTGCAATACAATTCACTCATTCCAAATCTAGAAAGAACATCAACAGGTACTTTATTTGCATCAAGTAGATGCCATCTTTCCCATAGAATAGCTCAATGCATGCCTAAAACATATTTCAACTCACCAAGACGTGAAATTTTAAACTCCTTACTGAGTTTTCTTTTTATCTCTTGTATTCCTGCAACATTACTTCTTGTTATGATGAGATCATCAACATATATACAGATGTATACCTACTTTCTTATTCTTTCTTCATGTAGAGAGAAGGATCTGAGCTACTTGAAATATACCCACACCTTTGTGAAGTACTCAACCAATCTTTGGTTTCGAGCAGATGGTGCTTGCTTTAGCCCATAGAAAGCTTTCTTCAATCTACAAGCAAAATATGGATGCTATTTATCTTCAAATCCAATCAGTTGACTCATGTATACGTCTTCTTGAATTTCACCATTGAGAAAGGCATTTTTTATGTCAATTTGGTACAATGGCCATGTCCTTGCTACACTCACTACAATCAAGGTTCTAATCATTCCCATCTTTACAACCAGGCTGAAACTCTCTTCATAGTCAATGCCATGAGTCTGCTTGAGTCCTTTTGCTACTAGTCTAGCTTTGTGTGTAACTAGAGAACCATCAACATGTCTCTTTATTTTAACCACCCATTTATTTGGAAAAATCCTTGTACCTTCAGCCTTTGGAACTAGCTCCAATGTGTGATTGTCCTTGAGAGCTTTTATCTTTTCTCACATAGCTTGCTACCATTCGTTTTGTGTACATGCTTCTTCATATGCATTTGGTTCTTTCTCTTTGACCACCTCTATCATATATGCAAAATGCTTTGCAACAACACTATCATAGCTCAACCTTTGAATTAAATACCTTGCTCTTGAAGAGCTGGTTTCATTTCCTTTTGAATATTGATTCTTCAACCAATTCAACTTTACCTTTGGTGTAATCATCTCTTCATACTCTTCTTCACTTGCATTTGAATCACTATTTTGGGTAGCACTTTGGACTTAAAATCTTTCGTAGCCTAATGTTGGTGATGAGGGATGACTCCTTAGTCTCCTATCCCATTTTGAGCTTTCTCCATGTGATGTAGAAGCTTTTGGATGTGGCATTTGAGTGCTTGTTTGCTGAAATTCTTCTTGGACAACACCTCCATCATCTTCATAATCTTCTTCAAGAATCTTCTCCTTTTCTCTCCAAACCATGGTCTTAGCTCATCAAATATCACATCTCGTGAGACTCGTAGCTCTTTTATCACCAGATTGTAGCACCTATATCCTTTTTTCTCCAATCAATATCCAATGTAAATACATTTTTCTGACTTTGGCTCCATCTTTGTCCTTAGTTCTTAAGAGATATGAACATGACACACACATCCAAAAACTTTGCGATGGGTGAGGTCTCTTACCGGAATAAACCACTTCCGGAGTTTAATTATGTAATCCATTGTTGTTCACTTGTTCATCAAATAAACAACCATACTAGCTACTTCAACCCAATAGTTTAGTGGAACCTTCATCTCCTTGAGCATGCATCTTGCAACTTTTGTGATATGTCTATTTTTCCTTTTAGCAAGTCCATTTTACTGAGGTTTGTTCTTACATGTTAATTGTCATTTGATGCCATTTCCATAAATAAAATCTAAAAATTCTTTGGAGAAATATTCTCCTCCTCCATCAAACCTCAAGGTCTTTATGTAATGTTCTATTTCCTTTTCTATCTGTGGTTTAAATCTCTTGAACATAGAGAACACATCTTTTTTTTTAAATGTAGAACATCCATACTTTCCTTGAATGATCATCAATAAAAGTGAAAAAATATCTATTACTAGAAATCTATGGTTGGTGTGATGGTCCCCATACATCCGTGTGTATCAAGTCAAGGACATTCCTTGCCACATAGTTTCTCTTCTTGAATGGATTTCGGGTTTTTTTTCCTAGTTGGCATGCTTCACAAAATGCATGCAGTCCAGCAGCATTGTATCTTGGAAGACCTCTTACCACTTCATGGTTGCTCATATCCTTCAGCTTGGGAGCATTGACATGTCCAAAACTTTTGTGCCACAAATCCATTTCAGCAATCCTCTTGTTTCCAAGTTGAATATACATCACCCTTCCATTTGGTTGTTGAATGTCCAAATTGAACATTCTACCTTCTTTCCTTCCTTGAGCAATGACCTTTAATCCTTCTTTTGGAATCTTTATAAAGAAGCCTTTTTCATTGAAGATAAAATGATATTCTTTCTCTACCATTTGTCCTACTGAAATCAAATTCTTTGCAATAGTAGGGACATGAAGAACATCAGTCAATACCTTCTTGTCTCCAAGCTTGATCTCTCCAACATGCTCAATCGTCTTTTGAGTTTAATTACCCATCTCTACACATCCTTTTCCACTTAGAGCTTGTCCATTTGTGAATAAATCACCTTGGCACGTCATATGATTGCTGAAACCTGAATCTATAAAGCATTTTTTTATCATCACTTCTTGGGTTGTTGTACTCATGCTTCACGACAAGCATCGTTTTTTTGTCTCCTTCACTTGATGTACTCGCATAGTTATTTTGGCTCCTTTGATTGCCTCCATTTGGCCTTCCATTCTTTTTCCAACAATCATTTGCATAATGTCCTATTTTACCACAATGATAGCATGTTATACCTTTATGAGGATTGGATGAACCTTGGCCTCTTCCTCTATTTCTTCCTTGACCTCTTCCATATGTTTTGTCATTTGACTTGTCCTTGTTACCCTCTGAGTTGTTTTGGCTAGAATTTGTGTTGTTATAGCTTCTTCCTTTTCCTCTTGAGCCTCCTCTTGATTCCTTCCTCTAGCTCGACTTGCATATAACATTTGGCTATGGCTTTCCTTACCTTTCTAACCTTATCCTTGTTGAGTAGCCTCTTCAACCACAAGATTTGGTATAATCTCATCGAATGTTGTTAGAGGGTCTCTATATATAATGTTTTGTGATGATGGGTTTCCACTTCTCTTCACTCCTCAAGCCATTTAGGGTTGTTTGTACAATGTCTTCCTCTTCTATCTTTTATCCAATTGATGCTAGATGATCTTGAAACTCCTTGATCTTCAATGTATACTCACTAATGCTTTGGTTTGAGCTTTTCTTCATGTTGTTAAGCTCGTTCTTGAGTTGCATCATTCAAGACATTGTTGAGGTAGCATACATATTCTCCAATGCTTACCAAACTTCCTTGGTTGTCTCTAGGCTTTGCACAAAACCAATCATAGTGTTAGAAAAAAATTGTGAAATGAGGAACATCACCCTTCGATTCCTCTCTTCCCAATCTACAAATTGTCTCTTTTGTGGTGGAGTGATGTTGGGATCTTGAAGGTCCAAAGGTTGTGGATCATCTCTAGTAACTAGACTCCATAAACATTTAGCTTTAAGGTAATTTGTGATTCTATAGCTCCAAGGCTGAAAATTATCTTTATCTAACTTCTCAACTTGCTATCCTAAATCATCCATTGAAAAATTCCAAGTTTGAAGTTTACCTCAATTATGTTGTAGTGCTCTCTCTTGAATTTACAAAGCTCGCCTTGATTTGTAGCTTCTGCTTTTCTTTTATTTAGTTTCAATGCTTTTCCTCTTCAATCTTCAATGCTCTATTGTTGAGCTGTGATACCAGCTGTTGGAGAATTCCTCTCCTTTGCGCAACAAAAGTGTAAAAGACCTTCTTAAGATTAAGACTTCTACCTATACCTGAACTTTAGAATGAAACCTGGTATCACTTCAAGAACACAATGAACTCGATGCTTTAGTCACTCAAACTAGACTCTAATAGATTTGAAATGAGCTATTAGCCACTCAATTTGAAGGTTTTGTGATTTGGCAAATCTTTGCCTCAAAACAGGTTGCCTCTCCACTTACTTAGGTTGAAAACTGGTCTTCACTAAAACCTTAATAACTCAAAGAGCATGCTGAATTCGATAAAAGGACTTTGAATACAAAAGCATACAAAATAAGCTTTCTAATGAATATTTAAAAACTAAAAACGGATATATACATGGAGAGATATGAGTCCTGCAATCATGCTACCTAGAAATGTGAGCAGCTCCACATAGTCTATGACACTCGAAAAAACGAAATGACTGAAACCAAATGAACTACTTACAAGGGGACTTCAATGTCTTCTTCCTCTATAATTGAGTGTCCTCCCTTGCCTCTTTTGTAGCCAAGTGACCACAAGTTCTAATCATGACTTCGTGAACTTCTCTTCATAACCCATCCACTTCTTTGAGCAGCCACTCTTCTCATTCGGTTCAGTTTTTGGATTGATTCTCTTTTGATGGATTCTCTTTTGGCCTCCACTACTTGCTGAAGTAAATGCTTCTATGTTTCATTTTCATATTTCCCTCCTATTTTAAGAAAATCCTTTTTGCAAAATATATACGACCTTGCTTCTTTATTTTTTAACAACGTAGTCAATCTTCACTTCTTAGGTGACTCATGCAACATCTCTCCCTTTTGACCTTTACATATTTCCCCTGAGAAATTCAAAAACCTTTATAGCACACTTCAACATTGCACCATCATGTTCTCCCTCCCCGTTCCCTGACTCAAAGAAGTTCCATATCATAGTCATGGCTGCTAGCCCTCAATATCTTCCTATGAAGTAAAATGTATGTTTAGCTTTAAATTGAGAAGCCGCATCATCTGACCATACCCAATGCTGGCTTAAGTCAAGGTTTATCTCTGTCAACCATTGCCAATGTAATTGGAAACAATGTTGCACAAAAAGGGTGTCACGCTTGTTGTCATCAGATATGAATAAGTGGATTACCTTTTTAGGAATGCCCTCTAAGCAAAAATATATGATATGCACAAACGTTATTTGCAGAGACCACCAATGCCTATATTGTATTTCATTTTGCTCATGGAATGTATAATTTTCAGCAAAATCAACCACTAAAACCACATTGCCTAGGAGTTCAAAGACACACATCTTAAGCTAGTTTGCTTCCCATAAATAAATGAAATTATGCTTGGTAAATTTCTTTAGAATTTTCTCAAATACTTGTGTTATAACTTTAGGACTCATCTCCCTATTTATCAATTCTTTCATTTTATGAACTTGTCCTTCATACATGGACTCGACATCTTCAAATATCTTTACAAGAGTATGATATTCCTCAATGCTAGTCTCTCAGAGACACCACTTAAAATGTCCTACTCTGCAATTAGAGCACTCACCCATCACACATTTGTACTAGTGGAATATGGTATCATTGTGATGTGGACAAAGATTACTCTCTATAATGTTGCTAATTGATCAAAATGTAGTTGTTGAAGCATTGCTCCTTGATGTCTTCCCTACGTGACAAATAGAACACTCACAATTACAAAGATAGCTATGCACGACAAATGTTGATTGATGTAGGATATTGATTACATCCTTAAGGTATGACATTTGAACGTGATAAATTTAGCAACATGTGGATCTATCTTTCAATGTCTTCACAAAATATGGCTTCAATGATTTTACATTTCAAAGCTGGATACTTATCGTTGAATGGCATTGTTTGAATTGTATAAATAGCTCCATCTACATTAAACAAATAAGTGGCTATTAGTATTCATTAATAAGCTTGTGACCACTTTGTTATTACTAAGTATTTGGTTCTTGGTTAGTTTTTACAAGGTGTTATCTTGTTACTAGTTAGCTATTACTAAGCATTTGGTTCTTAGTTAGTTGTTAGAAATTAGCTATTATTACTACTTGGCATTAGCCTGTTGAGGTGGGGATTGTTGGGAAAGAATGTGAGAATGCCTGAAAATTGCCAAAATTCCAAAAAGCATAACTTTTGTACTTCTTCAAATTTGAGTCAAAGATGCTTTTTTTTTTGGCTCATTGGATAGTACTCTATAAAAGCTCTCTAATGATATATAAGACTCCTCTATCAAAGCACTAGAAAGTCAACCCAAATTCAAACCTTAATTTCTATGTTTTAAAGTGCTTTTTACTCATGTTGAATGAATGGCTAGGATCTAGATGCAAAAAATGTTCAAGATGCATGGTGCAAATTCAAATGAATGAAAAGCTATCGAAAAGCAGATTAAATCGCAAAAATAAAAGCTAGGTAGAGAACATGTGATTTTTCAAAGTGTGTCTTTTAGCTTTTCAAGTTTTTTTCGCATGCTTTTTCATGGATCTATCATAAAATAAATTAAATAAAAAAGCTATGAAAAAAGAAAATTGAATAGAAAAAATAAAAGCTAGGATGATTTTTGGAAGTATTTCGTTTTAGGTTTTCAAGTTTTTGCCACTCTCAAGCATGTTCACAGTTAGCATACAAGCTTAAGAGCTAGGAGGAATCTAGGAGAAACATATGTAGATTTGGAGGAGTTTTTGGTAGTATCTTTTCTATCTTCGTCACACATACATGTGTGCATGCTCAAATTGTGAGTATAAACTTCTCAATTTAGGGTTTCATCATGTGTTGCTACTGTGTTTAGTCCTTACCTACCACTTCATTGCGAGACGTTACCATAATTGCTACTCAACATCAGAGAAAAGCCATTTTGAAATCAGGGTTTGTTATAATAACTGGTTTTTAAAGTTCTTTCACTTGATATTGCACATATACGCACGCAAAATTCCTCTTAGGCACTCTTCCACTACATTTTCTACCTAAAACATTTTATATTTAGCTTAAATTCAGTTTTGTATCATTACACACATTGTATATTGACATTTTGAATTTATGATCAGTGTGTATTTGACATTCATTTGCTACAGTTTTATATATGTCTTCTCTCTATTCTTTCGTCATCAGTCTCTTTTGATTAATTCAAGAAGTGCTAAGATTATGCGAAATCGAATTCTTCGAAAAGTGAATGGAAACGCAAAACCTCATTCTTGCCTTCTCGTATATAAACGAAAGCAATACGTAGATTTTCGAATGACAGCACACTACTACGCTGTGCGCGCGCATATACACTCAGGCAGAGTCTGTTACTGTAAGAGAAAGACACACATACGTTTTGTCTAGCGGCTGCTCGGCACTGAAAGACGGACAAAAGCAACAATGGCGGAAGCTGTAGAAGATAGGCGTCACAGATTACTTCGACGATTCAGTGCAACCATTGAAAAGGCGAAGATGAAGGTTATCGAGAACAATCCATCATCGAATGGCGAGGTGGATGATGACATTCAAATGTTTGCAAACAATGAGGAGAAAGCTGAAGCTGCTGCTGCTACTACTACTCGGGTTCAATCTTCTAACCACAATGAAGCTGCTGCTGGGGTTCAGCCTTCTACGAGTTCTTCTAACCACAGTGAAGCTGCTGCTCGGGTCCAATCTTCTACGAATTCTTATCACCACAATGAAGCTGCTGCTCGGATTCAATGTTCTACGAGTTCTTATAACCACAATGAAGAAGCTGCTGCTCATCAGAATCAACTATTTCCAATTGCCTCACAAGAAAAGAGAAAATGATGAAAATGACGGAAGTTCGTTCTACGCGGCGCCTTCCACTTGGGGATTTGTTATAGTTGAGCTGAGAAAGAAGAGAAAGTTTTGGGAAGGGGAAAACCGAGATTCGTATTGCTGGCCGGGGAAATAGCATTTCATTTCCGGCAGCTTTTTTCGCCCATTCGATTTCTCACTAGAGGCCTAGTGATTGTATAACCTTGAGGTTCCAATACGGATAGAGAAAACGCCTAGCTCGTCGCAGGAGTTTCCAGCAGATAAACGACCGGCCGAAGGATACAGTTTTGCAGATTCTTGGGAGAAATTAGGGGAACCGATTAAAGGATACAGTCTTTCACATTATTGGAAGAAATTAGGGGAGTTCGAGAAATTGAAGCAGAGCCTACAATCAGATTCTAAACGTCAGAGTAATTCTCACGTCATAAGCTCCCTCGAACGAGAACGTCAGCAACAGGTGTTGTCTTTGTTTCTCCAAAAATGGAGACAACAAGAGAGAAAAGCTATATTAGAAAGCATACAACAAATTAGAAAGCATACAACAAATTGTGTTGTTTGATGATGCTTGGGATGTTGAAACTCGATCATGACAATTATTTAATCTGATACATACTTCTGTTCTCATTTTGTTTCCTATACAGTCTTTTTCATTTGATGCTCGTGTGCACAAAATGCAAACTACGATTTCGTGTTCACTTGTTTCGCGCTTGCGACGATCTGCTCATCATGAGGACTGCGCAGGCAGACGGAGATGAATTCAAAGATGAGGCATGTACAGATTTCCCGGTGTTTCTTTTCCATCGCGGCCGTAGTTATACCTCATCAACGTTGTAAATGTTTCGCTCTCTCGCGGATTATGAGATGAAAGAGCTGAAGACTGTTGTAACGACAAACTATTTTCTTTGGCAATGCATCATGATCTTTCCACAGCAACATAGCTACATACGTCCATATTAGTACGCTCTTCATACGTACGTACATATTAGTACGAAGAACATGCATTCAAATTATGTCTGAAAATAAGATGGAAGATAAAACCAAAAGAGTAGAGATATTCAAGAAAGATGCAGAGAGAAATGTAGAGCCAGAAAGGGAGAGCAATGCACAGCTGAAGAAGGAGAGCTGAAGAAGGAGATACTGATTAGGAAAGAAATTGGTTTTGAATATGGTAGCTCTCAATCACTATTAAATATGCAAAGACATAGGGTCTTATGATTACTATTAGTATGCATAATCAAACTTATCAAAAATGAGAGTTTTATGATAAATATTAGTACATATAGTTAAATATATAAGGAACTAAGGTTTCAACATGCATATTAGTATATATGACTAAATAAATAAAAAGCAAGAGTTCGGGGATTTATATTAGTATATAAAATTAAAAATATAAATAACTAGGTTTTTAGGATTAATATTCATATAGACGATTAAATGTATTAAAAATAGGGGTTTATGATAAATATTGGTATATATAATCAAACGTATACAAAACTAGGATTTTAGGATTAATATTAGTATACATAGCTACATGAATAAAAAATATAGGTTTTATATTAGATATTATTATATATAATTATATGAATAAAGAACTAAGGTTTTATGATTAACAGTACTATATACAATTGAATATATGAAACAATAGGGTATTAGGATTAATATTGATTCATTCTCACGGAATATATAAATGATAAGAAGTTTAGGATAAATATTAATCTATACACTTGAATATATATAAGCTAGGGTTTCTCAATTACAATTAACATATATATATATATATATATATATATATATATATATATATATATATATATATATATATATATATATATATTAGAAATCAGGGTTTGGAAATTATGATTAGTGTATATAGTTAAAAATATAAAAAGCAAAGATCCTAAGATAGTTACTAATATATAGGATTAAATATATAAAAAACTGTGGTTTTAGGATTAATATTAGTATATATAATTCAATATATAAAAGACTAGTGTTTTAGGATTAATATTAGTATGCATAACTAAATATATTCAAAACTAGGGATTTAGGACTAATACTACTATATTTAATTAATTATATAAAACCTTAGGGTTTTAAGACTAAAATTAGTATATATAATTAAATATATAAGAAACTAGGGTTTTACGATTAATATTAGTATAATTGATCAAATGTATTAAAGTTAGGGATCTATATCAAATATATTAAAAACTCGGGTTTCAAAATTAACATTAGTACATATAATTGAATATATCAAAGACTAGCATAGTTTTCGGGCTTAATATTAGTATATATAGCTAAATGTGTAAAGAAACTAGAGTTCTATGAGTCATATTATTGAATATATAAAAAATAAGATTTAAGGATTAACATTATTACATACAAATAAATATATAAACAATTCCGATTATATATATATATATATATATATATATATATATATATATATATATATATATATATATATATATATATATATATATATATATATATATATATATATATATATAGATGCTTAAGAGTTGGGGTCATGTAAAATGATGACACTTGAGATTAAGCATTAAGTTTAGTAGTGTGGCAAACAATGTCAAGATGGGAGCAAGAGGACAATGGTGGGGGACGGTAAGATGCATCATGGTCGCCAACAACTAATTTTACAAATGTGATTTCAAAAAAAGAGAGAAATTCAACTAAAATAAACAGCCACATGCTGTGAGAAATATTCACATCTAGAGAGAGAATGTGACTCTTTCTCATAATGTGTGGCTCTTTATTTCAATCAACTTTCTCTTGTTTTGTGATACGGCATGTGGAAAATTTCATATTGGAAACTATAATATATATTGGCACCCATCACCATATTGTTATGCTCCCATCTCAAAATTTAGAGCCATATTTATAGAGAAAGATAGAGTCATGTTTAGAGAGAGAGACATTTAGAGAGAGAGAGACATGTTTACGACTATGAAGGAATGTTGAAACCCTAGGTCGATAGTTAAACTAGAGCTATCATTGTATTATTTACTAGCTAGGGTTTTCCTATTATTTGTCGGCGAGGGGGGGAGTGATGGGACGAGCACAAGTTGGATTAAAGCCTAAGGTGTCATCTATCTGCTCAGTGGGATTTTCACATTGCGTGCCTTCCTAGGGATACTCTGATGAGCCCCAGGTCTTTTGGTACATAGAGAAGGAATTTTCTTTTGCGCACTGTGTGATAAACTGCTTCTAAATTGATGCTATGGGGATGACTCATTAATAAATCCTAATAAACATACATGCCTTTAATAGCACGATGACTTTATTTTATGGTTCATTGTAGTGATGGATCACGCCTTTAATATTTTTAGGCAAAATATGAATGCTATGTCTTTAACGGTTTCAATGTCTCTGTTAATGTTCTTTATAGAAGAAAGGGATTAATGAGTACAAGACAAAGAATCAACCTAATTTCTATCAATTCTTATCTTGTGCAGCTCTTCATTTCTTCCTCTATGTCCCTCTTTGACTCTACACTAATTTCTTTGTCTGTGCATCTCTTTTCAATCTAGCTACTTTTCAGGTTTTTGGTTTCTATCTTAACAAATGATTTGCATGCATGTTCTTTGTTTTGTATTTATATAATATCTCTGTTACCATATTGAAATTTTACATTGTAAGTATATGTGAAGAATCCTTCAAAGTCTATTTGATAGGACTTCTTTTCATTGATGTACTTGCTGGAATACATGTATATTTTTTTACAAGAAACACATGCCATGCTTGAGAGAAAAAAAAAAGCATATTGTTAAATGTAAAAAGACCATGCACACATACATATGCACAAATACATACACAAATACATACACATATACATATGCACACACACCTACATACACACACTCATACATACACACAAACATACACATACAATACACACATACATACACACATGCATACACACATACATCTGCACATACATACATAGGTACATACATACACACACACATATACACATACATACACACATGCATACACACCTAAATGCATACAGACATACATACCTAGATGCATACACACATGCATCCATATACACATACATGCATACATACATACATGCTTACATACATACATTCATAAATACACATACATATATAAACCCACATACATACACACACATACATTAAAAAATAAATGCTTAGTATTAATATTAGTATGTACATTGAATGTATTGAAATTGGGTTTTTATGATAAATTTTAGATTGTAGGTATAATTTTCTAAACATCTAGAATTTTTGGATTAGTATTATTAAATATAGAATTAGATTTATGAAAGAATAGTGTTTTAGGATTTATATTAGTAGTATTAATTAAATGCATTAAAAATAGGGATTCATTGTAAATATTGGTATATATACTTAGATATGCAAAAACATAGTGTTTTACTATTACTATTGGTACATATAATCAAATTTATTAAAAATGAGAGTTTTATGATAAATATTAATATATATAGTTAAATATATAAGGAACTAAGGTTTCAAGATCCATATTATTATATAAAATTAAATAAATTAAAAACTAGGGTTTAGAGAATTATATTAGTATTTAAAATTAAAAATATAAATAAATAGGTTTTTAGGATTAATATTAGTATAGATGATTAAATGTATTAAAATAAGGGGTTTATGATAAATATTAGTATATATAATCAAATGTATACAAAACGTGGATTTTAGAATTAATATTAGTATATATAATTAAATGAATAAAGAACCAAGGTTTTATGATTAATAGTACTATATATAATTGAATATATATAAAACTAGGGTATTAAGATTAATATTAATTCATTACCATTGAATATATAAAAACTAAGAATTTAATATTAGTTTATCAACCTGAATATATGAAAGCTAGGGTTTTAGAATTACAATTAGCATATATAATCAAATATTCGAAACTAATGTTCTTTAAATTAATATTACTATATATAGTTAAATATATAAAAACTAAAGATCCTAAGATATTTACTAATATATATGATTAAATATATAAAAACTATGGTTTTAGGATTAATGTTACTATATATAATTCAATATATTAAAAATAGGGTTTTAGGATTAATATTAGTATATACAATTAAATAGATAAAAACTAGGGATTTGGGACTAATATTAGTATTTTTAATTAAATATATAAGAGTGTGGGTTTACGATTAATATTAGTGTATATAAATAAATGTATTAAAATTAAGGATCTATATCAAATATATTAAAAACAAGGGTTTCAAAATTAATATTACTATATATAATTTAATATATCAAAGACTAGGGTTTTAAGATTAATATTAGTATACATAATTAAATATATAAAATCTACAGCTTTAGGGTTTTAGGGTTTTAGCAGACAGAGATGAATTCAAAGATAAGGTCTGTGCAGATTTCCCGGTATTTATTTTCCATCGCGGCCGTAGTTATACCTCATCAGCATTGTAAATGAAATAGAGTCTGCTAATCTTGTGGAGGAAGAAGAATGGGCGTTTACTACTATCTGTAGTTTTGACCCATCTTATCATGACCAGTGTATGTCTGTAGTAGACTCAGATGTTTGGTATTTTGATAGTGGGGCGACCAAACATATTACCTTGCAGCATAGTTTCTTCTCTTCACTCGAGCTTGCTCCCACACGGAATACTGTTACATGCGCGAACAACTTCTCTTTTTGACTACTGCTGATGGTAGCTCTTTCACTTTATCAGATGATTTATTTGTTCTAGGAATCAAGAAGAACCTGTTATCAGTTTTTTCATTAGCCAAGATTGGCTTGGTTGTGAAATTTATTGATGACAAGTGTACAGTTCATGATCTATCAAATGGTGATGTGATTATTGCTTTTGGCATTTTATGTCGTGGGATGTATAAGCTCATAGACTATGAAAGATCTGTGAATGATTGGGCATGTGCAGTACATGATTCTCAAGCTATGTCAGATGCAAAGCTTTGGCATGCACGCTTTGGTCATCTGAATTTTGCTAGTTTGCTACACCTGGAGAAATCTGAAATGGTGTCCTCTTTGCCCAAACTTGAGGCACCTGGAAAACATGTTTGTGAATGCTGTATTTTGGGCAAAATGCAGCATTCCTCAGTTTCAAAAGATGGTTCAGTCCGGGCTACTCAGAAATTGCAGCTTGTACATAGTGATGTCTATGATCCTATGCAGACACCTTCTTTTGGAAATTATCTTTACTTTGTGACTTTCATTGATGATTTTTTTAGGCATGCATGGGTATATCCATTGAAGGCAAAGTCCGAAGTGTTCATGTGCTTCAAATAGTTTTTGGATTTGGCTTAAAATCTGTCAGCATGTAAAATGGGCACCCTTTGTTCAGATCGAGGGGGGAATATATGTCTTCTAATTTTAATGCATTTCTGGCTAAATGTGGGATAAAACACCAGTGTATAGTGTCGTATACACCTCAACATAATGGAGTTGCTGAAGGAAAGAATAGGTCACTCATGGAGATGGCGAGGTGTATGGTCAAGAGTCAGGCTTTGCCACATAGTTTCTGGCTTGAGGTTGTCATGTGCGCAGCAAATGTACTTAACAGGTGTCCCACTAAAGTGCTGTAGTCTATAACTCCATATGAGGCTTGGCATCATCGTAAGCCATCTGTTTCTCATCTGCATGTTTTTGGTTGTTTGGAATACGCATTAGTGCCTGAACAACATTGTAGAAAATTGGATGATAAAGCAGTAAAATGTATTTTTGTTGGGTATATTCTAAAACTAAAGGCTATCGTCTGTATCATCCATAGAACAAACGCATTCTGGTTAGCCATGATGTTGTTTTTGTGGAAGATGCTATTCAACCATTGCTTTCATGTACTAAGGAGACATCTGTTAGCTCCAAAGACATTTATGATACTTTGCTACCTCTTTTCACAGGTGGACAGTGTAGTGCTAGTCCTAATGAGGCAACTTCTCAGCCTTTGCAGGTTTCATGTGATGATGCAGACCATCCCATTTTCTATGCAAATTTACATGATGCACTTATTGATAAGAGAGCTGATATTGAGCAAGCAAGAACTATGGCAAAATGGCTGGCACAGACCTTGCATGATAACAAATTAGATGCACCTCTGTCATATAGTACTCGATTAGGCTCTCATAGTTCCTCTTTTGCATCAGATTGCTATGTTATGGCTGCATCTAGTCTCTGTGATGAGAATGAGCCTATTTCATTTGATGAAGCACAAAATTCAAAAAAATTGGATGGCTCCGATGCAATCTGAATATGATGCTATAATGAAGAACGATACTTGGCCTTTATGTGACTTGCCTCGTGGCAAGAAGGCCATTGGCACTAAGTGGGTTTACAAGTTGAAGGGTCAGCCTGATGGAACAGATGATAGGTATAAGGCTAGGCTTGTTGCAGAGGGTTATGCATAGGAAAGAGGCATTGATTTTGATGAGACCTTTGCACCTACATGCGGTATGACTACTGTTTGGAGCATCTGTGCACTTGCAGCCCATCATGGTTGGAATGTACATCAATTGGACATTAAAACAGCATTTTTGAATGGTGACTTGCATGAAGAACTATATGTTTTTCAGCCCCGTGGCTTTGTGGAGAAAGGGCATGAAAACACAATATGTAGGTTAAAGAAGGCATTATATGGTTTAAAGCAAGCACCACGTGCTAGGTATGAGAAGATACATGCTTATCTAATTGCACATGGTTTTGAGAACAATCCAACTAAAAGCACCTTATATGTTAAGCATGCTAGTGATGTACTTCTGATCATTGTGGTCTATGTTGATGACATGTTGCTCACTCGTCCTCATGAGAGGCATATTGCTGATTTTAAGGTTGATTTACATGCCTCATTTGAGATGTCTGATTTGGGGCATTTGCATCACTATCTGGGCATTCAGTTTATGCACATAGTTGGTGGAATGGCTTTGTGTCAAGAAAATATATTCACACATTATTGCAACATTTTGGCCTTGAAGACTGTAAACCTATTGCCACTCCTATGGAAACAGGTCTAGGACTGAGTCTTCATGATGCTGGAGATGCATTTGATGTTGTTCTCTATCAGCAGGCTGTTGGATGCTTGATTTACTTATGCATTATTTAGCCACATATTTAATTTGTTGTCTCGTAGATGAGCAGGTTTATGAATTGCCCAGGAGTCAAGCATTGGTAGGCAGTTAAGCGCATCTTTCACTACTTGAGTGGTACCCGGCTACTTGGTTTGTTTTATCCCAAGGGGGGATCACTACCGCCACATTTGCATGCTTTTTCTGACTCGGATTGGGTTGGTTGTTATGACACGCATGTGTCCATTAGTGGCTTTTGCTTCATGCTTGGTAGCTCATGTATATCTTGGTCGAGCAAGAAGCAGCCTACTGTGGCCACTTCCAGTTGTGAGGCTGAGTATAAGGCAGCTTTCATAGCGATTGTTGAGTGTGTGTGGCTCAGATGCCTTATGGTTGATTTGGGTGTTGGTCAGTCTTTTGCCACCACCCTCTTCATTGACAGTTAGAGCGCATTGGTAGTTGCAAGGAACCCTATGTTCCATGCTCGCACTAAGCACATTGAGGTGCATTATCACTATGTCAGGGAGAGGTTCTCTGCTGGGGAGATCAGCTTGGCATATATGCCCACGTAGGAGAGGATTGCAGACCTTTTCACGAAGGCTTTGCCTAGGGAGAAGTTTGAAGCTTTCCGCAAAGCTTTGGGCTTACTTCCTTTTGTGGAGTGATTTCCACATAGCTTGGCACTTCCTTATATATGAGTGCTAGCTACTTGTTCAGCGCATCACTCCTAGGGGGGATTTGTTGATATGTTTAGGTAGTGATGTGTGTGAACACATTAGGACTGTCGGGGCACTTTTTTCCCCTCTTTAGGAGGTTTTTTCCCCGGACTTGTATATATGCCTATCGCCCTAATGGGCTACTTATCTTTGTACATTCTCTAGTAATACATTCAATACTGTGTGTTGTTCTCCAAGCTTCTTCGCCTTCCTTGTGTTGTTTGCGTGCTTCCGTAGACATCTATCACCAACATGGACCTTATTTCTATCAACTCTAATCTCCTTCAGTTGTGCATTTCTCCCTCTATGTCGCTCTTGGCCTCTATATTTATTTCTTTGTCTGTGCATCTCTCTTCAGTCTAGCTACTTTTGGGGTTTTTGGTTTCCATTTTAACAAATGATTTCTCTGCTACCATATTGAAATTTTACATTGTAATACTATGTGAAGGATCCTTGAAACTCTATTTGGTCGGACTTCTTTTCATCCATGTACTCGCCAGAATACATGTATATCTTTTTACAAGAAACACGTTCCGTGCTTGAGGGAAAAAATGCATACGGTCAAATGTAAAAGGACTATACATGCATTCATATACACAAATACATACACACATACCTACATACACACAGGTGACATACATACATACAATACACACATACATCTGCACATACATACGTACGTAAATGCATACACACATACATATACACGTACATACACACATGCATACAAACATAAATGCATACACCCATACCTACATACACACATGCACCATACATGCATACATACATAAATTCATAAATACACATACACATATAAACCCACATACAAACAGACACATGCTTAGGAACTCAAGTACAAGTATTAATATAAGCATATACATTTAAGGTATTAAAATTAGGTTTTTATGATCAATTTTAGGTTATATATATACTTTTCTAAAAAAACTAGCATTTTTGGATTATTATTATCAAGTATAGATTTCAATTCATAAAAATCTAAGGTTTTAGGATTAATATCAATAGTATTAATCAAATGTATTAAAATTAGGGATTTATGCCGAATATTAGCATATATACGTAAATATGCAAAGACATAGGGTTTTATGATTACTATTAGTATGCATAATCAAACTTATTAGAAATGAGACAAATATATAAGGAACTAAGGTTTCAAGATCCATATTAGTATATATAATTATATAAATAAAAAACAAGGGTTTGGGGATTTATATTAGTATATAAAATTGAAAATATAAATAACAAGGTTTTTAGGATTAATATTTGTATAGCTGATTAAATGTATTAAGGATAGGGGTTTATGATAAATATTAGTATATATAATCAAATTTATACGAAACTAGGATTTTAGGATTAATATTAGTATACGTAGTTAAATGAATTAGCATCAGAAGCACATCTTTTGAACCCTAGATCCAAGAGATACTTATCTATCCGCTGGTACCATGCTTTAGGGGCTTGTTTTAGCCCATATAATGCCTTCTTCAGCTTACATACCTTGTTCTCTAAATGGGGAGCCTCAAACCCTGGTGGTTGACACACATATACCTCCTCCTTGAGGTCTCCATTCAAGAATGCTGATTTGACATCCATGTGATAGACCGACCAATGCTTATGTGTAGCCAGATCTAGTACTACTCGGATAGTAGTCATTCTTGCAGTCGAGGCAGATTATTCACAAAAGTCAATGCCTTCAACTTGTGAGTAGCCCTGTGCAACAATTCTTGCTTTATATTTTTCTAGAGTACCATCAGCCTTGTATTTTAGCTTCCAAACCCACTTGGTGCCAATGACTTTATGCTTAGGGGGTCGATCCACTAGCTCCCAAGTTCCATTCTTCATGATATTGTTGTATTCTGTTTGCATGCTAGCCCTCCAATTCAGATCATGAAGTGCCTCTTCCACATTGGTTGGTTCCTTCGCTTCTTCTTGAATGAGATCGGCCATCAAGGCTGTGTTTACAATATGGGTGCTTGCATGTCTCTATTCCTCTATCCTCTGTGATCGCCTCGGTCCATCTGCAACCTGTTCTAGTGACTGTGGGATGGGGTTTGTAGAATCATAGAGCTGCCGCACCCAACATGGCAATGGCTTTTCCACTTGAGTGTCGGCAGGTTGGTGACTTTCAGACTCATCATCTGAAGATGATGCTTCCTTCTCTTGTGTAGAAGGGATAGCTCTTGGGCCAGGTTCATAGTGGATTGCCCCTTCGCTTGATGATAAAGTGGAAGATCTCTTTTCCTCCTCCACTGCATGAGGTTGTTTCTCCTTAAACACCACATCACGACTTGCCATGATCTTCTTAGCCTCAAGGTCATAAATCTTATAAGCCTTCTTATCTTCACAGTACCCTAGGAAGATACATTTGATGCTTTTTGGTTGAAGCTTGTTTCTCTCCCTATCTAGAACATGTACATAACATTCACTTCCAAATACTTTGAAATGGGAAATAGAAGGCTTTTTACCACTGTAGGCTTCTTGTGGAGTCTTTCCATCAAGTGCCTTGGTGTAGCTTCGATTCAAGATGTAGACAACAATGTTGACAACCTTTGCCCAAAATTGATTAGGCAAACCCTTTCCTTTTAACATGCACCTTGCCATCTCCATGATGGTTCGATTCCGACGTTCTGCAATGCCTATCTGTTGAGGACTATGTGCCACTATGAGTTGATGTTTGATTCCCTTACTCTTGTAGAAATCTTCAAACTCTGTTGATGTGAACTCACCACCACCGTCTGTCCTGAATTTCTTCATCTTCTTCCCTGTTTCAGTTTCAACAAGCTGAAGCCATTCTTTAAACTTACCAAAAGCTTGAGCCTTATCGCGAAGGAAGTACACCCACATCTTCCTGCTATAGTCGTCGACAAGTAACATGAAGTAGGAAGATCTGCCCAAGGCCTATGTAGGCATTTTTCTGCACAAGTCAGCATGCACCAACTCTAGAGGATAGCTTGCCCTGTTCTTGCTTTCTTGTGGAAATGCCTTCCTCTGTTGCTTGCCCATCATGCAAGCTTCACATGGTTCCTTCATTTCTGCAATTGATGGTAGGTGTGCAACCATACCTCTGCGATGCAACTCCATCAGTACAGGGTATCCAATGTGACCGAATCTCTCATGCCATAGCTTACGTGTGCCCATGTTTGTAGTGGTTGTAAGAGCACACAACTCATATAGCTTGTTTCTCCTTATGCCAGTCCCAACAATGTTGTTGTTACCATCCATAATCTTAGCTTTTGTCTTACTAAAAGATACTTGATGACCTTGATCGTTTATAGAAGCTACTGAAAGTAGATTTCGTTTTATTTGTGGAACATACAACACATTTGAAAGCTTTCTGATATCACCATTAGAGTTAATGAAAGAAACCATACCTTCGCCCTCTACAGGACATCTTGCATTAATCCTTACCTTTAATGTGATGGGTTCCTTTAGAGGCTGTAAGGAATTGTAAAGGTCTTTTCTACTCGTCATGTGACAAGATGCACCACTGTCGAACACCCATGAGTCATTTGTTCCTGAATCTTCAGTCGAGGAGCACACCTCTTCTATCCTAACAAATAACTCAAGCTCTGTTTCTCTTGTGTTGGCAAACTCCTTGCCCTTGCCACCTTTTGAAGAGCCACTCTTCTCTTCTGCCTTCTTGATGCGATAGTCTTGGATTCGGTGTCCTTTCTTCTTGCAGTGAGAGCACTCTCCCTTGAACTTCTTTTTGTCGTTCTTCTTTTTGTCTCCATCTTTTGAAGAGTTTGATTTGCCTCCTTTGGCATTTGCTGTGAATGCAGCATCTCCTTTGCTACCACCACTCCTTGCCTTGAGCCGCAGCTCCTCCTCCATAAGTAAGGCACTAAATTCTTCAAAAGTTAGTGGTTGAGGTCTGATTTGAGTGTTAAGAGCAGTTACCAAATCATCAAACTTAGGTGGACATATTCGAAGACAACGAGGAACTAGCTCCTCACTTGACTTTTGAACACCTGCTCCCCCCATTTGATCTCATAGATTCTTTATGCGAGTGATAAACACCTCTGCAGTCTCCCCATTAGCAAACCGTTCTGCTGCAAGCTGATTCTCCAAGTTCTGAATCCGTGTCTGAATACGAGTTTCTTATTGATTTCTCAATATGTTCCATGCTTCACATGCCTTTGTAGTATGCTGAATGAGAGTCAGAACCCTATCAGAAGTACTTGTAACTAGAGCACAAAGTGCATCTGCATTTCTACGTTTCCAAGCACATAGAAGATCAGCATCAGGAGGAATCATTCGACCAGGATTATTTGGATCAGGTCTTTCTTGGGGCTCATGATCAGTCCCAAAAACAGTCTCCAAAAGCTCATACGAATCAAGAATAGAAGTGATTTTGAACTTCCATAGGGTGTAGTTCGTACCATCAAGTTTACCTGCTGTGAAGGCTGGTGGCCGTATCCGCAACGTTGGGATGACCGGCATCATTCCTGCTCTTGCTTGTGCGCCGCCTACTCTTGTTGATGAACCACCTTGGCCCCAGTTGTAGATGATGATGCACCGCTAGTCATCTTCTCTCTTTTGTTGTTCAGACCTTTGCAACCTCTGTGTTTCTACTTCTGCACCACTCAGAGCCTCCTGAGCTTTGATACCATGTAAGAAAATTAGAGCACAATGGAATAGACCTATAGACAGAGTTGAGAGAAAAACACAGACAAAGATAGACGCAGATTGAGAGATAGAGAACTCAAATTCTCAGATTGCCAAGCATAATGCAGTTACAATGATGGTGTTGTCCACCCGTGCGCTCCCACTGTGGAGCTTAGATGGCGATCTAGACAGACTCTAGATGAAGGACTTACTAGTGTGCAATGCTATGTAAAGCTCAGCTTGGGTCGTGCTTATATAACTTTTACAAAGCGGTTCGGTATAGATAAACATAGTCGGGAGATACAAAATAGTCGGTAAAATATACGATCCGACAATATCTCCATGACCAGAAGTCCTACCATCTCGGCCCTACGGGCCATGGGGATAGGCCCCCCAGACCCCGTAGAAGGGGGCAAGCCCCCCTCCACACTCCCCCCATTAAGGTTCTATGGGGAAACCGCGCAACACCACAAGGCCTTTATACTCAGCTTAAATGGCAACCCAATGGCTTGGAAGTTTATGCCCTACCTAACCTAACGGCTAGGCTAAGAGAGATCATCTACAACCATCAATGGTCACACATAGACCTCATCTAACTTGAAAGTTAGGGTTCCACAAATATCCGGGCTCTCATAATGGCTTCTCCTCATAATGGGGGCCTTACAACTTAGAGCGCCATGGATCATTTGTGGTCACATGAGGGTGGAGTATTCAGCATATTCAACATAAGCAACCCAAAAATTAGCCAGCAACACTTGCAAGCGTGTGTCAACTCTAATGTTTTTGGCTCAAAAGACCTTTATAAATTTGCAGCGACTGCTCCCACCAAAACTAAAAACCTTTCCAAAAAATCTGTAGTTTTACGAGTGTGGCTAAAATCACAGCCCCAAAGGTTGATATTTATTCTCCAAGAAGTATAAAGAACACTCTTCTTGATGTTCTGGGACCTATGTGAAGAGAACTATGTGCGAAAGTACTCGAAAATGGCTCCAAAAGACACCCCAAAAATGCTTCAAAAATAGGCTTTGAAAGCAAAGAATGAAGCTTTGAGGGACCAAAACATGTTCAAGGTAATGTTAACCTTAGTCTCTCCCTTTCATCAGACAACGCAAGAGTCTAGCTTAGTGGCAAAAGATTGCCACGATTAAATGAGCTCCAGGGGGAATAGTACTAGGATGGGTGACCTCCTGAGAAGTACTGGGAACCACTATCTTCCTTGATCATTGAGGTCATCCCTCGCATGTAGCCAACAGCACCAATGGTGACTTTGGTGACTCGGATGACAAGGTATGACAAGGTATGCCAAGGTCTATGCCTTGGTTGCCGCCTTAGTCATAAGCCTTAGAGAAAGCCAGGGGGTGCTCACTTCGCTCACACAAAAGAAACAAGGCTTTTGCATCGAAGTGCTCTGATACCAGTGAAGTAATCGGATGGTGATGCACCATGGTGTGCTCTCCTTCTCGAGAGCTCTAGGACAATATCCTCTGACTAGAAAACTGAGCTCCTAAGGTTGCACACAGTACTTCACACAGAGGTTGCAAAATACATAGAAAAACATAGTACATAGGGAGCAAGAAGACAAACTTCTTAGGTCTTACAAAACACAGTGGAACTTACAGTCTGTGACTTACCAGGCCACTATATGTTTTACTAAAGAACATACACAAAGAAGTGTTAGGTGGACATTTGGCCTTTCACATGGTCACTAATGGTAACAAGCCCTTGATTCCATTGATAAATTGCATCACAATTTGCTCTTCATCATTGATTTCTCCGATTCTCCCAAGTTGCTTTGCAATGTCCATGTTTGTGACAAAATCACACTTTTCTTGAGCATCTTCTTGAGCATTGTGAACTCCATCCACAATTGATTCTTCCTAGCTTTGGTACTTGAGGAGAAGAATGCTTCCAAAGCAATACATGTCTCTTGAGAGGTCTTACAATTCCTAGTTAGAAGAAGTAAGAAATTACATATAGAATTTAAAATATATGACCTTTCCAAAGCATCTTTTGCACATCATCTGTTCAACCTTTCCTATTCTTGTTGAGTTGGTTGACCTTTGTTTTTGAGTACACGCATTAACTCAATGTCCACTCTATGACTATGCTATGATATAGATGTGAAGAGTGATGGCTAATGCATAGAGAAGAGAGGATCTTGGAAAAACATTCTCTAGACCGGCCTGAGTAACTCTAGGGAACTTTAATAGACTCTATGAGCTTCCAATATATGCATTTAGAGCACCATAGTACTTTAAAAAATCATTCACAAAACTCTATATCAAAACATTTAACTTCCATGTACACTTCAACTTGAGAAAACCTTTTATTTATGGAAGAAGGTACTCAGACGTTTACTCACAGCTCACAACTTAGTTAGAATTAACCCAAGAACTTTGAAAAATTTCAAATGAATTATTCAATGAGATATTACAAGTTGTTCCATGAATTTAGGAGAACTATATTGAGAGCAATATGCATTCAGCCTTTTAGTGTCATTTTACTACATATATTGAGCACATAGACACTATGTATGCTTCTGTGGATACCGCTTATGTATGTCCATGTGGTCATTAATATAGTGGTTACTTTTTTGCATAAAGCCTGTTACATTTGATAAAGAGGGTCGTGATGAGGTTTTCGTAATTGGGAGACACCACATGTTGGGGTCTCTTTGATGATGTAGATGGAAGAATTACCCAGCCTCACCATAGGAGATGTATGATAGTTATTCATAGGTGCTCGATAAGCCTAGTTGGCTTCTTTTGTGTAATTGATTATACGCAGTGGAGTCAGTGATTCACTACGTAGGTAAACATGTCAGTACTTGTAGTTTTATGATATTTTGACACTAGTCATATGCTCATTTTGTAGAGGATACTCTAGCAAATGTTTTCCAAATTTTGGTGTGTCAACTATAGAATGGTCGATTTTCTCCTTGATATACTTATTTGTTGGTGTTTGGATTCTTCTACCTCCATTATCATTCTATTTAGGTCTCTACCATCATGGCATCAGAGGTCTCAGGCACATCTGGTGGATCGGGGTCTAATGTCAGTGTTCCGAGGAGGAGCTATAACTTGCAGGGCAAAAACCATTTTGAGATCAAAAAGTTTGATGGCACAAACTTTGCTCTATGGAAGAATCAGATTAAAGATATGCTGATTCAAAGGAGGCAATGGAAAGTAGTAAATGGGATTCAAAAGAAGCCTGCTGACATCAATGAAGATGATTGGGATGAGTTAGATGAAATGGCTAGGTCTACCATTCACTTGCACTTGGAAGATAATGTTTACTTTATCGTATTCAACTATGAAAGTGCCGAGGAGCTTTGGAAGAAGTTATTCAATACATATGAAAAAGAGACAGAGTCAAATAAAGTGTATCTAATGGGGAAATTATATGACCTTTGGATGAAGGACAGAGATAGTGTTGCTGCTCATCTAAATGCATTCCACATAGCTTGGCACTTCCTTATACATGAGTGCCAGCTCCTTGTTCACTGCATCACTCCCAGGGGGGATTTGTTGGTATATTTAGGTAGTGATGTGTGTGAACACACTAGGACCCCTGGGGCACTTTTTTCCCTCTTTAGGAGGCTTTTTCCCCCGGCTTGTATATACGCATATTGCCCTAATGGGCTACTTATCTTTGTACATTCTCTAGTACTACATTCAGTATTGTGTGTTTGTGCTCCAAGCTTCTTCTTCTTCCTTGTGCCGTTCGCGTGCTTTCGCAGACATCTATCTCCAACAGTATTGTCGAAAATGGAAACAATCAGAGAATATGAAGAGGGGAGAAGATGATGATGATGATGAAGATGAAGAAGAAGAAAAACTCAAAAACTGAACTAAGAATGGTGATTTTTTACTTCCAACATCGCTACTCTACGTCTTACCATCACACGCTCGTCCTCCAAGCTCTGTCCCGGGCAATAGCGCCAAAATTTGGTGTCACTCTAGCACAATGGCAAGTACCAACGTGAGGAGATACACCTCATAAACGTCAATCCGTGGAGACGTGAGGACCCATAGGAAGACCATAAGCAAGTGATGGCACAAGTGCCTGCGTGAAAGCACACAAGCATGCACACACATACACACACACGCGCACAAGGTAAGAGAAAAGAGTGGAACAATGGAAAGCTTCGATTACAAAAGAAATCTCTTACAAAGCTCAAAACTACAACAAGCTAACCTCAAAAATGAGCTCTCCAGCCCTTTTTATAGTTTTTTGAGTGGTTTTGGCCCTGTCCAGACCTAGTGTTTGGCCTAGTTAAAAATTAGGTTCCAGGGCTTATTTGGGGCTCAAATGGAGTCTAAAAATTATGAAAATCAGTAGGATGATAGTTCTAATACTCCTCAAGCATGAGGACTCCTTGCCTTGAACAAAATGAAGTTGAAAAAATGGAAAATGGTATTTTCAATGGTTTTTAGTGATAAAAATCACTAATTTTATAGGAATTTCTTCTGAAAATTTGACAGGTGCTTCTTAGAGCTCCCTACGTGCTCCTTTTTCTTGTGTGTCCACTTCCTTGATGTGCTTCCATGCTTTGTCCTTAAGCTTGAACTTTCAAGTGTTTTTTCTTCATAGTTTTTGGTTCTCAGCTCCTCCTGCGCTTCTTTCTCACAGCCACGAGTAAAAAATGAGTTAGTGTAGTGTCGAAAATGGAAAAGATCAGAGAATATGAAGAGGGGAGAAGATGGTGATGATGATGAAGATGAAGAAGAAGAATAACTCAGAAACTGAACTAAGAATGGTGATTTGTTTCCTTCCAACGTCGTTACTCTACATCTTATCGTCACACACTCGTCCTCCAAGCTCTCTCCCCGACAACGGCATCGAAATTTGGTGTCACTTTAGCACAATGGCAAGTACCAATGTGAGGAGATACACCTCATAAATGAAAATCTGTGGAGACATGAGGACCGGTATGAAGACTGTGAGCAAGTGATGGCACAAGTGCGTGAGTGAAAGCACAAAACCATGCACACACATACACACACGTGCACAAGGTAAGAGCAAAGAGTGGAACAATGGAAAGCTTCAATTACAAAAGAAATCTCTTATAAAGCTCAAACCTACAACAATCTTACCTCAAAAATGAGCTCTCCAGCCCTTTTTATAGTTTTTTGAGTGGTTTTGGCCCTGTACAGACCTAGTGTCCGGCCTAGTTAAAAATTAGGTTCCAGGGCTTATTTGGGCACTCAAACGGAGTCTAAAAATTATGCAAATTGGTAGGATGATAGTTCTAATACTCTTCAAGCTCAAAGACTCCTGGGCTTGAACAAAATGGAGTTGCAAAAATGGAAAATGGTATTTACAATGGTTTTTAGTGATAAAAATCACTATTTTTATAGGGATTTCTTCTAAAAATTTGACACGTGCTTCTTGGAGCTCCCTACTTGCTCCTTTTTCTTGTGTGTCCAGTTCCGTGATGTGTTTCCATGCTTTGTCCTTGACCTTGAGCTTTCAAGTGTTTTTTCTTCAGCGTTTTTGGTTCTCATCTCCTCCTTCGCTTCTTTCTCATAGCCATGAGTAAAAAATGAGTGAATGTACTGTCGAAAATCGCAAAAATCAGAGAATATGGAGGGGAGAAGATGGTGATGATGATGAAGATGAAGAAGACAAAAAACTCAGAAACTGAATTAAGAATGGTGATTTTTTTCCTTCCAACATCGCTACTCTCCGTCTTACCATCACACGGTCGTCCTCCAAGCTCTCTCCCCGACAACGACACCAAAATTTGGTGTCACTCTAGCACAATGGCAAGTACAAACATGAGGAGATACACCTCATAAATGTAAATCCGTGCAGACGTGAGGACCGGTATGAAGACCCTGAGCAAGTGATGGCACAAGTGCGTGATTTTACGTTGATTATATTAGTGAATAATGGGAAAAAAGGGTATTGCAAAACACACCACACAAGACATAGGTTCTAGTGTGGAAGCACTAATTGAAAAGAAGTCTCTAGAATATGATGAACAATTCAAAGATATGGAGTCACGAATAATTGCATCCATAGATGAGGAACTTTCCTAAAAAATCGAGCCATTAACTTCATATATCTCAATGATGACTTCAATATTGGGAAAAGCTACTGAACTTATGAAATCGATAAATATACAATTTAATCAAGAATTTGGGAATTTAGAAGGAGCTGTTCACTATGAACTTTCAAATTTGATAGAGAGTATGGAAAATTTATCTAATCATGTGAAAGAACTTGCAACATCAAAGACTATTAGCTATGCAATTTCAAGTTTGAAAGAAAGTATTGAAAGTGTAAGCAATCAAGTAAAAGAAATTACCACATGTAAGTGTAAATATGATCATCAAGTACAAAGTTTGTCTACTCAAGTTTTTGATAAAAGACATTCATCTGACCATAGAAGCTCTACCCCTAAAGCCACATATAGAAGATTAAGTAGACCTATAAGATGCTTTTGGTGTGATCAATTTGGCCATATGTTTTGGAATTGTAATGCGTATGAGAATGCTTGTAGATATAAATTAGTCACTAAAGTTGATAAGAAAATTTGTAAATACCATGATCACTCGACTTTGCACTTGAACTAAGGAAGGGGTGGAATTAAAGAATATTTTGATCAAACAAAAACTAAGCCAAAATCATTTAGAAAACAATGGAAACCAAAGAGATACAATGATAAGAAATCTTCTGAACAAGAAACTATGATAGAAATTGTGAATCAAGTTAAATGTTCTTAAGAAAAGAAAAGTGAACAAATCAAGTTGGATAAATAAAAAGTTGAACAAATTTTGCAAGAAAGATTGGAAGAGGATGAGCAAGAATATGAAAAGTCGATACAATTGAAAAAGAAACATGATGAATATTATGTAATATGTGATCCAAAGTTTTTAGAAAATAATAAATTATTTTATCAAGAAAAGGTTAAGAATTTGAAAGTTCAATTGAGCCATGAGCTTAACGAGGAAGAAAATAGTCAAAGTAAACATGAAAATATCAATGAAATTGATGAGAGTACAAACAATGATAACAATATTAAAGAAAAGGAAAAACAATGGATTAAAGATGCTATCAAACAAATTGAACAAAATATTAAAAATTCATCAAAGTCTTCTAAAGCTTTATCTTTGCAGAAAAGAACAGGTTGAAGATGATCCATGATGAACAGGTGCTTATGGTTGAAGATGATCCATTGAAGATGAACCATGAAGAGATCCAAAGATATGATATTATAGTAAGGATGAATTGTAAAAACATGTTGTTTTTCAAACTAACTTTGATGTTTTTTTATGAGACAGGTGCATGCTTCTTCAAAATATTAAACTAACTTTGATGTTTTTTTATGAGACAGGTGCATGCTTCTTCAAAATTATCTTTGATGATAATGATGCTCGATATTATTGAGAGTATTTAAGGGATTTGCAAGAATTATTTGATTGAAGAGTGAGAATTGAGTGTTGACTTTAATGCATTTTTAGTCTTCTTTTCTTACTCTCCATTATTTGCACCATATTGAGTCTATTCTGCACTCAGAGTATGCATAAACCAATGTATATTCACACATGTTTATTTCTTTAGCCTGCTCAATCTACTTGCACTTGTAAACAAATTAAAAAAGGATGAAATCCAATTTAAAAAACAGATATCAAAAATTCTGAAGAACCTCATCATCGACATCCTCTTCCCCCTTTTGCACCATGATTTTTGGAACAATGCACTTAAAGTATGCATGGTAGGGTCTCACTACATGACCTTGCATCCACGCACATTTTGAGCTTTACCCATGCACTTTGAGTGATTGTAAGGATTATCTTTTGCACCATACTTTCAACCATGCATTTCCAAAGTATGCAATTGATAGGGCTACATTATATGGCCTTGCATAGGCACATTTTTTATTTTCCCATGCACTTGACACATGATTTCAAGATTCAATATTCTATGAAATGTTAGATTATCTTTGAAGCAGAAAGAAGATTTGAAGATTGGCCCATCAAGAATGATGTGCAAGTTTAGTAGGGGCGAATGTCGTAGAGATTTACATCTCTACGTATCCAGTGTTTGAATAGTTGCAGATATATTTACCAAAGCATTGACTAGAGATAGTCATGAGAAGATTTACGGATTACTGAAGATTGTACCATTATTGTGAAGGGAGGATTATTGGAGTCAATTGTCAATTCAACAGATCATTTGATTCATCATATTTTATGTGTTAGCACACATATGAAACCCATGTTTAGTTGTGCCATATGAACCTGAATCTTCATAGTGTGAAACCATTCTTTAGAAACTAAAAGAAAACAAAACAAAAGTCATTCGTTATTTTACAATCTAAAAGCAACATCAATTAGCGATCAGGTTATTTCAAAAGCAAAATAGCGATGAAAGTCTTCCGAAAAAACTAATTCCATAGCGATCGCTATTTGGAAAGAAAAAATCAGATTTTATGTGATTGATCGCTATAGCTTTTGGGACGAGGATACAACTATATAAAGAGGTCTTGGGATTATTGTCAAGACATCATCTGGACATGAACTCAAGATTATCTGAAGATTATCTGAAGCTCTTGGAGGAGTTGGAGGAGGATTCTCACACTCTTGAGTGTTGGCACACATCTTGGTGTGGAGGTTCTGCTCACATGATTGAGGAGGACATCATGATCTATGATGTTTTGGTAACTTGTATCTGTTTTCATTATCTACATTGAATTTGTATGAACACATTATTATGAATTAATTGACTCTCCAATTTCTTCACCTCTCTCTTGTGTCCAAACTCACTTATGATGTTGATGAATTGTATGTGTGATTTGATTTATGGTCTCATCCGATTATCTGTGAGCGTCTATATTTGAATTCTACCTCTTAAGTTGCCCGAAGCACCCTACGTGTACCATCTATTTGGAACACTAGCAGTTGGCCTGATCCACCCAACTGAGCCCTTCACGACATTTGAACCCGATGTGAAACTGTTCCATGGCATTTGGCAATTAAGAGGTACAATCTCAAGACAATTCCAGGTACGCATATTTTACTTTTACGTTGATTATATTAGTAAACAATGGGCAAAAAGGGTGTTGCAAAACACACCACACAAGACATAGGTTCTAGTGTGGAAGCATTAATTGAAAAGAAGTCTCTAGAATATGTTGAACAATTCAAAGATATGGAGTCATGAATAATTGCATCCATAGATGAAAAAATTTCCTCAAAAATCGAGCCATTAAATTCATATATCTCAATGATGACTTCAATATTGGGAAAAGCTACTGAATTTATTAAATCATTAACTATACAATTTAATCAAGAATTTGGGAATTTAGAAGGATCTGTTCACTATGAACTTTCAAATTTGATAGAGCGTATGGAAAATCTATCTAATCATGTGAGAGAACTTGCAATATCAGAAAATTTGTAAGTACCATGATCACTCAACTTTACACTTGAACTTAGGAAGAGGTGGAATCAAATAATATTTTGATCAAACAAAATCTAAGCCAAGATCATTTAGAAAACAATGGAAACCAAAGAGATGTGATGATAAGAAATCTTCTTAACAAGAAACTATGATAGAAATTGAGAAACAAGTTAAATATTTTGAAGAAAAGAAAAGTGAACAAATCAAGTTGGATAAACAAAAAGTTGAACAAATTTTGCAAGAAAGATTGGAAGAGGATGAGCAAGAATTTGAAAAGTTGATACAATTGAAAAAAAAACATGATGAATACTATGTAGTATGCGATCCAAGGTTTCTAGAAAATGACAAATTATTTGATCAAGAAAAGGTTAAGAATTTGAAAGTTCAAATGAACCATAATATTAACAATGAACAAACTAGTCAAAGTGAACATGAAGATATCAATGAAATTGATGAGAGTACAAGCAATGCTCAAAATATTAAAGAAAAGGAAAAAAAATGGATTAAAGATGCTATCAAACAAATTGAACAAAATATTAAAAATTCATCAAAATCTTCTAAACCTTTATCTTTGCAGAAAAGAACAGGTTGAAGATGATCCATGATGAACAGGTGCTTATGGTTGAAGATGATCCATTGAAGATGAACCATGAAGAGATCCAAAGATATGATATTATAGTAAGGATGAATTGCAAAAACATGTTGGTTTTTATACTAACTTTGATGTTTTTTATGAGACAGGAACACGTTTCTTCAAAATTATCTTTGACGATAATGATGGTCGAGATTATTGAGAGTGTTTGAGTGATTTGAGAGAATTATTTGATTGAGGAGTGAGAATTGAGTGTTGAGTTTGATGCATTTTAGTCTTCTTTTCTTACTCTCCATTATTTGCACCATATTGAGTCTATTCTACACTCAGGTATGCATAAATCAATGATATTCACATATGTTTATTTCTTTAGCCTGCATAGTCTACTTGCACTTGTAAAAAAACTAAAAAAGGATAACATCCAATTTAAAAATAGACATCAAAAATTCTGAAGAACCTCATCATCGACTTCCTCTTACCTACTTTTGCACTATGATTATTTAAAAAATGCACTTAAAGTATGCATAGTAGGGTCTCACTACATGACCTTGCATTTAGGCACGTATTGAGATTTACCTATGCACACAGAGTGATTGTAAGGATTGATGTATATGCACATTGATATGTATGTGAGTGAGCGCACAAGCTTCATCATCAAATGCCTTTTACTTTGATACTTGCACCATGTTTATTTACTTATGCACCTAAAGTATGCATGATAGGGTCTCACTACATGACCTTGCATCAAGGCACATTTTTGAGCTTTACCCATGTACTTTGAGTGATGGAAAGGATTTATGTATAAAAACATGAAATGTATGAAAGTGAGCGCACATACCTCCTCAACGAATACCAATTACCTTATCTTTTGCACCATACTTTTAACCATGCATTTCCAAAGTATGCAATTGATAGGGCTACAGTATATGGCCTTGCATAGGCACATTTTTTATCTTCCCATGCACTTGACACATGATTTCAAGATTCTATGAAATGTCAGTTTATCTTTCAAGCAGAATGAAGATTTGAAGATTGGCCCATCAAGGATGATGTGCAAGTTTAGTAGGGGCGAATGTCGTAGAGATTTACATCTCTACGTATCCACATCTCTACGTATCCAGTGTTTGAATAATCCAAATCTAAAGAATAATTTTCTATTCAGAATGATATTTTACAGAAGCATTGGCTAGAAATAGTCATAAGAAGATTTGCGGATTACTGAAGATTGTACCATTATTGAAGGGAGGATTATTGGAGTCAATTATCAAGTTAGCAGATCATTTGATTCATCATATTTTATGTGATTAGCACCCATATGAAAACCATGATTATATGTTCCATGTGAACCCAAAACTATAGTGTGAAACCAATCTTTATTCAAAAGCTAAATAAAACAATATGCAATCGTTATTTCAAACTAAAAGCAACTTCTTCGATCGTTATTTTCAAACCTAAAGCAAACTCAACAATTGCGATGAAGGTTTCTAAAAAACAAAGATGGGAAATAGCGTTCGCTATTTTTGAATGTATGAAAAGCAACTTTATGGATCGCAAGAGCTTTTGGGAGGGATTATGGATACTATATAAACATCAACCGCCACTCCACTACCTACTGAGGCCGAGTTTGCATCTATGGCCGCTTTAACTGAGGATCCCAATTTTGATTTTGAAAGATTCCTGCAGACGGCCCACTTATCTGATAGTGAAGATTTTCCTGACAATGCCGATCCGGGATCATCATTCCAAGGAGAACATCCACAGGGCGAGACAAGCAGGGTACATTTGGGAGAAGAGGCACCACATACTCATGGTCCTAGCACACAAAATCAGGAAGAAGAACGGGGGAATGAACCAGACGAGAGTGAAGCGGAGGCCCCTGCTTACACAGCATAACTCAAGCGGCTATACAAGACAATCAAGCAGGTACAGAGAAGACATAAGATGACAGAAGAGGCGAACAGAGCCCTAGTGAACCAAATGCTACAGGCCGAGAATGTAGACCCACATTTTGTTGAATCATTGAATCTGTTGGCGGACACATGTGGGATCGGGGAAGCAATGAGGACAATGGTCTATCGGGAGAACCCTACCTATGATCAACGAAGGATTGATACACGACCCCGGCGAGGAAAAATGATTCAAATGGAAGTCTCTACTGCCTTGCCTACCACAATTTCAGAGGATGTTCACATGACTAGCCCAAGTCCCACTGATGAACAAGATGTAAATACACAGGTACCATCTCCATCGTCACCTTCCATTCAACCCTCAGCACCCTTCTCCACTAGTCTTTCTGAACAACCGATATCCACCCATCATGAAACCATTGTACACACCTCCGTTTTTACATCCTCCCCCTTACCCACATCCATCACTTCCGCCCAAATTTGTGAACCTCACACATGACATCCTACCATCGATCAAACCATAATAGGTTACCCATCCTATCTCCCCGCCCTTGGACAACCACTTGCCACTAGCCAGACCTTAACCCATCCTTTTCCATTCACCCACACATTTCCCCTCTCCCAAACCCTATCCACCACTTCCCTTGTAACTGCCTCAGGCTCAACCCAAGTCACACAACCGTCATTCTGGACAAACCTTGTAAATATACTCCAACAGGTGGAGAATTATAATAAAAAGTCCCTTCCCCAACCCCACTCCCCCACATTCACTGCCACCACTAACACACCACCTACCGTTCTCGTATTCACAATTCACACTTCACACACTATCACATCCGACCCCATGGATATTTCACCATCCACAGGAGCACCCACCGCCACGTCTGTTCCACCATCATCACATCTCACTTCACTCATAGGCACATCATCCACTTTTCCCTTCCCCATTTCCCGACCCTTTGCATGTTCCACCTCTACCCATGCATCCACATCATTTAGTAATGCACTAGACACCATGGTTGAAGCGGCCACTCAGCTTAAGCAAGAGTATAAGCTATTAGAAGAAAATAACACAGAGCTGTGCAATCTCTCGGCTCAACTCCAGGCACGAGTCGATGCCTTGGAACTAGGTAATACAACACTACAACACCAGGTGACTGACCTCCAACAATCGAAGACAGAACTCGAAGCTAAGTATGCAGAGACAGGCAAAGCTATGGAGGAACAACTCAGAGAACAAATGGGCCGCAATGCGAGACTTCAACGCAACATGGCCCTACTACGTCGCCATCTAGCAGCAGCTCAAGAAGAGAACCGAAGGCTACAACAACAAAACTAGGAGAACCTAGAAGCGGCCATGGACAACACCCCGGGAGCACCTATAGATCCTGCAAAATTCCAGGCTGTCCCCTCAGAGCATATTCAACAGGTTTTAGAAGGTTATGCGACCCTCTTGGAAGCCCATGATCAGTTGGCAGACCAGATAAAGGAACTACAAGGATCCAAAGTACCGACAACACACCCACCCACACCTAAAGAGACGGTCGATGCCGCTACTTCGCCAGAACCTGAACCTTCAACCAACAGTGAGGTAATTGAGCTACGACAACAGGTTGCAGAACTAAAAATCAAGTTGTTACAGTATGAACGACCTTCCTCTCCACCTGATCAAACCATAGAAGAAGAAATAGTAGTCATTCCACTGGAGGAGACATTTGAAGACAATTATGAACCTCAACCCCTTCCAGGAGGCAGAATTACGGAGGAAGGCCAAGACACATATGAGGAGCCCCCATCGGCATGGATGAAGCAGGTAGAGGAGATGGGCCACACTCACGAAGAGCGCGTAGCAACTCAGATGCTGGCCATGAAAACCATTGAGGAGTCCATACTCAAGTTTGAATATTTCTCGAACTTGGCTCCTAGGCGGTTGATAACTAGCTTAGAGTTACAATATAAACCTTATTTTGTATTGTTGGCGGACTACAATGCTGAGATCAAACGCATAACCAACAAGTATCCCTCTTTCGCAACACAGTTCGAACCTGAGGACATCCCAGAGGCAGCCAAAAAAGGGGCTATATTCCAGCCCATATGGAGGCAAAAGTTACTGGAGACCTATCCGAAAATGTTACGAACATGGGATCATGCTCCCATGCATCCTAAATATAACCCATGCTTTGGACCAGTACAAAGAAGACGCTCCTGGAAAGCATTCGCCATCAAGGTTCAGAACAATGTGAATTGCAAACAGTGGCTGAACTACCCCAAAATCGCACCACCAACAGGCCCACCTACAACAGCGTACATGATGGCTACCATCCGATATTGGCTTCCACGCCTCCACTCCATGCCAGATGTAGCTGCACAGATGCTACTCAAGATATTTGATATGATGCAGGTTGTGCTCAAAACCTTCCGCAACGTATGTAACATTCAGCCTCCGATTCCCGGCTTCATCAATGGTAATTATGACCTCCTGTATGATATGAGCACAACCCCAAGCATACGAGTTGCTTATGCATGGCACGCACACATCAGATATCTCCCTGCCTGCTATAAGCAAACTTTCGACGACATGTTCACCACGGGATTTTGGGAAGCACATTCAGAGGTATTTGCACCACGACCAACCCACCTGCTGCAACTATTTGCGTGCGAGCAAACAATGCATTCAGAGCTCTACACTACGCCACAACCTAACATGCCTAGAGCAGTGAATTGGGATGCCCTCCAGAGCGATTTGGTCCGGGGACTACGTATAAAAGAACAAGAATTGGCAACCGACCTCCTGCAGAAGTACATCGATCAAACAGTGGAGCAGAGGTCTGTCAGAGGTGACAGACCCTAGGGGGGGGAGAGTGTTGACAGTATACGGGAAGAAGCAAGTACGGACACACATGCAGATCTAGCACTAAGGCAACCCTTCATTTTTTTCAAAACCCTTACATCATTTTAAAGTGATTCTCATCACTAAAAACCCCTGTAAATACCATTTTCACCTTTTTGTAGCTCCATTTTGTACAAGCCGAGGAGTCCTCGAGCTTGAGGAGCAGTTGCCTGCCAATTTTCATATTTTGTAGATCTCGTTTGAGCCCTCAAATAAACCCTGGAACCTAATTTTTAACTAGGCCGGACACTAGGTCTGGACAGGGCCAAAGCTAGGCAAAAACTATAAATAGAGCTAGAGAGCTCATTTTTGGGGGAGCTTCTTGTAGTTTTGAGATTGTATGAGAACTTTGTTGCAATAGAAGTGATTCCATTGTCTTACTCTCTTTGTTCTTGCCGTGTGTGCGCGTGTGTGTGTATGTGTGTGCATGTTAGTGTGCTTCTCACTCACACATTTGTGCCTTCACTTGCTCGAGGTCTTCATACCATCCTCATGTCTTCCCGGATTGACATTAAAGGAGGTGCTACTCATCACTGAGCTACAGTGCGTTTTTGCAGGTTTAATGTTGCGACAAGGAATTGCAGAGTGGTACGCTCTGGTTCGGGTCAACAAAGAATGGCAAACTCATTAGATGAGTGCCGGGGAAACATTTCCTTCATGGTGGCGAGAGGAAGGAGCGGTCCATTCTCTAACCATTCTTGAGGGAGACGGAATCCCTTAGCAATCGTGTTTAGCATAACTACGACATGGGGGTTTAAACATGTTAACAGCCAGCACGGCTCTATAGCAGGCGTGGTGGCAATGGCAGAGATGATCTGTGCATGGAAGGGGTGACACTGCAGTGAATGCCAAGGCAATTCAGCAAAGGCCAACAGTCCCCCAACACGCAAATACTCACTCACATCTGGAGTGAGACCCACACGGAAGGTTGCTATGTTAGCCAGAGCTTCCATGGTGCACGCAGAGAGCAACAAAGACACAGAATACACAATGGTTGCAAACACACAAACACAATAGCAATTAACAGTGAAAGAAACAAGATTAAGTAATAGCACGGGGAAAATTAGGTAGCAAGAACCCTAATCATAATGTAGTATTGGAAATATATCCTTCATAATGGTGACATGCATGCATGAATAGAAGCAGCGACACAGAGGCGGCTATTAATCATGATTAGATCAGCAAAACGGAAGGATTACGACAGTTGGTCAACCGAAACACGAGGGGTAGAAAAGAAAATCAAGTGACAAGCAAAAAAGAGGAAAATACCAAGTACACCTCATGAGTTAGTAGACGGCGGGTGATAAGGGTGGAGTTTGGAGCCATTAATCATTTTTGGAAGAAGGACACCTATTAAAGTTGCCAACCAAAAAGTTGTGGGTCCCACTTGTTCAACAATCCGATATGGGCCGAACCATCGTAGCTTAAATTTTCCAGCAGATCTATTGGCTTTAGCATTATAGAATAAAACGAGTTGGCCAATCGCAAATACAGGGGTTTTTTAAAAAACGATCATGAGTATGGGCTTGACGTAGCTGAACTTCTTGAAGAATCATGAAGCTTTCCAAGCAATGATCTGAGAACATCTAACCGGAATGGAAAAGATTCTTTCGGCAGTAATTTTTGGGATAAGGCTACTCACAGACTCGGCACCACCACTTCCATTGGCGCAATAGCTTCCAGTCCATAAGCAAGTTTAAATGGAGTCATTTCAGTAGCCACTTTATACATGGTCCGTAAGCCCACAAAACGGAAGGTAAGAGCTGGTCTCATTGTTCCGGACACTCCAAGATCAGTTTTCAGAGAATATCTAGCAGAGTCTTATTAGTGCTCTCAGCAAGACCATTCATGCATGGATAGTAAGGCGAGCTGAATTTATGCACAATCTCAAAAGTCCGAGTCAGCACTTGCATTAAGGTATTTGCAAAATGTGTAGAACGTAGATCCCAAGCTTCCGCCCACCTACTGGCATAGTCTGTACAAGTCAAAATTGTTGGTGAGGGTCGCTGGGGGTGTAATTGGGCCAATGAAATCTAAACCCCACTTCTGAAAGGGTTCAAGAGGCAGGACAAGTTGGAGAGGAAAGAAATGTCACTGCAAGGCTGTCCAGACCATTGACAGACATCACACTGCTGCACAAATTTAACAACATCTTTGTACATTGTAGGCCATCATAGTCCACTTTGCAGGATTTTGTGATGAGTAAGATCAGCTGCGAAGTGTCCTCTAGTAGGTGATGAGTGAGCCATGGCAATAACTGATGCCGATTCATGTGGAGGGATACATCTGAGCAGGACACTAGTCTAATCTATGTAATACAGTTGACCCACAATCAACCAAAATTGTCGATTGTAGACTGCAATTTTCCAGCGCTGAGTAGCGGGAGTATTAGGAGGGAGACAACCATTAGTAAGAAAAGTCATTAATGTATCCTAGTATGCAGGAGCAACAGGAAGTTCTACAGATTCTTCAGGAGCTGCCTCGATTACGTAAATAGCCGGCTTCGTGTCATCGGCACCTACCGGAGTGTCACCGGACTCCAAACGAGATAAAAAGTCTGCCAAGACATGGGCCGTACCTGGTTGGGGAATAACTTCATAATCAAACTCCTGTAAGAGTAAAACCCATCTTGCACGTCTACCGCCTAAGTGTTGTTGGCGAACCAAATACACTAGTGTGGCATGATCCACATGGAAAGTGAATCTTCGTCCCAGCAAGTAATGTTGGAACTTCTTAACAAAGTATACCAGACCAAGACACTCTCATTCTGTTACGGAGTAATTTCTCTCTGTAGGGGCTAATCGGCGGCTTGCATAGTACACTAGTCAAAACCATTTGTCGGTTTGTTGCATCAGTACACTGCCAATCGCTATGTCGGACGCATCCACAAAGACATGGAATGGACGTTCCCAATCAGGCGGTTGCAAGATCGGAGCCTGCATCAGTAGGACCTTCAAACGATCAAATGCGCTTTGACACTCATTAGTCCATTCATACTTACGCAGGGTCCTGGTCATAAGTCGGTTGAGTGGTATCGCCAGATGAGCCAACCACCGTAAGTGTCTGCCATGCCACCTGATCTGGCCAAGAAACCGCATAACTTCTTTGGGTGTCTTTGGGACCGGTGCCTCCAACACTGGTGCTACCTTATCAGGGTCTACCTGTATTCCTTGTTTGGAGATGATATGACCGAGCATCTTCCCACAGGAGACCGCAAAGACCAATTTGGTAGGATTCAAACATAATCGATACTCCCGATACTTTTCAAAACAGCACCGTAAATGATACAGGTGCGCCGAAGTATCGCCAAATAATGAAAAATCATCCAAATAGACTTGCATAAACGTTGTCAGATAAGGTGAGAACACTTCCTCCATACATCGTTGGAATGTACTTGGAGCATTCCGCAAACCGAACCACATTACGGTGCATGCATAGACGCCCCAATTGGTGATGAATGCCATCTTCGGTATATCCTGTTCTGCCATCCTCACTTGATTGTATCCACTGTAGCCATCCAGGAAGAATACATTTCATGAGCTGCTACCTCATCGAGCATCATATCTAGAAAAGGAAGAGGGAACGGATCTGGTACGGTGGCTGCGTTAAGCTTCCAGTAGTCAACACAAATGCGTAACTGTTTATTTTTCTTAGGCACTATCACTATTGGCAAGATCCACTCTGCATGTTCAATAAGGGCAATGAATCCAACCTTTAGCAAGCGTTCTAATTCCGATTTTACCTGGGTTGCATAATGCGGGTTCATCGGATAGTTGGGTTGCTTGAAGGGCCGCGCATCTGGCTTCAACACCACCCTGTGTTGGTAAATTCGTGGGTCAAGACCCTTCATGTCTCTCTAATCCCAAACGAAGACATGTGAGAATTCGCACAGGAGGTGCACCAAATCTAATTGGAATTTGTTTGCTAATTCTGCCTTAATTCTTACTGGTCTCGGGTTGACCGTATCACCCAAATTGTATGTTACCAGTTGATCCTCCGGTACATAGAAATGCCGAGGCTTTGGCAAATCATCAGCTGGCTGCAACAGTTGTTGTAATGCCGATTCATCCATAGTTAGGTCGGCATCTGCTTCTGCTTCTCCGGTCAGTGGTATGACCGTACAAGCTACCGGACTCCAATTATCTGCTACCGACTATAAGTCTACAGTACCTAGTGCAATGAGGTCCTTATTTGTCTTGAGGAAAGCCTCCTCCTCATCATCAGATAGCCCATCCAACATATGGACTAGCTCTGCTACATATGGGCGTGCGTGTAGATCACAAGGTTGCATAGCATCCAATGCAATGACATATTTTCGGTGATTATTCTTAAAAATTAACTCTTGAGCTGACCAATCCTGCACGACCTTGGCTTGCTTTAGCCATGGTCGACCGAAGAGTAAGTTGTAGTCAAGGCTAGATTCGGGTAATTCCAAGACTAAAAAAGTCATTTTAAATGTAGTTCCCTACAGGGTTATAGGAATATTTCGCACTAGTCCAATCTGATGGACTTTGGATTGGTCCACCATTCGCACAAAGAACTGCACTGGTTCAATTTGGATCCAACCCAGTTTCTTACACAGTGCAGCTGTTGCAATATTCACTCCAGACCCTCTATCAATTAAAACTTGTGAGATCCTCTGGTTTTTATACCAAACGGTGATCAGCGGTACCGTATGATCCACCGTAGGATCCATTTCGGGTTGTATGGTCGCAGTTGTCGGAGTACATGAAGGTTCGGGGCTGACCTGCTGTTGGTATTGTTGTCTTACACTAGGAACTAGGGCGAGCAACTGTCCCAGAGGCAGTGTGATTGAAGCCTTAGATATAACGTCCATACCTGGTTTGTTTGAGCTGTGGTCATCACCGACTCTGGTTGTGATTCTGATGTTGCCGGTGCGGAATTCTGTGCATTCGGCCTTGCATTTGGCACAGGAGGCTGAGTTACCAGAACTGGGTCAGGGAACACCATCGGCTCCTTAGTTGTCCATTGACTAGCCTTTGTAAACATCCGCTGTTGCTCACGAATTCCAGGCTCGAAAACTTCAACTCCTGGTTGCAATTGTTTTCCCGATCGTGTCTGTACTGCGGTTGCTTGTGAATCAACCAGGGAAATATAAACCATATTTGTCATCAGGTTTTGTATTTTCTTTTTTCTTTTGTCATACTCTGCGACTTCTTTACAAAATCTACGAATATGCCCAACCTCACCGCAGAAATGACATCGAGGGGATGGGAGAGAGGTACCTTCAGTCGATGTACCCGCATGCCATCGATTTTGATTGAAATTGTTACTTCGTGGACCCCAATAGTTCCTGTATCCCTGCTCCTGGTTGGTCCGCAACTGGGGTGGTACATAATGGTTGGCTGGCTGCCCCTGCTCCTATATTATGGCGTTTACTGTTGCTCTACTCTGCACCTTTGCATTGTATGCACAGGTTTCTGTTGAGTGCCCTGTCATGTTCCAAATGGCACAATACATTTGGTTGAGAGCACATGTGGAACTAGTGTGACTGGGATTCTTACACTTAGTATAGTACACTTGTTTGGATGGATCCTCATCACATTCTCACTTGCTTTCAACCATTCCAGATCCTCCGGAAACCCTCCAACTTTGTGCTCCAATTGTAAGGCCATTGCAATGACAACGTCCAATGTCATTCTGCCCACACATCGAATGATCATGATCTGTTTTAGCTACGGATTCAATCCGTTGATGAATCGTTGTGTTATGACATCATCTGGCAGGTTGGCATGCGCCCGTGGAAGCTGCTACAAGTGAGTTTTGAACAGTGTCGCATACTCTTGGACACTCTGGTGTGGTTTCTGCCGATTATTTTGCAAATAGTCAAAAATTTCTGTAGGGTTCTTTTTCAAGCGAACCCTTTGCAGGAACGTGTCCTTCACATCGTCATAATCACCAAAATGATTAATATCTTATTCTATCAGCCACCTCACTACTTCATTAACTAGCGTGGCCTGAAACACTATAGCCTTATACACCGGATCTGGTGGGTGGTTCAACACTGCATAACTGATTTCGAATGTGCGAACATGTGCATCAGGGTCATCCCCCGAAAATCCACCAAATTTCATATATGTGACCCCTACTGGTGCCGGACGCAGTGGGATAACTTGTTGCTGAAATTATGGTTGCGGCTGTAGCGGTGTTTGTTGCTATTTCTGTGAACCACTCATGGTGCTGTTGTTGGTGGTGTTGTTGTTTCCTGAATTTTGGGAAGATATCCCTTGATCTTCCTGAACTGTATGGTCAACATGCTCACTTTCCGGTCCTAAAATGTCGTGGAACCGTTTGCTTAACTCCAAGTCTAGCATCCTTTCCTCAACTTTGGTGTTGAAATTAGGTAGACTTGCACCAAAAAGTGGTGAACGCAGTAAGTGTCCACCAGGCAGCACCGCAGTGTCACCAAAAAACTTCAAATTGCCACCAAGTGATACCGAACTTCCATCGAAACTCGCCGAAGTCTCACCAGGCCAGACTACACTATCACCGGAAACGTTCTCACCCGGTAACGCGAACCTGTCACCAAAAATGACCGAATTCTGACCAGATAGTGCAGAATTATCTCTGCACTACATCTCTGTACAACCAAAAATCACCGTATCTTCTCCAAAAGGTATCAGACTCACACCGGAATTCACCAGAATCTCGTCATGTACTGCCAAACTACCCCCGAAATCGCTATTGGCTGGCTGTGCCGAGCCTTCTGCAACTGGACTTAATCGTCCTGTACTTCTACCACCAAGGGGTGTTCCTAATAAGTTTGGAACTGCGCAGGGATGTTGATCTCTGTGGTATTTAGGGTATGATTCATCAGAGCGTGTTACTGGCATATATCAAAGAATTCTTCGACAATCTTTAATCTTCTATGCAACCAGCTACTCCATTTCCCACAGACGGCGCCAGTGTTAAAAGTGCTTTGGTTAAGCCCTTTTAATCTCATTTCTGGGTTCTTGGGATGGACAGGGGTCTGATAGTACAGAGGCCCTTTTGTAATTTTCCCAATTCAACATTCAGTTAACAGCTAACTACTTCTGATTCAACACATACGCAATGCGTCTACTATATGTATCAAGCACTTACGGATTCACACAGACTGTTAGTATTAATCACAATGTTACGGTAATTAACGATTAATTATTGAACTCATTAAGCAAACACAGTACTCAGAATTCTTCAAAATCTGCAACACAGCATCTCCAGCGCTATTGCACAGACAGACAGTCTGGTGATTCCTCTTGCCCGAAGAATACCTTGCTTGCCTTTTCATTACTCAAAAGAGGGTTAAATTTTTTGCCACGCCTTTTCGGTGTGTGCGAATATAGAAAAATAAAATTACATGGAGATCCAATTCGGCGAACAATACCCTCATGGAATAATTGTTCAGAGATGAGGAAAAGCTTATGAAGAATGGAGGAAAATCAAAAGGTAATCAATTCTCTACTCTCTATACAGATAAGAACAAGATTAAAGATAGTAAAGTCAAAGGTAAAAAGTCTAATGATGAAGGTAGCACCTCTCAAGCAAACTTTGCAGGTAGAGGTAGAGGCTTAAGAGGAAGAGGTAGAGGAGGGAGACAAGGCAGTTGCGGAGCTCAAAGCTCATCTTCATGTGCCATATGTTTCATGAATCCTAGGAACCAAAGAGGAAGAGGTTATAATAGAGGAGTCTATTGAAGCTCAAGAGGTAGATTTAACAACAAAAATGGCTAAAAGAACAACTCAGACAATAACAAAGACTACGAAGGAGGATACAAACGAAGAAGATACTACAACAACCATGCAGATGATCAAGCACAAGAAGATTCACTTCTTTTGATGAACATGGCCATGAAGCAAGGTAATTTAGATGAACATGTATTCTATATAGACTCAGGTTGCTCAAATCATGTGGTAGGGAATGTAGCTCTACTCTCAAAATTGGAGGATCCAAGAAATAGACATGAAGTCCAAATAGGAGATGACACAAGGCATCCAGTGGAGAAGATAGGAAATGTGAAGACTTCATATGGTAATATGAACCTGTTGATTGTATGTGCCAACTATCACCAAAAATCTCATAAGTGTAGGTGAGATTGCTGAGAAAGGATTGTAGGTCAACTTCACAAAGAATGGAGCATTTGTTGAGGATCCACATCAAGGATTCAAAAGGATAGAAAGAGAAAAATTAGGTAGATTATTTACATTTGAGCTTCAAGATAATAGAAACATTGCATTGTTCAATTATGGTAGACAAACTCTATTAAAGTTGGAAATTTGGCACAAGAGGTTAGCTCACAAAGGTGAAAGGGCTTAAAACAAATCAATAAGGATCAAATTTTACTTCGTCTATGAAATATCTCCAAACAGCACATGATCTACAAATGTAGTGCTTGTCAATTTGGTAAGTCTCACAGACAGCCATTCACAAAGAAGGGATACTTCATGGAGACCTATGGAAGCTAGTCCATACAGATTTATGGGGACCAAATAAGGAGCCTTCAATCTCTGCATTCAGGTATTATGTGTGATTCATTGATGATTGTAGTAGATGGACAATACTATACTTTATGAAGCATAAAGATGAAGTGTTTTCATGTTTCAAGAAATATCTAGCACTTATAAAACACCAAACAGGTTAAAATTTGAAAAGGCTAAGGTCAAATGGACAGGATGAATATTTCTCCCATGAATTTGAGTCTTATCTCCAAGAGAGAGGAATCAAGATAGGGATCACTACCAAGTATACTCCATAGAAAAATGGAGTGGTAGAGAGAAGAAATAGGACAATTGTGGAGGTTGCAAGGTCAATGCTAGATGAGAAGAAATTACCCAAATTTTTATGGGCAAAGGCTATATCCATTGCCACATACCTGATCAATAGCCTCCCATCAAAAGAATTGGATGGGATGCACCATATGAAGCATGGAATGGAAGAATTCCTAGCCTTGATCATTGGAGGATTTTTGGATGCATAGCATATGCACATATACCTTCACAAATTGAAGGAAAATTATACTCAAAAGCAAAGAAATGCACCTTTACTGGGTATGACCTTAATTAGAATGGTCATAGGCTATATAATCCAAGCAATAAAGGGTTCATTGTAAGTACAAATGTCGTGTTTGATGGAAAGAGATCTTGGTTTGAAGATGATTGCAAGAAAATCAAACTTCCTTAGAGGAAGATTTTCCAACATTGTCCAAGAGGAATGATCCTACACTTGAAGCATCAAGTGATTCTGATGATGATCAGAAGAATCCAAGAAGAAAGTTCAAATCTTGGAACTCCAAAGATAAAGCCAAAGTGCAAGAGCTAAGAGATGTGGCAAAATCATTTCAACAAACTATAAGAAGGTCTACTAGAGAAAGGAGGAAGATAGAAAGGTATGTTTATGAGACTTCTTTGGTTACTAAACATTCAATATACATAGCACAAGAGTCAAAATCGAAAGAACCATCTAGACATGAACAAGCCAAGAAGAAGCCATAATGGAGGAATGATATGGAAGAAGAGATAGAAGATCTACAAGAAAACCATCTATGAATGTCATTGACTCAAGGTGGATTTACAAGGTAAAGAAGATTTTTGATGGCTCAATTAACACACACAAAACAAGGCTTGTCGCGAAAAGATTTGCTCAATACCAAGGATTTGATTATGAAGAAATATTTTCGCCTGTTGCAAAAATGCCTACTATCAGGGTACTCATGAGTGTTGCATCTTCCAAGAATTCGAAGATTTATCAAATGGATGTTAAAAATGCTTTCTTAAATGGTTGGATTTTAGATCAGGTATTTATGGCTCAACCTCCTAGTTTTGAAGATCAAACATACCCTAAATATGTTTGTAGGTTGAGAAAAGCCTTGTATGGCTTAAAGCAAGCTCCTAGAGCTTGGAATCAATAGAATTGTCACCTACTTGCAGGATAAAGGTTTTGTTGTAAGTAAGCCAGATCCTTCCCTTTTCATTAAGAGGAATCACTCAAAGGTCATATACCTTTGTGTATATGTAGATGATATAATCATTACAGTAAGTGATGCAAATGGAATAAGATAAATCAAAGCTCAAATGAAGGAGGAGTTCAAGATTAGTGACCTTGGCCTACTCACATACTTCCTAGGTTTGGAAATGGTATAAGGGTTTTGGTAAGTATTGCTCCTTCAAAGAATTGGCACCTATATCACTTAGATTTTAAGAATGTATTCCTATATGCATGGATCTCAGAAGAAGTTTACATGGATCAATCACCAAGGTATGAAGACAAGGACAAACCATATTATGTATGCAAGCTAAGGAAAGCACTCTATGGTTTAAAGCAAGCTCCTAGAGCTTCGAACCATAGGCTTGTCACATATTTGCAGGATCAAGGATTTGTTTCTAGCAAAGCAAATTCTTCTTTGTTCATAAAGAAGACTAACTCAGAAGTTATTTACTTATGTTTCTATGTGGATGACATTATCATTACAGGGAATGATGCCAATGGCATCAAGCAAATTGAATATCAGACAATGGAAGAGTTTAAGATCACTGACCTTGGTTTGTTAACATAATTTCTTGGATTAGAATTGCTATATACAAATTCTAGTGTCTTTATTACTCAGAGGAATTACATTCATGATATGTTGATGAAATTCAAGATGGAGAACACTAAAATTGAACGTACACCCATCGAACTCAATCACAAGATTAGCTCTCATGAGGGAGAACTCCTTGAAGATATTACACATTACCAAAAGCTTGTTGGGAGTCTTAATTATGCAACCCTAACAAGAGTGGACACATGTTATGAAGTAAGTACATTAAGCCAATTTATGCATACACCAAGAAAGCCTCACATGGAAGCTGCCAAGAGGATATTAAAATATTTAAAGGGTACCATAAATGAAGGGTTCTTTTATCCATTCACTTCTGATTTGGATATCAAGATGTATTTTGATGCACATTGGGCTAGCTTCAAGGATGATAGGAGAAGCACTTTTGGCTACTTATCTTTTGCAGAATCAAAGCTAATATCATCATAAACTAAAAATGAATTAAACCTATGTGTGAAACGTTACCTTGTGTAATGGAAAACAAATATATGCTTCTTAATTCTTATATCTATTGTGATGTATCTACTGTTGACGACATGATTGCTCCTACTTCATCTACATTTGTATCCGCATGAGTGCATCTCCATTTTGTATCCAGGAGGAACTCCATTTCTAGTCTATTTCCATTTTATATTGTATTTCCTTTGTAGTTGGGTACCTTGCCAGATGCTTCGACCAGTTGTATTCATTCTCCTTTCAGGAGACTTATCCCACATATGATGTACTTTTGAGAGCCCCTCCCAAATCTATATAAGGAGGGCCTCTCCCCTCATTTGTACTTGGTTAGAAGCTTGAGGAGCCTACTCCATGCTCTTGGCAAGCTCATTTCTAATCCACATGAGTTTACCCATTTCATGGTCTACTCATTTTGTGTCTCACACATTCTTTGTTTTGTGAGAGTACTTTACTTTTCATTTTGCTTCCACATGCGTACTCTCTACATGGTATGCGAGCGATAGGTGGAGGTCTTGGTGGTGCGTTTGGCGACCATTTTGGTGGTGGTGGTGCATGAGTGTTGGTGGTCTTGCTTTCTCCTCTTTGAGAGAAGCTTTTTGCCATCAATTTTATGCTCTTTGGGCCTCATTTTGCCCATTTGCCCACCCTCCCACCCTTCTTGTTCATCAATTTCTTCACCCTTTATCCCCATTTTCCCCTCCCTCCCACCCACTTTGTGGATTAAGTTTGATATTGTTTTTATCATGATGAAACACTTGCAGAGAGGCTCTTAGATATTTTTCCATTTATTTGGTCATGTTCTAAGTTTAAGTGTTTCACCCTTCTTTTGATGGAAATTTTTGAACACACTTACCACATGCACGAGCTGTGCCACCTCTGTCCATGTGTCCATATGATTTCTCTCTGTTGAGAGCACTGCAAGGTCAATATCATATGTTGCAAGAGTTGTAATGTCAATATGATGGTTAGCTCTGTGTACATCAGAGCATCGATCTACTACATTCTATCTCTGTAGCTTAAAGAGAAGCGACCTGGAGTAAGGAAGGATGAGCCAAAGACACCTTCAAAAACCTTGTAGCCTCCTATTGAAGCTCAAGCTCAAGGACAAAGCATGTAAGTGCATCAAGGAAGTGGACACACAAGAAAAAGGAGCAAGTAGGGAGCTCCAAGAAGCACCTGTCAAATTTTCAGAAGAAATCCCTATAAAAATAACGATTTTTATCACTAAAAACCATTGTAAATACCATTTTCCATTTTTGCAACTCCATTTTGTTCAAGCTGAGGAGTCCTTGAGCTTGAGGAGTATTAGAACTATCATCCTACCAATTTTCATAATTCTTAGACTCCCTTTGAGCCCCCAAATAAGCCCTCGAATCTAATTTTTAACTAGGCCAGACACTAGGTCTGGACAAGACCAAAACCACTCAAAAAACTATAAAAAGGGCTGGAGAGCTCATTTTTGAGGTTAGCTTATTGTAGTTTTGAGCTTTGTAAGAAATTTCTTTTGTAATCAAAGCTTTCCATTGTTCCATGCTTTGCTCTGACCTTGTGCGCGTGTGCATGTATGTGTGTGCATGCTTGTGTGCTTTCACTCACCCACTTGTGCCATCACTTGCTCACGGTCTTCATAGCGGTCCTCACGTCTCCACGGATTGACATTTATGAGGTGTATCTCCTCACATTGGTACTTGCCATTGTGCTAGAGTGACATCAAATTTTGGCCCCGTTGCCGGGGAGAGAGCTACGAGGACGAGCGTGTGACGGTAACACGTAGAGTAGCGATGTTGGAAGGAAAAAAATCACCATTCTTAGTTTCAATTTCTTAGTTTTTCTTCTCCTTTATCTATCATCATCACCATCTTCTCCCCTCTTCATATTCTCTGATTTTTTCCATTTTTGACAGTACATTCACTCATTGTTTACTCGTGGCTGTGAGAAAGAAGCGCAGGAGGAGCTTAGAACCAAAAAGGCTGAAGAAAAAACACTTGAAAGCTCAAGGTCAAGGACAAATCATGGAAGTGCATCAAGGAAGTGGACACACAAGAAAAAGGAGAAAGTAGGGAGCTCCAAGAAGCACCTGTCAAATTTTCATAAGAAATCCCTATAAAAATAGTGATTTTTAATCACTAAAAACCATTTTAAATACCATTTTCCATTTTTGCAACTCCATTTTGTTCAAGGTAAGGAGTCCTCGAGCTTGAGGAGTATTAGAACTATCATCCTACCAATTTTCATAATTTTTAGACTCTTTTTGAGCCCCCAAATAAGCCCTGGAACCTAATTTTTAACTAGGCCAGACACTAAGTCTCGACAAGGCCAAAACAACTCAAAAAACTATAAAGAGGGCTAGAGAGCTCATTTTTGAGGTTATCTTGTTGTATTTTTGAGCTTTGTAAGAGATTTCTTTTGTAATCGAAGGTTTCCATTGTTCCACTCTTTGCTCTTACCTTGTGTGTGTGTGTATGTGTGTGCATGCTTGTGTGCTTTCACTCACGCACTTGTGCCATCACTTGCTCACAGTCTTCATACCGGTCCTCACATCTCCATGGATTGAAATTTATGAGGTGTATCTCCTCATGTTGGTACTTGCCATTGTGCTAGAGTGACACCAAATTTTGGCGCCATTGCCTGGGAGAGAGCTTGGAGGACGAGCATGTGACGGTGAGATGTAGAGTAGCAACATTGGAAGGAAAAAAATCACCATTCATAGCTGAGTTTGTGAGTTTTTCTTCTTCTTCATCTTCATCATCATCACCATCTTCTCCCCTCTTCATATTCTCTGATTTTTTCCATTTTCGACAGTACATTAACTCATTTTTTACTCGTGACTATCAGAAAGAAGCGCAGGAGGAGCTGAGAACCAAAAACATTGAAGAATATAAACTTGAAAGCTCAAGGTCAAGGACAAAGCATGGAAGCGCATCAAAGAAGTGGACACACAAGAAAAAGGAGCAAGTAGGGAGCTCCAAGAAGCACCTATCAAATTTTCAGAAGAAATCCCTATAAAAATAGTGACTTTTATAACTAAAAACCATTGTAAATACCATTTTCAGTTTTGCAACTTTATTTTGCTCAAGACGAGGTGTCCTCGAGCTTGAGGAGTATTAGAACTATCATCCTACCAATTTTCATAATTTTTAGACTCCATTTGAGCCCCCAAATAAGCCCTGGAACCTAATTTTTAACTAGGCCGGACACTAGGTCTGGACAGGGTGAAAACCACTCAAAAGCTATAAAAAGGGCTCTAGAGCTCATTTTTGAGGTTAGCTTGTTGTAGTTTTGAGCTTTGTAAGAGATTTCTTTTGTGATTGAAGCTTTCCATTGTTCCACTCTTTACTCTTACCTTGTGCGCGTGTGTGTATGTGTGTGCATGGTTGTGTGCTTTCACTCACGCACTTGTGCCATCACTTGCTCACGGTCTTCATACTGGTCCTCACGTCTCCACGGATTGATATTTATGAGGTGTATCTCCTCACGTTGGTTCTTGCCATTGTGCTAGAGTGACACCAAATTTTGGTGCCGTTGCCGGGGAGAGAGCTTGGAGGACGAGTGCGTGATGGTAACACATAGAGTAGCGAAGTTGGAAGCAAAGAAATCACCATTCTTAGTTCAGTTTCTGAGTTTTTCTTCTTCTTCATCTTCATCATCATCACCATCTTCTCCCCTCTTCATATTCTCCGATTTTTTCCATTTTCGACAGAACATTCACTCATTTTTAACTCGTGGCTGTGAGAAAGAAGCGTAGGAGGAGCTGAGAACCAAAAATGCTAAAGGAAAAACACTTGAAAGCACAAGGTCAAGGACAAAGCATGGAAGCGCATCAAGGAAGTGGACACACAAGAAAAAGGTGGAAGTAGGGAGCTCCAAGTAGCACCTATCAAATTACCGGAAGAAACCCCTATGAAAATAGTGATTTTTATCACTAAAAACCATTGTAAATATCATATTCCATTTTTGCAACTCCAATTTGTTCAAGCCGAGGAGTCCTCGAGCTTGAGGAGTATTAGAACTATCATCCTACCAATTTTCATAATTCTTAGACTCCGTTTGAGCCCCCAAATAAGCCCTAGAACCTAATTTTTAACTAGGCCAGACACTAGGTCTCGAGAGGGCCAAAACCTCAAAAAACTATAAAACGTGTTGGAGAGCTCATTTTTGAGGTTAACTTGTTGGAGTTTTGAGCTTTGTAAGAGATTTCTTTTGTAATCGAAGCTTTCCATTGTTCCACTCTTTGCTCTTACCTTGTGCGCATGTGTGTGTATGTGTGTGCGTGCTTGTCTGCTTTCACTCACACACTTGTGCCATCACTTGCTTACGGTCTTCATACCGGTCCTCATGTCTCCATGGATTGACATTTATGAGGTGTATCTCCTCACGTTGGTACTTGCCATTGTGCTAGAGTGACACCAAATTTTGACACCGTTGCGGGGAGAGAGCTTGGAGGACGAGAGTGTCACGGTAAGACGTAGAGTAGCGACGTTGGAAGGAAAAGAAACAACATTCTTAGTTTAGTTTTTGAGTTTTTCTTCTTCTTCATCTTCATCATCATCACCAACTTCTCCCCTCTTTATATTCTCTGATTTTTTCCATTTTCAACAGTACAATCACTCATTTTTTGCTAGTGGCTGTGAGAAAGAAGCGCAGGAGGAGCTGAGAACCAAAAAACGCGGATGAAAAAACACTTGAAAGCTCAAGGTCAAGGACAAAGCAGGGAAGCACATCAAGGAAGTGGACACACAAGAAAAAGGAGCAAGTAGGGAGCTCCAAGAAGCACCTGTCAAATTTTTAGAAGAAATCCCTATAAAAATAATAATTTTTATCACTAAAAACCATTGTAAATACCATTTTCCATTTTTGCAACTCCATTTTGTTCAAGCAGAGGAGTCTTTGAGCTTGAGGAGTATTAGAACTATCATCCTACCAATTTTCATAATTTTTAGACTCCGTTTGAGCCCCCAAATAAGCCTTGGAACCTAATTTTTAACTAGGCCGGACACTAGGTCTAGAGAGGGCCAAAACCACTCAAAAAACTATAAACAAGGGCTGGAGAGCTCATTTTTGAGGTTAGCTTGTTGTAGTTTTGAGCTTTGTAAGAGATTTCTTTTGTAATCGAAGCTTTCCATTATCCCACTCTTTGCTCTTACCTTGTGCGCGTGTGTGTGTATGTGTGTGCATGCTTGTGTGCTCTCACTCACGCACTTGTGCCATCACTTGCTCACGGTCTTCATACCCGTCCTCACGTATCCACGGATTGACATTTATGAGGTGTATCTCCTCAAGTTGGTACTTGCCATTGTGCTAGAGTGACACCAAATTTTGGCGCCGTTGCCGGGGAGAGAGCTTGGAGGACGAGCGTGTGACGGTAAGACATAGAGTAGCGATGTTGGAAGGAAAAAAATCAACATTCTTAGTTCAGTTTTTGGGTTTTTCTTCTTCTTCATCTTCATCATCATCACCATCTTTTGCCCTCTTCATATTCTCTGGTTTTTTCCATTTTCGATAGTACATTCACTCATTTTTTACTCGTGGCTCTGAGAAAGAAGCGCAGGAGGAGCTGAGAACCAAAAACGCTGAAGAAAAAATAGTTGAAAGCTCAAGGTCAAGGACAAAGCATGGAAGTGCATCAAGGAAGTGGACACACAAGAAAAAGGAGCAAGTAGGGATTTTCCATTTTTGCGACTCCATTTTGTTCAAGCCGAGGAGTCCTAGAGATTGAGTACTATTAGAACTATCATCCTACCAATTTTCATAATTTTTAAACTCCGTTTGAGCCCCCAAATAAGCCTTGGAAATTAATTTTTAACTAGGCCGGACAGTAGGTCTGGATAGGGCCAAAACCACTCAAAAAACCATAAAAAAGGGTTGGAGAGCTCATTTTTGAGGTTAGCTTGTTGTAGTTTTGAGCTTTGTAAGAGATTTCTTATGTAATCGAAGCTTTCCATTGTTCCACTCTTTGCTCTTACCTTGTGCGCATGTGTGTGTATGTGTGCGCATGCTTCTGTGCTTTCACTCACGCACTTGTGCCATCACTTGCTCACGGTCTTCATACCGGTCCTCACATCTCCACAGATTGACATTTATGAGGTGTATCTTCTCACGTTGGTACTTGCCATTGTGCTAGAGTGACACCAAAGTTTGGCGCTGTTGCTGGGGAGAGAGCTTGGAGGACGAGCGTGTGACGGTAAGACGTAGAGTAGCGACATTGGAAGACCATTCTTAGTTCAGTTTCTTAGTTTTTCTTCTTCTTCATCTTCATCATCATCATCACCATCTTCTCCGCTCTTCATATTCTCTGATTTTTTCCATTTTCAATAGTACATTCAGTGATTTTTTACTCGTGGCTATGAGAAAGAAGCGCAGGATGAGTTGAGAACCAAAAATGCTGAAGAGAAAACACTTGAAAGCTCAAGGTAAAGGACAAACCATGGAAGCACATCAACGAAGTGGACACACAAGAAAAAGGAGCAAGTCGGGAGCTCCAAGAAAGACCTGTCAAATTTTTAGAAGAAAACCCAAGAAAATTAGTGACTTTTATCACTAAAAACCATTGTAAATACCATTTTCCATTTTTTCAACTCCATTTTTTCATGCCGAGGAGTCCTCGAGCTTGAGGAGTATTGGAACTATCATCCTACCAATTTTCATAATTTGTAGACTCCGTTTGAGCCCCCAAATAAGCCTTATAACCTAATTTTTAACTAGGCCAGACACTAGGTCTGGACAGGGCCAAAACCACTCAAAAAACTATAAAAAAGGGCTGGAGAGCTCATTTTTGAGGTTATCTTGTTGTAGTTTTGTGCTTTGTAAGGGATTTCTTTTGTAATCGAAGCTTTCCATTGTTCCACTCTTTGCTCTTACCTTTTGCACGTGTGTGTATGTGTGTGCATGCTTGTGTACTTTCACTCGTGCACTTGTGCCATCACTTGCTCACAGTCTTCATACAGGTCCTCATGTCTCCACGGATTGAAATTTATGAGGTGTATCTCCTCACGTTGGTACTTTCCATTGTGCTAGAGTGACACCAAATTTTGGCGCCGTTGTCGGGGAGAGAGCTTGGAGGACGAGCGTGTGATTATAAGAGGTAGAGTAGCGACGTTGGAAGAAAAGGAAACACCATTCTTAGTTTAGTTTCTGAGTTTTTCTTCTCCTTCATCTTCATCATCATCACCATCTTCTCCCCTCTTCATATTCTCTGATTTGTTTCATTTTCGACAGTACATTCACTCATTTTTTACTTGTGGCTGTGAGAAAGAAGCGTAGGAGGAGCTGAGAACCAAAAACGCTGAAGAAAAAACACTTGAAAGCTCAAGGTCAAGGACAAAGCATGGAAGCACATTAAGGAAGTGGACACACAAGAAAAAGGAGCAAGTAGGGAGCTCCAAGAAGCACCTGTCAAATTTTCAGAAGAAATCCCTATAAAAATAGTCATTTTTATCACTAAAAACCATTGTAAATACCATTTTCCATTTTTGCAACTCCATTTTGTTCAAGCCGAGGAGTCCTTGAGCTTGAGGAGTATTAGAACTATCATCCTACCAATTTTCATAATTTTTAGACTCCGTTTGAGCCCCCAAATAAGCCTTCAAATCTAAGTTTTAACTAGGCCAGACACTAGGTCTGGAGAGGGCCAAAACCACTCAAAGAACTATAAAAACGGGCTGGTGAGCTGTTTGGGAATGATGGATAGACACTTCAAGAGAATGAGTAGGTAGTGCCAAATCTTGCTTTGTACCAGCCCTTTGATGGTTCAGAGTTGATAAGTAGACCTTAATAGCTTTCCAATGACACCATAAAATGGCCTATGTACTTTGGAAATGATGTATGAAAAAGTTGAATCAAAACAGACAACTTTGAACTTCAAGTCTTCAAGAAAACCTTCTATTCTTGGCTAGACACCTGCTGTATCTTTTGGTCATTATGATCAGCACAGTAGGAATTGGAAAAATTCCTTTTAGAGGTATCTAATTAGCTTAGCAAGCTAACTATTCCAAGTGGAATGACTTAAAAAGATAAACTATCCTCAAAGAAATCAGTTTAGCAAGTAAACCTTTACCCCCGATTCTTTAGGACTGTTGCAGACTTTGACCAGTGATCACCTCGACGAACTTTTCTCTGAAATGGCTGAATAGAAATCCTTCAAATTTAAGGTGAAGTGAGCTTGTATTGTCTCCAAAGATCAATGGTGAGGTAGTATACAACCCAATTCTGTATACAATAACTTGATCCATATGGCTTCTTGAGTGGCATTTGCCAATCCTCTATACTCTGCCTCTGTAGAAGATAAAGCAACAGTAGGTTGCTTCTTTGAAGACCATGATATTGGTTTATCACGTGCAAATGAAATGTATCCTGAAGTGCTTCTCCTATCACCCTTACATCCCACCCAATCTGCATCTGAGTAAATCTTGTTATCCAAGTCTGAAGTGTAAGGGAAATACAAACCATGATGTTGAGTATCCTTGAGGTACTTAAGAATTCTTTTGGCAGCTTCTAAGTGAGGTACCCTTGGCTTGTGCATAAACTGACTTAGCACACTAACTCCATATGTAATGTCTATCCTTGTCAAGGTAGCATAGTTCAAGCTTACGAGTATGCTTTGGTAACCTGTAATATCATTAATTTCATCACCTTGATGGGCACTCAGTTTTAGGTTTACCTCCATTGGAGTACTTGCAACTTTGGCATCCTACAAATGAAACTTCTTCAACATATCCTGTATGTATTTTTTCTGAGTAATATAGATTCCAGAGTTAATATAGACTAACTCAAGCCCAAGAAAATACTTTAGTAGACCAAGATCATTGATCTTGAACTCCTTCATCATCTGGTTCTTGATTTGTCTCATTCTCCACACTCACCAATACCCTGATGGTTGGCATCTTGGCTACAGGTGAGAATGTTTCTTCATAGTCAATGCCTTGCGTTTGTGCAAAACCCTTGGCCACCAATCTGGCTTTGTACCTGTTTATTGACCCATCAGAATTTCTCTTGAGCTTATAGATCCATCTGGATCGAATTACCTTCATGGACTCCTTTTTTGGTACTAGTTCCCATGTGTCACTTTCTTTGAGGGCTTCAATCTCCTCATCCATAGCTTCTTTCCATTCTGTCTTGGTCTTTGCTTCTTCATATGATCCTGTTTCTTCAATTGACAAGTCTTTGGCAAGATAAATAGAATGTTTAGTAACAAGAGAGGTATCATACCCATATCTGATATGTTTTTTGCTCTCCCTTTGTGATCTTCTGATTGATTGATTTAAAGATTCAGGTATGTCTTCAAGTTTCTTCATCTTGAGTTTGCCTTTGGACTTCCATGCCTTGAATTCTTCAATATTGATGATGTCTTCATCATCTGAAGTGGTGTCTTCATTCTGACTAGGTTCCTTCTTAGCAAGACTTGGAAACTCCTCCAAGTCATAGGGTAGTTTAAACTTCCTGCATTGATTCTCATACAAAGAATCATTTTCATCAAAGACAACATCTCTACTAACCATGAATCCTTTATTTGAAGCGTTGTAGAACATGTACCCCTTCTGATTTAGATCATATCCAATAAAGATACACTTCTCAGCCTTAGGGTCTAGCTTACCTCTTATCTGAGAAGGAATGTGTACATATGCTACACATCCAAATATCCTGCAATGATCAAGTGAGGGTTTCTTCCCATGCCATGCTTCATAAGGAGTCATCCCATTAAGGGACTTAGATGGTAACCTATTTATAAGGTAAGTGGCAGTAGATACACTCTCTGCCCATAGATAGTTAGGTAATTTCTTATCATTTAACATTGACCTAGCTGTTTCAACAATCAACCTATTTCTTCTCTCAGCTACCCCATTCTGTTCAGGAGTATACCTTGTGGTGATTTCTCTCTTGATTCCTCTGTCCTGCAAGAATGCTTCAAACTCATTGGAGAAGTACTCACCTCCTCCATCTGACCTTAGCCCCTTTAGATTCTTCCCTGGATGATTCTCAACAAGTGCAAGATACTTTTTAAAACAGTTGAACACTTCATCTTTGTTTCATAAAGTACAATATAGTCCACCTGCTATGATCATCAATAAAAGATACATAGTACCTTGATCCTGAAATTGAAGGGTCTTTGCTTGGTCCCCATACATCTATATGGACAAGTTCTAGGTAGTCCTCATGCATGTAGCCTTTCCTTGAGAAGGGTAACCTGTGTGACTTCCCAAACTGACAAACACCACATTTTATATCATGTGTTGTTTGGAAACATTGGGTATTCCAATTACACATTGATCCCTGCATATTTGCTTCAAGGTTCTTTCTCCTACATGCCCTAATCTCTTATGCCAAATCTCAAGCTCTGAAAGTGTTTGACCTTTATAATTGTATAGTGCAATATTCTTTGTATCTTCTAGCTCAAATGTAAAAAGTCTACCTAATTTTTCTCCTTTAGCTATTCTCTTGAACCCATGCCTTGGATCCTCCACAAATGCTCCAAACTGGTTGAATCTAACCTGCAAACCTTTTTCCACAATCTGTCCAACACTTATCAAATTTTTGGTAATGGTTGGTACATATAGTACCCTACTCAAGAAGTTCTGGTTTCCATCACAAGTCTTAACATTTCCAACTTTAACTACTGAGTGCTTGGTGTCATCACCTGTTTGTACTTAATGCTTACCTCTTGGTTCTTCAAGGTCAGAGAGTAGAGCTACATTGCCAGCTACATGATTTGAGCATCCTGAGTCAATGTAGAAGAGATGTTCATCATTTGTACTTGGTTTTGAAGTCATGTTCATGATCATAAGAGAATCATCTTGCTCTTCTGTATAGTTGTTGTAGTCCTTTCTGGATTTGAATCCTCCTTGGTAGTTGCCATTGTAGTTGTTGTTGTAGTTGTTATTGTAGTTGTTGTTGTACCCTTGATGATGGTTGAATTTGCCTCTTGACTGTGAGTATCCACCTCTTTGATATCCTCTTCCTCTCTGATTCTTGTAATTCCTGAAACACTCATCTTTAGTATGATTTGATAAACCACAAATGTTGCATGGTGAGGAGTTATAGGATCTCCCCCTACCCTGTGTTGGAAGAAAAATAGGGTGACAAGGTTTCCCAAGTCTCTTGGGATGTCTTACAGTTTCTAATATGTGGCAAACGAAAATCAGAGATGGAGTTGAGTAAGTAAGACCTTGCTAATGCATCCTTGGCACACCATGTGTTGAGCTTTTCATGTTCTTCCTTTTTTGGTAGTCCTCTGGTTTTGAATGAGGGCAATTCCTCATCTCGTGAAATGTATCCATAAAGACTCCTTCCTTGTAGGTATGTCTTCATCCTTAGAGACCATGCCTGATAGTTGTTCCTGTCAAATTTATCAATAAATGAAGGAAAACCATCTCCCATTTTACCTTGACATTGCTCTGATACCACTGTTGGGAATGATGGATGGACACTTCAAGAGAATGAGTAGGTACTGCCAAATCCTGCTTTGTACTAGCCCTTTGATGCTTAAGTGTTGATAAGTGGACCTTCTTAGCTTTCCAATGACACCATAAAATGGCCTATGTACTTTGGAAATGATGTATGAAAACGTTGAATCAAAACAGACAACTTTGAAATTCAAGTCTTCAAGAAAACCTTCTATTCTGGGCTAGACACCTATTGTATCTTTTGCTCAGTATGACCAACACAGTAAGAATTGGAAACATTCCTTTTAGGGCTATAATTAGCTTAGCAAGCTAATAGTTCAGTTTCTGAGTTTTTCTTCTTCAAGAAAAAGGAGCAAGTAGGGAGCTCTAAGAAGACAAGCGACATTGGAAGGAAAAAAATCACCATTCTTAGTTCAGTTTTTGAGTTTTTCTCCTGCTTCATCTTCATCATCATCACCATCTTCTCCCCTCTTCATATTCTCTTATTTTTTCCATTTTTGACAGTTCATTCACTCATTTTTTACTTGTTGCTGTGAAAAAGAAGTGCAGGAGGAGTTGAAAACCAAAAACGCTGAAGAAAAAACACTTGAAACCTCAAGGTCAAGGAAAAGCATGGAAGTGCATCAAGGAAGTGGACACACAAGAAAATGGAGCAAGTAGGGAGCTCCAAAAGCACCTGTCAATTTTTAAGAAGAAATCCCTCTAAAAATAGTGATTTTTAGCACTAAAAACCATTGTAAATACCATTTTCCATTTTTGCAACTCCATTTTGCTCACGCCGAGGAGTCCTCGAGCATGAGGAGTATTAGAACTATCATCCTACCAATTTTCATAATTTTTAGACTCCGTTTGAGCCCCCAAATAAGCCTTGGAACCTAATTTTAAACTAGGCTAGACACTAGGTCTGGACAAGGCCAAAACCACTCAAAAAACTATAAAAAAGGGCTAGAGAGCTCATTTTTGAGGTTATCTTGTTGTAGTTTTGAGCTTTGTAAGAGATTTCTTTTGTAATCGAAGCTTTCCATTGTTCCACTCTTTGCTCTTACCTTGTGCGCGTGTGTGTGTATGTGTGTGCATGCTTGTGTGCTTTCACTCACGCACTTGTGCCATCACTTGCTCACGGTCTTCATATCGGTCCTCACGTCTCCATGGATTGACATTTATGAGGTGTATCTCCTCACGTTGGTACTTGCCATTGTGCTAGAGTGACACCAAATTTTGGCACGGTTGTCAGGGAGAGAGCTTGGAGGACGAGCGTGTGACGGTAAGACGTAGAGTAGCGACGTTGGAAGGAAAGAAATCACCATTCTTAGTTTAGTTTCTGAGTTTTTCTTCTTCGTCATCTTCATCATCACCATCTTCTCCCCTCTTCGTATTCTCTAATTTTTTCCATTTTCGAGAGTACATTCACTCATTTTTTACTCGTGGCTATGAGAAAGAAGCGCAGGAGGAGCTGAGAACCAAGGAGCAAGCAGGGAGCTCCAAGAAGCACCTATCAAATTTTCAGAAGAAATCCCTATACAAAAAGTGATTTTTATCACTAAAAACCATTGTAAATACCATTTTTCATTTTTGCAACTCCATTTTGTTCAAACCAAGGAGTCCTCGAGCTTGAGGAGTATTAGAACTATCATCCTACCAATTATCATAATTTTTAGACTCTGTTTGAGCCCGCAAATAAGCCTTGGAACCTAAATTCAATGCAGATAATGAAAACAGATACAAGTTACCAAAACATCATAGATCATGATGTTCTCCTCAATCATGTGAGCAGAACCTCCACACCAAGATGTGTGCCAACACTCCTCAAGAGGGTGAGAACTCCTCCTCCAACTCCTCCTCCAAAGTATCCTCCAAGAACTCCTCCAAGAGCTTCAGAACCTTCAAGAGCATCAGAACTCAAGCGTGGGTTGTACCACGTCCCCTGCTTGAACTCCTTGAAGATGGATCGTGAAAGGTGCAACCTGGGCTTCTTCTCTGGGGGAAGCTTCGGTCGTGGCCTCGTGAGGGATCATTACCTGGGAGAGTGATCCACACATTCGTTTCGCAGGCTGGCTCCCTGACTTCTGTCCTTTGAAAAACTCCAGCTGTGAATATTTTAGGGCTCTGGCAACCGGCACGTCATATGCAAGACATCGATAGATAATCCTTGTAAGCGCATAGCAGCCGTGTAGAGTAGGCTTCCTCACACCCCGCTTGCCTGCTTCATACACTTGGTCCAAGATCCATACAAGCATCTTAATGGGCAAGCTTCCAGTCTCTGCTAGATATAACCCATACCATATTTTCTTGTGTGGTTGGGTGAAGCGGTCTTGAGCTGGAAATGCGAAGTGTTGTAGGCACATTCGCAGAGGTATGGCGATGTTAGGGGTGAGGGCACACATTTCCTTTAGCTTTTTGATTCTGTTGCTCTTCATCGAGTTTGGTATCAAGGGATCGCGATCCGACGGTACGTGAGTGCCATACATTTGAAGGGCTTCCCTGATTAAGGTAATATTCAATTCAAACTTCCTCATTTCTTCCCGGTTTGATAAGGAGGGCACCCAGAATGTGCCTGAATGATCTTTATCACCTGTCGGCTTCAGTGTGGCAATTAGGTAGTAGCACCTGAGGAAATCGGGTTTAGGTAGAGCTGCACTAAAATAAGTTTTAATCCTGCTTTTTGCCAGATATCTTGAAGTGGAGCTGCATTCTGTAAGGTTTCAAATTCTCTTGAAAAGAACTGGAAGGTCCACCACACTCCTCCACACTCCATCTTGGACTCCCATATATGATCTGCGTCTCCCAAGTCTCCTGGCATCTCATTGAACCAATGAGAGTGCCCTTTTACTCTTTCGGTTAGGCCATTTGGTGGATCTGGAATAGGAATTCTCCGCACGTTCACGAACTCTTCAGGCCGAGCTGTTGGTGGGGCCTCCACCGGCATGGCATCCCAATTGATTTGAGCACCAGAGCCTGCCTGAGAGCTTGCCTGCTGCTGCTGCCATGGGAATCGGGTGCTTATCTGCTAGAAGAAGAAAGGCACATTAGTGTTGCATAGGAAACAGGATGTAATGGTGTTCCCTTCACAATACTAACATGACAATCCCGAAGGTTAGTGGTCAGAGATGAAGTGCTTGTGATAGGTGTGGGTGGTGATTAGAGGTCAGTATCATCCTAGATGCCTACTTTGGTTATGCAGTGGACTCGGAATGCACCTATGTCAGAGTGGATGGATTTACAAAAATTGGGTCAGGGGGTTTGATACATGGTTTAGGTCTCCAAACTTTGATAGGGGATTCGTAGCTCTTAGAGCTAAAGACAGGCAACGGTTTATGAACTAGGTTGTGATGGATTTGGGACCTTTTGGGTACCCATTTCCAGGCATTCCTCGATGTGATTGAGTGTGGGTCAGAGTGGTATTTAGGTAGAGTTCCTGCGTTGTTAGTCGAGAGGACTTGAGAGTGTTGAATTATGCCAGTAACTAGAGTTGGAGCTATTTGGGCTCGTAAACAGGCCTTGGGCACCCATATGTGTCTAGTATTGGGGCTAGCCTTCCTTGACCGCTTAGGCACCCAAATAGATGTGGTGTGCCTGGGAGGTTTCCTAGGGTACTCCTTCACTTGTGTCCGTGATGGTGTGGCTTGTTTGTTGTCTCCTCGAGAGTCTGCTATTAGAGTTGTGGGTTTTCCATCCTTGCGTATCCAGATCTGCTTCGCACCACGAGGTGCTCCGTGTTGCACGGGTTGGCGCTCCTACCTCTTGATCAGCGGCCTCCTTTGTGTCGAGTGATGTTCGGTCTGCCCGTTTAGAATCTTCTTTGGATCAGTTGGGAACTCCTTATTGGCTCCTGTACCTTCAGTAAGATTGACAATCCTCTGCACCATAGAAGTTTGGACAAGAACAACATTGTTATCTTCATGTGCATTCCTGGAGGGACCAGGAGTTGGTGCCTGTTCTATTGGTTTGAGTGCTTGATTTTCTAATTCAATCGTGAGACGACTTTGGCCTACCCAGGCCTGAAGAAGTCCACTTCTTAGGTTGAGGTTGACTGTGTGATCGTAGATCCAGTCTTGGCCCAGGACCAGAGGTTCGGTCAGATCCTCGTCTTCACACACTAGCACTTTTGCTGGCATGAGGACCTCTTGTATGTAGAGGGGAAGATCCACCTCTCCCATGCAAGGGGTTTCAACACCTCCTAATCCTATCAGATATGCTTCTAGGGGTTTTACCTCCAATTGCAGCTGCTGGCAATAAGAAAGCCGAACTGCACTTGTGGCTGCTCCTGAATCAATTAAAGCTCTCACGCTTGTTGTGTTGTCTCTTTGTCCTATTTCTAGGGTCACAAAAGGTCGTCGATCCACTATCTTATGGGTACGTTCACCTGAAGCCTCACACATGGCCATGTGATAGCCTGGAGACTCTTGAGTGTCAATCATAGGCTGATCCCTCCCTTGTCTCCTCAACTTCATTCGTCTGATGCGCTCTAAGGCCTCTGCCTGTGCTTCTTCTCGAATTCGTTTTTCCTCCTCTTTACGTTGCTTAGCAGTATTGAGTCGACTTAGCATTTCCTCCGTGAGGGGTTCCTGATACAACTTGACTCTGCATCCGCTAATATAGTTTGGGAGAACATCACCCTCTAAAGTGGCTAGTTGTACTGCTCCACTCGTGGAGATCCTATTGATGATCATAGGTCCGTAGCCTCTCTTTTCTAGCTTCCTTGCGTGTTGTTTCAATGTGTAGACTAAAACTAGATCTCCTGCTTTCAAGCCCTTATCCTTCACATGGGCATCAAAGTATGCCTTCTGTCTCTTATTAGCTGCATATATCCCTGCAGCTGCTCTCAGTCTTGTTTCTCCTAATCGTTCAAGGTCAAAAAGTCTAGAGGAGAGTTCATGACCCGTCCATTCGTGCTCTTGTGCTACTTTCAATGTAGGTATTAAGAAGTCCAAAGGTAGCACGGCGTTTTGGCCAAATACCATCTGAAAGGGGGTGGCTTGGAGTACCGTTTTGTAGGCGACTCGGTATGCCCAAACAGCATGGTGTAGTTGTTTGTCCAAATCAGAGCGTTTATTGTTCACTAATTTTGTCAATACATTGCATAGGATTTTATTGGTGCTTTCGGCTTGCCCATTGGCTTGAGGGTGATAGGGGGCAGACTTCTTATGCACTACCAAGAATTCTTGGAGCAGATTTTCAATAACTTCATTCAAGAAGTGAGTGCCTCTATCACTAACTAGCTCTATAGGTAGCCCGTATCTTGTGAATACATTCTCAAACAAGAATTTAGCAGTTGTCTGAGCGTCGTTCTTCGTTGTGGCTTTTACCTCTACCCACTTGGTTAGATAGTCCGTGGCAACGATGATATACTCAGCATGGCAACCCTTAGCTGAGGGATTGATAGGACCTACAAAGTCTATTCCCCACTTAGAGAATGCACGTCCGCCCATCATGGGCTTCAGTGGCATCTCATCTTTGCGTATAGGATACTGGGTTCGCTGACAAATCTCACACCTCTTCACATAGGTATGTGCGTCCATGTGAAGGGTGGGCCACCAAAATCGTGCAAATAGAATTGCTTTGATCACCGTATCTGGACCAAAATGTCCTCCTGCTACACCCTAGTGAGCTGTTTCCAAGATCTTTAGATGTTCACTTTCATGGACACATAGTCTCAGGTAACCATCCTTACCACGCTTGTAGAGATTATTACCAATGAGTGAGTACTCTAGGGCTTCTTGTTCTAGACTTCTTTTCCTAACCAGAGTCATGTCTGGAGGGAATGTTTTCGTCCTCAGGAAGGCTACAAGTGGTTCACTCCAACCTGGCACTATGGACACTTGATAAAGAGTGGCATGTTCCAGAGGTGGTTTAGTGCAACAGATTGGGCATTCCTTGCACAACTTTTGGACATCAGCTTCCATAGTTGGCCAGTGCACTCCGAGTCTCCTTAGTGTCTGTAGGGTTCGTTGTTTTGAGTAGTGTTGCTCTAATGCACCTACATGTGCTAATTGCAATAATTTAGCGTACTCATCCTCTTCCACACAACAAGCCAAGACTCCTTGATCTGTGTGCTTGTACATACTACCTGCCATGATGTGATACTTTTGAGCTTTTACTACCTCTCTATCCTGCGTGTTTATTACTGGGTGGTTAGGCCCGTATGTCAATACTGGTACCAATGGCTTAGCCCACTGTGGTACAACTTCCAAATTAAACAAGTAAGCATCAGGAAGGTCATCTGACACTCCTTGTGGGGCTTCTCCAGATGTGAGCCTAGAGAGATGATCCGCTCTCAAGTGAGTCTTCCCTTTCCTTACTATAACCTCGAATTCATATTCCATTAGCAAGAGAAACCATCTTACTAATCTTCCTGTATTGCATGGCTTGTTCACGAGATATAACAATGCTTGGTGGTCAGTAAAAAATTTAAACTTGTTTGCAAGCAAATAGTGTCTAAATTTCTTAACTGCATATACCATGCCTAAGCCTTCTCTCTCAGTAGTGGTGTAATTTTGTTCAGCTGCATTCAATTGTCTACTGGCATAGGCAATTGGGAGATCCATATTACCTTCACCAGTAGGTTGTGCGAGTACACATCTAATAGCGTAATTGGATGCATCCACATGAACATGGAATGGCTTGTTCCAATCTGGTGTGGTCAAGATTGGTGTTGAACATAATCTTCGTTTAAGCTCCTGGAAGGAATTCTCACATTCATCAGTCCACTCAAAGTTAGTCAGAAGTCCGTACATGGGCTTTGCAATGACAGCATACATGTGAATGAACCGGCGGTAGTAACCACAATGTCCCATGAAAGCTTGTACTTCCTTGACATTCCTTGGCCTAGGTAGCTCTGCTATGGCTCTCACTTTCTCTTCATCAGTGAATATGCCATTCTTTGATACTATGTGTCCTAGAATCTTGCCTTGCCTGACCATAAAGACGCACTTTTCTGGGTTCAGGCAGACTTGATATTCTCTACATTTGTCAAAGATTTGTCTGAGTTCGGGAATATGGGCTTGCCTAATGTTGGAATGAGCACAAAGATCATCAACATAGACTTCTAAGTTCTTCCTCAAGAACTCTTTAAACACATGACACATCAGCCTTTGGAAGGTAGCTGGTGCATTGGTAAGCCCAAATGGCATTACTCTAAAGGCAAAAATGCCCCATTCAGTGGCAAATGCCGTCTTATGCTGATCTTCTGGAGCTATGGCTACTTGATTGTAGCCCCAAAATCCATCGAGGAAGCTGTACACTTCTTTGCCTGCTACTCTTTCTAAGAGATGCTCTGTGATAAGAAGCGGATAGTTATCTCGAATTGTGGATGCATTAACCTTCTTCAAGATAATGCACACACGCAGCTTTCCGTTTTTCTTGGGCACCACTACAATGGGGGATACCCACTCAGTGTGCTCAATTTCATAGATAAATCCAGCTTCAACTAGTCGATCTATCTCCTCTTTGATCTTGGCAGCACAATTATCATTATATGTATATGGCTTTTGCTTAGAGGGTTTGGCATCTGAGGTCATGGGGATAGTGTGTGAGCATATGTCTGGATCAACCCCCTTCAAATCCTTGTAACTCCAAGCGAATACATCTCTGTATTCTCTTAGCAAGGCTATTAGCTCTTGTTCTTCCTCTTCTGTCAGGTCATGGCCTATGTATGTGCATCTCTCTTCTCCTTCTTCCATGGCTACCACAATTTTCTTTGTGGTTTCTTTGTTATCATAGGCCTCTCCTGATTGTGCCTCTCGTTTAGGCATTCTGATCATGACTCTCCTGTCATCTATCATATTTTTTAAAGTTTCCAGGGACCTCAAACAAGGATTCTTCTGCCTCCAGAGTGACTTCCTTCTTCTTTCTTTTCTTTCCTCCGCTCTTAGTAGCTACTTGTGTGGCTAACCTCACCTCATTTGTAAGCTCTCCGTGCCTCTAGGGTTGAAATTCTACTTCATAGAAGTATTCTTCATCTGATGCAAAAGGTGGGTCCATGATGATTGACTCTAGATCGGAGTCACTCGCATCCTCAAATGCATCAAGGCTAGGTTCGCATTCTTCTAAAACTGCATCTCCCATGATTGGCTCTATTGAAAAGACTGAAATGTCATAGCCATCCTCATCACAATGAGGTGTCCACTGCTCTTCATTGATGGCTACATCCATTGTTGCTAGGATTTCTGCCCAGCCATGGGGTTCAAATTCCTCATCAGGAAAGACTACAGGTGCATAGGCTGGGTCTTGAATTGATCTATGGTTTTCTTTTGCACCTACCTCTCTGGCTTTCTCTCTCTTCTCTTCTTCTACTGCTACCTTACACATCCATAAGTGGGTGTCTTCATGCATCCACGAGGATCCGGATTCTATGGAATGCACAGACTCAGTCTCATCTTTGGCTCTATGGATGGGATTCCATTGAATAGGCGGTACGTCTCTATGAGAGTAATCCTTAAGATTGACTTTGGTTGTAACACCTAGATGTTGCAAATACAAGGAATTGGTTCCCCAATCCTAGACTACTTGCAATTGCCGCATAAATGGCCTTCCCAAAATCATCTCGTAGGCTTGGTTTTTGCTAAAGTCGCATATAGCAAAAGTATGCTCAAACTCAACCCCACATGTAGTGAGAGTTATTCCTTCTAGCAATCCTAAGGGCCTTTCAATATGACCATCAGCCATCTGCAATTTCATTCTCGTTGGTCAGAGTGCTGGCTTGCCCCATCGCTTCCATAGGGAAGTTGTAGCAATTGCAACTCTTGCACCTGAGTCCAAAATCGCCTTGGTTGTGTAACCCTGATGAGTAACTGGGAGATAGGTATTTCCTTCTTCTCCTTCACTCATGTCTCCTATCTTATCCAATGGTATTTCCGGCACTGTTCTATGAGATCCTACTTGGGAGCACGATTTTGCATCATCCACAAGTTCAATGGGAGGAGGGACTTCACTTTCTTTAGCCCATTTGTCTTCTTGAATCTCTCGTAGGAATTTTGGTGTGAACCGATTCATAGAAGATGATGTGTCTGGCTCCGTAGAGTTAGGCACGTAGGCTTCCTGGGGAGGTAGGCTCATGTTCTCACTTGCCTTGCCCTTATTTTGAGAGGAGGGTTCCTTTTCTGATTGTGCAATTAGCCTCTCTATTCGTTCTAGTAGTCCATCAAAGTGTAACTGCGTCTTAGCTGAACTAGAGATGTTAAAGAGGCGACTGGCTTCAAACATAGTCTGAGCCAATTCCACCATCTTAGCACAAATTTTGGTTCGTTCTAGCTCTAGTTCTGCTCTAGGGTAACACTTTTCATGATCAGTTACGTTTGGCCCTTCTTGGATTCTGGCCTGATATGCTCTAAGCATCATGTTTAGGTCCTCGGGAGTGGGATCGGCTAGGACGGATCCTACTCTGGGTGGTGGGTGGGTTAAGGGTGGTGTATTGAAAGGTTGGGGAATGGAAGAAGGTGGATTGGCGGGTAAAGGGAGAGGTGGTGGAGGGTTGGTGTGAGAGTGGTTTTGAGATGCGAGTTCACTTATCTTTGCTTTGGTTTCTCTCAAGCTTTCTTCAAGTTTGCTCATCTTTTTTGCCCACTGCCTTTTCATTCTTTCACGACTATCCTTCCAGGCTCTAGTCCTCTTTTTGGTTATGCTCTCTGTTTCACTCACCTCGGGGCTCTTTTCTTGACCAACACCTTGGTTTTGTTGTAGTGCTTGGGCTCTTGTGATCACTTGCACAGGTGCAGTGGAAGTCACACTCCCTGTGGAGTCTACAATTAACCCAACAACATTGATAGGAGTGATTTTAGGCATGTTATTAGGGTTCTTTGGGCAATCTCGTAGGAGATGCTCTTTTCCGCAGTCTTGACAGAAACCCTGAATTGTTACTCGTTGAGGTTGTGTAGGGGCAGGCAGTGGACAATCACGTATAAGGTGATCTCCCTGACATCTGAAGCATGGTCCTCTAGGAAATGGGGTTCGTACATGCCTAGGTTGAGGTCTAGAGTTGGGGTTTGTGTACATGACATTGGCATACTCAGGCTCCCCACTATTTTCACTTGGGTCCTCATAATAGTATGACTCATTATGCTCGGGTGACTGCATGTAGTAAGCCTGTGGGCTATCAATATGTGTGGAGTCAAGACTATGGTCACTTGGATCACTGTCTGATAGCAATGGGGTGACTAGAACTATGGCTCTGCTTGGATTTTCTTCAGCAGATGCATATTTCACTGGGATGACATTGGTTGGAGCAGGGGGTTGCTGTACTAGGACTGGTTGAGGTCTCTGCTGCCCTTGATAAGGTGGCTGATAAGTTTGCTGTGGTCGGTTGTATTGTTGTGGTGGGTACTGATTCTGGTTTCTACCCTGTTGTGGATATGGCTGAGGTATTTTGCCTAACAGTTTGTTTGTTATATGGGCAGTCTTGTGCAGTGTGGTTGGTGTACCTGCGCTCTATGGTGCAGTACTGGCTACTAGGATTCGCCTGGGGTTGGGCCATAATGGGACATACATTTGCCATATGGTCACCGCCACAAGTGTAACACCGCTTAATTGGGACAAATCTCGGAATTTGTTTGCTAGAGACACCTAGTTTTTGAGCTACCTTCTCTGCAAGTTCCTCAATGGATGTGGATTGACCAGATGTGAGGCTACTAGAGCTATCAGAATCCTTATAGATTTTTGATAGTTCTAATTCCTCACCTAGATTGTCCTCAATGTCTATGCACATGTGCACGCACTCTTCTATCGTTCTGGGGTCCTTCAGATACACATATGACCTGAGCTTGGTGCTCAACAATCCATCTAAGAACAAGGCCACTTGTTTGGCTGGTGTGGGTAACTCCGGCATCGGGCATCTCTCCAGGTACTGCCTAAATCTTCTTCAGCTAGTCTGACCGTCTCTTGAGATGTTTGTTTGAAGCTATGAATTAGTGAGGAAGTGTTGTGCCTGATTCCACTCTTAGAAAACTCAATGATAAATGCCTCTAAGAGCTGGTCTATGTTTCTGAAATGCCTCTCGTTCAGTGGTTGAAACCATGTAAGGGCAGTGTTCCTAAGGGTTAGACCAAAAGCGTTATATTGTGTGAATAGGTCCTCTACCTGTTTAGCTTTCAATACTTGCCGAAATTTTGCCACATGGTCATAAGGGTCTCCAGTGCCATCGAAGTAATTCTTCATGGACTTCACCAGTTGAGTTGGCCGCAGGGTCCTAGGGTGTTCTCTCGGCCTTGGCAAAGGAAAATCATCAGCATTTCTTTGGTTTCTTGGGTCTCTAAATCTCTCGGTTTCTTCTCTATCCGCCCCCGTTCTCCTTCTTTCTCTGCCCTGATGGTTGGCAAAACTCACTTCAGGTCTATCTCTACTTCTATCTCCTTGAGATCCATGAGCCTCGGAGGTGCCAACACCTTGGTGAATGTAGGACACATTAGTCCGAGGTTGGGGAAAAACAAATTCACCCTTCCATGTGTAGGCATGTCTGCCATGCTCGGTGACCACGAAGATCCTCTCTGATGTATTGTCTAAGTAGGTTACTTTGCCTGGGCTATCAGGGTCTTTAAACTCATAGATTGTGAGAGCACCTACTTCATGAGACAAGGTAGGCTTATACCTCCAAAAGGCCTCATCAGTTTCTCGGTTTAAAAGCAAATCTATGCTTTTATTATCCTGTGGAATCCACTCTGGAGTCATGATTCTGGTCAAGACGGATTTACCACGGGGGGTTCTTGGCTCTCTCTCTACATTCCCTTGCTCTATATCACTCATGTCGGTCTCCGCAATCACATTTCCAAACTCATCTGTTCTATCAGGAAGAGTGGTAACTACATACATAGTCCCCTCTTTATCTAGGTATGCTCCATTCTCGAACTTAACTACCGGGTGTTCTAGTCCATGGGGTTGATCGGGGTTCTTAATCTGGACCACAGATCTTCTCAGTCCGTCTTCGTAGATGCGAGCACCTAGACGATTCGTCCTGATGTATTCGAATTGAGTCTTGTAAGGTCCCTCTGGCTTTTCTAGATAAGTCACCCCTGAACTAACTACTGGTCTCTCCATGTGATAGGACATCTCAGAATCACTTGTTTCTGATCTGGGAGTGTATGGGTAATCACTCAACTGTTGGGCCCAAGACGTAGCAGTGTGATTGACACTAGCTTCAGAAGATCTGAGGCTTTGTGTGTCTCGGCCTAAGTGTCTGCCTGATCTAAGGTTCATATGCCTGATTTATCTACCCCTTTGGACCTAAGCACACTCTCGTTGCAGGTTAATTTGCCCCAATCACTTTTTTCTTTTGAGTTGAATATTATGTTTATGGTCTTGTCTGAAATCGCGTCGTCAGGAGTACTTAAGTGAATTTCGCACTTAAGACCTACTTAATTCTTGCACTTGGTTGATTAATTCTCTTGAACTTGATTCGTGCCTAACGTTGCCCTAATTATTTACCACACCTAAGTCGTACTTAGCCTAGGCTAGGAATTGACAAAGGAGGGTTGAGAGATCTTCCAACCTCAATTAGCTGGTTGACTAGACTGCTACACAAGCCCAGGAAGCCTTCTCCCAAGCTTGGTACTCACCCTTGCTAGCTTGCTTTGGATTGCCTTGAGTGCACACAATGTTCCTCAATTAGCTGGTTGACCAGACTGCTACACAAGCCCAGGAAGCCTTCTCCCAAGCTTGGTTCTCACCCTTGCTAGCTTGCTTTGGATTGCCTTGAGTGCACACAATGTTCCTGCAAAAGCTCACCAGTCAGTATAGCTCTATTACCACAAGTAATTGAAAGACACACATCAATATTTTCAATCCCCCCTGGAGTAACTCACTATACCCCCTCAATCTTAGGACCACCTAGTCTCACCTAAAGGCCAACTTGAAAATACATGTTCAACAAGCTTTCCAACGAGACCAAAATCTCATCAATCGGAGTTCGTATGGTGAAGTTATGACCATTCAGGCACTTAGGGGTCCAAACAGGCTCTCAGGGTTCAGGAAATTCCTCCCTGGTTTCTAGGTCTTTTGCCCACTCCTAAGGCTCTCATATCCTCCCAATGTGTCCAAGATTAAACCCAAAGATACCTCAATTCAGTCAATTACTTTACTCTAAATTTTCATGCGTTAAGCCCATGTATCGTGATAGGTCGGGTCGAAGTGTCGCGATAGGTCGTGAGGTGTCGCGATACTCCGAGGTGTCGCGATAGGTCGTGAGGTGTCGCGATACTCCCAAGTGTCGCGATAGGTCGTGAGGTGTCGCGATACTCCGAGGTGTCGCGATAGGTCGTGAGGTGTCGCAATACTCCCAAGTGTCGCGATAGGTCGTGAGGTGTCGTGATAGCTCGTGAGGTGTCGCGATAGCTCGTGAGGTGTCGCGATACTCCCAAGTGTCGCGATAGGTCGTGAGGTGTCGCGATACTCCGAGGTGTCGCGATACTCCCAAGTGTCGCGATAGGTCGTGAGGTGTCGCGATACCTCGAGGTGTCGCGATAGCTCGGGATATGGTGAATTTTTCAGTTCTGTCTAGTGATCCTAGGAGCTCTCAGCCTGCGCAGTGTCGTGGTGCACTCAGAATTGTGATTGGGTGAAGTTTTCGAGGTGTCGCGATAGCTCGAGCTTGACGCCTCGGGACCTGTGCAGAGGAAATCCGTACCTGCTGAGCTTGCTGGAGATGATGATGAAGCTGAAGCCTGCAAGAAACATGCAAAAACACACAAAAACAAGCACACACACTCGCTCTCTCTCAAACTCGCACACAACAAATGAGGGGAATGACAAGGAAGAGGGAATATGTAGTGGAGAAGGAGGTGGAGGTGGAGATGGAGAAGGAGGTGAAGATGGAGATGGAGATGGAGAAAAATCAAAAATTTACGGACTACTTACCATTCCAACGCGTCCTCTCTACGTCTTACCATCACACGCTCGTCCTCAAAGCTCGAATCCCCGGCAACGGCGCCAAAATTTGGTGTAGCTCAGTGATGAGTAGCACCTCCTTTAATGTCAATCTGGGAAGACATGAGGATGGTATGAAGACCTCGAGCAAGTGAAGGCACAAATGTGTGAGTGAGAAGCACACTAACATGCACACACATACACACACACGCGCACACACGGCAAGAACAAAGAGAGTAAGACAATGGAATCACTTCTATTGCAACAAAGTTCTCATACAAGCTCAAAACTACAAGAAGCTCCCCCAAAAATGAGCTCTCTAGCTCTATTTATAGTTTTTGCCTAGCTTTGGCCCTGTCCAGACCTAGTGTCCGGCCTAGTTAAAAATTAGGTTCCAGGGTTTATTTGAGGGCTCAAACGAGATCTAAAAAATATGAAAATTGGCAGGCAACTACTTCTAAGGCTCCTCAAGCTCGAGGACTCCTCGGCTTGTACAAAATGGAGCTACAAAAAGGTGAAAATGGTATTTACAGGGGTTTTTAGTGATGAGAATCACTTTAAAATGATGTAAGGGTTTTGAAAAAAATGAAGGGTTGCCTTAGTGCTAGATCTGCATGTGTGTCCGTACTTGCTTCTTCCCGTATACTGTCAACACGCACATACGGTATTTCTCGACCTTTTTACTCAATGATCGATACTGCCTCCCGTGAACCTATCAATTTCATCTCCTTTTTCTTTAGGCACATTCGCCGTGAATGTGTAGCGATTACTAAATAGTTAGCCAAGCATGACATTCCTTGCACTCGTTTATCCCATCTCCTTACCCTTCTCCTTCCAATGATACAAGCCGAGCAACCCCCACCGAATACTATTATGTTACATGAAGAATCTACACGGATGGTCGAAGACGACGATGATGAAGACCTACTTCATTTTTTTCACCGCAAATGCAGACGTGTTAGCCCATCTGAAAGTCAGGTACAGGGCTCCAACGCGGGCCAAGAATTTAAAGTCTTCCATGACACCGCCGCCTCCTTACAGGTCGAGTCCGTCCCGTCTTCTTCTCTCAAGCAGTCGGATCAAGATGCTATCATGGAAGATGTCGTTGAAGTATCATCGTGGGAAGAATCTCATCAATCGGATGTTGAGCCTGTGAAGGAGATAGTGGAAGGTACTGGGGGTACGGACTGTCAATCTCCTTCATCACCAACTGCTGACGTCCAAGCAGATGCAGTCACATTCCAAACAAATGCAGTCATGGTCCAAGTAGATGTAGTCACGCATTTGACTGGAAATGCTGACACCGGTATCGAAGTTGTTGTGGAGGAAACCCAGATTGAGACCGGAATAGTTTTGGCATCAACCGCTCTTATCCCTCTTCCTCCGCCAACTACCATTCTTGCTCCTGTTGACATTCTTCTTGGTGCACCTTCCACCGCCATTTGCAAGGCATCAACTCATCCGTTATCCTCTCCCGATTATTCTCCACCATCCTCCCCTCATCTACTCTCTGCCTCGTCATCACAACCTCCTTCTTCTCTTCCCGCTCCAGTAGTTATGTTCACGGAACTTGCATCTATGGGCCAGCGTTTAATCCAATTCTCCCAGCAATTGCCCCTCCAGATGAAGATAGCAACTCAGAACATTCAGCAGGAGTTGCAGAGTAAGGTTGACTTGCTCGAAGCCGAGATTGCTCCACTCTAGGAAGAAGCACTGGTGGTCAAAGCCGAAAATCATAGATTGCAGACTCAGCTCCAGCAACTTCAAGAACAATTAGCTGAAAGAGACAATCTGATTGCTCAACGGGATAGCACGCTTGCTGAATTGAAGGAAAAGAATGTCCTCCTTGCTGCTCGCGATGAAGAAAACGCTCAATTGGAACAAATGGTACATGATAAGGAAGATGCTCGAGTTGCTCTTGGCAATCTGCTGGAGGAAACACGTGCGGACCTTGCACTGGTGGAACAGAAAGGACAAGAAATGGCAGACCTAGCTATGCAGAATACTGAAGATTTAAAGAAAGTGTTTGTAGACCTTTTTCAGAAGAGTCGTGACTTAGAAGCAGAAATTGGCCGGACTATATAGTTAAAGAAAGAGATGGAAGTGCTTAAACGAGAGCAAGAAGCCTATTATAAGATGATGCAGTTTCAAACTGAGGAGCTGGAACGACGTGAAAAACAATTAGGCGTTCAAGTGGATAGGCTCTCGAGAATTGATGCAGAGATAGCTGAGAAGAGATGCTGCCATCACTAATGAATTTTACCTTCAAGAAGCATTTTTGCAGACACAAACGAAATCGCTCATGACTCAAGTCATTGTTGCTAGCTCGGTCTGAACTGATGCCCAACTTATCGAGCCTACCATTTTGAAAGATCTGTTAGAATCTTTAAAACTAAAGATTATCCAAACCTTTAAGTTAGCTCGAACTCTGTATATCCAGGGCATCATTGATGAGCCTTAATGTCATTTTCATTTTTGGTTTTGAGTCCACCGTGCGTGCCAGTGTTCGCCGGATTGGATCTCTATGTAATTTTATTTTTCTATATTTGCACGCACCGAAAAGGCGTGGCGAAAAGATGTAACCCTCTTTTGAGTAATGAAAAAGCAGGCACGGTATTCTTCGGGCAAGAGGAATTGCCAGATTGTCTATCTAGGCGATAGCACTGGAGATGCTATGTTGCAGATTTTGAAGAATTATGATTACTGTGTTTGCTTATTGAGTTCAATAATTAATCGTTAATTACCGTAACATTGCGATTAATACTAACAGTCTGTGTGAATCCGTAAGTGCTTGATACATATAGTAGATGCATTGTGCAGTGATAAGTGTTGAACCGGAAGTAGTTAGCTGTTAACTGAATGTTGAATTGGGAAAATTACAAAAGGGCCTCTGTACTATCAGACCCCTATCCATCCCAAGAACCCAGAAACGAGATTAAAAGGGCTTAACCGAAGCACTTTGAATAGTATTGAAATCAAGAACTTGCATGTCCATGTAGAGGTCCACGGCTATGGTGAAAGCTTCCCTTTTGTCATCTTCTTTATTCCATTGATCACTTGCATTACTATCTTCTCTTCATCATTGATTTTTCTAATGCTTCCAAGTTGGTATGCTATTTCCTTCATTTTGGTGACAAATTCAATCACACTTTGCTTGGGTATTTTCTTGAGTATGATGAATTCCATCCACAATTGATTCTTCCTTTCCTTGGTACTTGATGAGAAGAATACGTCAAGAGTTTTCCAAGTCTCTTATGATGTCTTGCAACTCTTGATGTAAGGAAGTAAAAAAATAGAGATTGAGTTAAGAATATATGACCTTGCTAGAGCATCCTTTTAACACCATGTGTTTAACCTCTCTTATTCTTCCTGAGTTGGTTGACCCTTTCTTATGAGGATTGGCATCATCTCATCTCTAGATATGTAACCATAGAGACTTCTCCCTTGAAGATTGTTGGAACATCAAGCTTACACTCTAATTGAGGTGGATTTGATCTACATCAAAAGCTATTGCTTGGATTATCCCAAAAGAACATCCGTTGGAGAGTTCTTTTACCTATGCTCATTTATTGTACTTTTTTTGAGATTTTTATGGTTCATTTACCATTGTAAAAGCCTTGAGCTTTACACATATAAAAATAGAAAGATAGAGCCCAAATTCCACAAATGTTTGGTGGTTGAGTTGCAATCAAATCAATCAATCAATCACCTAAAAGTAGATCAAACGTGATCTTCACTTTTCTTAGAAAAGTGAATTGATTCCCTCCAACAACCATTCCCACCTTCATTTGAATTCAAAACCCACTTGTTGAAGTGGTGGATCACTTCTAGAGTCTATGTAAAGACTTCAAAACACTTGTACAGTACATGGAAGCAATATACATACACTTTTGACCATCATTGTCTTGCTCCTTCATTTCTCTGCATCATCTTCTTTGCCAATAGTAACCTTGCAGAGGCTGCTCCTCTCTCTACAGAGCTTGAAATTGGATGTGAGATGGCTCACTGGAAAAATATTAGTTTCTAGTTTATGCCTATAAATTTTCAAAGCATTGGGCTCACTAAACTAGGAGAAACCATAATGTTTCATTCTCGAAGTCAATCTCTACATATTCCTGAAAAATAGGAGGTACCACCATTGAGTTTATCATTCATTCCTATAGCATATTTTGCTTATTCCTTATAATTTTGTGCATTCTATACACTCAACCCTATGTGTATCACTCCCATAAAAGGATTTTTTCTAATTGTAGTCACGTTGGTCACTATGAGCATTTGAAGCTCATTATCTATTCCAAAGATAGTAAGTTTTTTGAGCTAGTGAATGACCGAACCTATCTGTTTTGTATTAAATCTTTCTCCTTGATGTTCCAAAGTTTGTAGAGCATTTTATTGCACTTATCGCATGCCTATAAGGTCTATTTGAGTCTCCATAAGCTCAATGGCTGGTCTTGTGCCGCTAGCTAGAACAAACTTCATCTGTTTGAAACTCACCTTTCTACTGCTACAAGCTTCTCCAAGTTCTTTTAGTGGTATTAGAGCTAGATCAAGATGGGTGACTGCTTTCCCTCAATGATCGAGAAGCTTGATCAAAACAACTACGTGGATTGGCAAATCAGAATGGAGGCCTATTTACAAGGGAGAAATGTTTATGGAATTGTAGTAGGTGATGAAGCTATGCCTATTCCAAGATCCAAAGGAGGACCTACATAAGAGGAGATAGATAACCTCACACTCTGGTGCACAAGAGATGCTCAAGCAAGGTCTTACATACTAAACTCTATCCCTAACTTTCTATTACCACATATTAGAGGATGCAAGACATCTCAAGAGACTTGGGATGCCCTCGAGACTTTCTTTTCTGCTAGTACCAAAGCAAGAAAGAATCATCTCTGGAACGAGTTCAATCGAATGAAGAAGACACCTAAACAAACCATCACAAAGTTTGTTACCAAGGTCAAGAAGCTTGCGGATCAGTTAGCATCTGCTGGAGAGATGATTGAAGAAGACGCCATCATGAGGAAAATTCTCAATGGGATTCGAAGTGATAAGCAATGGCAATTCTTCACGACAACTTATGATCTCATCATGGATGTGCAAACTCCAGACTTCAACATCTTTCTTGGACAAGTCTTCAATCAAGAGGCTAATAATAGCATAAAGGAAGGTAGCTCCTATCATGGTAATTCAACTAGTGCTCTATATGCAGATAAGAAGGATAAGAAGCGTAAAGGCAAGAAGAAGGAAGAAGATGAAGAAGAGACTTCCCAAGCCAACTTCTCAAGCAAGAGCAAGTGGAAAGGGAAGAAGAAAGGACAAAAGCATGACAAAGCTAAATGTCAGAATGTTCAACCTTGTGCCATTTGTGATAAGACCAACCACACCACTCGAAATTGTTGGTTCAATGGGAAGACCTAGAAAGGAAGTGGAAGAGGTGGATATGGGAGAAATAGAGGGAGAGGCAGACACAACTTCAATAATAACAATTGAGGCTATTATAGAAGGGACTTCAACAATTATTCACAAGATCAACCACATGAAGACTCATTGCTTCTTATGAATCTCATCCACAAAGAAGGTAAAGAAGATGACCATTTGTTCTACATAGATGCAAGATGTTCAAATCATGTTGCATGCAACATTGCTCTTCTATCTAACTTGGAAAGTCCAAAGCATAGACATGAAGATCAAACAGGGGATGATACAAAGCACAATGTGGAGAAGATTGGTAATGTCAAAGCTTCCAATGGCAGGACAAACATTCTCAGTAAGGTTCTCTATGTACCCACTATCATTAAAACCCTAATAGGTGTAGGCCAAATAGTTGAAAAAGGCTTGCAAGTTAGGTTCACCCAACATGGAGCTTTTATTGAAGATCCATGTCAAGGATTCAAGAAGATAGCTAGAGGTGAGAAGCATGGTAGGCTCTTCACTTTTCAAGTTGGAGAAACAAAGAACATAGCTCTATTCACTTTTGGGTCTCAAACCCTAAGTGAGCTTGAAGTGTGGCATAAGAGACTCGCTCATGTGAATGAAAGAACCTTGAAGGATATATGTAGGGATCAAAGTGTTCTAGGACTACCCAACATATCAAAGCAACACATGATCAACAGGTGTGATGCATGTCAGATTGGGAAGGCCCAAAGACAACCATTTAACCACAAAGGCTACATCCACAACAACTTATTGGACTTAGTACATATAGATATATGGGGACAAAGTCAAGAACCTTCATTGGCAGGATCAAGGTATTATGTCTCATTTATTGATGACCATAGTAGATGGACTATTCTATACTTTATCAAGAGTAAGAATGAAGTGTTTGATTGCTTCAAAAAGGATCTAGCACATGTGGAGAATCATATAGGTAGATCACTCAAGAAGCTTAGATCTGATGGAGGGGGAGAATACTTCCCGAAAGATTTTGATGAGTTCTTGTAGGAAAAAGGTATCAAAAGGGAAGTGACTACTAGGTACTCTCCTCAACTAAATGGAATTGTAGAGAAGGGAAACAAGACATTGTTTGGATCAGCCAGAACTATGCTTAAAGAGAAGAAGTTACCACATTATCTATGGACAAAGGCTATTTTAACTGCTCTGTACCTTGTTAATAGACTACCATCCAAATCATTTCAAGGTATGAATCCTAATGAACCATGGCATGGAAGAAAACTTCGTCTTGGACATTGCAAGGTTTTTGGTTGTTTAGCTTATGTTCATGTACTATACGAAATAAGAGGTAAGCTATAGGAAAGGGCAACAAAGGCACTGTTTATTGGATATGATTCAACTCAGATGGGTTACATATTCTATAATCCTCAATCAAGCAATTCACTACAATTAGAGATGTGTTTGAAGAACACAGGTCTTGGTATGATGAAGAAAAACAAAAGGTAACTCTACCGTATGATCTTGACTATGATTCTCATCAATTAGGAAGCAAGCATGATACACAGGTCAAAGATCCAAGAAGTGATACAAATGATGACCAAGATGAAAGGGAAAAGGACTTCAAACTATGGAAGTCAAGAGGCAAAGCAAAGATGCACGAGGTTGGAGAATGCTCCAAACAAGCACCTAGAAGATCAGCAAGAGAAAAGAAACAACAAAAAACGTATGGATATGATTCCAGATTTGTTACAAATCATTCAATCTACTTCACTACAACATATCGAGGGTATACCGAAGCTGTTACCGAGGAAAAGAACGGGTATAATTTTCTTGCGACGTCGGTGTCGCAGTCGATATACGTGTCGAAAACATAACGCCGGTATACTCGTCGGTATAGGCATCAGTATAAGCATCAGTAATATGGATGCTTATACCGACGCCCATACTGGTTGTACCGATGCGCATACGGACGACTTGCTGTGTGTACCGACGCCCATACCGATCACCATATCTGCACAAACTTTTTTGGGCAGAGTGTGTTGTCTTTTGCTACAGCATGATGTTGTTTAGCAAAAGACAATACACTCTGCCCAACTCTAAACCGAGTACATTATGTACTCTAATGGCAACCAAAACATGATTTTACATGAGCAAAAATGAACCATGAATTATGTACAAAAAGTTGTATATTCCATAAATGAAGGATGTACAAGAGTGTGACAAAGCACTTCCATATAGGAACCGAATACAACATGTGACAAAGCACTTCCATATAGGAATCGAATACAAAATTATGGTACATCATTGCCACATAGGAGTACAAAATTGTGGCAATGTGACAAAGCACTTCCATATAGGAATCGAATACAAAATTATGGTACATCATTGCCACATAGGAGTGTAATACAAAATTGTGGCAAAGCACTACCATACATATACGCAAGGGGATCAAAACATTTACACCTACAATCCTGCAACAAAGCATATGTGTAAAATGAGACAAATTGACATGAAATTTATAAAAAACAACTAAAAATACAAAACCAAGCTATAAGTTTACCTAATCATAGATTCTCCCATGAAATGATTGCACCGCGTCCCTCTAAGTCCTGCAACAGTGCAACCAATCCATGATGATATCCATAAGCTTGTTCAGTTTCCGTCAGAGAATGACCCACTACCAACTACTATAATGAATATGCAAAATGTTAGATGAACATACAATGATGTGCTTAACACAAAAAATTTCAATATTTAAAATGATACTTACAAATTGGTAGCGCATATTGTCATATTTGCGGCTACCTAAATGCAACATTCCAATGGTATCTAAACGTGTGGCCACCACATCTTGTTGTTGACGATATCGATCAGGAGTATGTTGTTGCTCATCCTGAATCGATTCCCACTCTTCAACATCTAACCATACAGGCTTCGGTAAGCCTGCTCTAAAAGCATCACAAGCTTCGGACCATCGATGAGACATCACCTCGCATGCCGTATGCTGAATCCATTCTGAACTCACAATAGGATGCCCAGGTGCTGGCCGGTACTCTTCATATATCGATTGTATGATATAATTTTTGGAATCCTTATCCTGTTCGCTCCATTCTAACATTACAAAATGTCCAAACTCTATGGAGCAAAGTTCTCGAATGTGCTGACGCATGGACTTTCTGGTTGCATCCATCACTGGAGCTCCATTACGTATGTGATATATCTTGGAATCATCATTGTTATGCGCTCCCCAAGGTGTACATGGAGATCCCATCTGATCCAATGTGGCGATGTTAAAATGAATGTGTATCCATATGCATGTGCATGTGTATGCATATGCATGTGTGTGTGCATATGCATGTTCGTATGCATATGCATGTGTATGCATATGCATGTGTTTATGCATATGCATGTGTGTATGCATATGCATGTGTATGCATATGCATGTGTGCATGCATATGCATGTGTGCATGCATATGCATGTGTGTGTGTGCATATGCATGTGTGTGTGTGCATATGCATGTGTGTGTGCATATGCATGTTTGTATGCATATGCATGTTTGTATGCATCTGCATGTGTGTATGCATCTGCATGTGTGTATGCATCTGCATGTGCGTATGCATCTGCATGTGCGTATGCATATGCATGTTTGTGTGCATATGCATGTTTGTGTGCATATGCATGTTTGTATGCATATGGATGTTTTTATGCATATGGATGTTTGTATGCATATGCATGTGTGTGTGCATATGCATGTGTGTGTGCATATGCATGTGTGTGTGCATATGCATGTGTGTGTGCATATGCATGTGTGTATGCATATGCACGTGTGTATGCATACACACATGCATAAGCATGTTTGTACACATATGCATGTTTGTATGCATATGCATGTTTGTATGCATATGCATGTGTGTATGCATATGCATGTGTGTATGCATATACATGTGTGTTTGCATATGCATGTGTGTTTGCATATGCATGTGTGTTTGCATATGCATGTGTGTTTGCATATGCATGTGTATGCATATGCATGTGTGTATGCATATGCATGTGTGTATGCATATGCATGTGTGTATGCATATGCATGTGTGTATGCATATGCATGTTTGTATGCATATGCATGTGTGTATGCATATGCATCTGTGTATGCATACGCATGTGTGTATGCATATGCATGTGTGTATGCATATGCATGTGTGTATGCATATGCATGTGTGTATGCATATGCATGTTGTTGGAAGCAGCCAGAGGCACAGACGACACGGAAGCATGTAACGACAGAGCCGGGAGCCAGTCAAATCTTTTTTCAAAGAATCATGTTCTAAAAATACTTTTCAAAAACCTCCAACAGTGATTTTTATCACTATTGTAACATATGTAACATAGAAAGCCCCATTTTGTAATCCATAGCTCCATTTTGTGCAAGCCGAGGAGTCCTCGAGCTTGAGGAGCTTAGGTAGAACAAGCGTATCAATTTTCGTTATTTTTAGACATCGTTTACCCTTCCAAATAGCATCTAGGACCTAAGTTTTAACTATGCCGGTCACTAGATGTGAAACCGGTCAAAACTAGTCTAGAAACTATAAAAAGAGCTAGAGAGCTCATTTTTGAGGGTGGTTAGTGTTAGCTTGTTTGAGGTTAGAGTTCTTTTGAGCTTGTAATAGTGTTCTTGAGTAATAGAGCTAATTTCTCACCTTCCATTGTGTCTTGCTTGTCTCTTCATAGTGTGTGTGTATGTGTGTGTGCATTTCTATGCTTCTCACCTTCACTCTCACTTCATCTCACGTTCACGATCTTCATATCACTCCTATCTCTTCCGCGGATTGACAATTAAGGAGGTGAAGCTTCTTAACGTGGTTCTCACCATTGTGCTAGAGCAACACCAAATTTGGCACCGTTGTCGGGAATCGAGTCTAGGACGAATGTGTGATGGTAAGAGTATAGCAAGAAGTGGCGTTGGAAGGTAAAAATTTCAGTTTTTGTTGTTGTTTTTACTTAGTTTTTAGTGTTTTTTACCTCCCCCACACTCCATCTTCATCACCGCATCATCATCTTCATCTCCAAAAAAATCCGAAAATTCACCATATCCACCCATTCTCCTCATTTCCCCTCATTTGTGCATGCGAGAGAGTGAGAGAGAGCTTTTGTGCTTGTGTGTACTTTGGTTTTCTTGAGTTTTCTTGCAGGTACAGAGCTCCAGTGCATCAGGAAAGCTTGGAAAAGGTAAAATTTTCAGTTTCTGTCAGAAATTTCCGACTGTGTCAGACCATCGCGATGGTCTGCAAAGTTCGGAATTTGAAGAAGGCGACCACACCAGCGTGAAGAGCACACCTGCGCCCCTAGGAATCCATAGCTTCATTCACAAAATTTGCATTTTGGTGGACCATCGCGACGATCTCAGACCATCGCGATTGTGTCACACCATCGCGATTGGCTCACGCCATCGCGACGGCTCGGCCGGACCATCGCGACGGTCTCACGCCATCGCGACGGTTCATTTGGACCATCGCGACGGTTCGCGGACCATCGCGATTGCTCGATTGACCCCACACCATCGCGATTGGCTCACGCCATCGCGCCGACGGTGCCACGTGGCAAGCTAGACCATCGCGACGGTTCACTTTTTGGACCATCGCGACGACACCCTCACACCATCGCGACACTTCAAAAATTCGGACCATCGCGATTGGCTCACGCCATCGCGCCTAGACCATCGCGATTGGCTCAAGCCATCGCATCTGTGACCATCGCGACGGTTCACTTTGGACCATCACGATTGTTCACGTTGACTGTTGACTGACGCCATCACGATTGTCCACTTTCACGCCATCGCGATTGTCCACTTTCACGCCATCGCGACGGTGCACTTCAGACCATCGCGACGGTTCGCGCATCACGCCATCGCGATTGTTCACCCTCACGCCATCGCGACGGTCCCAGACCATCGCGATTGTCTCACACCATCGCGATTGTGCACCCCCATCGCAAATTTTAGGGTTTCATTTTTTGGCCAATTTTGGGGCTATTTTTGGGAAATTTTTGGGTGATTAGACTCATAGGAGACCCCTTAGCTCATATTTGGAGAAAAACCTGTTTGTCAGTTTTTACCCCCCAGGGCCTGAACGGTCCTAACTTTTTCATCCGAAGTCCGTTTTTTGAGCTTAATAGCTCGTTAGAAAGCTCTTTACGAGTACTACGTGACAAGCTATTTTTAGACAAGCTATTTTGAGGTTGACCTAGTTTGGGACTAGAAAGCCAGGGGGCAAACATTGAAAAGTTGGGCAAAAGGGAAGGGACTTAAAAGGTGTATATACTCAAGCGCTTGATCATCCAACTGTGAATTGGTCTAATATTGGATTTTTCCAGGTCTAGCAAGGGCAATCGAAGGCAACCAAGGCAAGGCAGTGAAGGGCATAAAGCTTGGGAAGCACGGCTTCTTGGGCATCAGAGCAACCAGAAAAGCTGACTCGAGGTTGGAAGATTACTCAACCCCCTCAGTCAATTCTTAGCTTAGGCTAAACGGTAGTGTTGTGGATTAAGACGATAGGAACGCCTCAAGTTCAAGAGAATTAAATTTATCAAGTCCAAGACTAAAGTAAAGGTGTGTGACACGAAAACCTAAAGGAAAGAACCTAAGTCTGACGGAACGAGAACTCAAAGTACCACGAAAAGTCGAATTCCTGATGCATACATTAAGACAAGAGTCTAAAGAAATTTAAAAAGAATCAAGAAAGTAATAACAAAGAATCTGTGACGATCTGAGCGTGTACTGAGTGTGCAAGGAAGAAAATTAATGAACCTTAGATCGGGCAAACATATAGGTAAGTCAGACCGGCGAAGCCTTAGATCATCAGAGGCAAGTGTAAGAACTACCGCACGATCGTGGGCTCAACAATTGAACACTAGTTATCCCTACGAGAGCTCAGATACTAGTGAATCAGAAATGGCATTTAGCACAGAAAAACCAGAAGGAGGGTCGAATGTAGCCTATTTAGAAAAACCTGAAGGACCCTATAGAACACAACTAGAGTTTCTCCGAACCAACCGATTAGGTGCTCGCATCTATGAGGATGGTTTGCGAAGGCAAGTGGTGCAAATGCACAACCCCGATCAACCCATTGGATTGGAACGTCCAGTGGTGAAATTCGAGAGAGACGCATACATAGACAAGGAAGGAACAATGTACATATTAAGTACGCAGCCAAACAATACGAACGAGTTTGGCGTGATTCAACCAGAGACGGAAGCAAACCTCAAGGAAAAGAACCATTAGAAGAGCCTAGAACACCTAGAGGGAAATCTGTACTGACACGAGTACTAATCCCGGAATGGATCCCTCAAGACAACAAAAGCATAGAGTTGTTTGTAAATAAAGAAACTGATGAAGCCTTTTGGAGATACAAGACAGAACTACTTAGTGAGGTAGGTATCATCACTATATACGAGTTCAAGGACCCGGATACACCTGGAAAGGTTGTATACCTGGATGAGACTTCAGAAAGAGTCTTTGTGGTGCCCGACCGCGCTAAAAACACGTACACATGGAGAGGTGAATTGGTATTCCCTCCATCTAGAACGAACATGAATACAAGTCAACAAGGGGTAGGAACATCCTCAGCCCATGGAAATCAAAGAGAGAGAAATAAAGAGAGACCGGAAGTAAGCTTTAATCATCCCATGGGGAGAGATAGAACAACCACGGACACTAATAGAGCAGATAGACAAAGAGATCATGGAATACTAGGTGGTAGAGATGATTTTCCTCTACCTAGACCACGCGAACACGCAAGAATATTGAGACCCACACAGTTAGTAAAATCAATGAAGAATTACTTTGATGGGACAGGAGATCCCTATGACCACGTCGCAGAATTCAAGCAAGTACTAAGAGCCGAACAAGTTGAACACATGTTCATGCAATACAACGCATTTGGACTAACATTAAAGAATACCGCTTTAACTTGGTTCCAACCTCTGCAACAAAGGCAATTTAGAGACATCCATCACTTTTTAGAGTCATTCATCACTGAATTCTCTAAAAGTGGGATTAGACATGACACGTCTTCGTTGATTCATAGCTTTAAACAGACCCCTCAAGAAACAGTAAGACTGGCAGGATGTAGGTTTAGACAATATGTTGAACGATGTCCAATGCAAGAGCTACCCTCACAGGCCAAGCAAGTGTCATTGTTTCTAGATGGCTTGTTGAGCTCTAAACTACGCTCCTACGTGTACCTAAAAGAACCCAGAACGCTAGAACAATGTGTAAGAATTTGTATAGACATTGAGGACAACTTAGGAGACGAGTTGGAACTCTCAAAGGTCTATAAGGACTCAGACTGTTCATCTCTAGCATCCACAAAATTGTCTAGCTCAATAGAAGACCTTGCAGAAAAAGTGGCCCAGAAACTAGGAGTTTCTAGTAAACCTAGGGTGCTAATGAACAAGCGTTGTTACACCTGTGGTGGTGATCATATGGCAAATGTGTGTCCCAATGCACCACAACCACAAGCCAACCCTAGTGGCCAATACTGTACAATTGAAAGAAGATACACGAATCATACAGCTCAGGACTGCCCATACAACAAACAATCCGTGAGACAGAACTACCCGCAAGCATACCCGCAGCCAGGTAGGTATCAAGGCCAATACAATGCTCAGCCTTATTACTATAGGTCTCCTCAGAACTACCCATACCAGGCTCAACAGAGACCTCAACCTGTCTTAGCTCAGCAGCCACCCCCACCAGCGAATGTCATCTCAGTCAAATATGCTGCTGCAGAAGAGAATCTAAGTAGGGCCTTAGTGCCTTCTTCACCTTTGATCACAGAGGGTGACCCGAATTCGAACAGTTTTGACTCCACTCATGTAGATAGTCCACCCGCATATTACACAGAGTCACCAGAACACGTAGAAACATATCATTACGATAGTCCACTAGTGGAACCTAGTTGGGAGCCCGACTACGCTCATGTGATGTACACAAACCCAAATCCACGGCCCCAATTGAGACAACAAAGACCACAGGGCCCTAGAGGACCATGCTTTAGGTGCCAAGGAGATCATTTCATAAAGGATTGTCCACATCCCCCGATAGCAGGACAATCACAGTACTATAACATACAAGGCTTTTGCGCCGATTGTGGCAAAGAGCACATAATCAAAGATTGTCCTAAGAACCCTGTTAATGCTTCGAATGTGACACCGATCAATGTGATAGGTATTGTAAATAACGTAGATGGATCCAACCCTACATACGTGCCGATCCAAGCTATAACAAGAGCCCAGGCGCTCTTACAGAACCAAAAGCTTAATCAAGAGAAAGTAGCCAGAACCAGTGAAGTTGCAGAATCTAGCAGTAAAAAGACAAAATCTTGGAAAGATTCTAGAGAAAGAATTAAGAGAAAATGGAGTAAAAAGATAACTGAGTTGGAAGGAAGTTTAAAGGAATCTAGAGCCAAAATCCTAGAATTGACTTCACAGGACTTAAATCAAGAGAATCTAGCTCAGAAATCAGGATCAGTTTTAGCGGAACCCATACCCAAAAATCTAGACATGATGTTTCGTGCATATCAGGCTAGATTAAAAGAGGGACCTCAGGTAGCTGAAATGAGCAAAAACTACCCTCGAGTTGATCTAGAAATTGAGAGAACTAAACCTTGCATGAAGATGGTAGAACTAGCACAAGCTTTGTTCGACGCCTCTAGATATCTTAATTGGAATAACATGGCAAAACCTGAATTACACTTTGAAGGGCTAATGGAGAGGCTAGAATATTTGATTGAAAGCAAAGAGAAAAAGGATCAGCCTAGGAACCCTATTGTCCCAGAGACACAGGAAAGGAATGCGCCATCCCTGTCTCAAGTACCCAATACAAAAAGTCAAGACAATTTGTCTTCCATACATAAATATTCACATGAATTTTTGAGAGAAATACAAGAAGAGAAGTGGAGAAAGGAACAAGGAACCCATCCTCCTATTCAAGAAATAGAGGACTTGCAAGAACAATTTCCCCAAGACATTCCCTCTATATACGATGATGTAGAAGAAGAACAACTGAGTGAACACACAGGATTTGAATCTAATTCTTTACAAGAATTACCTCAGTTCACGGGACCTTGGGAAGCAAAGTCTATTAGTATGAGAGCACCCACGATAATAGTGAGGAATGAAGAATCGATAATCCCTAGAAACACGGAAGTGATCAAGAACACTAAAGTACAATGTAATCTCACTCTAGAGGAGCTGCTAAAGGTAAAACCAGAATTGTGGAAACATGTAGCAAATCAATTCCCCGAGCTTGCTACTACTCCCTCACAAATAGGATCACAAAATAAGGTACCAGAAATACCCGTAGAAAAGATTGGAGATGTAAGCGAAGGAGAGGAAGGTAACACTTATCTTCCGATAACCCATCAGGGCTACACCACGAAAGCCATCTTAGATTCAGGAGCCGGAGTAGCCATAGCTACCACCGCTTTATGGAAACGTTGGGGTAAGCCAGCACTCAGACCTACCAGGATGAAGCTACAAATGGCTGACGGACACATAGAAAAACCATTAGGCTTACTAGAAGGAATATCACTCACCACTTGTGGTGTAGAATTTGAGCATACCTTTGCCATTTGTGACTTTGCAAAAAATCAGGCATATGAGATGATATTGGGACGACCATTCATGCGTCAGTTGCAAATTGTACAAGATTGGGGAACTAATTCTTTGTACCTGCAACATTTAGGAGTGACTACCAAAGTCAATCTTAAAGACTATTCACATAGAGATGTACCCCCAATACAATGGAATACCATCCATAAGACACCAGTAGAGACGGAATCTGTGCACTCATTAGAATCAGATCCTTCTTGGTTGCATGAGGATACTCATTTATGGATGTGTAAAGTAGCCAAACAAGAGGAAGAAAGGTTAGAAGCCAGGACCTTAGGTGCAGAACAACATCCACGAACCCTTCAAGATCCAGCTTACGCACCTGTAGTATTCCCAGACGAAGAGTTTGAACCCCATGGTTGGGCAGAAATCCTAGCAACCATGGATGTAGCCATCAATGAAGAACAATGGACACCCCACTGTGACGAGGATGGCTATGATATCTCAGTTTTCACGATAGAGCCAATCATGGGCGATGCAATTTTAGAAGAGTGTGAACCTAACACTGATGCATTTGAGGATGCAAGCGATTTTGATTTAGAATCAATTATCATGGACTCTCCCTTTGCATCAGAAGAAGAATATTTCTACGAAGTAGAGACTCACACTCAGAGACACGAGGAAATTACAAATGAAGTGAGGTTAGCCACAGAAGTGACTAACAAGAGTGAAGGCAAGAAAAGAAAGAAGAAAGAAACCATGTCAGAAAAAGAAGAATCTTTGTTTGAAGTACCCGAGAATTTCAAAAAATATGAAATCGAAGATAGAAGAATCATGGTACGAATGCCTAATAGAAAGGCAAATGATGGACAAGTATATGATAACCGAGAGAAAACCAAGAAAATAATAGTTGCTATCGAAGGAGAAGAAGAAAAATGTACATACATAGGGCATGATTTGACAACTGAAGAAGAAGAAGAATTAGTTGCCCTATTGCGTGAATATAGAGATGTCTTTGCTTGGAGTTACAAAGATTTGAAAGGAGTAGATCCAGATATATGTTCTCATAGAATCCCTATGACTCCAGATGCAAAACCGACAAAACAGAAACCTTACACGTATAATGATAACTACGCTGCGAAGATTAAAGAGGAGATAGATCGCTTGATAGAAGCAGGATTCATTTACAAAATTGAGCATTCTGAATGGGTATCCCCCATTGTGGTTGTGCCCAAGAAGAATGGAAAATTGCGTGTGTGTATTAACCTTAAAAAAGTTAATGCCGCCACGATTAGAGACAGTTATCCTCTTCCTATCACATAACATCTATTGGAAAGAGTTGCGGGCAAGGAAGTTTACAGCTTCCTTGATGGTTTTTCAGGCTACAATCAAGTAGCCATTGCTCCAGAAGATCAACACAAGACGGCTTTTGCCACCGAATGGGGCATATTTGCATTTCGTGTGATGCCATTTGGCTTAACAAATGCACCCGCCACTTTCCAGCGACTCATGTGTCATGTTTTTAAGGAATTCTCACGCAAGAGCTTGGAAGTTTATGTCGATGACTTATGTGCTCATTCAAATGTAAGACAGACACATATCCCAGAGTTAAGATAAATATTTGACAAATGTCGAGAATATCAGGTTTGTTTGAACCCAGAAAAATGCGTTTTCATGGTCAGACAAGGCAAAATTCTAGGACACATTGTGTCAAAAAATGGAATCTCTACGGATGAAGAAAAGGTGAAAGTAATTGCAGAATTACCTAGACCAACTAATGTGAAAGAGGTACAAGCATTTATGGGCCATTGCGGTTATTATAGGAGATTCATACACATGTATGCAATCATAGCCAAGCCTTTGTACTCTCTTTTAACCAATTTCGAATGGACAGATGAATGTGAAAATTCATTCAATGAACTTAAACGACGTTTGTGCTCAGCACCTATATTGACAACCCCGGATTGGAGTAAGCCATTCCATGTACATGTGGATGCATCCAATTACGCCATAGGATGTGTGTTAGCACAACCCACGAATGAAGGTAACATAGATCTCCCCATAGCTTACGCGAGCAGACAATTGAACGCAGCAGAAAGAAATTACACCACGACGGAACGAGAAGGATTAGGGATGATCTACGCAGTAAAGAAGTTTAGGCACTACTTGTTGGCCAACAAATTCAAGTTCTTTACAGATCATCAAGCCCTATTGTACTTAGTCAACAAACCATGTAACACAGGACGACTAATACGTTGGTTTCTATTACTCATGGAATATGATTTTGAAGTCGTAGTCAGGAAAGGAAAGACACATCTTAGAGCTGACCACCTTTCAAGATTAACCTCAGGAGAAGCTTCTCAAGGAGTAGTGGATGATCTACCAGATGCATACTTGTTTAACCTTGAGATAGCACCAGAATGGGCTAAACCAATAGTCCCCGTTCTCACATATGGACCCAAGAATCCTAGGATAAAGATCAAAGAGGGAGAGATTACCAAGTCTCAGAGATACCAAATAATGGCAGGAAGCATATATAAACAGGATAATCAAAAGATTCTTGCTTGTTGTGTAGATGAATCAAAACATGCGAATTGGTTGCAATTAGCACACATAGGTGCCTTAAAGCAACATCATTCAAAACATCGAACATTACAGACTCTGCATAGATTAGGAGTATATTGGCCTACGATGGAAGCAGATGTCTACAGGTTGTGTAAGGAATGCAATGTTTGTTGTGAAAGACCACCAGTAGAGCATGCTACATTATATCACGTGTCTCTCACACCAGACTGGAGTGAATCGTTAGTGACATACTTGAGGACGAACACATTCCCTCAAGGAATGACCTTAGCTCGACAATGCAGTCTAGAGCAGGAAGCTCATGATTATTCACTTATTGGCGACAATCTATACAAAAGAGGACGAGATGGATATCTAAGACAATGTGTTCATGAGAGCGATTATCTGAGCATACTAGAGACTGCACACCAAGGTGTTGCAGGAGGTCATTTTGGACCCGATAGGATAATCAAAGCCATCCTCTTTGCAGGATTATGGTGGCCCACTCTTCACATGGATGCTCATACCTATGTAAAGAGATGTGATGTGTGCCAAAGAACTCAGTTTCCTACTCGCAGAGATGAAATGCCATTGAAACCCATGATGGGCGGACGTGCATTTTCAAAGTGGGGTATAGACTTTGTAGGACCCATTAACCCCCCTGCAAAAGGTACACATGCTGAATACATTATTGTTGCCACAGATTATCTTACGAAATGGGTAGAGGCAAAAGCCACGAAAAAGAATGATGCACACACAACTGCAAAATTCTTATTTGAGAATGTCTTTACAAGATATGGATTGCCTATAGAGTTAGTGAGCGATCGAGGCACTCACTTTCTAAACCAAGTCATTGAATATTTGTTACAGGATTTTATGGTGATTCACAAGAAATCCGCACCATATCATCCTCAGGCCAATGGTCAGGCTGAAAGCACTAATAAGATCCTTTGTAATGTACTGACGAAACTCGTGAACAACAAACGTTCAGATTGGGACAAACAGTTACACCACGTTGTTTGGGCATATCGAGTGACCTACAAGACCGTACTCAATGCAACTCCCTTTCAAATGGTTTTTGGTCAGAATGCTGTGCTTCCTTTGGACTTCTTGATACCGACCCTTAAGGTTGCACAAGAACATCAGTGGACTGGCCATGAATTATCAGCGAGAATAATGGACTTGGAACGATTAGGAGAAACCAGGCTAAAGGCAGCAGCAGGGATATATGCAGTGAAGAAGCGACAGAAAGCATATTTTGATGCACATGTGAAAGATAAAGGCTTAAAAGAAGGAGATTTAGTTCTAGTATATACGCTAAAGCAACACGCACGTAAGTTAGAAAAGCGAGGTTATGGACCTATGATCATTAACAGACTCTCAACAAGTGGAGCAGTACAATTAGCCACTTTAGAAGGAGATATAATGCCTAATTATATTAGTGGCTGTAGAGTCAAGCTATATCAGGAACCTCTTACTGAGGATATGCTTAGACAACTCACGTTGGCAAAGAAGCGTAAGGAGGAAGAAAATAGAATACGAGCGGAAGCTCAGGCAGAAGCAATAGAACGCATTAAACGCATGAAGTTAAGAAGACAAGGACTAGGGAGAGAACATTATAACCATCTGGAAACTACACCCAGATATCCCATGGCCATGTGTCAAGTAAAGTGAAACACTCATCCTAGTATAGTGGACAGGAGACCATTCATTACAGTCAGGCTAGAGCACGGCAACCCTTGCCAAGAGCTCAGGGCTTTAATTGACTCAGGTGCTGCGACTAGTGCGATTAGATGGTCCCACTATAAGGATTCAGGAATAGAAATGCGGCCAATTGAGGCATACCTCATAGGGCTAGGAGGCACGGAAACCCCTTGCATGGGTGAGGTGGACCTTCCTATCCTCATTAAGGATGTGACCATGACAGCAAAGCTACTAGTGTGCCATGATGACGACCTGATAGAACCCCTAATCCTTGGCCAAGATTGGTTATACGATCACTCAGTGGACCTAAATCTTAGACAAGGCTCCATACAAATTGGAACCTTAGAGTAGAAGCGAGTGATACCGCTTGACTTCCCTAATTGCATTCCGATTGAGGTTTGTAACCCGAGACCCTATGAAACGCATGCGACGGAAGACCGGAAGATCTTGGGTCAGACCAGTCACGTTACGTCTACACCAACCCACTCGGGCTTGGCTATGGACAGTTGTCAATCAGAAGGACGACAAGAGACCTTCCCTGGGGCTTCCTGCAAACTAGAAGGGGCAGCTACCCAACCGCTAGGGCAGATGAACACACTCAGCGGTCAGGTGGGTTGCATCAGCGGCCAAATGAGCACGACACCCTGCGGTGCTCATCCTTCCAAACTTGCTGCGGACTGGCCTAGATTAAAGATAAAGAACGAATCACTTCCTAATGGGCAGGTCACGCAAGTGTTGGATCTCCCTTCTTTTCCAAAGCAGAGCATCCAATGGACCTCTCAAACCCAACCACGAACGAGTCAACCCCAACAGAGGAACCCAGACCGACAACACCACCAGGCAAGGCAAAGAAAGCAGAAGTATCAACATCACGGAACAAGTGGCCCGAAACAAATATGGGTGCCAAAAGAACAGCAACCACAGGCTATTGGCAACACTGCAGACGAGAACAGGACAAAGTTTCAACAGAAGCAGAGTCAGCATCCAAAGTCCCCTCGATCTTCTTCTACAAGTACCAATACTCGGCAGATTTGGATCGCCAAGAAATACCTTATCCATAGACCCACACCCATGCATATTTGGGTACCCAAACAATGTATTATAGCCCAACCCTCTAGCCATGTAATGTATACCCCTCAGAAATCTGTCCATCCCTCAATACCACCAAACCTGATACCGCTTTTTGTCCCTCAGCAGAAACATACCACCCACTCCAAGACTCTTAGGAAATGGATACCGAAACGTATCCAGACGTCTTCTTGTACCCCCTTATCTAACAATTCTCCCACCCCGTTTAAACTCCACCCTTGTAATAATTCACCCTCAACCAAACCTTGTATAAATTCATACACCAAAACCCCACATCATGCATAATAAAAGCTCATCAAGAATTGTAGGCATAATCTGAACCATGTAGGTGTCTAGAGACCTGCATTAGTTTTGCAAATAATCATTGCATCAATCACTTCATGACACTTGGCTACACGGGTTACACATCGGTTATGGAAAAGGATTGCGGTCTCACCTTAATGGGATCATAATTAATTTCCATACTAATGTGTTAATCTTTTGTAGCAGATCTTTTCCATTAGCTCATCAGTCATCATGCAAACCGAAGCAGGACCATCAGAAGCTGGCCCCAGTGCACCGATGGCCACTATTGGAGAATTACTCGCGGAATCTTATCCTACTATGCAACCACCAGAGTTTCAAGGTTTTCCAGGACCCATGCCAATCGATGATCCTCGTAGAGGATATACCGAGAAGATTCATCGTAATTCTCATTGGTTTCAAGGCCTAGCAGGACCATTAGCAGACGCTGATTTCATATTAGAGGCCAATTTGGCATTTGATCTTCGCACATGGACCAAGTACCAGTTCTTGTCAAGAGAATTTCAAGGACTACAGAATACACAAGATCTAACGCACGTTTGGGCACGAGCGGGATTTACAGAGTATTTTAGCGACCCTCTGCCTAAGCCCGATTTTTACAGATGCTTTTACCTAGTAACCACCTTGACAGCTTCAGAAAACAAGGATCTACCTGGCACATTCATGTTACCATCCTTGGTAAATGATCCTGCATTCAGAAGGTTTTATTTGTCTAAAGATTTAATTCGCGCAGCTCTGAAAATACATGGAACACACACTCCGACGGAGAGAGAACGGCTAGTCCCAGAGCAGATGAAACGTGGTGACGTAACTAAATGGGAGGATATTTCTGCTATAACACCTGAGCTCTCTAAGCCATTACGGATATGCATGCAGCACTTTGCTTTCCCAGCTCAGGATCGTTTTACCATGCCTCACAAAAGAATCTGGTTTGGATTGTACTTAGCATGTACTGGACCGCAAACGGTTGATGTAGCCAGCTGGATAATTGATCAGCTCTATTTGGCACAACATAGGTGGGAGCGAAAGAAGGTAATCAATGGGTGCTGCACCCTCACCAGGATCATATATATGTGCTTGGCGTATGACTTACCAATTGAGCGTGCCATGACCAGTGAGGAACTGAAAGCATTTAAAGGCACCACTAGGAAGGCTAGAAAGTCTAGCAAAGGCAGAGCCGGAAAGCGGATGAGAGGCACTATCCCATGCCTACAAGTCCCAGAATCACCCTCGCCACAACCATCTCCAGAGCAGTCACCAACAGCAGCCCCTCCCACGGTACCACCAATTCGTATACGGTTATCAAGACCAGTTACGCCGGAGGGCACCACCAGTACTGTTGCACCCCAAGCAGCCACAACCACAGAACCTATCACCACAGTAGCTGAACTTCCCACCACTATTGGTGCGGAAGCTTTCTCTTTTCCCATACCCCATTTAGAACCAAGACAAGCAGAGCCACTGGACCAAACTTTTGATTTTGAGATGCCTGATGCATTCTCCAAGGAGTTCCAGTTTTCAGAAGGACAATTGTTTTCTCAAGAATTTGGAAGGCCTAGCTACCCTACCACACCTAGGGATCAGCCACAAGGGCAGGTCGTGTCCAGCTCTGATGACGAAAGAACAGCAACCGATGACGACGAAGGAGACGACGAAGCTAGCCAGGGAACACATGAATCCCAAGAGCATGAACAGACAGATGGCCAAGGCCAACAAACAGACACACATGGCGATACAAGTACCCATGAAGATGAAACTTACGAGGCAGCAGCTTACACACTAGCTATCAAGAAGCTGTATAGAACCATGGAAAAAGTTTGGGCACGCAAAAAGCTGACAGAGGAAGAGAGTCAAACAATAATAGAACAAGAACTTGTCACAGGCGGATTCGAAGACGCATACATCAAAGGATTCAGAGAGTTAGTCAAATCAGTAGGCTCCAACGAAGCACTCAGGTACTTGCAAAGAAAGCCACTACCACAGTTTGACCCCCGCAGAGTACGACTACTTTCAAAGCCCGGCGAATACATTCGTGTACCCACAGGAGCACAGTCTTCAGAACAAGCTAGGGAGGCACGCCTCGTCCCCGAAAGTTCGTTGGCTGTAGAAACCATCTTTGTAGATTCCCCACCCCGCGCTACAGCTGTACAAACCTCAGTAGTCACTGAAGTACCGACCACCCCAACCGTTCCTCTCTCACCGCCCGTCCCTCCAGCCTCCCCTCTTCACCCTTCTTCCCCCAGACCAACATCTTCATTCGCCGGTGGCGTTGCAGAAATCGTCTTTACGACCACGCACCCCACAATTCCTGCACCCATTAGCCCTAGTCTACCCCCTCCCACACCCACCTTTCTATCCAACCCATTCCTTCATCAATCTTTGCCATCCTTCCCCACAACTCCAAGACCTCTTTTTCCATTCCCCCCGCCCTTAACCTTCTCCCCCGTCTCACCTCCCCGACCCACTGTAACCCCTCTTTCCCCTTTCCACCAAGCTGCTCCAGCCAGCCCCCTTGTAAATTACCCCCCAACCTTTGTAAATCCCGTATTTACACCAGCACGAGCACCCACGATCACACCCATATTCACGGTCACCGCACTAGACACGTCCACTGACATGGACATCTCACCACCCACTGCACCATCACTCCACTAACGGCACAAACATTTTTAGGCACATCACAATTTTCAACAATCACTACATCATCCACCTTCCCACCCCCATTCCCCATTCCCGTTGCATCTACACCAACTGCATCTTCATTTAGCACCCCATTAATACTATCACCCACTGTAGATAATGCATTCCGACAGATGCTCATGTGTATGACGCAAGTAAGAGATGAGTTCACATCTCTTGGTGATAATTATCAGCAGCTGTAGAGGACAACCAATGACTTACAGTCGCAGCTTAATTTATTGTCTATTGAGAATGCCTCTCTGAACACCCGATACCAGGAATTACGCGAGGCTTATCACAAATTGGAACTAGAAAGCGAAGAAAAGACCAAGGAAGCAACTGCTGACCTGGATAACTTATTAAGAGCCCAGACAGTCCGCAATGCAACACTAACACGAAACATGGGCTTACTACGAAGACACCTAGCAGCCGCCAAGGAAGAAAACCAGCGCTTACAGGATCAGAACCGAGAAAACTTAGAAGCAGCGCTCGACCACCCAGACCAACCGCTCAGTCCTAGCAGGTTCAAAGCCATTCCTTCAGACTCGATGAGGATGCTGCTAGACGATCATGTAAGGTTACTAGATGAATACGACCGCATGAACGAGGAGTTACAGAAACTCAAAGAAGATCACAAATTACTCCAGTTACGAGAACCGGCACACCAAGACATACCAGCACCTGTGGACCCCTCTCCTGACCTCCTAGAGGAACTCAACTCATTACGGGCCCAGGTATCGAACCTTGAATCAAGGATTGCAGTATATGAAGCACCACCAAGGCCAGACTCCCCACCTGAGCTTCCAGCTGAGGAAGAAACGGTCACCATCCCGGTGGAGGAAACATTTGAAGAAGCGTACGAGCCACAACCCATCCCAGGCGGACGCGTCACGGCTGAAGGCCAGATGACGTACGAACTTCCGACCCCCGCGTGGATGAAGACTATTGAGGAACTTGGAACAACGCACTCAGCTAGAGTAGAGGCACAATTACATGCCATGGCGATGATAGAAGAAAGGATTTTACAGTCTCCATTCTTTGCTCATTTGGCCCCGCGACGATACATATCTGGGCACGAGCTACAGTATAAACCGTATTTCATGTTAATGGCCGAATACCAGTTAGCCATTGAGAAAGAGACAGGTAAGAAACCATCGCATGCAACTCAATTCGAGGCGGATGATTTGCCACTAGATGCACAGAAAGGAAGGATCTATCAACCAGAGTGGCGAAAAGATTTACTACAGCAGTATCCAAAGATGATGAGTACATGGGTAAAGGCACCTTTGCATTTGAAGTATAACCCGTGTTGGGGACCAGTGCCACGACGCCGCTCCTGGACTGCCTTTGCTATTAAGGTACAAAACAATAAGCAGCGCCAAGACTGGTTGAATTACCCCTATTTTAAGCCACCCATTGAGTTACCAACTGTTGGCTACATGATGGCTACAATTCGCCACTGGCTCCCTAGACTAAAGCATATGGATGATATAGCGGCGCATATGACTGTCAAAATCTTTGACATGATGCAAATGATTTTTAAAGTCTTCCGACGCGTCAAGGCACCACATGTCAACACCCCGGGCTTTGAGCATGGCAATTTCGATCTGGTATATGATATGAGTACAACGCCATCGCTACGGGTGTGTTATGCCTGGCACTGCAGAATAAAGTACCTACCGGCGTGCTACAAGCAGACATTCGAAGAGATGTTCACAACCGGCTTCTGGGAATACCATTCAGAGGTATTCATAAGCAGGCCTACATATTTATTACACTTATTTGCCTGTGAACGAATGGTCTATTCCACACACTATCAGCTCCCGCCACCGAAAGAACCGCAACCAATCGACTGGGAGAAACTCGAGGCAGATCTGGCCCGAGGCCTTCGTATCTCCGAGCACACCCTCACTCAAGACCTCCTACAGAACTATATCCGGCAAAGCTCACAACAAGGTTCTGTCAGGGACGACAGAAGCGAGAGGGAGGGGGGTGTTGGAAGCAGCCAGAGGCACAGACGACACGGAAGCATGTAACAACAGAGTTGGGAGCCAGTCAAATCTTTTTTCAAAGAATCATGTTCTAAAAATACTTTTCAAAAACCTCCAACAGTGATTTTTATCACTATTGTAACATATGTAACATAGAAAACCCCATTTTGTAATCCATAGCTCCATTTTGTGCAAGCCGAGGAGTCCTCGAGCTTGAGGAGCTTAGGTAGAACAAGCGTATCAATTTTCGTTAACTTTAGACATCGTTTACCCTTCCAAATAGCATCTAGGACCTAATTTTTAACTATGCCGGTCACTAGATGTGAAACCGGTCAAAACTAGTCTAGAAACTATAAAAAGAGCTAGAGAGCTCATTTTTGAGGGTGGTTAGTGTTAGCTTGTTTGAGGTTAGAGTTCTTTTGAGCTTGTAATAGTGTTCTTGAGTAATAGAGCTAATTTCTCACCTTCCATTGTGTCTTGCTTGTCTCTTCATAGTGTGTGTGTATGTGTGTGTGCATTTCTATGCTTCTCACCTTCACTCCCACTTCATCTCACATTCACGATCTTCATATCACTCCTATCTCTTCCGCGGATTGACAATTAAGGAGGTGAAGCTTCTTAACGTGGTTCTCACCATTGTGCTAGAGCAACACATGTGTATGCATATGCATGTGTGTATGCATATGCATGTGTATGCATATGCATGTGTGTGTGCATATGCATGTGTGTGTGCATATGCATGTGTGTGTGCATATGCATGTGTATGCATATGCATGTTTGTATGCATATGCATGTTTGTATGCATATGCATGTTTGTATGCATATGCATGTTTGTATGCATATGCATGTTTGTATGCATATGCATGTGTGTGTGCATATGCATGTTTGTATGCATATGCATGTTTGTATGCATATGCATGTTTGTATGCATATGCATTGTTGGAGCAAGTCTATGACAAGCCTAAGTATTGGCTTGAGTCCCACAAAGTCATGAAAAAAGCTTTAAAATGAAGACTATGTAAAGTTCACTTGTGAACTACCTCTTGTAACTTTTGAAGAGTTTACTTAATGTAAAAGTGAAAGAATCTTAAGTGGTTGAGTCCACTTGATCAAGAATGGAAAGAGGAGCCACGAATTTGTGATTTGTGGTAGGTAGAGAATCAAATCAATCATTGATTGATTGGAGAGTGATTGAGGGAAGTTAGCCTCCCAAACTCAAGTATAAATAGATGGCAGTTTTAGTCGTGGTTAGAGAGACCTATGTGAAGACCTCCAAGAGCTGAGATTTATGCCATATCAAGGTGTGATTACAAGGCACACATATGTATCAGTAAGTCCATTGTATTGTACAAGCAATATACTTTCATTTTCATGATCATTTGGGTTCATATTTCCATGTTCTTGTGAAGTGTACTACTCACTGCCTTTACTCTCAGTTTTCTCAGTCAGATTGCAGAGATGGTTTCTCTGAGCTTGGTGCATCATTTTCAATAATTTAACTTGGTAAAGTTAGCTCTATACGTCTACTATATGTGCACAAATGTTCATGTCATTTGCATGTTGCAATCTTCAATTATGTTCATTTGAAGTCAACAGGGTCTGTTCATCTTCACTTCTCTGTCAGGTACCCGATTTTTTCACACACCTTGTCAGAGCCATTTCTCAGTGGTTACTTATCCAAATTTAGTGATTTAAAGCTTGTTGGATTCAGCTTACGGTCGAGTATAACCATACAAATATTCATAATCATTGGATTTTTAAATCTTGAGTTATGTTTAATTTTCTATTCACTGGTCTCAAACTATAGCAGCCCGTGAAAATCGGGATGATGTCATCACTTGTTAAAACTCATTCTCAGTGTGTGATTTATTATTTTTTATGAGATTACTCTTGAAGGTTAGCTCTTTAAGCTACCTAGACTTCCCCAAGAGGAATTAAGTTAGTTGGTGCTGTGCTCAGAGAATTATGCAAAACACTAGACATGTGTATGTACCAAGAATAGCAAGTTCTTCACCTCTGAGCTAACTCCAACTTATCTGTATTGATCTATCTTTTTGAGAGTGATCTTCCAAGGTACATAGGGTGTCTAATACATCCATTGGCAAGCTAAAAGGGCCCACCATATACTCGTGGAGTTCATTTGGCTGGTGTAGATCAAGGATTTTGCAACACCTCTTCATCTTCAAGCACATACCTATCCATCTCTTCACAGTGGTATCAGAGCAAGGTTGGACAACATGGCAGATGGATTTCCTTCATCAATTGACAAATTGGACAGAGGTAACTACTCAGCTTGGTCATTAAGAATGGAAGTTTATCTCCAAGGTAGAAGTTTATATGGTTATGTGGCTGGAGATGAATTTATGCCAAGTTTCAGGAACAAAAGTCAACCAACACAAGAAGAGCAAGAAAGATTGAGCACATGGTGCTCCAAGGATGCACTTGCAAGGTCTTATCTCCTCAACTCTATCTCAGATTTTTTGTTGCCTCACATTAGAAGTTGTAAGACATCTCAAGAAGTGTGGGATGCACTTGAAGCTTTCTTTTCTTCAAGTACCAAAGCTAGGAAGCATCAACTATGGTTGGATTTCACAACTCTCAAGAAGGCTCCCAAACAAAATGTGACTGATTTTGTCACAAAGCTCAAGGACATAGCGGATCAGTTGGGAAGCATTGGAGAGGTAATAGATGAAGAACAAATTGTAAGGCAGGTCATCAATGGCTTGAAGGTAGATGACAAGTGGGAAGCATTCACCACAGCTATGGATTTGTACATGGACATGCATGTACTTGATTTCAATACACTCATTGGACAACTACTTACTCAAGAGGCAAAGCTTTTCAAAAATGGAGAAAGCTCTAAAGGTAATCAATCTTCAGCTTTATACACTGATAAAAGCAAGTCCAAAGATAACAAAGGAAAGGCAAAGAAAGTGGATGATGAAGCAGGTACATATCAAGCTAACTATGCAGGTAGAGGAAGACATGGAAGAGGTAGAGGAAGAGGAGGTAGACAAGGTAGGGGGAGATCCCAAGACTCCAACTCATGTTCTATTTGTGGATTAACTAATCATACAAGTGAAAATTGCTTTAGGAATTCCAGGAATCAAAGAGGCAGAGGATACAATAGAGGAAGTTATGGCTACTCAAGAGGAAGGTTCAACAATCATCATGGCAACTACAACAACTACAATCATTCAAACTATCAAGGAGGCTACAAAGGAAGGAGAGACTACAATAACTACACAGAAGACTCAAACAAAGAGGATTCATCATTGATAATGAACATGGCTATGCCACAAGGTAAATCTGATGAGCATGTTTTCTACATAGATTCAGGTTGTTCAAATCATGTGGCAGGAAATGTGGCACTCCTATCAGATTTAGAAGATCCAAGGAATAAGCATGAGGTACAAACATGAGATGACACAAGACATCCTATGGAGAAAATAGGCAATGTCAAAGCACCTGATGGAAACATCAACCTACTCAGTAAGGTACTCTATGTCCCTACCATTACAAAGAATTTGATAAGTGTTGGGCAGATAGTAGAGAAAGGTTTGCAAGTCAGGTTCACAAAGGCAGGAGCATTTGTTGAAGATCCAAGTCAAGGATTTAGAAAAATTGCAAAAGGTGAAAAGACAGGTAGATTGTTCACATTTGAATTACAGGACACTAGAAACATTGCTCTCTTTAATTATGGTAGTCAGACACTCACAGAATTGGAAGTATGGCACAAAAGGTTAGCACATATTGGTGAAAGGTCATTAAAGCAAATTTGCAGGGACCAAAGTGTACTTGGACTCCCTAATTTGTCAAAACAACATATGATTTATAAGTGTAGTGCATGTCAATTTGGAAAGTCTCACAGGTTACCATTAATGAAGAAAGGTTATATGCATGGAGATCTCTTGGAGTTGGTTCATACAGATGTATGGGGACCTAGCAAGGAAGCTTCAATATCTGGATCAAGGTATTATGTTTCCTTTATTAATGATTGCAGCAGATGGACTATCCTATTCTTTATGAAACACAAAGATGAAGTTTTTTCATGTTTCAAAAGATATTTGGCTCTTGTGGAGAACCAAATAGGTAAATCACTAAAAAGGCTAAGGTCAGATGGAGGGGGAGAATACTTCTCCCATGAGTTTGATTCCTTTCTTCAAGAAAGAGGAATCAAAAGAGAGGTAACTACAAGGTACACTCCTGAGCAAAATGGAGTGGCAGAAAGGAGGAATAGGACAATTGTTGAAGCTGCAAGGTCTATGTTAAATGAAAAGCATTTACCAAATTACTTATGGGCTGAGGCTGTATCTACAGCCGCTTACTTGATTAACAGGTTGCCTTCAAAATCCCTTGATGGGATGACTCCATATGAGGCTTGGAATGGAAGAAGACCAAGCTTAGATCATTGTAAAATTTTTGGATGTATTGCTTTTGCTCATGTTCCTTCACAGGTTAGAGGCAAGATGGATCCAAAGGTAGAAAGGTGTGTATTTATTGGATATGACAACAATCAAAAGGCTACAGGTTATACAACCCTACCAACAAAGGATTCTTGGTAGGCAGAGATGTAGTTTTTGATGAGAACAATTCATGGTATGAAGATTCATGCAGGAAGGTCAATTTACCATATGATCTTGAAGAAGATTTTCCAAAGCTTGGTAGAGAACAACCAAAGATTGAAGAACAAGACACCTCAGAGGATGATGAAGAATCTCATATGGAAAAGATCAAAGCATGGAAGTCTAGAAGTAAAGCAAAATTGCAGGAACTCGGACATGAGGCAGAATCATCACATCATGGCCTAAGAAGATCTATGAGAGAAAAGAAAAAACCAGAAAGGTATGGGTTTGACACCTCATTAGTAACTAAACATTCTATCTACATAGCACAGGACATAAACCAAGAGGAGCCATCATCATTTGAAGAGGCCAAAGCAAAAACAGAATGGAAGCATGCAATGAAGGAAGAGATTGAAGCACTTGAGGAAAACAACACTTGGGATTTGGTGCCCAAGACTTCATCCATGAAGGTAATAGGCTCAAGATGGGTCTATAAACTCAAGAAGAATTCTGATGGTTCCATTAACAGGTATAAGGCAAGGCTTGTAGCAAAAGGCTTTGCACAAACTCAGGGAATTGATTATGAGGAGACCTTCTCTCCTGTGGCAAAGATGCCTACTATTAGGGTTTTGCTTAGTATTGCCTCTTCCAAGAATTGGAAGATACTTCAACTAGATGTAAAGAATGCATTCTTGAATGGTTGGATAACAAAAGAGGTATATATGGCACAACCACCTGGTTTTGAGAATCAAGTTTATCCTGATTATGTGTGTAAACTTAACAAAGCATTGTATGGTCTCAAGCAAGCTCCAAGAGCTTGGAATTTTAGGCTTGTTTCATTCTTGCAGGACAAAGGCTTTCAACCAAGCAAGGCAGATCCTTCACTCTTTATTAAAAAGATTAGTTCTGAGGTCATCTACTTATGTGTATATGTAGATGATACTATATTGACAGGAAATGATGCAGATGGTATGAAGATCAAAGATCAGATGAGAGAAGAGTTCAAGATAAGCGATTTGGGTTCACTTACCTACTTCCTAGGTTTGGAAGTTGTCTACAAAGATCATGGTTTGTTTCTCACTCAAAGAAAGTACATTAAGGACATGTTGGCAAAATTCAAGATGCAAGATTGTAAGATTGCAGGTACTCCAATGGAGGTCAATCACAAATTGAGCTCACATGAAGGTGAACTCATAGAGGACATCACATCATATCAAAGTCTAGTGGGTAGTCTCAACTATGCCACATTGACAAGAGTAGATATATGTTATAGTGTGAGTGTGCTAAGTCAATTTATGCACACACCAAGGTAACCACATATGGATGCTGCCAAAAGGATTCTCAAGTATCTCAAAGGAACCATAAATGAAGGACTTTATTATCCTTATGTATCTGATTTAGGTTTGAAGCTATTTTCTGATGCAGATTGGGCTGGCTCCAAAGAAGATAAAAGGAGCACTTCAGGTTATCTTACCTTTGCAGGTTCAAAGCTTATTTCATGGTCATCCAAGAAGCAACCCACAGTTGCTCTCTCTTCTACTGAAGCTGAATAAAGAGGTCTTACCATAGCTACACAAGAAGCTATGTGGATGAAGACATTATTCAAAGATCTTGGATTGGAGTTTGGAACTCCAACTATTTTTTGTGACAATATGAGTTCTATTCACTTGGCTGCTAATCCTATTTTTCATGCAAGGACTAAACATATTGAAGTCCATTATCACTATGTACGAGAGAAGGTTCTAAGCAAAGAGATTCAAATATCATATATCTCCACTCATCAACAATGTGCAGATATTCTAACCAAAGCATTGGATGGTACAAAGCTTTGCAAATTCAAGGCTATGATAGGTTTGCAGGTAATCTTGGAAGATTGAAGACCTCAAGCATATTTGGCTTGAGGGGGAGCTGTTGGAGCAAGTCTATGACAAGCCTAAGTATTGGCTTGAGTCCCACAAAGTCATGAAAAAAGCTTTAAAATGAAGACTATGTAAAGTTCACTTGTGAACTACCTCTTGTAACTTTTGAAGAGTTAACTTAATGTAAAAGTGAAAGAATCTTACGTGGTTGAGTCCACTTGATCAAGAATGGAAAGAGGAGCCACGAATTCGTGATTTGTGGTAGGTAGAGAATCAAATCAATCATTGATTGATTGGAGAGTGATTGAGGGAAGTTAACCTCCCAAACTCAACTATAAATAGATGGTAGTTTTAGTCGTGGTTAGAGAGACCTATGTGAAGACCTCCAAGAGCTGAGCTTTATGCCATATCAAGGTGTGATTACAAGGCACACATATGTATCAGTAAGTCCATTTGTATTGTACAAGCAATATACTTTCATTTTCATGATCATTTGGTTTCATATTTCCATGTTCTTGTGAAGTGTACTATTCACTGCCATTACTCTCAGTTTTCTCAGTCAGATTGCAGAGATGGTTTCTCTGAGCTTGGTGCATCATTTTCAGTAATTTAACTTGGTAACATTAGCTCTATAAGTCTACTAAATGTTCACAAATTTCCATGTCATTTGGATGTTGCAATCTTTAGTTATGTTCATTTGAAGTCAACAGGGTCTGTTCATCTTCACTTCTCAGTCAGGTACCCGATTTTTTCACTCACCTTGTCAGAGCCATTTCTCACTGGTTACTTATCCAAATTCAGTGATTGAATGCTTGTTGCATTCAGATTACTGTCGAGTATAACCATACAAATTTTCATAATCATTGGATTTTTAAATCTTGAGCTATGTTCATTTTTCTGTTCACCAGTCTCAAACTGTAGCAGCCCGTGAAAATCGGGATGATATCATCACTTGTTAAAACCCATTCTCAGTGTGTGGTTTATTATTTTTTATGAGATTACTCTTGAAAGTTAGCTCTTTAAGCTACCTAGACTTCCCCAAGAGGAATTAAGTTAATTTCTTCTGTGCTCAGAGAATTATGCAAAACACTAGACAGGTGTATGTACCAAGAATAGGAAGTTCTTCACCTCTGAGCTAACTCCAACTTATCTGTTTTGATCTATCTTTTTGAGAGTGATCTTCCAAGGTACATAGGGTGTCTAATACATCCATTGGCAAGCTAAAAGGGCCCACCATATACTCGTGGAGTTCATTTGGCTGGTGTAGATCAAGGATTTTGCAACACCTCTTCATCTTCAAGCACATACCTATCCATCTCTTCACATGCATGTGTGTGCATATGCATGTCTGTATGTATATGCATGTGTGTGTGCATATGCAGGTGTGTGTGCATATGCACGTTTGTATGCATATGCATGTGTGTATGCATATGCATATATGCATATGCATTTGTACATATGTGAGTGTGTGTGTATATGTGAGTGTGTATGTATATGTGAGTGTGTTTATACATATGTGAGTGTGTATGTATATGTATATGTTTCTCTCTCTCTCTCTCTCTCTCTCTCTCTCTCTCTCTCTCTCTCTCTCTCTCTCTCTCTTTCTCTCTTTGTCAATCGAAAACAAAACAATCACTTACATCGATGTAATTGTTTGAATCGTTGTCCTCAAAATGCACTTGAAGTTGTCCTTCGTCAAATTTCTAAAGACTTGATCCCAAAATCTCTTGCAAAACTAAAGAGAGAAGATACTAGAAAGGGAAAAACATAAACAAAGAAAAAAGAGTGCTACAGTATGTGTGATATACTTAACAAAACTTCAGATCTAGAAAAATAGAGGTGTGCTTAGAGAAAGAGAGAGAGAGGGAGGGGGAGAGGGAGAGAGAGAGAGGGAGGGAGAGAGAGAGAGAGACAAACAGAGATAGGTGGTTCGCACACGCAAAGTTGATAGTAGAAGATCTAGTTTCAAAACGCTCGGAATGTCGAATTTTTGCTCTCGAGCTCGGTTAAAACAGGGCGTCGGTATGAGCATCGATATGAGCGTCAGTAGTTTCGAGTAAATTATCGACACTTATACCGACGCTCATACTAACACAGCTGTACCGACGCGTCCATTGCCTAGTCAGTTTTCCAAAATGTTTCGATGTTCATATCGATGCCGACCGGTGACCATCGGTATGCCGATCGTCGGTATGCCCTTGATGTGTTGTAGTGCTTGGCAAAAGACTCTATTTCAGAGGAACCCTCAACATTTAAAGAGGAAAAGGCAAACCCTAATTGGTAAAAAACCATGAAAGAAGAAATTTATCATCAACAATGTGTACATGAAATCCAACTTTGGGAATCAATAGAGTTGAAGTTAAGTTCTTCTTGATACTGCGTACATTCAATGCATTTTTCAAGAGAATCACACCTCCATTTACACTTGTAAACTCAATTTCTCCTACTCCAATGATAGGATAAGAGGCATTGTTTGCACACACCACATGTCCTCGTTTGTGCATCTTTCAAAGATGCAAAAGACCTTTTACATAAATTTATGTGCTTTGAAGCACCACTATCAAAGAACCAATCCCAATCAACTTCACTCTCAACTATACATTTAGAATGCACTGATGCATCATAATGACGTAACAACACATGCCCAAAAATCTTGGAAGAGGAAGGTTGAGGTCCTGCTTTTGATGAACCCAAAGCTAATCCATACTTGCTTTTCCCTTTTTCTGAGATAGCAAGTGCTTGTGTTCCCCTCAATCAAACCTTTCCTATTCACTCTAGATTTCTCTTCTTGCAAAAGAAGAGAGACAACCTCATCAAATGCATAAAAATTTGGATTCCCTTTTGCAACCAAAGAGAGTGTAGTGGCAAATCTTTGAAAAGGTTTCGGTAATCCTTTCAACAATGTAGAGATGAGTGATGCATCTGGAGTAATCTCATCTATGTTTTGTCAATTGCTCTTTCAACTGCTTGATGCGTCTCACATAAACATCCACAAAATCAGTTGCAGTCATACATACATCCTCAAGTTGCTTCCTCAAGTATGCAACACATGCTTCATTACACATGACATACAAAGAAGCAAGAGTGTCTCATGCTTGTGTTCATGTAGAACATGACCAAATGTGCAGTACTATATGAAACTTGAAAGAAAGTACAATCAATGCATGAGCTTGAGAATCTTTTCCATCCCACCTAAGTTTCTCAGGTTTAAGTGGAGAAGGAGTAACCACTGTACTTGAAGAAGAAGCTCCATCTGTGATAGTAGACTGTTAAGTAGAAGAACCTATGGGTCTTTGATCTACATCTATCTATCTATCTATCTATCTATCTATCTATCTATCTATCTATCTATCTATCTGTTAGTCGGCCGCCGGATTGGCAGTTGTAAAAACTAAATCTTGTTCTAAGCCGCACGTATGAAAGGTTGTTACAAGAGTTTGTAATCTTTATATAAAGGAATGAAAAAGAGGCGCTCAGTGACGTTCCGTGGAGATCACCAGACTGTCTGTCTAGGTGACTTGTCTGTGACGTTACTGTGTGTCGAGTTGGTTAATTTGGAGTATCTTGTCTCATTTCTGTTTTGTTGTTATCGACACTTGTTCGGGTTGTAATTTATAGTGACGTTTGTTGGATCACCAGACTGTCTGTCTGGGTGATTAAGCGGAACACTACTGTAGTGTCTATTGAGCAATTCTGAGTATACTACTCTTGTTCTGTCTAGTTGTCTATTGATACATGTTTTTGTTCGTGAGTTACATAGATGTTCAGTTGATCGTTAGATTGTTGGTCTGAGCGAGTTGTTCTGCGGTGTTCGGTTGCGATTGTTCTGTTGATTAAGCGTATCGTGGTGTCGCTCTTTCTTGTAAGGTGCTGTAACTTGTTGGATGAAGTCTGTGTAATTGCGGTAGTGTTTTGAGAACTCTGAGTCGTATTGTGTTGTCTTCTGTGTTGAGGTCTGTCCTCATACGGTAAAGGTTAGCTACAGTAAGGGTCGCCTTAAGTTGCGTACTCGACCCTCCCAGTACTGTGTGTCTGAGACTGTTGAGTTCTTCTGTGTCTTCAGTTTGTTGATTGTTTGTACCTCTTCGGTGAAGGGTGAATTACGGATATTGTCTCTAGTGTTACAGTATTTTGTATTCGGAACAGTTCTTGAGTTCATCAAGTAACTCTGTATCACGATACTGCATAGTCTGGTGCAGTGTGTTCGGTCAACTTTGGGAGAGTTTGGTTGAGTACTGTAAGATTGTAAGTGTAACGAAGTCTTGATAAAGTTTTGGGCATCAATGTATTGTTGTGTGTGAAGTGATTAGTTGGGAACTAAGTATAAGGCCTCTGCCTAGCAGACCCCTTCCACTCCCAAGAACCCAACTAAATGTTTAAGCGCGCTACTGACAGTTAGTCCCGCGTTTAACGTTTAACACTGGCGCCGTCTGTGGGAAGGTGGCAACAGATCAGATTGTTGCAAATCGATCGTGGAAACGCGACTATAGATTGTAAATCGACAGCAATAGTACGCGAGTAGTACAAAAGATGATATATGCCGATTACTCGATCCGGTGAGTCATATCCGAAGTACCGACAACCTTGGGTACCTAATTTGCTAAGGACGCCTCCAAGAGGTAGAAGCGCAAATAGGTCTAACTCAGTTGCCAAGGAGGTGAAGAACGTTAGAGGTGATCCCAACAGTATTCCAGTAGCACGTACTATTCAAATAGTAGATAAATCAAACAGTATAGGAATATACCACCCTATTCAGAACGCATTTGAGGCAATTACCACCAGCACACGCCAACCTACCGGATGACGTTATCACTCAATGGTTTGACTCCGCAACTTAAACAGATTATGATCATACGCTGTGTGGGAGCTATGACGCTAGATGCGGTGATCGCAATGGCTTTACAGCTGGAAAACAAGGTTGGAGGATTTATAGAAGACCTGGAATGGTTAAAAACAAGTAAAAATGTTTACAGAAGATCCGACTAGACAGATGTACTGCACTACGTGCAAGAATTCAGGGCATACCAGTGCCACTTGTGCCCTCAACCAGTTGTTTTGTGCTATCTGTAACACGACAGGACATTCCACCGAAAACTGTGCATACAACACTAAAGTACAGGGAATAGCAACAGTGAATGCAATTATACAAGAACCAGGGCAACTTGCCAATCACTATGTACCTCCTCAAATGAGAAACAACCAGCAGCAGGGATACCAGAATTATAGAGGACAGAGAAATAATAACTACAATGCAAACCGTTGGCAGGCCGGACCAGCACAGGAAAATACTAATTTGCCACCACCTCGCTGCCATTTTTGCGATGAATTTGGCCACATTAGAAGATTTTGTAAAGATGCAGCTGAGTATGATCAGAGGAAGAAAGAACGTCAAAATCCAATGACTAATATGGTACAAATCACACCAGTAGAAATGCAAGCTGCATTGATTCAGACCCGATCCGGTAAAAAACTGCAACCAGCAGCAGAAGTATTTAAACCAGGCATCCGTGAACAACAAAGGATGTATGATAAAGATAGTCAATGGACCACCACCGAGCCTCTAGTGTTCCCACATCCTATTCCGGTGACCCAAGCTCCGTCACCCGAGAAAGGAACACACAAACAAGATTCTAATCCAGTAGCAGGCACATCATCTTCAGCAGGCGCGTCATCTTCAGAATTTGCGGAAAATACAATTCAACCACATTAGGCATGGGAAATGTTATCTAAGGCCTCGATTACTCTTCCCCTGGGGCAGTTGTTGGCACTAGTACCAGGAGTTCGGCAACAATTCCAACAACAGTTCAGTCATGTACCCTCTTGCATCCCGCCAACAGCGACAGTGCAACCGGAACTTGATTCTACGGTTGATCATTTGGTTCCTTTAATTATGGTATGGTATAAAAATCATAAAATCACACAGGTACTAATTGATGGAGGATCTGGTGTCAACATTGCTACCGCCGCACTGTGTAAAAAGCTAGGATGGATGAAAATCGAGCCTGTCCAGTTTTTTTTAAGGATGGTTGATTAGTCCAAAGTCCACCCAGTAGGACTAGTACGAGATGTGCCCATAACTTTGCAAGGCACAACATGTAAGATGACTTTTGTCATCTTAGAGCTACCAGATTCTAGCTTGGATTATAATTTTCTTTTCGGCCGTCCTTGGTTGAAACAAGCCAAGGTGATACAAGATTGGTCTGCACAGGAACTCACTTTCAAGGATAATAATCATAAATATGTTGTTAAGTTAGATGTTATACAGCCTTGTGAATTACATGCTAGACCTTATTTTGTAGAACCCGTTCATATGTTAGATGGTTTGTCAGATGATGAAGAAGAAGAGTTTTTGAAGAATAATATTGATTTGATCTCCCTAGGAACTGTTGATCTACAATCTGTTGTAGATAATTGGAACTCGACAGTTTGTACGGTGATGCCTGTGATGGAAGAAGTCAAGAAAGAAGATATTGCTGTTGTAAATGACACTGATCTACAACAACTTTTAAACCCACCTGATGTTACAGAGAAGTCCCAACAATTCTATGTTCCAGAAGATCAATTAATTACATATAATTTAGGTGATGAAGTTAATCAACGACCTGTAAAAATAAAGGAAGGATTGCCTGAAATGTTTCAAGCAGAGTTAATACAGTTGCTTCGAGAGTTCTATGATGTTTTTGCATGGGATTACAAAGATATGAAGGGTTTGGACCCCCGCATTTATCAACACAGGGTCATGCTGAAGCCGGAAGCAAAACCAAACAAACAACCCAGCTACCAGATGAATCCGAATTATGCAACACAGGTAAAGGCAGAGCTGGATAGGTTATTAAAGGTTGGATTTATTGTACCAGTAGAGCATGCTGAGTGGATATCACCCATTGTTATTATCCCTAAAAAGAATAAACAACTGCGAATATGTGTGAATTACCGGAAGCTAAATGCAGCTACGCTGCCAGATCCGTTTCCTTTTCCATTTATAGACACCATGCTTGACAGAGTAGCAAGACATGAAATGTACTCATTCTTAGATGGATACAATGGGTATAATCAGGTCAGAATGGCTGAGGAAGATATACCAAAAACAGTGTTCATCACCAATTGGGGTGTATTTGCTTGTACTGTTATGTGGTTTGGATTAAGAAATGCCCCCAATACTTTCCAGAGGTGTATGCAAGAAAGATTCTCCCTTATCTTACCTCGTTCATGCAAGTATATCTTGATGATTTCTCTGTGTTCGGTAATATGGTAGCCCACTTGTTCCATTTACGGTGCTGCTTTGAGAAATGCAGAGAATACAGACTCTCTCTGAACCCAAACAAATCTGTGTTTGCGGTTTCATGTGGTAAATTGCTTGGCCATATTGTATCTGCATAGGGCATATAGGTCGACCCAGATAAGGTAGCAGCTGTGTTAGAAGCACCTGTACCTACTACACCAAAGGGAGTAATGCTTTTCATGGGTCAAGTGAGATGGCATGGTCATCATTTACGGTGGCTCGCTCATTTAGCCATTCCACTCAATCGATTAATCATGAAGACTCCTAAACAGTTTGATTGGAGTTCGGAATGTCAAACAACATTTGATCGTCTAAAATGTTTATTAACACAGGTACCAATTTTACAGCCTCCTAACTGGGATCGCCCATTCCATGTCTTCGTAGATGCATCAGATATTGCCATTGGCAGTGTTCTGATGCAACAAACCGATAAGTGGTTCCGACCTATTTACTATGTGAGTAGAAGACTTGCTCCTGCAGAAAAGAATTACTCTGTAACCGAAAGAGAATGTCTGGGTTTAGTGTATTCTGTAAAGAAATTCAAACACTATTTACTTGGCCGTAGATTTACTTTTCATGTAGATCATGCTGCACTTGTCTATCTGGTACGACAACAGCATTTAGGTGGTTGATTAGCACGTTGGGTTCTACTTTTACAAGAGTTTGATTTTGAAGTAATCCATCGGCCCGGCAACTCACATGCCTTAGCAGATTTTCTTTCTCGCTTAGATTCCGGTGAAGCTCCGGTCGGTGTTGATGACACCACACCAGCGATTTACAGTACTGAACCGACTAATGATGAAGAAGCAAATCCTCCTGCAACAACTAATTACTATGATTTGTTGTTAACTTTTTTGACTGATGGATGTCTTCCTTCTACAACATCTCCTGCAATGCGTAGGAAGATTGCAGTGTACAGTCGCAAATTTTGGTTAATTGCTGGAGAATTATACTACATGGATCACACTGGAATTTTACTTCGTTGTATTACTCCGCATGAAGTTAACTCAGTCATTATTCTAGCTCACTCAATTCCTTCCGGTGGACACTTTGCAGCAGATTTAACGCACCGGAAAATTCTGCAAAGTGGACTTTGGTGGCCTACTATGTACAGGGATGTATCTCAGTTTGTCACACAATGTGATACTTGTCAGAGGTCTGGACAACCTCTACAACGCCATTTTTTCCCTCTACAACCTGTCTTGCCGTTGGAGCCTTTTCAGAAGTGGGGCATAGATTTTATTGGACCTATTACACCGCCAGCAATCCTCAGTAATAATCGTTATATTCTGACATGTACCGACTATGCTACCAGATGGGCAGAAGCATGGGCTTTAAGGTCCGCCACAGCTGTTTCAGTGGCAAAATGTCTAATGAAAGATGTCTTCCCGCGTTTTGGCTTACCACTGGAGCTTGTTACAGACCAAGGCACGCATTTTGTGAACAATTTAATGAAAGTACTCACCCATTCTTTTCAGATAATGCATAAATTCAGTTCTCCTTATTATCCTCGTGCCAATGGTTTGGCTGAGAGTACGAACAAAAACCTGTTGAATATGCTTCGAAAACTAATTCTGGAATCATCAAAAAGGTGGGATCAACTGTTACCTGCAGTCTTGTGGGCATACCGGACTACCTACAAGGTAGCAACAGGACTAACACCTTTCAAATTGGCTTACGGACTGGAAGCCATAGCACCAATGGAGATTGTTGTGCCAAGCTTACGCGTAGCTCTCACTCAGAAATTGATACCAGAAGATTCTTTATCATTTCAGCTAGATACACTCAGAGAACTGGATGAGCATCGATGGACAAGTTTTCTGACTATGCAAGAAGTGCAGTTAAGACAAGCTCGAACACATGAACGATATCTAAAAACTCCAGTTTTTTCAGTGGGGAAACTTGTACTCTTTTACAATGCAAAATCGAATCGTTCTGCTGGAAAATTCAAGTTACGATGGTTCGGTCCATACCGGATTTCTGAACAAGTAGGCCCAGCTATGTTTCGGTTGACTACTTTGATCGGAAGTCTTCTTCCAAAGGTGATAAATGGTTCAAAGTTGTGGCCGTACCAACAAGCATCCGATCTAAATTGAACATTCCGCGGATTGGCCGCGTATTTTGTGTTTTCCTTTTCTTTTCTTTTCTTTTCTTTTGTTTTTGCACGCTTAATAAAATAAGTCTATAAATATCCGCGTTTTGATAGCTAATCATGACTAACAGCCGTCCTGCCTTATCGTCCTGCATGTACACCGTAGTTATGAAGTTAGCATCTCAACGTCGCACGATGATTAGTGATTTTGATTGCTCTCCACTGCATCGCATCTACTTAACCTTCTCCGCTTTGCCAAAAATCGCTATTGTGTTTGCGTGATTTGTGTGATTGTGTATACTTTGTGCGTTTGTGTCTTGTGCTTGCTTTTCTATGTGTGCCATGGAAGCTCTGGCAAACTTCACCGCTTTCCGTGACGGACTCCCTGCCGATGTAGGAGAGTTCTTGCACACCCGTGGGTTGGCCAATTTCGCTGAACTGTCGTGGTATTCAGTGGATTGCCACCCATTCTATGCCCAAATAATCGCCGCCATCGCTAACGCACCTACCACCGAGCAGAGTTGGGCGATCATATCCCTACCCTCCCGAACCGTAATCATGTTCCAGGCCTTTGTTGATGTGTTTCGACTCCCTCGGCAACGTCGGAAAATGGCCCAAACCTACCGATTGCCACAATGAATCAGTTATTCCCTAGGAGCTCCTCCAACGAATACGCCATCCTCTATCGTCCTGAACCTGAGAGATCCGCGCTACAATTCCTAGTAGCCATTCTTAGCCATTCTCATCCTTTTTACTCCAATATAGATTTAGCTGCTCGAGAGCCAGTCAATTTTGCATCCTACTTCTTCTGCGGCATTCACAAGGAATGCGTTGCAATCATCAAGCAGGTCAACAAGGGAGACATGCCAAGGTCCAGACTGCCGCACATCATATCCTTTCTATTTCTGACTATTCTAGCAGCACAACCACCACCCCGAGGACCCATCCTGCACCATGAGGAATTTGCACAACTATTAGAAGACGATGAAGAAGAAGACGAAGAGATTTTCCACCTCATTCGCCGGAAAAGGATTAGAATCAGTTCATCCGATAGTGAAGTACAGGGGTCAGCCGCAAATAATAAGGTAGAAGACAAACAAGAAGAAGCGAACGAAGAAGAAACCTTTCACGACATCGCAACCTCCATGCGTCACGAGTCATCGGTGAAGTCCTCTTCAGAACAACAACAAGAGCAGGAGGCTCCCACCGAATCTGACACCAGCGCGTCAACAGAAGCATCTCAGCAACAATCGGAACAGGAAAAGCAAAGAGATGAAGAACATATAATCAAAGAAGTTTTCGAGGAACTGCTTAAGCAGTAGAGTCCACAGCTGCCGACACCGCTGACACACAACAAACCACAGAAAAGGTAACAGAATCTCACTCTGTTCTTCCCACTCCCCCACCGGAACCTCCACTCAACCCAATTATCCCTACTCCACCCATTCTTCCCGAAGAACCCACTGCCTCTTCTTCCTCATCCCCAAACTACTCTCCACCGAACTCCCAGCAGCTCCTCACCGTATCCTCTTCTCAACCCCGCCCTCATCTACCACTTCCGTTGATTCCTATGATATCTGAACTTGCAACCATGGGTCAAATGTTGATCCAGCTTTCACAACAACTATCCGTGCAAATGAAGCAAGTAACAGAGAATTTCGGAGACGAGTTTCAACACAAAGTGGACGTACTAGAGGCGGACATTAGTCCTCTACAAGAAGAATTAATAGTAGCTAAAGCCGAAAACCAAGCCTTACAAGAACAACTTAAAGAGTTACAAGCCCGAATGGCCGAACAGGTAGAAGTTACCACTCAAAGAGATGCAGCACTGGCAGAGATCAGACAAAAAGACAAGTTACTAAGTGATGCAAATGCCGAAATCGTTCAGTTGAAGCAAGAGATACAAGATAAAGAAGATGCATGAGTAGCCTTAGGAAATCTGCTAGAAGAAACAAGACAAACGCTACATGAAGTGGTACAACGAGGCCAAGAACAACATGATTTGGCTACAAAAACTGCTAAAGAACTCGAGAAATGCAAGACAGATTTATATGAAGTGAACAGAATTCTCAAACGATTATTGACCGAGGAAGCTCAACGACAAAACCTGATACTTTGAAACAGATGTTAGAAGCTTTAAAAAAGAAAATCGCCCGAACCTTTAGATTAGCCAGATCCATGTATTTAGAAGGCATTATAGATGAACCGTAATTTTGTAAAACCTGTGGGTTCGAGTCCACCGTGCGTGCCAGTGTTAGTCGGCCGCCGGATTGGCAGTTGTAAGAACTAAATCTTGTTCTAAGCCGCACGTACGAAAGGTTGTTACAAGAGTTTGTAATCTTTATATGAAGGAATGAAAAAGAGGCGCTCAGTGACGTTCCGTGGAGATCACCAGATTGTCTGTCTAGGTGACTTGTCTATGACGTTACTGTGTGTCGAGTTGGTTAATTTGGAGTATCTTGTCTCATTTCTGTTTTGTTGTTATCGACACTTGTCCGAGTTGTAATTTATAGTGACGTTCGTTGGATCACCAGACTGTCTGTCTGGGTGATTAAGCGGAACACTACTGTAGTGTCTGTTGAGCAATTCTGAGTATACTACTCTTGTTCTGTCTAGTTGTCTATTGATACCTGTTTCTGTTCGTGAGTTACATAGACGTTCAGTTGATCGTTAGACTGTTGGTTTGAGCGAGTTGTTCTGCGGTGTTTGGTTGCGATTGTTCTGTTGATTAAGCCTATCGTGGTGTCGCTCTTTCTTGTAAGGTGTTGTAACTTGTTGGATGAAGTCTATGTAATTGCGGTAGTGTTCTGAGAACTCTGAGTCGTATTGTGTTGTCTTCGGTGTTGAGGTCTGTCCTCATACGGTAAAGGTTAGCTACAGTAAGGGTCGCCTTAAGTTGCATACTCGACCCTCCTAGTACTTTGTGTCTAAGACTGTTGAGTTCTTCTATGTCTTCGGTTTTTTGATTGTTTGTACCTCTTCGTTGAAGGGTGAATTACTGATATTGTCTCTAGTGTTACAGTATTTTGTATTCGGAACAGTTCTTGAGTTCATCAAGTAACTCTGTATCACGATACTGCATAGTCTGGTGCAGTGTGTTCGGTCAACTTTGGGAGAGTTTCGTTGAGTACTGTAAGATTGTAAGTGTAACGAAGTCTTGATAAAGTTTTGGGCATCAATGTATTGTTGTGTGTGAAGTGATTAGTTGGGAACTAAGTATAGGGCCTCTGCCTAGCAGACCCCTTCCACTCCCAAGAACCCAACTAAATGTTTAAACGCGCTACTGACAGTTAGTCCCGCGTTTAATGTTTAACACTATCTATCTATCTATCTATATTGTAAGCCGTCGGAAAGGTACTCATACTTTTTGTAATATATATTTTGAAACATCACACACACATGATGTAAAGGCGTAGTGCAAAGTTGTAACCTTTGGAAAAGATTAATGAAAGAGTCGCGTGAAGCAGAAGGTGTAGTCGTCGGACTGTTTGTCTGGGCAAGAGCCGGAAGTGAAGCGTTGTTGCTGAAATCCTATGTAAAACGGTGTCTTCTGTCAATTCTATTGATTAAGCTTAATAATTAAATTAAGTTTTAATGAAATATTGAGATTGATGGATTACCTGATACGTACGAAGTTATATAGTTAATTGTGCGGTAGTATTGACGTATTCTGTAAACACATTTGAAACAGTTGATGTGTGTAAGTCTGCGAATGGATACACGGAATCTATAGATTTGGGAAAATACAAACAGGGCCTTTGTTTACAGACCCCTAACCATCCCAAGAACACAGACTTGAACTAAACTTTAAACAGATAACTTAATCCAAAGTTTAAGTTTAACACTGGTGCCGTCTGTGGGAAATGGAGTATTCGTTTGCATAGAAGATTAAAGATTGATGAAGAATTCTTTGATATATGCCCGTAACACATTCCGGCAAATCATACCCAAAATACCACAGAGATCAACATCCCTGGGCAGTTCCGAACTTATTAGGAACACCCGTTGGTGATAGAAGTGCAGGAAAATTAAGTCTAGTTGCAGAAGGTTCAGTATAGCCAGCCAGGGGCAATTTCAGTGGTAGTTCGGTAGCACACATCAAGAATCCGGTGCGAGTCCGGTCCCTTCTGAAGAAAGTACGGTGATTTTTGGTTGTACAGGGGTGCAGTGTAGAGACAGTTCTGCATTATCTGGTTAGAATTCGGTCACTTTCGATGACAGGTTCACGTTATCCGGTGAGAACGTTTCTGGTGACAGTGCAGTCTGGTCCAGTGAGAATTCGGCAAGTTTCGGTAAGAGTTCAGTATTACGTGGTGACGATTCGAAGCTTTTCGGTCAAACTGCGGTGCTGTTTGGTGGACACTTATTGCGTTTACCATTTTTTGGTGCACGTTTAGCTAATTTCGACACCAAAGTTGAGGAAGGGCTGATAGATTTGGAGTTAAGCAATCGGTTCAACGACATTTTAGGATTGAAAAGTGAGTAGGTTGACCATACAGTCCAGGAAGATCAAGAGATACCTCCCCAAAATTCAGGTAATAACAACAAGGCCACTAACAACAGCACCATGAGTGGCTCACAGCAACACCAACAAACACTGCCAAAGCCGCAACCATAAAATCAGCAGCAAAAGGTTATCCCACCGCGCGCGGTACCAACAGGGGTCACATACACCAAATTTGGAGGTTTTTTGGGGGATGATCCTGATGCGCATGTGCGGACCTTTGAGATTAATTATGCAGTTCTGAATTCCCCACATATAAAGCTATTGTGTTCCAGTCAACCTTGGTTAATGAAGTTGCACGATGGCTAACCGAATGTGATTTGAACCACTTCCGGTAGTATGATGATGTGAAGGATGCATTTCTGCAACGATTTTGGTTAAAGAAAAACCCAGCCAAAATTTTTGACTACTTATAGAATAATAGGCACAAACCCCACCAAAATGTACAAGATTATGCCACGCTATTTCAGACTCATTTACTGTAGTTGCCACCAGTGCATGCTAATTTACCAGATGACGTTATCACTCAGTGGTTCATCAACGGATTAAAGCGTTGGTATAATTACGGTACTACTTTCGTGTTAATTTGGTGCGCACCCACGTAGTCTCATCGTCCCATCTGACTCGCTCTTCTCCACATAATCCCCGCGCTGCTGGCACATTTCTTTTCCACCCGGGTCGGTCCATTTCCGGTCCATTTCCGGCCGGATTTCCTCTGATCACCTGGATTGATTTCGGTGATTATCCCTTTTGATCCCATTTTGGTGATTATCCCACTGCTGTGTTCATGTCGATCACCACTTTGGTGATTGTCTGATCTCATGCTTGAATCGCGCCTGGATTGTCTGGCGCATTCCACTACACTCATCTGTTGCTGAAGGCGAGCCTCTTGATTGCTCTGGCCGAGTGCCTCTGGTGATCTACAGCGCTCTCTACGTAATTGTCGGTGCTGTCTAAAGTGTTGTGATTTCGCTCCTCTCAAAAGTTGATATTCTCTGTTTTCGGGTGTGCTCACGGTGGCACACGTGGTTAGATTTCGCTGATTTCCTCTGTCCAGTGATAATCTCCTTGAAATTCTCATTCACTACTTTCATGACCACATGACCACGACAAAATGTCAAATGACAGGCAACATTTTGCTTCTACCTTTCATAAGCGCAATTTTGCCCTGCTAATTCTCCGATGTTTTTCCCCTTCATCCGGTGTCCTTTTGGTGCTTACCTAGGGATTCTTCTGTGTCTCGCAGTAGTTTTTTTGGTGTGCTTTTGGTGCTTCCCCAGTTCGATTACTCCGGTGCTGCCAGGTGAATTATACCATGGTGTTGTTCGGGTGAGATTATGGCCTATTGACATGGAAGGGTGCGTCGAGCAGTTACACTTGACTAGAGTAGACGAAAGTCACAGCCCATCCGGTCATCGAAAACATAGACCAGATTCAGCCACGAGGGTGCTCCTGTATGGTATGCAGCATCTAGCCGGTCGCCGTACTGGAAGCCCGATGGAGTGCTAATGTTCCTCCTTCCGGTGCAATTATATCTGGCATCCTCCAACATTCCGGGAGTAGTAAGCCGTAATCACCAGATTATCTTGCCGCCTTACCACTTCCATTTCTTCACGTTTGTCTGCAGGTAGTATCTGATTGGTATGCATATGTGCCTCCCATAGCCCATGGCTCATTGACTCAGGCACTCACGTTCTGCTTCATATACTGGTGCACATTTGACTAAGGGTTAATTATGTGTGGGTGCCTCTCATTATAGTACTAAGGAATCATCCATCAAGGATCCCACCGGGGTTGCACAATGTTCGCTACAAGTATTTCACATGCACACTTTTTAATGGATTTTTTAATGCATTGCGCACAGTCATAAGGATCGCAAGATCAAGGGGACCCATCCATTTTTCCGAAATTTTCTTTCTCGGTTTGCCATGAAATCATTCTCACTTTAACTTGTTAGAAACTTGTGTGCCGTACCTACTCTTGTTTTGGGGCCTTGGACAACGAACTGGTTGCTTATCACCATGCATATTTCATTTTCTCTTCTCCTGCACATGTATCTGCTACCCCAGGCCTACGGACATTCTTCTTATTACCTTTATGGATCTTGGTATGCATTGGCATTCACCTTCGACGAGGTGTTCCCATTATGCTTCAATACCTTTTCTCCCTACACACGGGGATCATGGTCCCATATTTAATCTTGATATTAACTGTCTGACCCACAAAGTGTTGCATGATCCGCCATCGCCATTTGATTCTAATTATATGGTCTCTCCTTTGCACAACCCTAGTTCATGATGCTCCTTATGACCCACTTTGTATACCTATATTTGCACTTTATGGTGATGCCGATGATAAAATGAGTCACGTTTTTGCTTTATCTAACACGTTGACTTTGATAGTATGCCATATGATGTTTTTTGACATGATACAAATAATGATTCTTTCGCTATGGAGACTTTAATCACATGATGGTTTGTATTCTATAAGTTGGCATGTTGTATAATGGATAATGATAAGGGCTTGCATGAGGTGGTCCGGTCTGAGTGTGAGGTAGCGTTAATTCGGTAATGAGAGAGTGTGAGGTAGCGTTAAGTCGTTCAGAAACACTCCATGTGGATTGTGAATGTGAGGTAGCGTTGATACAGGAGAAGCATTCACTGATTTTCTTTTTCTTTTGTGTGCATGTTTTGAGTGGTGGATGATGTGGGACTATGGGATACATGCCTTCATGTTGATTCGAGTCTTCATATATGGTTATTTGATGCTGATCTTACTAATCCAAGACAGACAAGCTATGCTTGATCATTATTTGATGATTTATGTGGTAGTACTTATGGGGAGCCCAATATGCAGCATCGAAGTGAAGAGTGGTGCTGATAATGCGATGATTGGATGATCCATTCCTCTTGCAAATTTACATGATACTGTCTTGTCGGAAGCTATATGAAAATGATGTAATTGATGCGCTATGTATTTATGCCATTTTTTTCATACCAAAGCATATAGGAGGGCAGACTATGGGTTGTGTGTAATGTACTTGCATATCTTGGATTCAGCTCCAGGCACTTTGCTTTGTAGTACACATTTTTCATAGTTCTGGACTATTATGGGCATTATCTTACCTTCCATACCATGGATTTGGGCCATGCACTTTGGTTGTTAGATAATGTTCATAGGGTAGAAGCATTTAGAAAACCTAGGACATTGGCAAGTACTGTGTGGGATTCAAGTCCATCGTGCGTGCCAGTGTTAAAGGCACGTACGCATTGATATTTTATGGTTTTATTAAGGTTTAATTTGAAGGGTCTATGGAGGGTTGCAATGGAAATTCATGTACCCCGTGCGAATGGGTGTGACAAGTTGTATAAATATATCACATGGATTAATAAAAAGAGAGCGCGCACATTTCTTGGAGCAAGTCTGTGTGTTGGATATGGCTTCTTCCCCCTCTACTTTCTTGTTATTACATTTATATTGGTCTACGTGCGTTGACGGCGAAAAGTGTGGATCTGTACTGTTATGAGAGAAACATTCTTGTGCTGGTTCATTTCTTGAAGTTTGTGAGCATGGTGACGTGATCAAATGAAGCTATGGCATTCTCTCTCTCTCTTCTTCCCTGTTGCAGGAATGTGTATGCATCCCTGTAAACAGCCGCAACCGTACCTGATCTGTTTCCGTTGCTGTTCCTGGATACCATGTTAGACAACGTGGCTGGCAGGGAGATGTATTCCTTTCTAGATGGATACAGTGGTTACAATCAAGTCCACATGGCCAAGCAGGATATACCTCAGACTGCATTTATTACAAACTGGGGTGTCTATGCGTGTACCGTAATGTGGTTTGTACTCCGCAATGCTCCCAGTACGTTCCAACGCTGCATGCAGGAAATTTTTTCCCCTTATCTCACCACATTTATGAGAGTATATCTGGATGATTTCTCATTATCCGGTGATATGTCGGCACACCTGTACCATTTATGTTGTTGCTTTTCAAAGTATTAGGAATATCACTTGTGCCTGAACCTGAATAAATCGGTATTCTCTATTTCCTGTGGCAAGTTGCTCTATTTCAAAACAAGGCATTCAGGTGGATCCAGAAAAAGTGAAGGCCATACTAGAGGCACCTGCTTCAAAGACACCTAAAGACGTGATGCGATTTTTGGGCCAAATCCAGTGGCATGGGTGGCGTTTGCGATGGCTTGCTCATCTAGCAATACCACTTAATCGATTGATAACCAGTAGCCCACATAAGTTTGAATGGACCGAAGAGTGTCAACTTTCTTTTGATAGATTGAAAGAACTGTTAACTCAGGCTCCCATTTTACAAGCACGGAATTGGGAATTGCCATTTCATGTCTTTGTGGATGCATCCGACAGTGCCATTGGAAGCGTGTTGATGCAGAAGACGGATAAATGGTTTCGTCCCGTATATTATGTGAGCCGCAGATTGGCCCCGGTAGAGCTTAACTATTCAGTTACTGAAGGAGAATGTCTTGGCTTAGTATATTCTGTGAAAAAATTTTGACATTATCTGTTGGGAAGATGCTTCACCTTCCACGTAGACCATGCAGCATTGGTGTATCTCGTGTGCCAACAGCATTTGGGAGGATGGTTAGCACGCTGGGTCTTGTTGCTTCAAGAATTTGATTACTCCATCGTACATCGAGCAGGGTCAGCACATGCTCTTGTTGACTTTCTATCTCGGTTGGATTTCGGTGAGCTTCCGGAGGGAATTGATGATACAACACTAGCCATCTATGCAGCAGAGACAATACAGGATGATTCACACGAATTACCGGTACCCTCCTCTTACTATGATACCTTGCTTCTGTTCTTGACTAGTGGATGTCCGCCTGGTATGATTTCTTTAACTGCTCGACGAAGACTAGCCACGTATAGTTGAAATTGCTTCACTCGTTACCATGGCCCATACTACCCCAACCGGAGGATATTTTGCGGCGGACCTGACTCACCGGAAGATTCTGTAGAGTGGATTGTGGTGGCCCACTATGTATCGTGACGTGACCAAGTATGTACAACACTGCGATGAGTGCCAGCATTTCGGTCAGCCTTTAAAGCGACACTACTTCCCTCTCCAACCCGTTGTGCCTCTGGAACCCTTTCAGAAATGGGGTTTGGATTTCATAGGACCAATTACACCTCCGGCAACAGTCACCTGTTAGACGGCCGCCGGAGTAGGACAAATGTATGCCAGATATAACGGAGTTTTTGAAATTTGCGCGAAAAGTTGGTACGCGCATCCTGTAAACATCTTTATAAAGCAATGGAAAAAGAGTGGTCGAGAGCCCATTTTTTTGGACTTGCCAGAGTGATTGTCGAAGCCTGTGTGATGTATTGTTGTGTGGTCTGAGTCTTGTTGGTGTTCTGATCATTCCGCCTCGCCCACTGATACTGTGGTGCATAGTAACGAATCGTAAGTAAAAGGTTGTGTGTCTGCTTGTTGACATTGTGTTCGGTTGTATAAGTTCCCAGGGTTTACGTACTGTCAGTCATTTCTTTGCATAAGCTAATTGATAGTGGGAATTCCGAATAGATAACTGGAAGTGTGTTCTCGTACGCTCTGTTGTGCTACCGGATTCAGTACCTTTGGTATCATTCTCTGGTAATCTTGATTATGAGAAAGAGCTAGTACCTTCAGTAGCATGAATAAGTTGATTGAAGAGTATTGATAAGTTTGGTGACGAATGAATCTATCGATTATAGTATCTTCTGGTTGATTTACTGCCTACTGTGAGTTTGTATGCTATCCGGCATATATACCTGTCATGAAGAAGTTGTGTGTTGATTTACAAGAACATAATACCTATTAGTTGTTAGTATTCTTGTAACACTCGGACTACTGCCCTATCTCAATGGCCAGTTTAGTCTATAAGAGTTAGATACACAGATTCCCAGAAATCGGATATTATTTGATGAAGGCTAATAACTGAGCTAAGACGTGTTAATGGTTATTTACTGTTGTGCAAAGATTTGGGAAATTAGTACAGGGCCTCTGTAACAGACCCCTACCACTCCCAAGAACCCATGTTGTTTCGGTGACGATACTGGAAGTTTAACACAGTTTACGGTGAATCCCTGTTTTACGTTTAATATTTGTTTGGTAATGATTTCGGCTAGACAGTAACACAGCGTTACTGTTACTATAACACACTTAACACTTGGCGCCGTCTGTGGGAAGGTGGCATCAAGATTTCCAGTCGTTTGTCAGAATTAGATTATCGTTCGATTGGCACTAGCAACAAAATCAGATTGTTGCAGACTGTTCTGTTAGTAATACTACGCGATTAGTACAGAAGATGATACATGCCGGTTACTCGATCCGGTGAAACGTATCCCAAGAACCATCAGTCTGGAGTACTAAAGCCAACTTTGGGAGGTAGAAGTACAACTAGGTCTGACCCAGTTGTCAAGAAAGTTAAGAACGTTAAAACTGATTCCGGTCATATCCCGGTGGAACCTGTTACACCTCTGGTACATTCCGGTACTATTTCGGCACAGTCTGTCGAAGATATAGTAATTCCAGAATCTACCAAGACACAGTGGGAATCTAGTTTAACAATCTTGGAAAAAGATTCAGATTCATCTACGATTAGAAACACTCTAGTCAAAGAAATCGGCGAAGGCGAAAAAACGCCGAATTCGGGCATAATTTCGATTCATTCCGGTGATATTTTGGTAAGAGAATCACAGTTTTTCGGTGACGATTTAGCATTTTCTGCTGAATCTTCAGCCCATCTGCCGTGCTTGGAAGCAAGTTCCCATACACTGGACATCAAGGAGGAAGGAAAGCTGTTTGAAACAGAGATTCGAAGCATATTAAGCAAGATAATCGCACCGGAAAGTGTGCCATCCGATGATACAGATTCCGGTAGTTCAGATATTCCGGCCCGAGATACAGAAGGAAGGTATAATACACTCACGATGAATGGACAACAACAACAACAACAGTCATGCCCACCCAGGCCACCTCCGACGGGAGTGACATACACAAAGTTTGGTGGATTTCCAGGAGATGATCCGGATGCTCACGTACGCACCTTCGAGATAAGCTACGCAGTTCTCAACCATCCACCGGATCAGGCCTACAAAGCCATTGTCTTCCAATCTACGCTTGTCAATGAAGCAGCTAGATGGCTTACAGAATATGATATTAATCATTTCGGCACCTACGAAGCAGTACGAGATGCTTTTCTGCAGCGATTCAGGTTAAAAAAGAATCCAACCGAAATTTTTGATTATCTACAGAATAACAAACAGAAGGCAAATCAAACCGTATAGGAGTATGCTACTCTCTTCAGAACACACTTAAGGCAGCTACCACCGGCCCGCGCTAACTTGCTAGATGACGTTATCACTCAGTGGTTCATCAACGGCTTGGTTCCACAACTTAAGCAGATCATGATCATAAGATGTGTCGGATCCATGTCCCTCGATGCAGTCATTGCAATGACTCTACAACTGGAACACAAAGTCGGTGGATTTACAGAAGATTTGGAATGGTTAAAAGCAAACAAAAATGTTGCAGAAGATATGACTAGACAAGTATACTGCAACACATGCAAAAATTCAGGACATACCAGTGCCAATTGCGCACTTAATCAGACATTCTGTGCTATTTGCAACATTGCCGGACACACCACCAAAAACTGTGCATACAACGCTAGAGTACAGGGAACAGCGACTGTCAATGCAATTATCCAGGAACAAGGGCAGACAGCCAACCACTATGTGCCTCCACAAATGAGAAACAACCAGCAGCAAGGATATCGAAATTACCGAGGACAGAGGAATAACAACTATAATCCAAACCGCTGGCAGAACGGACCACCACCGGAAACTCCCAATTTACCACCACCACGCTGCCATTTTTGTGGTGAATTTGGACATATTAGGAGATTTTGTAAGGATGCAGCTGAGTATGATCAAAGGAAGAAGGAACATCAAAATCCAATGGCCAACATGGTAAAAATCACACCGGTGGAGACACAGGCTGCTGCAGTCCAGACCCGTTCCGGTAAACAACTGCAACCAGCAGCAGAAATATTTGAACCAGGGATACATGAACAACACAGAATGTACAACAAGGCTAGTCAATGGACCACAGCAGAACCACCAGTCTTTCCAGAGCCTATTCCGGTAACCCAGCCCTCGTTAACAAAGGAAGGAACACAACAAAGGGAGTTAGCAGCAGGAACATCATCAGCAGCAGATACATTGCCCACCGTAGACACCTCCGCATCAGCAGAGGCATCAACTTCAACATCAGTAGAGTCTGTCAATCAATCTCAACAGACCTGGGAAATCCTATCTAAGGCATCTATCACTCTGCCTTTGGGCCAACTACTGGCATTAGTACCTGGAATTCGACAACAGTTCTAACAACAGTTCAGTCTGGTACCTTCTTGTATTCCGGCAACAGCAACAGTTCAACCAGAACCTGATTCTACGGTCGATCATTCAGCCCCCTTGATTACAGTATGGTATAAGAATCATAAGATTACGCAGGTATTAATTGATGGAGGCTCTGGTGTTAACATTGGATTGCGGCCTTATGCAAAAGATTAGGATGGACCGAAATCGAACCAGTTCAATTTTTTGTCAGAATGGCAGATCAATCAAGAGTCCATCCCGTAGGACTTGTGCGAAATGTACCCATCACTTTACAAGGTACGACCTTTAAAATGACCTTTGTTATACTAGATCTGTCGGAATCCACTTTGGATTACAACCTTCTTTTTTGCCAACCTTGGCTGAAGCATGCGAAGGTGATACAGGACTGTTCTGCACAAGAGCTTACGTTTAAAGATGCCAATCGTAGATATGTGGTAAAATTAGATGCTATACAACCTTGCGAGCTACATGCTAGACCGTATTTTGCTGAACCCGTCCATATGCTAGATGGATTGTCAGACGATGAAGAAGAAGAGTTTCTAAAGAGTAACGCTGATTTAATTTCCTTAGGGACTATTGATCTACAGTCCGTTGTAGATAATTGGAACGCTTCAGTCTGTACAGTAATACCCATCACAAAAGAAGCTAAGAAGGAAGACACTGTTTCGACACATGACGATGAACTGCAGCAACTTCTTAAACCAACAGACAACACAGAGAAACATCAACAGTTCTATGTCCCCGAAGATTAGCTGATCACTTACAATTTAGGAGATGAAGATCATCTGCGTCCTGTAAAGATAAAGCAAAACTTACCGGAAACATTTCAAGCAGGCTTAATCCAGCTACTTCGAGAATTCACTAACGTCTTTGCATGGGACTACAAAGACATGAAAGGATTGGACCCCCGTATCTACCAGCACAGGGTCATGCTGAAGCCAGAATCAAGGCTGATAAAGCAAACCAGCTACCGGATGAATCCCCATTATGCATCTCAGGTAAAGGCAGAACTTGATAGGTTATTAAAAGTCAGATTCATCGTACCAGTAGAGTATGCTGAATGGATCTCTCCAATTGTGATTGTGCCTAAGAAAAACAAGCAATTGAGAATCTGTGTAGATTACCGAAAATTAAATGCAGCAACTGTACCGAATCCTTTTCCAATCCGCTTTTTGGATACCATGCTTGATAGAGTAGCAGGTCACGAGATGTATTCATTCCTAGATGGATACAGTGGCTACAACCAAGTGAGAATGGCCGAAGAAGATATACCAAAAACTGCATTTATTACTAACTAGGATGTCTTTGCTTGTACGGTAATGCGGTTTGGATTGAGAAACGCACCAAGCACATTTCAAAGATGTATCCAGGAGATATTTTTTGCTTATCTCACTTCATTTATGCAAGTATATCTTGACGATTTTTCAATTTTCGGTAAGATGATAGCACACCTGTTCCATTTACGGTGCTGCTTTCAGAAATGCAGAGAGTATAGACTCTGCTTGAACCCAAACAAATCAGTGTTTACGATCTCATGTGGCAAATTACTTGGCCACATTGTATCTGCACAAGGTATCCAAGTAGATCCAAATAAAATTTCGACAATATTAGAAGCTCCGGTGCCAGCTACTCCAAAAGAAGTTATGCGCTTTATGGGCCAAGTACGGTGGCATGGAAGGCACTTACGGTGGCTTGCTCATTTGGCTATACCATTAAACAAGTTAATCAGCAAAACACCTCGACAATTTGAATGGACCCAGGAAAAGCCAGATAGCATTTGATCGTTTAAAGCATTTATTAACACAAGTTCCTATCTTAAAACCGCCGGACTGGGATCACCCCTTTCATGTATTTGTTGATGCTTCAGATATAGCAATAGGAAGTGTGTTGATGCAACAAATTGATAAATGGTTCAGACCAGTGTATTATGCAAGTTGAAGATTAGCGCCTGCTGAGAAAAATTACTCTGTAACAGAAAGAGAATGTCTAGGACTAGTATATTCGGTCAAGGAATTCAGACATTACTTGTTGGGCCGTAAATTCACATTTCATGTAGATCACGCTGCACTTGTCTATCTAGTTCGGCAGCAGCATTTAGGTAGTCGATTAGCGCGATGGGTCTTACTCTTGCAAGAATTTGACTATGAAGTCATTCACCGGCCAGGCAATTCACATGCCTTAGCAGATTTTTTATCCTGCTTAGATTCCGGTGAAGCTCCGGTGGGCATAGATGACACGACACCCGCGATTTATGTATCAGAAAACAATTAATGAAGAACCCACCTATCCCATTTTCATATTATGATCAGATCATGACCTTTCTCAATGATGGTTGTCTTCCATCTCAGACTTCTAGAGCAGTACGCAGGAAAATTGCAGTCTTTAGCCGCCGATTTCGGTTAATTGCTGGAGAATTATATTATGTAGATCATACCGGAATCCTACTTCGCTGTATTCCACCACATGAAGTTAATTCAGTTATTACTTTGGCCCACTCAATTCCTTCCGGTGGTCATTTTGCAGCAGACTTAACTCACCGGAAAATTCTGCAGAGTGGTCTCTGGTGGCCAACGATGTACAGAGATATATTACAGTTTGTCAAACAATGTGATACTTGTCAAAGATCGGGTCAGCCTTTGCAACGTCATCTTTTTCCTCTGCAACCCATCTTACCATTAGAACCTTTCCAGAAGTGGGGTCTAGATTTTATCGGTCCAATTACACCACCAGCAGTCTTCAGTAACAACCGTTACATACTGACCTGTACAGACTATGCAGCCAGATGGGCTGAAGCCTGGGCTTTATGGTCTGCTACAGCCGTTACGGTAGCAAAGTGTCTGCTAACCGATGTCTTTCCACGTTTTGGCTTACCACTGGAAATTGTATCAGATCAGGGCACTCATTTTGTAAACAACTGAATGAAGGCACTTACACAGTCGTTTGAGGTCACACATAAATTTAGTTCTCCTTATTATCCGCGTGCTAATGGTTTGGCTGAAAGTACAAACAAATCTCTACTGAATATACTTTGGAAATTGATCATGGAAGCACCGGAAAGATGGGATCAACTGCTACCTGCAGTGTTATGGGCATACCGGACTACCTACAAGGTAACAACAGGATTGACACCTTTCAAATTAGCTTATGGCTTAGAAGCAATAGCACCAATGGAGATAGTTATACCAAGTTTACGAGTAGCCATTACCCAGAAACTGCTATCGGAAGACTCACTGTCATTTCGGTTGGACACTCTCAGAGATTTAGATGAGCACCGATGGCTCAGTTTTTTAACTATGCACGAAGTCCAACTAAGACAGTCAAGGACGCACGATCGAAACCTGAAGACTCCAGTATTTTCGGTAGGACAGCTGGTACTTTTCTATAATGCAAAGTCAAATAGATCTGTAGGCAAATTCAAATTACGGTGGTTCGGCCCTTACAAAATCTCAGAGCAAATTGGTCCAGCAACTTTTCGGTTGACTACGTTGATCGGAAATCAACTTCCAAAAGCAATCAACGGCTCGAAGCTGCAGCCGTATCAAAGCGCTACTAGTCCACATTAAATCATTCGGCGGTGGACCGCATTTTTTTTAGCTTTTGTTTTTTACTTTTCACTCTGTTCTTTCTTTTCTTTTTAAAATAGCCGTGTTTTGTCATAAGCCGCCCTCCTTACCAATTACTCAAGCATGCACGCCAAATTAAAAGCAATATCATTCCAGCACTGCACAATGATAACCATCACTTCCTACCCCCCCCCACCGTAATATCTATACTTAAGCTCTTCGGTTGCGCCAAAAAACGCTATTGTGTTCTTGTGATTGTGATTGTGTGTTCTGTGTTCTGTGTATCCGTGTGCTGTGTCCTGTGTATTCGTGTTCGCGTGCGCAATGGAAGCGTTAGCGAACTACACAGCTTTCTGTGATGGTATCCCTACTGAGGTAGGAGAATACCTACGCACTCGAGGGTTGGCCAACTTCGCTGAGCTGCCATGGGACTCAGTGGACGCCCATCCCTTCTTCGCACAAATCATCCTTGCCATCGCCCAATCCCCCATCGCTGAACGACAATGGCTCTTCCCCTCCCTACCATCTAGAACCGTAATAACCTTCCAGGCCTTCGCCGAAGCCTTCCACCTCACTCCACAAGGCCGCGAGAATGGCCTAAGTATCCCCGTAGCCCGCATGACCGAACTTTTCCCCCGCCATTCATCGAACGAATACGCCATTCTCTACCGCCCCGAACCTGAAAGAACTGCATTACAATTCTTAGTCGCAATCCTTAACCTCCAGAAACGCACCTACGGTATCTCCCGCCCATTCTATTCCGCCATCGACCTTGCTGCACAAGAACCCGTTAATTTCGCCTTCTTTTTCTTTCACCGAATCCATAAGGAGTGTGTAGCCATAGTGAAACAAGTCAACAAAGGAACCACCCCTCGATCCAGACTTCCCCACATCCTTTCCTTTCTCTTTCCAACCATACTCGCAGCTCAACCACCACCACGAGGACCCGTCCTAAGGCATGAAGAATCAGTACAACTACTAGAAGATAACGATGACGATAAAGACGAAGAGAAGAACGAAGAGGAGACATTCCATGATACAGCTACTTCAATGCATAATGAATCATCGACTGAGCAACAAGAACAACAAGATATATTCTGACATGCACAGATTACGCCACTCGATGGCCTGAGGCATGGGCTCTCCGATCAGCTACAAAGGCTGCAGTTGTTAAATGTTTAATGAAGGATATCTTTCCGCGCTATGGGTTACCCTTGGAGATAGTAACTGATCAAGGTATGCACTTTGCAAATACATTAATGCAAGTGATTACGAAAACATTCCATATTGTGCACAAATTCAATTCTCCAAAGATTTCACTTTTTCATACTCCTCTCTAGATGATCTTGGTAGATCCTCTGGTTTTGTAATTGTTGTTTCTCCTTCATGGGGAGTCCATTTTCAATGATTTTTGTCTTGTTGGAAAGCTTGTAAGTTCTACTGTCAGTGGTATGAGTCTCAGGTTCAGTGTAGAGAAATGTCCTAAAAAGCGTCTATGTAGTTAGCTCATACTCTATGAAGAGATAAGTTATTTGTTTTGTTGCAGCTAATTGAGGCATCATCCTGTGTCCAAATGGAGTGGTTTTACTCTCATTTGAAAGCTCTCTAAGTCTAGTTTAAGATTTAAAGTTTCATTTTTAGTCTCTACATGTACTACAAAGCAATGTCTAAAAAATTTTAGGATCCTAGGAGGGTTCATTTGCTTTTGTTGTGCGCATAGGAGTGTTTATCCTCCAACAGTGGTATCAAATCTATGAGTGGAGCATCAACGAGAGAAGAAGGATTTACCGAAGTGAATTAAAGACTTCATCAAAGTTTGAAGGAAGGATGCAAAGAATGGGCACGTCAACAAGGGGAAGTAAATACATCATCAAATCAAAGACGAAACTTCATCAAGAGGAGTAGCTATACTTTTTGAGGTAAAAGCCATCTTTTTCAACTTCATTGCATCAAGGGGGAGATTCAAAAGAGCTAGAAGGCACCATGGTAGATCTCAATCATCAAATTGAGAAGCTCAAAAAGGGAAATTAACAACCATGGTGATTTAGAATAAGCAATTTTTTTATGGGGAAATGTTTGTGGGGACTTGTGAGTGGTGGAGAGCCCTAACCCTACATAGATGAGTTAAATCCAACAAATGAACAGAGAAGAACACTGTACTCAACCTCCACAAAAGCTAGAAAAATTCAGCTCAAGAATGAGCTAAATAATCTTAGGATAGGCCCCTCTCAAGGTTCTAATGGTTACATATTAAAGGTTAAAGAGCTTGCACATGCTCTAGGGTCAATCGGTTGTGCCTAGATGATGATGATCTTGTCGTCCACACCCTAAATGGACTTAGGGATGATGAAAAATGGAGGGCCTTCACAATCTCAGTGTATGTAAGGGACTCTCTTCCTGATTTTGATCAACTAATCACTCTCATGGTGATAGAGGAGATGAACCTTGGTGGTCATAATGCCAAGGATAGCCAAGGGCAATTGTTGTATGTAGGTAGAGGAAAAGGAAGTCACAACCGAGGTGCTACAAGAGGAAGATTGTTGAAGATAAAATATATATTTCTTGGATCCACTCTTTTTTCATCACCATTTGTACCTTTTTCTACCTTTCATTCAGTTAATAAAGCACTCTTGTATAGGTGTGTGAGTGCCACACTAGAGAATAAGTGGGATTCATTCTCCTTTCAATTGAGAAATCCCACATAGCATGCTTTTTTGCCATTTTGTATATAAAGAGGTCTCCACCTCTTCTTTTGGGAGAGCTCTTTTAGAAGTAATGAGATAATGCTAGTTTGTAGTTAGACTCTTACTCTTTTTGTCATCATGATGTGCATGCGTGCTTGTTCTCTTCTTGCCTAACACTTGTGACACGTTGATGTATGATTACGTCGCTATTATGCTTGTGATTATGATTATGTGCATCATTTGTGATGCTTATGTTGTGTCTTCTTGTTAATAACGTTGTTAATCATGCATTGACGAAGCGCCATTATGTCTGTTGAGTGCTTCTACGCAAACATTTGGGTCTCATGAGATACTTCCTGGTTTGACAAGCATGAGTTGTGATGCTACAACGTCAACAACTTTTGGTGCCGTTGCCGGAGAGCGTTCTCTTGTCACTTACGTGATGGTTTTTGGCATGAACGAGACGTGTATGCAAGCTTTTCATGATGATTTTTGAGTTTTTCATTTCATTACACTCTTGTGAGCATTTTCAGCTTGCAAGATTCACAATACCTTATATGGGATGAGCTATTTGTGATGGTAGGAATCTCCTCTTTGGATGATTAACCACTCACGTGTAGTGATCCATCGAGTTACTAGAACCATAAAACTAGTGGATTAGATTCTGTTGTACATATACTTATTGACTTTTTAGCTTTTTCTTGATTATGTGTGAATAAACATTTTTTAGGGGTTCACCAACAGAAATAATGGAGTTTTGCATTGGAAATTGTGGACAAACTTGGAACAAGGGAGCCGCACAATAGGAATTTTGTAAATAGAAGAAACGAAAGGTATGTTTCTATATTGTTCATGTGCATGCACAAGACGTTTTAGGCAAGTATGGCGAAGAAACATCCCAGAGTTTTGCCTATGAAAGGCGTCATCTTAATCCTATCCATAAGATTCTATTGCATTCGAAAAAAAAGGAGAAACGTGCATTACTAGGTGCCCCATACGAACTAATGATGCAATGGTGCGCTCTGTAATAGGGATACATCGGTCCTTCTGTTGATTGCTAAGCTCTGACTAGCCCTGAAACATCTGATTCAATGTTGCTTCGCTAGCCAAAAAAGAAAGAGTTTCCTATTCTTCTTGATGCACAAGACAAGCAGCAGGTAACATTAAGCACAACAACACTAAAAGAGATGCTGAGAATCCACACGCGCTTCTTTTTGGACATGCTTAGGGAATAGGGTAGCGCTGAGATATGAGTAAATTGGCTGGCTGTTACAATCACATTGCTATTGAATGCATATTAAGAAATCCAGAAACTGGAGGAGGCCATTCAGAAGTTTGAAGAAGCCAAATGGATAGCAGTGGACCACTTTGGTACGGAAGATGGATACACTAGTGCAATCCCTTGTGATGGGTATACTCCCAAATGGTCCGACAGTTTTGACATTATTCTTCAGGAGTTAGCTTATTGTTCGATTCAAAAGAATGTGTGTTGTTCCGGGTGTAAAGAATGGAGTGTAGGAAGTTGAGGATGATATCTTGGGGAAGAGAGAGAGACTAGTGGAATAAACAGGAATGGATGCACGTAAAATAGGTGTAGCACGTGAGGGGCATGAAATGGTTGAAATGCCTGAGACTTACAGGCCATGGCAAGCCCGGTTGAAAGGTCTGGATTCAAGCATGTTCCTCTCGACCCCATGGTGTTGAAGAAGGCTAGGGACATGGTGTAGGCTTTCTACCACAAGGATTTCTCTATAGATGATGACTCCAAGTGGATGCGGATGGGATGGAAGGGCCGCATAAGGGAGGCTCATTCAACATGGAAGCTCGTAACTCCTATTGCCTAACTTACTGTCAGCTCAGTCTTTTGGCTGCTCAATGACTAATGAAAGGTCTGTGTCTGCAATGAGGAGAAATATTATTCCTGTATAACATACCTATCTCATACGAGATCAAAATTGGGAACGTTTTTCTTGTTATTTTTTATTCCCTGACATGTGAAGGATGTTACATACTGCAAAGATTCATGGATCTTCTTTACTATACTGCCACGAATTGTGCTTGATTTTTGCACCCTTCAGCCACTCTCTGTCGTGATTCTCTGCAGTCAGCTGATTGCTATAGCGTAGAACAAGCTATGGGGATATAAATGTATGGACGCAAGCTATATAGAGATTAATGAAAACACTTGAGAGAAAAAAAAAAAGGGGTTGTTCTACGCATGTTTCAACATTATGCTGGTATTCATTTTCTTAATGTAAAGTTCAGTTTCAGCTTAAGATTGGATGGAGGACACTGAGAACATGCAAAAAGATACGAACCAAAGGGTAAGCCAAATTATCCAATACAAAAGCATTTGTCAAGCAGGCCAATGATCAGAATTTCGATGAGAAGGAAGGAACTGATATATTACGGAGGCATCACCAGCAATATGGCTAAACATAGAATACCTCCATCATTGTACTATAAGGATACTCACAAGCCGGAGGCTAACACACTCGGGAAGCTGAGGGCTAATCATACTCGTGCTATCAAGTGTGGACTGAATGTTCCTGATGCAATGGAGATCGGACTAAAAGGAGCGCATGGAGCTTCAGTAACAAGACCAGAATGAGGATTCCTATTAGTGTACACTCTCGGACACTGGTTCTTGAATGGACTGGCAATGTTTCAACAAATTAGACTTCGAGAGTGGGCAAGGCCGTCATCCATTGAGTGTGCAAAAATGCACATGGTCGAGGAAAGAGAGAGGTTAAAGTAAGAGATTGGGATGGCGTTCTAAATCTGGGGTTTCCATGGTATGGGTGACTCTATGTCTGGACATTGGAAAGAGATGGAACATGTCTTTTACATGACAGTCAGAGGGTTCCATTGCCGGGTAAGAATCCATCCTTGTTGGGTAAAAAGTTTTGGGACGAGCTCCCAGTAGCTTGACCTATGAAAACTAAGAAAGAGCTGGTGAGTTATGATTCAAATGTCTTTGTTGTATGTTGAAGGGCTAACAAGACTCGTGTAATGCTAGACTCCTTTGACAGGTAATGACAATGAAAGAGAGGTAGCACAAGTGAATCCTATCATTTGGGTGGGGATGTTGCTCCGTTAGATTATGGAGGATGTCTCACCTAGTGTCGCACCATGAATCCGCTAGTACCTTAGCTGGAGGATGGTGACGGACTAGATTGACTCTGTGTTCCTCTAGAGGAAAATAGGAATTATCCTTGAAATAGATTGCAATGACCTGCATCTATGAGATGGGTGATGATCGTGCCAATGATATCTGTAAGAAATCTTTGTATGAATGGTCATGATGTGTGAGTGTATTATTTGAATAAGTTACGAGGGTAGTTGAGGTCTAAGATATATGATGAATCGTGGTAGATAAAGGATTATTTCCCAAATCGGGGGCACTCAGCAAAGTCGGAGTTGCTGTGGAGCTTCAAGTGCAATCAAATCACCAGCCCCAGGTGACCTTTGAGAGTGCTTAGTAAGGAGCTCATTGTTGTGAAAACACTCACTTGTGGAAATTCCCAATCAGCACACTTGGAGATATTAGATTGTCCAAGTGCAACGGATTCAAATGCATGTCAGCTGAACCAAAACGAGGAGGAATCAAATGGCAGGAGCACCCATGATCGGCGCTACTACCCATAGTTAAATGAATGTGGCCCTGAAGAGGTGGGAATCAGTACGTCAAATGTGACATATCTAGATTGGCGACCTGCAACGTGTCCGTCTTTTCACATAGCAGAGAGAGAGCGAGATATTTCTGCATTTTGGATGGTTTAGATGCTGCGGAGTTGCCAAACTCAATCTCTTTGCGCTTGTCTAAATATAGATCACAAAGCCTACTGACAAATTTAAAGACATTGTCTAAAGTAGGAGCCTTTGGCGCAAGTGAATACAACTAGTTTTAACGTATTTTACTTACTCTGTGAGCTGGAGGCGCGGCTCTGTATCTGCTTATGCTCTTACGGTGCACTTGCATGCTGATCAGGCTTGCATGCCGATCATGACTCGGATAAGGTTTTATTACGATGTGTGGCAATCCCTTAAAGGGCGCTAGACTAAGCAGTGTGCACTAAGCGGTGGATCTAGAATATTCTTTTGCTGAACTTAGATATTAGAAGCAATGACTCGTCTCTTGATATAAGAACGGATTTTGGCAATGATTTCGGGCTCAGCTACGCTCGTATGCATGAGTTGTTAATAAGGTTGACGGAGGCCATTGGCTGCTTGAATAAATGAGCATAAGGATGTTACATGTATGGCTCGAAAAACTCCTTTCTCTTATGTTTTAATTAAATAGAGTACGATGCTTGGAGTTAACAAAAGTTTGTACCATATTGTAAATAGTTCACAAACTTCATTATTTTTCAGTTGGTAAACCCCCATTTCACATTGTTTGCATTTGAGAGAAAAATTAAACTTCCAAAAACATTCAAAAAGCACACAAAAACCCAAAACAGATAATTAAAACACTAAAAAAAAAAACAAACCAAAAAATTGTTTCAACAAAACATGGGAAAGAAAAAGGCAAAAGAAAGAAGTAAGGGGGAAAAGGTTGCACAAAAGAAGGAAGAAAAAGATGAAATGCATGCATTAATCACACATGATCAAGGTGAAACAAATATAGAAAATTTGCAAGGGGTAGAGGAAATTGGTGGAATTTCTAAAGGGGTGGGTTCCATAGTTGCAACTAGGGAACATAGCAACACTTTTGTAAATGTATTCATTGGTCATGACCATAGAAATATGTGTGCTTACGTTAACCCTAATTGTGAGTGGAATTTAATTCATATTGATTTAGTGACAATTATTTTGGATAACATTCAACTAACCACTCATTCCTCTATCCTCATGAATGGTGAAACTTATGATTGCATGGGTCAAGTTATGTTGCCTATTGTGGTGAATGCTATGGAATTTTTGGAAACATTTTTTGTTATGGAAGGAATAGATGAAGACTTGGTCATAGGCACTCAAAGGTTTTTTGAACATCAAGGGTTTGAAGCATCTTGTCCATCTATTATGTCCATCCCCACTAGTGAGTCTTTTGGAAATCCTGATGATTATCCTCATTGTATGGATTGTGGACATAATCATCTATTCAAAGATTGTACTTTTAATCCACAAAATAGTCTGTCCACTCATGTTTTTCCATCTAACCTTTCTCTGATTAAGTCACAGGAAACCTTGTTGATAGATGAAGTGGAGGACTCCAAGTGCTTGGAGGATATGGAAGGGCCCTCCCTTTCTCTAAGTTTGGAATCTTCTCACGAATTTTGTATGAGTTCTACGGAAGATAAAGTGATATCTAGAGATTCTATGTGTAATACAGATAAATGCATCGCTGAATCTCTAGATCGATCTCACACCACACAACCTTATGATCCATTACATGAGCATGATATATGTAAAGAAACTCAACCTTTGTTGAACTCCCCATGTAAAGATGAGTTTTTTCAAAAGACTCACATAGAAGGCCCAAAAGACCCATACATCAAGAAGAAGTCACATTTCCCTTGTAATGTAAAGCAAATTTGGGTGGCCAAGAACTTACTTAGAGCCCAACCAAATCACACTATGATATGGGTACCAAAGAAAGCTCTTATACAAAATCAACCCTCTCACACTAGACTTCATAATTTATGGTCTAGTTTCACATTGCCTCATCATCAAGAACGACCACTTTTGACAAAGGGATCCAAAGCAATAAAGTCAACACTCAGAAAATATCCAAGGAGAAACCTCAAGGCTAAGACCAACAAAGCGAAGACATATTGGCGTCCTAAAACCTCTTCGTGCAGCATCCATGGGTGTCGGACCCAACCTTGCCCAATGCACAGCATATGTTTAAGATGCACACCAAGTATGCACATGTATAGGGCCTCATCCAAAGGCCAAGCATTAGGCACACTTAGTTTAACCCAGACACAAAGAGGGCACATGTACATAGATTTCAAAAATTTGCTTTTTATTTTTCTTTTTTCAGGATGGTGGACAAAGGTATCATCCATTTCAAATGGGTGATAGAAAGAGAAGGTTCTTGGAGTTGGAGATTTGGAGGAATCCTCATCATCACCTAAACCCTTGAGCACTTTGCTCAAAATCCATCATTTTTGCACCATTGTTTTTTGTATGCATTTTTAGAGTATGCATAAGATAGGGTCACATTACAAGACCGTGCATAGACACTTTTTTGTTTTCCACCCATGCACCCTTAGTCCCCACTCATGCATATGGACTAAGAAGAGATGAATTAAGTTCATCTATTTGTATCTATCATCTACATTTTTTGTCATTTCATGCTCATTCATCATCCATCCATTAGTTTTTTTTTTTTTTTTTTTTTTTTAAGAAAAGGCATTCTAGCATATTCATTCCCATCTATATGAGGCAAAAGCACCAAGTTAAAGCACTCGACTCCAAAAAAAAAGTAAGATGAAGAAAAGCAATAAAGCAAAGCACTCCAATGGTGTACGGATCATGCAAATCAAAAGGAACTCCTACACACTCTTCCACAAAAGCTCCATACTTGCAAAAGCTTTGTCGAGGACAACAAAGTCAAGGAGCGGGGGAGTGTTGAAGATAAAATATATATTTCTTGGATCCACTCTTTTTTCATCACCATTTGTACCTTTTTCTACCTTTCATTCAGTTAATAAAGCACTCTTGTATAGGTGTGTGTGAGTGCCACACTAGAGAATAAGTGGGATTCATTCTCCTTTCAGTTGAGAAATCCCACATAGCATGGTTTTTTGCCATTTTGTATATAAAGAGGTCTCCACCTCTTCTTTTGGGAGAGCTCTTTTAGAAGTAATGAGATAATGCTAGTTTGTAGTTAGACTCTTACTCTTTTTATCGTCATGATGTGCGTGCGTGCTTGTTCTCTTCTTGCCTAATGCTTGTGACACGTTGATGTATGATTACGATGCTATTATGCTTGTGATTACGATTATGTGCATCATTTGTGATGCTTATGTTGTGCCTTCTTGTTAATAACGTTGTTAATCATGCGTTGACGAAGCGCCATTACGTCTGCTGAGTGCTTCTACGCAAACATTTGGGTCTCATGAGATACTTCCTGGTTTGACAAGTATGAGTTGTGATGCTACAACGTCAACAAAGATGAAGATATCAAAGCAACCAAAGAGGTCAAGGACAACAAGAAAATACAGGTCAAAGAGATGTAAGAGCCACAAATAGAGGAAGAAGTGCAAGATTTGGTGGAAGAGGACAACCCACTTCAAATGGATGCTTTCTATGTGGTAAGTCTGGCCATTTTGCAAATGAATGTTTTCATAGAGCTCAAAGACAGGGAATCAAAGCAACAACAACAATTATAGAGGTCAAGGTAACTATGGAAACACATCATCTAGCCAAGGGAATGATTATTTACTTGCCTTGAGGTATGGTGAAGAGACAAATCAAGCTAGTGAAGATGTATGGTATGTAGATAGTGGATGTAGAAATCATCTATCATGTAGGAAGGATCGTTTTAGTAATGTTCAGGTCCCAAAGCATCAAGGACATGTGGAAATAGGTGATAACTGAGATCGTACCATTCAACATGTGGGAGATATCAATTTGGAAGGAAATCAAAGAGCAAAGTGCTTATCACAGGTACTACATGTCTCGACTATTACCAAAAACTTGATTTTGGTAGGCCAAATGGTAGAAAAAGGCTATCAAGTTGGTTTCAATGAAAGAGGATGTTTTGTTAAGGATCCAAGGGTAGGTTTCAAGCTCATAGCAAAATGAAAAAAACAAGAGAGAATGTTCACAATGGACATAAATCAGCCACACCATTCAATGTATGTCACATATGGAGACAAGAGGATAGAAGATTTGGATCTATGGCATAAATGAATAGGTCACATCAACCTACAAAAGCTCAAGGACATGCAAAGGAGGATCTTGGTAAGAGCTCTACCAAATTTTACATCTAAAATGTTGCATGAAATTTGTGTAGCTTTCCAACAAGGAGAACAATCAAGGCTGCCTTTCAAGAAGAGTACCTATGTGAGTGTGAATGTTTTAGACCTCATTCACACGGATGTTTGGGGTCTAACAAGAGAAGCATCCCTTGCTGAAAATAGGTATTTTGTAACCTTCATTGATGAATTTTCAAGAAAAGTATGGTTGTATTGCATTAGAAACAAATCAGATGTGTTCCACTACTTCAACAAATTCAAAGCAGAGGTGGAGAAGGAGTCTTGAAAGTTTATCAAAACTTTGAGATCTGATGGAGGGAGAGAATACTTATCCCATAAATTTTCTGAATTTTTGCAATTCAATGGCATCAAAAGACAATTTACATGCAGGTATACCCCTCAACAAAATGGGGTAGAAGAGATAAAGAATAGATACATAGCAGAGGTAGCAAGGTGTATGCTCTAAGAAAATAATATGTTGCATTGTTATTGGGGAGAGGCTGCATATATAGCCACATACATCATGAATAGATGTCCTACATCAGGTATACATCATCTAACCCCTGAGAAAGCATGGAGTAGAAGAAAACCTTGCATTTCACATCCTAGAATCTTTGGTTGTATATGCTATGTACATGTACCTCAAGAGTTGAGGTCAAAGTTCGATGCCAAATCTGAAAGGTGTAGTTTTTTGGGATATTCTATGGAAAAAAAGGGGTATAAATGTTATAATCCCATCAGCAATGAGCTAAAGGTAACTAGGGATGTTGTCTTTGATGAGTTATAGCCTTGGTATGCATGCACGAGTCCATTGCAGTTTGAAGAGATAAGTGAGATAGATAAAAAGAATGATGATAGAGTTCAAGAAAGCATGGATTTAAGTGGTCCAAGCAACTCATGAAACACAAGGACACCCTCACCATGGAGTGGAAGGCTCATGGAAAGAGAGACTAGCTCTGAAGAAAGAAAATTCAAAGGCAAAGGGAAGATTTTCGTTGAAGAAGGAAGCTATGTGGACGAGAGCATGTTGGAAGATGAAGGGATAGAAGAAATTCAAACTCCACGAGTGGCAAAACAAAGAAAGAAGATGGCAACCACACCTAAAGGAAGTGAAAGAAGGTGTTCAAGAGTAAGATATCCAATTCAAAGGTTAACTTACGATAATTTCATTGCAAAGCATTATGTATACATGACTTAGGTAATCAAGGACAAAGAACCAACTAGTTATGAAGAAGCTAAGGATTGCAAGGAATGGCAAGAGGCAATGAAGGAAAAGTTCAAAGCACTTGATGAGAACCATACCTGGAGCTTGGTACCAGCTCAGGAAGGCATGAAGGTGATAGGTAATAAATGGGTTTATAAAATTAAAAGAAATTCATATGGTTCCATTGCTAGGTACAAAGCAAGGTTGGTGGTGAAAGGCTTCTCCCAAAGCTATGGGATAGATTATGATGAAACTCTCAGCCCCATAGCCAAGATGCCAGAAATTAGGATTTTGATTGATGTGGCCACATCAAGGAAATGGAGCTTATATCAGTTGGATGTGAAGAATGCCTTCCTCAATGGAGATCTTGAAGAAGTATTTTACATGAGCCAACCTCAAGGATTTGCTAGTATGAGGTACCCAAATCATGCTTGCAAGCTAAGGAAAGCATTATATGGACTAAAGCAAGCCCAAAGGGCCTCGAATCAGAGGTTCGTGGATTATGTATCAAGTTTTGGATACAAAGAAAGTGTTGCAGATCCATTACTTTACATGTAGAAGCAAGGAGAAAAAATAGTATACATATGCATCTATGTGGACGATTTGATCATCACAGGAAGTGATATTGCAGGTATTAAAGATATCAAATCAAAGCTAGGAAAGGAGTTCAAGATATCTAATCTTGTAACACTAAAGTACTTCTTGGGAATAGAGGTAATCTATGCACACAATGTCATCTTCTTGATTCAAAGAAAATCATGTTAGATGTGCTATACAGGTTTGGCATGAGTGCTTGTAAGACACTTTCTCAGCCCATGGAGCCCAATAAAAATTTGTTTGTAGGTCAAGGAGAGGCTATACAAGATGTTACACTATATAGAAGCATCAGTGGTTCATTAATTTATGCTACATGCACTAGACCTGATATTGCATATGTAGTAGGCATTCTCTCTCAATTTTTGCATGCACCCACTCATTATCATCTTATGGCGGTAAGAAAGGTGCCTAGATACATCAAGCACACCATCAAACAAGGTCTATTTTACTCATATGATGCTGATCTAAGTGTCAAAGGATATAGTGATGTTAATTGGGTAGGTAGGAAGGATGATCCAAGGAGTACGTTGGGTTATGTTTTCATGATAGGTACAAAAGTGATCACTTGGAGCTCTAAGAAGCAACCCATTGTTTCTCTTTCATCCATAGAAGTTGAGCACATACATTTAGAATTGGCTAGATGTGAGTCATTATGGCTTAAGAAGCTACTTAAGGACTTGGAAGTGGAAGGGGAGGTGTGGTGACAAAATTTCAAGCATCTACCTAGCTAACAATCCCATGTTTCATGCAAGGAGCAAGCACATAGAGGTTTATTACCACTTCATTACAGAAAAGGTGATGGCAAAGGAGGTAGACATAAGGTATGTGAACACTAAAGTGCACGTTGTAGTATTGATGAAAAAGTTTCTTGAATGTACAAAGCTTCGAGGATTCAAAGAAGCAATCAACATAAGAGACATAGGATGAAGCAACGAAGTAAAAAGACTTGAGCTTGAGTGAGAGTGTTGAAAAATTATGTATTTCAAGCTCAAGAGTGTGGGAGCATGCCCCAAATTGAACCTTCCACATCATCCACTATCAAATGAGGCTTATTTCCACATGTTGAAGGCATCAAATCATGCCTATAATGGAAAGAAGTTGATTAGAGAAGATTTAGCTTACCCCTTGATGTGATTAGATCATTTTTTTTCTTTTTGGAAAGCTTATAATTTCTACTTTGAGTGGTATAAGTCTCAAGTTCAATGCATGCACATGTGTAGAGCAATTTCCAGAATAGTGTCTTTGTAGTTAGCTCATACTCTTTGAAGACATTAAGTTATCTATTTTATTGCAGCTAGTTAAGGCATCATCCAATGTCCAAATGGAGTGATGTTACTCTCATTTGAAAGACCTCATGTCTAGTCTACAGCTGCAAGGTTTCATTTTCACTCTTTGCATGTACACAAAGAAACTCAAAAAATATAGAGCCTATTTCTAAAACATTTCATCATCCTAGGGGGGTTCATTTGCTTTTGTTTTGCACATAGGAGGGTTTATCCTCCAACACTACCTACCCATCTATCTATCTATCTATCTATCTATCTATCTATCTATCTATCTATCTATCTATCTATCTATCTATCTATCTATCTATCTATCTATCTATCTATCTATCTATCTATCTATCTATCTATCTATCTATCTATCTATCTAGCTAGCTAGCTAGCTAGCTAGCTAGCTATCTACCTATAAGCACTAATGCAGCAAGACACACAGTGAAGAGAGATGGTTGGAATAGCTCTCTCTATTGAAGATGCTCAGAAGAGAAGTAAGAGTTGAATAATATCCCAATACTAGCACATATGAATGAATCATGTATGTGATAGCATGGGAAAAAAGCTCTAGCCAACTCTAGAGTAAAAAATTCCCAATATCATGGTCATCAAAGAAACAACCAACTGTAGCATTATCATCAACAAAAGTAGAATATAGAGGCTTAGCAAATGCAACACAAGAGGATATGTGGCTCAAAATACTCTACACAGATTTGGAGTTACATTCTTATACTCTAATGATTTTTGGACATAACACTAGTTCACTTCATTTGGCTGCTAATCTTGTATATCATGCAAGGACTAAGCACATTGAAGTGCACTATCATTATGTAAGAGAGAAGCTACTTAGTAGCACATCCAATTGTCATATGTATCAACCAATTTCTGGTGTGTAGATATGCTCACAAAATCTTTGGATGGAACTAAGATGAACAGGTTCAAGATGATGCTTGGTTTGCAAGAAATCAAAGAGGAATGAAGACCAAGCATGTTATGCTTGAGGGGGAGCTATTGGTGCAAAAGAGTTCAAGCCTACATACTTTGACAATTAGCATGTATCTCATATAGTCACATATGACTATTCCCTTGTAAATCTCAATTACCTTTTATCCTTGTAAAAGTGCATATGATAATTGCACTAACCCCACGTGGAGTTTGGAGGAATCAAATCTCGAATCCTTGATGGAAAATACACGAGAGAATAAAGGCTAAAGTCTTTGACTCACTTTATGGTGAGAATTTGAATTTGAATTCAACGCTTGACTCCAACTTTAACTATAAAAGTGAGTCAAATTCTCGTGTGATTTGAGCCCGATTAGAGAGATCAGATAAGAGGGATTTATGTCATTAGAGAGCTCCTTCTATAGCCACTTCACTACCCTCAGATGGTGCAATCAAACATTTCCAATGACATTGTATGTCTATGTGATTTAATACATATACATTGATCACTTCTCTACTTCACTTCTCTACTATGATCATCTCAAAATAGTGAACTTCTTAGAGCTTGTTCTGAGTGCACAATTAATCCTTTGATGAGATTTAAAGTGCTATAGATTTAACATACTATCTACTTCATAGCTACAAATTTTCATTATCATTTCTTTTCTCAATCTCGAGATATTTTCATATTTCTGGTCACTAGTCTGCATACTATAGCACCTCAAAGATGTCGGGATAGTCCTTGAACTTGCTAAGCATCATTCTTGGTGTATAGTTGATCTTTTTTATTGAAATAAATCATGAATGTAAATATCTAAGTTAATAGACATCTCCAAAAGAAATTTAGCTAGTTGCTAGCATGTTGAGAGGATTGTTCATTTTACTGAACATGTGCAGAGACCAAAATAGCAAGTCCAAGCTCTTGGTTGAACTTTCTACTCAACGTTTTGATCCATTGATTAGAGGAACATACTCCAAAGTAGATAGGTGATTATTTGTGATCATTAGGAATCTCAAGGGGTCAACTAAACTCTCAATAACTTGTTCTTGGCTGGTGTGAACCAGGTTTTTGTAGTACCACTTCATCTCTGGAATCTATCCACCATCTCCTCCAACAATTCATACCAATTGTGAGCTCTAAGCATAATACTAAGCAATTCTATTCCCAAAATAGAAGGTTAATTCACATTTTCCACATATGCAAGTTATCTATTTTGGATGCAAACATTTGGGAATGATGCTCCAAAGGACTTGGTCATTCCAAATGCATTATTGTGAAGCTCAAGGAGTCTATTAACCATCCTTGGAGTTATCATGGTAGGTGTACAATAGGTTTTGTGTAGCACCAGCTCATCTCTGGAACCTCTCTCCTCTCCTCACATCCTACCCAAGCTTACACTATGCTTGAGGTGGATTTGATCTACATAAAAAATCTATCATTTGGATTATGTCAAAAGAATATCCATTGGACAGTTCTCTTACTTGTGCTCATTCATTGTATTTTTTAAAACAATTTTTATGGATCTTTTACCATTCTAAAATCCTAGAGCTTTACACATGTAAAACTAGACAAAGAGAGCTAAACGTCCACGAACTTGAGGTGGCTGAATTGCAATCAATGAATCATTCAATCACCTAAAAGTAGATCAAACTAGATCTTCACTTTTCCTAGATTATAGAAAAGTGAATTGATTCCCTCTAATAACCTTTAATACCTTCATTTGAATTCAAACTCCACTTGTAGACGTTGTGGAGCACTTTAAGAGTCTATATAAAGACTTCAAATAACTTGTACGTTACATGGAAGCAATATACATACACTTGTGGCCATCATTATCTTGCTCCATTTTTCTACATCATCTTTTTAACCAAGAGTAAGATTGTAGAGGCTGATGCTCTCTACAAAGCTCCAAATTGGATGTGACAAGACTCATTCGAATGATATTATTATCTAGTTTATGTATATCAATTTTCAAAGAATTTTAGTACATATATTGGAAGAAATCTTAGTTTTTCTTGCTTAGGGTATATTTCTATGCATTCCTCAAAAATAGGGGTACTACTGCTGAGTGTTTGGTTCATTCCAAAAGCATATTTTTCTTATTTCTTGTACTCTTGTGAGTTTTGTACACTCAAAATCATGGGAAATTTAGCTAGAGGAGTTCAATGGAGTGTGTTAGGAATGAAGGAATTCTGAATTCCTTTTGGGAAACTCAAATTAGCTTAGTAAGCTATCAATCATGAGTGATTTCATAAAAAATGATGGACTACACACTGAGAATGGTGTTTAGCAAATCATAGTACCATCCCGATAATTATGGGGTGCATGAGACAACAGAACAGAGAGTAAAGGAGTGTTAATATCTCACGATCCAGAGAGGCAATGATAATGAGACTTTGTTGTCATATACTAGATAGTATGCTGACTCTAAAAGCTTTAAATCATGACAAACGATCAATCATACACTGAGAACAAGCTCTTAGAAAGTCATTGTTTTGATGTAGTCATAGCAGAGAAATGAAATGAGAATGTAATGATAATATATGTATTAAATCCTATACAAATACAATGTCATTGGCAATCATATATTGCTCAATGTGTGAGAGGTGAATGAGCTTTGAGATAAGCTCTCAATTCACAATAGTTCCTCTTCACAATGATCTCATGGACTCAAGATATCATGCAGGTCATTAGATCCTCTTTTTATAGTTGTGTTTGGAGCCAAAGTTTGAGCTCAAATTCAAAAGGGTTCTACCTAAAAGTGAATCCTAAAGGATAAGATATATTCTCTCATCAATCAACTACCAACTGAGTCATGATCAAAGTTTCCTAACTCCAAGTGGTTGTAGATATCTTTTACAAAGGTAATTGTGAAGAACTTTTACAAGAGGTTGATCATATAGAGTCTCATAATGATTATGCTAATAAACCAAGTATGTGGCCTTGGTTTCTATTGCACCAAAATCTCCCCCTCAAGCCCAAGATGATTGGTCTTCATTATTCCTTGATTTCTTGCAAACCAATCATCAATTTGTTCATCTTTGCTCCATCCAAAGATTTTGTGAGTATATTTGCACATTGTAAATGAGTTGATACATAGGATAGTTGAATATCCTTGCTAAGCAATTTCTCCCTTACATAATGATAGTGCACTTCAATGTGCTTAGTCCTTGCATGATATACAGGATTAGTAGCCAAATGAAGTGAACCAGTGTTGTCTCCAAAGATTATTGGAGAGTAAGAGTGTAACCCCAAATCTGCATAAAGTTGCTTGAGCCACATAGCTTATTTGCCAAACTTTTGTATTTTCCTTCTGAAGATGATAAGGTTACAGTTGATTGCTTCTTAGATGACCATGATATAAGTTTTGAATGTGAAAAAGATAGATACCTTGAAGTGCTCCTCTTATCATCCTTGGAGCCAGCCCAATCTGCATCAGAATACATCTTTATGTCTAAGTCTGAAGTGAAGGGATAAAGCAACCCTTCATTCATGGTACCCTTTAGATACTTAAGCACCCTTTTGACAGCTTCCATGAGAGGCTTCCTTGGTGCGTGCATAAACTGACTCAATGTACTTACTCAATAAGAAATGTCTACTCTTGTTAGGGTAGCATAGTTGATGCTCCCTACAAGCTTTTGGTAACTTGTAACATCCTTAAGAGGTTCTCCTTCATGAGAACTAAGCTTATGGTTGAGTTCCATGGGTGTACCTATAATTATGGTATTCTCCATCTTGAACTTTACCAACATATCATGCATATACTTCATCTGAGTAATAAATATATGAGAATCTATATACACAAGTTCTAGACCAAGAAAATATGTTAATAAACCAAGATCACTGATTTTAAATTCTTCCATTAGTTGAGCCTTAACCTGCTTGATGCCATTATCATCATTCCCTGTAATGATAATGTCATCCACATACACACATAAGTAGATCATTTCTAAGTTGGTCTCCTTTATAAATAAAGAAGAATTTGCCTTGCTAGCCACAAAACCTTGATCGTGCAAATAAGTAACAAGCCTATGGTTCCAAGCTCTAGGAGCTTGCTTTAGACCATAAAGTTCCGTCCTTAGCTTGCATACATAACCATATCTATTTTTATCTTCAAAACATGGTGCTTGTGCCATATACACTTCTTCTGATATCCATCCATTTAAGAATGCATTCTTCACATCTAACATTGATATAGATTCCAATTCTTAGAGGCAACAATTCTTACCAAAACCCTAATTGTTGGCATCTTTGCCACAGGTGAAAAGGTTTCTTCATAGTCGACTCCATGGGTTTTAGCAAACCCTTTTGCTACTAATCTTGCCTTGTACTTTTTTATAGAACCATATGAATTCTTTTTTATTTTATATATCCACCTGGATCCTATTATCTTCATGCTTGGCTTCTTGGGAACTAGTTCCCAAGTGCGGTTTTCCTAAAGTGCTTCTACTTCTTCCTGCATGGCTTCTCTCCATTCTTTCCTCTTATTAGATTCTTCAAAAAAAGAAGGTTCTTCTATCATAGAGTCTGTAGTGATGTACACAGAGGGCTTGCTGACTAATGACGTATCATAGCCATAACTTATGGGCTTCTCCCTTTCCCTTTGAGATCTCCTAAGCGCCTGGTTGGAAGAATTTGGTATGTCTTCCAATTGTTCGAATTTGGTCTTGCCTCTTGACTTCCAAGCCTTGAAGTCAATCTGCTCTTCATCCTCTGAATTGATATCTTCTCGTAATTGTTGATCTTCTTGAGTGAGAGTTGGAAAGTCATTTTCCAAATCATAAGGTAACCTTATCTTCGTGCAACCATCTTCAAACCATGAATTATTTTCATCAAACACTACATCCCTACTAACTATGAATGCTTTGTTAGTGGGATTCTATAGCCTGTAGCCCTTCTGGTTTTGATCATACCCAATGAATATACACTTTTCAGCTTTAGGGTCAAGCTTCCCTCTAATCTGTGAGGGAATGTGTGCATAAGCAATGCACCCAAATATCTTGCAATGGTCCAAAGAAAGTCTCCTGCCATTCCATGCTTCATAGGGTGTCATTCCATCCAAGGATTTGGATGGGAGTCTATTAACTAAGTAAGTGGTTGTGGAAACACCCTCTGGCCATAGGTAATTAGGTAACTTCTTCTCATTCAACAATGATCTAGTAGCTTCAACTATTAACCTGTTCCTTCTTTCTGCTACTCCATTGAATTCAGAAGTATATCTTGTTGTGAATGCCCTCTTTATGCCTCTGTCCTGTAAAAATAGTCAAATTCATGTGAAAAATACTCACCACCTCCATCATATCTGATCCTCTTCAAGCTTCTACCTGTTTGGTTCTCAACTAGTGCCAAATACTTTTTGAAGCATGTAAATACTTCATCCTTATGCCTCATGAAATAAAGGATTGTCCATCTACTATAATCATCTATAGATGATGCATAGTACCTTGAACCTAATATTGATGGATCTTTGCTAGGACCCCACACATCCGTGTGTACAAGTTCCAAATAGTTTTCATCCATGTATCCCTTCTTGTTGAAAGGTTGTGTGTGGGATTTATCAAACTGACATGCTCCATATTTGTATATCATATGTTGGTTGGTCACATTGGGAATGCCAAGGACACTTTGATCCCTGCATATTTGCTTTAGTGTTCTTTCTCCTATGTGTCCTAGACTTTTGTGCTATATCTCTAGCTCAGATTGGAGTTGATCTCTATTATTCAATAGTGCTATGTTCCTTGTGTCTTCAATCTCAAATGTAAATAATCTACCAGACTTCTCACCTTTAGCAATCCTTTTGAAGCCTTGTTGAGGGTCTTCCACATATGCTCCATGCTTAGTGAATCTAACTTGTAAGCCTTTCTCAACAATCTGTCCAACACTAATTAGGTTTTTGGTTATAGTTGGCACATACAATACTTTACTCAAGAGGTTCATGTTACCATCGGAAGTCTTGACCTTTCCAATTTTCTTGACAGAGCATTTAGTGTCATCACCTACCTCTACTTCATGCTTCCCTTTGGATTCTTCAAGATCAGATAATCAAGCTACATTTCTAGCTATTAAAAATAAAGAAGTAAGGTCGTATATATTTTTGCAAAAAGGATTTTCTTCAAATTGAAGGAAAATACAAAAATGAAAAATGGAAGCATTTACTTTAGAAATTAGTGGAGATCAAAAGAGAATCAAATCCAAAAAAGCTGAACTAGAAGATGAGTGGCTACTCAAAGTAGTGGAAGAGTTATGGAGAAGAGCTCTCAAACTCATCATGAGAGTTTTTTATCACTTGGCTATAAAAGAGGCAAGGTAGGACACTCAAGAATAGAGGAAGAAGGCGTGGAAGTCCCCTTGTAGCTAGTTCATTTGGTTTGAGTTATTTCGTTTGCTTCACTCTCAAAGACTATGTCGAGCCGCATACCAATTTCTGGGTAGTCTGCTTGTGAGAGTCATGGTTAATGTTTCCTCTTCCACTTTCAAAAACCTCTACCTCTTCCTCTACCATAGTAGAATACCTACTCAAAACTAGGTTTCCCTTGGCACTTTGAGTCCTCACCATGATTATTTTCTTTAATAATCAGCATGGACACCAGATCAACAAAATTCAGAATATTTTCCCTAGTGTGAATAGAAGTTCTGAATTTCTTATGCAACTCCTAAACCACAAAGGCACAATTCCACTTTATGATCATCATCATCTACATTCATGTCAATAGATGCAAGTGACTCGCATATGCTTTTGATTTTTAGGGTATAGTCACTTACTGACATGCCCTTTTTCTCCAATGTATGCAACTTATTCTTGAGTTGCAATTTTTGTGCCTTTCTATTGGTCTCATATAATATGATCAAATTGTTACAAGATTCTTTTAGATTGATTTGAAATTTTGGTGCCTTTCTATTGGTCTCATACAATGTGACTAGACTATTGCAAGGTTCTTTGCAAACGCTGTATCCAGAGCCACCTAGCTCATCAATAGACTCCCATCAAAAGCATTGGATGGGATGACACCCTATGAAGCATGGAATGGAAGAAGACCTAATCTTGATTATTGCAGGATATTTGGATGCGTAGCCTATGCTATATTCCATCACAAATCAGAGGTAAGATGGATCCCAAAGTAGGGAAATGTGTATTCATTGGATATGAATTAAATACAAAAGGGTACAAGTTATATAATCCAAGCACTAAAGGATTTATTGTTAGTAGAGATGTTTTTTTATGAGAACAACTCTTGGTTAGAAGATGATTGCAAGAAAGTCAAGTTACCCTATGACCTAGAGGAAGACTTCCCAACATTACAAAATGGGAATGATCAATTACATGAAGAATCAAGTGACTCTAATGATAACCACAAGACACCAAGGAGGAATATCAATGCTTGGAACAAAAAAGGTAAAGCAAAGGTACAAGAGTCGAGAGATGTTGTAGAATCTTCTCAACAAACAATAAGGAGATCAACTAGGGAAACAAGGAAGCAAAAAAGGTATGGATTTGAAACTTCTCTGGTCACAAACCCCTTCAGAGAATTAGACATGGGAATTGGTTCCCAAGAAGCCATCCATTAAGATCATTGGATCTAGATGGATCTACAAGGTCAAGAAGAACTCAGATGGATCAATAAATAGGTATAAAGCAAGGCTTGTGGCTAAAGAGTTTGCTCAAACCCAAGGTATAGATTATGAAGAAACTTTCTTTCATGTGGCAAAGATTCCTACTATCAGAGTACTTATGAGTGTATCTACCTCAAAGATATGGAACATCTATTAGATGGATGTCAAAAATGCATTCTTGGATGGATGGATTTCTTAGGAGGTGTACATGACACAACCTCCTAGTTTTATAGATGAATCACATCCTGAGTATGTGTGTAAACTCAAGAAATCTTTATATGGATTAAAGCCTCCTAGATCTTGGAATCATAGATTAGTTATCTTCTTGCAGGGCAAAGGACTTCCATCAAGCAAGGCATATTTTTCACTTTTCATTAAGAAGAGTAATTTTGAAGTAATATACTTAAGTGTGTATGTAGATGAGATAATCCTTACAGGTGATGATGGTAATAGAATCAGAAAAATCAAAGCACAAATGAAGGAGGAGTTTAAGATAAGTGATCTTGGATTTGTCACTTACTTCCTTGGATTCGAAGTAGTCTACACAAATCAAGGAATGTTTCTTACACAAACACGTAATATCTTGAGCCTGATATAGGTGGCTCCTTACTAGGACCCCACACATCCATGTGCACTAGATCCAAAAGATTTTGATACACATATCCCTTCCTATTGAAAGGTTGTCTATGAGCCTTACCAAATTGACAAGCTTCACACTTATAAATCATGTGTTGCCTTGTGATATTAGGCAAACCAAGTACACTTTGATCCCTGCAAATTTGTTTGAGTGTCCTCTCACCAATGTGAGCAAGCCTTTTGTGCCATATCTCCAACTCTGTGAGAGTTTGATATCCATAGCTAAATAAAGCTATGTTCTTTGTATCTTCCACTTTAAAAGTCAAAAGCCTTCCTCTCTTTTCTCCTTTGGCAATCCTTCTAAAGCCTTGCCTTGGGTCTTCAACTGTTGGTGCATATCAAGCCTTCACACATTGGCTTGAAATCTTGGAAACTTGGAAGAAGGACTTGGAACCATTGAAGGATATCTCTACATGAAGGATAAAGCATAGGAACTCATACTTATGAATTATTATCTTTTACTCATTGTAAAAATGTCTATATGACTTGGCATTCATTCACATCACACCTAATTGATTAAGTCGTGGATTTTTTGGTGGAATGATTGGAGAGAATATCTCCTTAAATCTAGAGTAGAGAATATAGGAGATTTGAATTTGAATTCAAATTCAAATCTCAACTCATTCTCTATAAAAGACACAATCAAAAAGTCGCGGTAAGTCCTGTCATTCTAGCTCACTCCCCGAGGCAAAATTTCATTGTAACTCATTGTGTGTGAGGGCTACTCTATACCCAACATCACACTACCTCATTTAGCTCTGCTTGGCAAGCTAATGAGATTGTACAAACACATTTATCAATAGAAGTATACATTTTATCATCTCTGTTTTTTCTGAGTATCCTACTCCAAGTCTGTCAACTTCAAAGAAGCATTGCTCTGGATCTACTGAACCAAATCAAGAGATCTATAGCTCATTGGAACCAGCTCAAGGTCTACTACAAGCATACAAAATTTCAAAGAATTCCATTCAGCCATTTGGGAGAAAATCAAGTCGAGGTGCTCACTGGTATTTGTCTGCAGAGTTCCTGAAAAATCGGGGGTAGATATAATTTTGCTAAACTTATTTCTCAGAGCATAGTTAGTCAATTGGAGTGATTCCACTTGTGATTGGTAGCTTACTAAGGTACATTGTTACTCCTAAAAGGAATTGTTCCAATTTTAAGTGTGATGGACACACTGAGTAAAAGTCTGAGCAGGTATCATTACAGGAATAGAAGGTTTTGCTTGATTTGTGAAGTACCAAGTTATCTGTTTTGATTTGGTCATTACCCAAATCATTTCCAAAGCACATATATGGTTTCTTTATGTCATTAGGAAGCTAAACTTGTGTACTAAGCATATCTGAAAAGAAAAGAGGGCAGGTGTGAAGCAGGATTTGCAGCACCAACTGATTTCCTGAGTGCATCCATCCATCACTCTCAACAGTGGTATCAGAGCAAAAGAAGGTAATCATGGGTGATGGTTTCCCTTCATTCATTGACAAATTGGACAGAAACAACTATCAAGCTTGGTCATTGAGAATGAAGACCTATCTACAAGGGAGAAGTCTATTTGGATACATATCAGGAGATGAGGAGTTGCCCTCATTCAAGACTAGAGGACTACCTACAAAGGATGAGCATGAAAGACTTAACCAATGGTGTGCAAAGGATGCTTTGGCAAGGTCTTATCTCTTAAACTCTATATCTGATTTTCTTTTACCTCATGTAAGGAACTGTAAGACTTCCCAAGAGACTTGGGAAACCTTGTCAAACTATTTTTCTTCCAACACAAGGGCTAGGAAGAATCAATTATGGATAGAGTTCACAACACTTAGGAAGCAGCCCAAGCAATCAGTCTCAGATTATGTGACAAAAATCAAAGATGTGGCAGACCAACTAGCAAGCATTGGAGAGGAAATTGAAGAGGAGCAAATAGTCAGGCAAGTGACAAATGGACTCAAGGCAGATGATAAGTGGGAAAGTTTCACCACTGCAATGGATCTCTACATGGACATGCATACCCCTGATCTCACAACACTCATGGGCCAACTATTTACACATGAAGCAAAGTTCACCAAGGCTGGAGATCAATCAAAAGGTAATAACCCCTCTGCTCTCTTTACTGATAAGAAAGTTAAAGATAAAGGCAAGAAGAAACAGGATGAGGAAGGCTCTACCTCTCAAGCCAATTATGCAGGGAGAGGTAGGTCATCTAGAGGAAGAGGCAGAGGAGGTAAGTCAGGTAGGGGGAGACCCTACAACTCATCACCTTGCAACATCTGTGGGTTGTCCAATCATACCACAGATGAATGCTACAAGAACTATAAAAACCAGAGAGGAAGAGGCTACTCAAGAGGTGGATACTCTCAAGGAAGAGGCAGATTCAACCACAATCAAAGCTACAATGGGTACAACAACCAATACAACAACAATTACAACAACAACCACAATGGAAGCTACCAAGGTGGACTCAGAAATAGAAGAGACTACAACAACTACACAGAGGAGCAAGATGACTCCTTATTGATCATGAATATGACCTCAAAGATAGGTACAAATGATGATCATTTATTTTATATTGACTCAGGATGTTCTAACCATGTAGCTGGCAATGTGGCATTGCTTTCTGATTTGGAAGAGCCCAAGGGCAAACATCAGGTACAAACAGGTGATGACACTAAACACTCTGTGGTCAAAATTGGAAATGTGAAGACATGTGATGGTAATCAGAACCTATTAAGCAGGGTACTCTATGTACCAACAATAACTAAGAATCTGATGAGTGTTGGTCAGATTGTGGAGAAAGGTTTGCAGGTCAGATTCACACAACATGGAGCATATGTGGAGGACCCAAAACAAGGATTCAGGAGGATAGCCAAAGGGGAGAAATCAGGTAGATTATTTACATTTGAGCTAGAAGATACAAAAAATATTGCTTTGTATAACTATAAGGATCAGACACTCTCAGAGTTAGAGATATGGCATAAAAGACTAGGGCACATAGGTGAAAGGACTATCAAGCAAATGTGCAGGGATCAGTGTGTGCTTGGGATACCTAATGTATCCAAGCAACACATGATTTACAAATGTGGATCATGTCAATTTGGTAAGTCTCACAGATTACCCTACTCAAGAAAAGGTTTCATGCATGAAGACTACCTAGACTTGGTACACACAGATGTGTGGGGACCTAGCAAGGACCCTTCCATTTCTGGTTCAAGGTATTATGTGTCCTTCATTGATGACTATAGCAGATGGACCATTTTGTACTTTATGAAGCATAAAGATGAAGTGTTTAATTGTTTCAAAAGGTATCTTGCACTTGTTGAGAATCAAACAGGTAGAAGCTTGAAGAGGTTAAGATCAGATGGTGGAGGAGAATACTTCTCCAATGAGTTTGAAGATTTCTTGCAGGAAAGAGGCATCAAGAGGGAGATCACTACCAGATACTCACCTGAACAAAATGGGGTAGCAGAAAGAAGGAAGAGACTTATAGTGGAAACAGCTAGGTCTATGCTCAATGAGAAAAAGTTACCAAATTACCTATGGGCAGAGAGTGTGTCCACTGCCACTTACCTCATCAATAGGTTGCCATCCAAATCACTTGATGGCATGACACCATATGAAGCATGGCATGGTAAGAGACCCTCTCTAGATCACTGCAAAATCTTTGGATGTGTAGCATATGTGCATATTCCTTCACAGGTAAGAGGAAAACTAGACCCAAAGGCAGAGAAATGTATCTTCATTGGTTATGATTTGAACCAAAAGGGATACAGATTCTACAACCCCACAAACAAAGGGTTCAAGGTAAGCAGAGATGTCATATTTGATGAGAATGACTCATGGTATGAGAATGAATGCAGGAAAGTGAGTCTACCCTATGACATGGAGGAAGATTTTCCAAAGCTTACCAAGGAAGAGCCAACTCAGCAAGAAGATTCAAGCTCAGATGATGATACCATCAACCTTGAAGAGTTCAAGGCTTGGAAATCCAAAGGAAAGATGAAGATGAAGCAATTGGAGGACAAGGCAGAAACTTCCACTCAAGCTATGAGAAGATCTCAGAGAGAGAAGAAGAAACCTATCAGATTTGGGTATGACACATCACTTGTAACTAAACATTCTGTATACCTTGCAAAAGATTTGTTGAATGAAGAACCAGGTACCTATGAAGAAGCAATTACAAAGCCAGAATGGAGAGAAGCAATGGATGAGGAGATAGAAGCCCTAAAAGAGAGTGATACTTGGGACTTGGTACCCAAGAAGGAGACTATGAAGGTAATAGGATCCAGATGGATCTACAAATTGAAGAAGAATTCAGATGGAACAATTAACAGGTACAAAGCTAGGTTGGTAGCCAAGGGTTTTGCACAAACCCAAGGCATTGATTATGAGGAGACATTTTCTCCTGTGGCCAAGATGCCAACTATCAGAGTTTTGGTGAGTGTAGCTGCATCCAAGAATTGGAACATGTATCAATTGGATGTGAAGAATGCATTCCTAAATGGATGGATATCTGAAGAAGTCTACATGTCACAACCACCTGGCTATGAAGATCCAAAAAAGGTACATTATGTTTGTAAATTGAAGAAGGCTCTGTATGGTTTGAAGCAGGCACCTAGAGCATGGAATTACAGATTGACCACCTACCTTCTAGACCAAGGATTTGTGATGAGCAAAGCAGACACTTCTCTATTCATAAAGAGAAGTAATACAGAGGTAATCTACTTATGTGTTTATGTTGATGACATCATCATTACAGGTAATGATGTCAATGGGATTAGACACATCAAAGGACAGATGATGAAAGAATTCAAGATTAGTGATCTTGGATTACTAAAATATTTCCTAGGTCTTGAATTGATCTATACAAATACAGGTATCTACATCACTCAAAGGAAGTATGTACAGGATATGGTCAAGAAGTTTGGTTTGCAGGATGCTAAGGTATCTACTACTCCAATGGAGGTTAATCAAAAGCTAAGTGCTCATGAAGGAGAAGAAATCAAAGACATTACAGGATACCAAAGTATGGTGGGTAGTTTGAACTATGCTACCTTAACAAGAATTGACATAGCATATGGAGTAAGTGTACTCAGTCAATTCATGCACAAACCAAGGATACCTCACCTAGAGGCAGCAAAGAAGATCTTGAAATATCTCAAGGGAACTCAAAGTCATGGTTTGTATTTTCCTTATACATCAGATATTGACATAAAGGTTTATTCAGATGCAGATTGGGCAGGATGCAAGGATGATAGGAGAAGCACCTCAGGATACATTTGTTTTGCAGGAGATAAGCCTATCTCTTGGTCAGCTAAGAAGCAACCTACAGTGGCATTATCATCCACTGAAGCAGAATATAGAGGACTTGCAAATGCTACTCAAGAAGCTATCTGGTTGAAGCTTCTATATACAGAGTTAGGTCTATTCACAAGACCACCTATCATATTTGGAGACAACACTAGCTCTCTTCATCTTGCAGCAAACCCAATTTATCATGCCAGAACTAAACACATAGAGGTTCATTACCACTATGTGAGAGAGAAATTGTTAAGTAAAGAGATTCAATTGACATATGTTTCTACTAATATGCAATGTGCAGATTTACTTACAAAGGCATTGGATGGAAACAAGTTATGTAGATTCAAATCTATGATTGGATTGCAGGAAGTAATTGAAGAATGAAGAAGAAGACTTAAGCCAAAGTGTTTGGCTTGAGGGGGAGCTGTTGGTGCATATCAAGCCTTCACACATTGGCTTGAAATCTTGGAAACTTGGAAGAAGGACTTGGAACCATTGAAGGATATCTCTACATGAAGGATAAAGCATAGGAACTCATACTTATGAGTTATTATCTTTTACTCATTGTAAAAATGTCTATATGACTTGGCATTCATTCACATCACACCTAATTGATTAAGTCGTGGATTTTTTGGTGGAATGATTGGAGAGAATATCTCCTTAAATCTAGAGTAGAGAATATAGGAGATTTGAATTTGAATTCAAATTCAAATCTCAACTCATTCTCTATAAAAGACACAATCAAAAAGTCGCGGTAAGTCCTGTCATTCTAGCTCACTCCCCGAGGCAAAATTTCATTGTAACTCATTGTGTGTGAGGGCTACTCTATACCCAACATCACACTACCTCATTTAGCTCTGCTTGGCAAGCTAATGAGATTGTACAAACACATTTATCAATAGAAGTATACATTTTATCATCTCTGTTTTTTCTGAGTATCCTACTCCAAGTCTGTCAACTTCAAAGAAGCATTGCTCTGGATCTACTGAACCAAATCAAGATATCTATAGCTCATTGGAACCAGCTCAAGGTCTACTACAAGCATACAAAATTTCAAAGAATTCCATTCAGCCATTTGGGAGAAAATCAAGTCGAGGTGCTCACTGGTATTTGTCTGCAGAGTTCCTGAAAAATCGGGGGTAGATATAATTTTGCTAAACTTATTTCTCAGAGCATAGTTAGTCAATTGGAGTGATTCCACTTGTGATTGGTAGCTTACTAAGGTACATTGTTACTCCTAAAAGGAATTGTTCCAATTTTAAGTGTGCTGGACACACTGAGTAAAAGTCTGAGCAGGTATCATTACAGGAATAGAAGGTTTTGCTTGATTTGTGAAGTACCAAGTTATCTGTTTTGATTTGGTCATTACCCAAATCATTTCCAAAGCACATATATGGTTTCTTTATGTCATTAGGAAGCTAAACTTGTGTACTAAGCATATCTGAAAAGAAAAGAGGGCAGGTGTGAAGCAGGATTTGCAGCACCAACTGATTTCCTGAGTGCATCCATCCATCACTCTCAACATCAACATATGCTCCAAATTGGTTGAATCTAACCTGCAATCCTTTTTCAACAATCTACCCAACACTTACTAAATTTTTAGTAATTGGAGGGACATACAAGACTTTGCTTAAGAGGTTCATATTCCCATCTGATGTCTTCACATTACCTATCTTCTCCACGGAGTGCTTTGTATCGTCTCTTTTTTGCACTTCATGTTTGTTGTGAGGATCTTCCAAATCAAAAAGTAAATCCACATTTCTTGCTACATGATTTGAGCATCCCAAATCAATGTAAAAGATGTGATCATCATCCTTACCCTTCTTCACTGATAGATTCATAATCAATAATGAATCTTCTTGACTTTCGTTGTCTGCATAGTTATTGTGATATCTTCTTCCTCTATGACCACTTTGATAGTTGTTGTTATTGTTATTGTTATTGTTGTTGTAGTTTTTGTTGTAGCCTCCATTGTATCTGCCTCTATTTGATCCATAGCAACCTCTATTGAATCCTCTTCCTCATGAGTTCCTCAGGTTCTTGAAACATTCTTCAATAGTAGATAAGCCACATATATTGCAAGGTTGAGATGATTGGAATATCCCCTTGCCTTGCTTTCCACCTCTACTTCTTCCTCGATCTACAAAGTTTGCTTGGAAAGAGCTACCTTCATCTTCATTCTTCTTATTCTTTGACTTGTCCTTGACCTTAGTTTTATCATAATATAAGGAAGAAGTTTGATTACCTCTTGAGGACTCACCACCTTTGCTAATCTTTACTTCATGAGTGAAGAGTTGGCCCATGAGTGTGTTGAGGTCGGGTACATGCATATCCATGTACAAATCCATGGACGTTGTGAAGGACTCCCACTTGTCATCTGCTTTGATTCCATTTATGATTTGTCTAATGATTTGTTCGTCTTCAAGTACCTCTCCAATGCTTCCAAGTTGATATGTAATCTCGTTAATTTTTGTGACATAATTAGTCACACTTTGCTTGGGGCTTTTCTTCATTGTTGTGAACTCCATCCACAATTGGTTCTTCCTTGCTCAAGTGTTGGAGGAGAAGAAAGAAGCAAGTGCATTCCAAGTCTCTCTTGATGTCTTGCATCCCTTAACATGAGGTAAAAGAAAATCAGAGATTGAGTTTAGAATATAGGACCTTGCAAGTGCATCCTTTGAACACTAATTTGAAAGTCTTTCCTCTTCTTCATGTGACGGTTGCCCTTTGTTCCTCATGGTTGACATAACTTCATCTCCATATCTGTATCCAAATAGATTCCTCCCTTGAAGATAAGCCGCCATCCTTAGAGACCATTCTAGGTAGTTTTTTCTATCCAATTTGTCAATTGTTGATGGAAATCCATCTCCCATGTTGATTGGCTATGCTCTAATACCATTGTAGAGAGATTGATGGTGGATGCAATCCAAAGATGAGTTGGTACTAGTACAATCAACTTCACACCAACCAACTAAGACTTTAGATTTGGTTAGTAGACCCTTAGAGCTTCCTAAATCCACAAAAACATCACCCACGTGTTTTGCTTCATGAGTGAAGAGTTGGCCCATGAGTGTGTTTAGGTCGGGTACATGCATATCCATGTACAAATCCATGGCTGTCGTGAAGGACTCCCACTTGTCATCTGCCTTGATTCCATTTATGATTTGTCTAATGATTTGTTCCTCTTCAAGTACCTCTCCAATGCTTCCAAGTTGATATGAAATCTCCTTCATTTTTGTGACATAATCAATCACACTTTTCTTGGGGCTTTTCTTCATTGTTGTGAACTCCATCCACAATTGGTTCTTCCTTGCTCGAGTGTTGGAGAAGAACAAAGAAGCAAGTGCATTCCAAGTCTCTCGTGATGGCTTGCATCCCTTGACATGAGGTAAAAGAAAATCAGAGATTGAGTTTAGAATATAGAACCTTGCAAGTGCATCCTTTGACGACCAATTTGAAAGTCTTTCCTATTCTTCATGTGATGGTTTCCCTTTGTTGCTCATGGTTAGCATAGCTTCATCTTGAGATGTGTATCCAAATAGATTCCTCTTTTGACGATAAGCCTCCATCCTTAGAGACCATGTTGGGTAGTTGTTTCTATCCAATTTTTCAGTTGTTGATGGAATTCCATCTCCCATGTTGATTGACTATGCTCTGATACCATTGGAGAGAGAGATGGTGGATGCAATCCAAAGATGAGTTGGTATTGCTACAACCAGCTTCACACCAGCCAACTGAGACTTCAGAGTTCCTTAGTAGACCCTTTGAGCTTCCTAAAACCACAAAAAAATCACCCAAGTGTTTTGGAACAAGTATCAAAAGTTTGAGTCAACATAGACTAGTTGCAAAATGACTAGCTCCCAAAACGTGCTATTTTTGTACATACGCCTACTAGAAAAAATGAACAGTGCTCTCAATCTGGTAGGACTTAGAAACATTCCTTTTGGACATTGCAAGTAGACTTAGATACCTTGCTTATCCAATTCAAAACACTTCAACTGATCAACTGAGCAATGAGAAGAGGACTTAGCAAAAGCTAGAACACTCCTGCCATTTTTGGGGCTCGGTATAAGAGATCCGATTAGTGAGCAGAAAAAAACACATTTCTCACAAATAATAAATCTAGTGACTGTGAACGTTTGTGAGCATAAACTAAGACTTAGAGATCAATCAAATGCACTTTAAAACTCTGAAAATGATTACGTATAGCCTGAGATATGAACTTTTCAAGTTATTGTTTTGAGTGAGTAAAATAGAGAATAAAATAGAGAAGAAGTAAATGATGAATGTATAGACTCACATATAATCACAACCATATTGGCAACGAATACTTGCATAATGGGAGTAGAATGATAGAGCTATGGAGTAAGCTCTTCAATCTATATAAATGAACATGAAGTGGGCACGAATCAAGCTCTCTAGTGGCGACTTCTTTCTTGCTCTTTTTATAGATACTTTTGGAGATAGTTTTGAATTTGAATTGAATTGACTTCACCTAAAAGTGATGCTAAGAATTAGGAGATATTCTCTCAGCTGATGGATTCATGGTTTCAGGTAGTTAGAGCCACAAATTTTGTTTTTACATCATGGATGACTTAATCCATTCTTTCTTTCGAAGCCAAAACTTGAATTCAAACTCAAATTTGAATGGAGAGATCCTTATAAAAGGACTTGTAAAGCTCGCGGCCCATGTGGTCTCTTTTGAAGCTCTTCCACCTATCACTTATTGAAGTTGAGTAGCTTACTTCATAGACTACTCATATCACTATCATTCGGCATCATTTCCTTGCCAATGATCTTGTAAAAGCATTTTTCATAATACATATACATCATTGAGTATCTCTGTTGATTTCTTTGCGATGTCCACTTAGAACAATGTACTTTGAATGCTCATATTTCAGTCGTTTCTCCATCCTTTTCCATCATATATAGCTTGTTCAAACCTGCCTAATGTCTACTCCAAGTGGCTAAAATTTGAAGCAATTTTGATTCACTCAATTGGGAGAAAACTACCTTGAAGTGCTCATTGGTCATCCTCTATGTAGCTCCTAAAATATCGGGGGTAAGCTATTGATTGTTAAATTGATTGTTGAGTACATAGTGCATCATTTTAAGTGATTCCACTTGGAATCAGTAGCTATCTAAGCTAATTAGATACCCTCAAAAGGATTTTGATAATTTGCTACTGTACTGTGAGCACTGGGCAAAAGATCCAGCAGGTGTCAAGACCAAAATAGCAAGTTTTTTATCACTAGCTAGTTGCAAAGTTATCTGTTTTGATCTAATTGTTTGAAGCATCATCTCCAAATTACATAGGCACTTATTTAGTGTCATTATCAAGATAAAGGGGCCTAAAACATAACTCTTAAGTGAAAGAGGGCAGCTAGAAAGGAGGGATTAGCAATACCAACTCATTCTCTTATGGTATCCATCCATCTTTTCCAACAGTGGTATCAGAGCAAGTTAAAGTAAAATGGGAGATGGTTTCCCTTCATTTATTGATAAATTGGACAGGAACAACTACCAAGCATGGTCCTTGAGGATGAAGACATATTTACAAGGAAGGAGTCTCTATGGATACATATTAGGAGATGAGGAGATGCCCATTTTTAGAAGCAAAGGACAACCTACAAGAGAGGAGCTTGAAAGACTCAACTCATGGTGTGCCAAAGATGCTTTAGCAAGGTCATATCTACTTAACTCTATCTCTCAATTCCTTCTTCCACACATTAGGAATTGTAAAACGTCCCAAGAGACTTGGGCTACATTTTCTTCATACTTTTCTTCCAATACAAGAGCTAGGAAGAGTCACATGTGAATTGAGTTTACCACTCAAAGGAAGCAACCCAAGCAAAGTGTTTCAGAGTATGTGACCAAGGTTAAATATGTGGCTCACAAATTGCCAAACATAGGAGAGAAGATTGAAGAGGAGCAAATAGGGTAATCAATGCCATCAAGGCAGATGATAAGTGGGAAGCTTTCACAATTGCTATAGACCTTTACATGGATATGCAGATTCCAGATCTTACCACACTCATGGGAGAACTCTTTACCCATGAAGCCAAGCTCAACAAAAATGGAGAACCATCAAGAGGTAACAACTCTTCTGCTCTATACACACATAAAGGAAAGTCTAAAGAGAAAGGGAAAAGCAAAAAGGTTGAAGATGAAGGTACTGCTTCTCAAGCTAACTATGTAGAGAGAGGTAGGAACTCAAGAGGAAGGGGAAGAGGAGGTAAGCAAGGTAGGGGGAGACCTTTCAACTCTTCCCCATGCAACATATGTGGACTGTCTAATCACACTATAGATGAGTGCTATAGGAACTTCAAGAATCAGAGAGGAAGAGGATATCAAAGAGGTGGCTACTCACAATATAGAGGAAGGTTCAACCATAATCAAGGCTAGAACCATGGCTACAACAACAACTACAACAACAATTATCAAGGAGGATACAAATTAAGAAAGGACTTCAACAATTATATAGAGGATCAAGAGGATTCTCTTCTCATTATGAATATGACTTCAAAACAAGGTATGAATGATGAGCACCTCTTCTATATTGATTGAGGATGTTCAAACCATGTAGCAGGCAATGTAGCTCTTCTTTTTTATCTTGAGGAGCCCAAGTGAAAGCACCAAGTGCACACAGGTGATGAAACAAAGCATTCAGTGGTCAAGGTAGGAAATGTCAAAACTTCTTATGGGAATAGAAATGTGTTGAGCAGTGTTCTTTATGTACCTACAATCACTAAGAATCTGATGAGTGTTGGACAGATAGTGGAAAAAGGTTTATTTGGTTAGGTTCAACAAATATGGAGCTTTTGTGGAGGACCCCCAATATGGATTCAAGAGAATTTCCAAGGGAGAAAAAACAGGTAGACTATTTACATTTGAACTTGAGGACACTAGAAATATTGTACTTTATAACTACAAGGATCAAACATTGCCAGAGCTTGAGATTTGGCATAAGAGATTAGGGCATATTTGTGAGAGAACCTTGAAGCAAATATGTAGAGATCAATGTGTGCTTGGGATACCTAATGTATCCAAGTAACACATGATCTATAAATGTGGTGCATGTCAGTTCGGTAAATCACATAGGTTACCCTTCTCAAAGAAAGGCTACATGCATGAGGATTACTTGGAACTTGCCCACACAGATGTGTGGGGACCAAGCAAGGACCCTTCAATTTTAGGCTCAAGGTACTATGTGTTTTTCATTGATGATTTGAGTAGGTGGACTATCTTGTACTTTATGAAGCATAAAGATGAAGTGTTCAATTGCTTTAAAAAGTATCTTGCACTTGAGGAAAATCAAACAGGAAAAAGAGCTAAAGAGATTAAGGTCAGATGGAGGAGGTGAGTACTTCTCCAATGAATTTGATGCATTCTTACAGGTTTACTACAAGGTATACACCTGAGCAAAATGGGGTAGCAGAGAGGAGAAACAAGTTGATTGTGGAAATAGCTAGATCAATGCTTAATGAAAAAAGGTTACCTAATTATTTGTGGTAGAAATTGTATCTACTGCCACTTATCTCATTAACAGGTTGCCATCCAAATCACTTGATGGGATGACCCCATATGAAGCATGGCATGGTAGAAGGCCATCACTTGATCATTTGGATGTGTTTCTTATGTGCATGTTCCATCTGAAATCAGAGGTAAGCTAGATCTTAAGGCAGAAAAGTGGATCTTCATAGGGTATGATTTAAATCAGAAAGGATACAGGTTTTACAATCCATCCAATAAAGGATTTATGGTCAGTAGAAATGTATTTGATGAGCTCTTGGTTTGAAAGTGAATAAAGGAAATTCAAATTGCCATATGATGGAAGAGGAGTTTCCAAGTCTTAACAAGGTGGAGCCAAGTACAATTGAAGACATCAAATCAGATGATGAGGACACCATCAACTTGGAGGAGTTCAAAGCATGGAAGTCAAAGGGCAAGGCCAAGATGAAGAGGTTGGAAGACTTACGTGAATCATCCAACCAACCTCCAAGGAGATCACAAAGGGAGAGCAAGAAGCCAATCAGATATGGATATGATACTTCATTAATTACTAAGCACTCCATTTATCTTGCTAAGGATTTATCACTTGAAGAGCCTTCATCATATGAAGAGGCAAAGACCAAGGCAAAATGGAAGGAAGCTATGGGTGAAGAAATAGAAGCACTCCAAGAGAATGACACTTGAGAGAGCTAGTACCAAGGAAGGCATCAATGAAGGTCATTGGTTCTAGGTGGATTTACAAAATCAAGAGAAACTCAGATGGATCCATAAACAAGTATAAAGCTAGACTTGTGGCTAAGGGTTTTGCACAAACCCAAGGAGATGATTATGAAGAGACCTTCTCACCTGTGGCCAAAATGCCAACCATGAGAGTATTGGTAAGTGTGGCTGCATCTAGGAATTGGAATATGTATCAATTAAATGTAGAAAATGTTTTTCTCAATGGTTGGATTTCAGAGGAGGTTTACATGGCTCAACCTCCTGGCTATGAAGACCCAAGCAAGGTAAAGTATGTGTGCAAATTGAACAAAGATCTTTATGGTTTGAAGCATGCACCTAGGGCATGGAATCATAGGTTGACAACCTATCTTCAAGATCAAGAATTCATCATGAGCAAGACATATTCTTCTCTCTTTGTCAAGAGAAGCAACTCAGAATTGATATACTTATGTGTGTATGTTGATGACATCATACTTATAGGCCGTGATGCCAATGGCATCAAACACATTAAGAACCAAATAATGCAAGAGTTCAAAATCAGTGACCTAGGGCTTCTGAAGTATTTTCTTGGACTTGAACTAGTCTACACAAATTCTGGAATTTGCATTACTCAAAGGAAGTATGTGCAAGATATGTTGAAGAAGTTCCACTTGGAGAATGCCAAGATAGCTAGCACCCCTATGGAGGTAAATCATAAATTGAGTGATCATGAAGGTGATTTTCTTGAAGATATTGCAGGATATCAAAGCATAGTTGGAAGTCTAAACTATGCAACATTGACAAGGATTGACATATGTTGGGAAACAATGTCCCATTGGCCAAAGATTGGTCAAATTGTTCAGCTATTACAGCATATGTAGAATCTTTTATAAGTCTCTCTACAAGAAAAAGGCGTAAGGCTTGGAGGTTACAACGTTGTCCTCATATCCAATCGACCCAAGTTCGATTCCCACAAACGCCGCAGCGTGAAAATAGATTTTTGTTGTTGCTTTTCATAAAAGCACACCGACGAACGGCGGACGACGAAGCTTTTTCCTTGATGCGTTTTCGCATAGCAATCGTAGTTTTATGTGCTTTTGGGAGAAGATTTTCAAGGACAACCAAACACTATATAACAAGATTTGTAGCTCATTGTCTTGTATCCTTCACCTAGTTTTCAACACAGGCCTTGAGCTTGGACCTCAATAGAGGTGGTGTTTCTTCTAGCACATGGGGCAGCCATGGTGCTAACTTGAAGCATGTTGAGGAGCATCTATGGAGTTCTTCTTGGAGATTCTTCTTGGAGAAGATGAAGGGTGTGCTCACACTCTAGCTCATGGAGAGGAGGTTATCTCTTGTTCATGGAAAGAAGACTTGGTCATTAGCAGCTTGATGGTGAGGATCGACCATCTACATGGTGTATTTGAAGATTGTCTTCTACATGAAGATTTTGGGCTACTTCAAAGACATTGGATCGTGATTAACATAAGACTTACATCTTATGTTAAGTATTCAGGTACATATTCTCTTTATGCACACAGGTACTACTTAAAGTTTATGGAGGCAGTAGCATCCATATCAGAAGGAGTCCTATTCGGCATAGGTACAAGAGAATCAGTACGTATATGCTTTATGCATATTTGGATGAGGTGTTTGAGAAGGTGTGCTCACATGAGTTTGAGGATTTCCGGCAGCAAACTTGTTAGCATTCTTTGCTACTTTTTAAGTATGTGATCTTTTCACACACGTATCTGACTTAGGGTCTTCCATAGCCTAAGGTTAGATGAGGGTTTGTTGATTATCAGTTTCACACTCATCCTTCCTCCTTCAATCACTCATATTCACTCTTCTACAACCTATAAGGTCACACATCTCACGTATATTCAGATTTATGTCCATACATCTAAATATGTTTGTTACATTTGTACATTCACTCTTCCATCTATTTTGTTGGGAAAGATGGATGGACACTCCAAGAGATTGAGTAGGTACTACCAAAACCTACTTTGTACCAGCCCTCTAATGCTTCAGACTTGATACGTGGACCTCCTTAGCTCTCCAATGACACCATAAAATGGCCTATGTACTTTGGAAGTGATGTGTGTAATAAATGAATCAAAACAGATAACTTTGAAACTCAAAATCTCAAGAAAACCTTCTATTTATGTCTTAACACCTGCTCGATCTTTTGCTCAGTATGACCAGCACAGTAGGAATTGGAAAAATTCCTTTTAGGGGTATCTAATTAGCTTAGCTAGTTAACTATTCCAAGTGGAATGATGTAAAAAGATCAACTATGCTCAGAGAAATCACTTTAGCAAATTAAACTTTACCCCCGATTTTTTAGGACTGTAGCAGACATTGACCAGTGATCACCTCGACGAGCTTTTCTCTGAAACGGCTGAATAGAATCTCTTCAAATTTTGATACTATGTAGATAACGTTGAGCTGGTTCAAACAAGCTTTGAATATTTGAATTTGGTGGAGAAATGACTGAGATATTCACTCCACAAGTTTACAGACTTTCAAGTACTATAACAGAGACCTCAGAAATGACTAATGAAGATATATGTATTAATGGACACTTGTATACAAATCCATTGGCATGAATGTCATTGCCTAATGGTGTAGATAGGTGTGGTCTAGAGTGTAGGCCTCACACAAACTCAGAATCAGTAATGAGAAGCTCAGGAGTGATGAGTTTTGACCGCGACTTTTTCATGACCACTTTTATAGAGAGTGAGTAAAAATTTGAATTCAAATTCAAACTTTTGGCTCCCTATGATCAAGCTCCTATATCCTAGGAGATATTCCATCAATCAAAGCTAACCATTTTCCACGAATCCCTTTTGGTAGGTGAAAGCTCAAACCAAAGCATTAGTGAGTATACATTGAGGATCAAGGAGCTTCGAGATCAGCTAGCATCAGTTGGATGCAAGATAGAAGAGGAAGACATCGTCCAAACAGCCCTCAATGGCTTGGGGAGTGAAGAAAAGTGGAAGCCCCTCATCACAAACATTTTTTATAGAGACCCTCTACCAAGATTCGACGAGATTATACCAAATCTTGTGGCTGAAGAGGTAGCTCAACAAGGAGAAGGCAACAAAGGTAAGGACAGCCATAGTCAAATGTTATATGCAGGACGAGGTAGAGGAAGGGACTCAAGAGGAGGCTCGAGAGGAAGAGGAAGAAGCTACAACAACACAAATTTCAGCCAACACAACTCGGAGGACAACAAGGACAACTCAAATGACAACACACATGGAAGAGGTCGAGGAAGAAGTAGAGGAAGAGGTCGAGGTTCATACAATCCTCATAAAGGTATAACATGTTATCATTGTGGTAAACTAGGACATTATGCAAATGATTGTTGGCAAAAGAATGGAAGGCTGAATGGAGGCAACCAAAGGAGCCAAAATAACTATGTGAGTACATCAAGTGAAGGAGACAAGCAAACCATGATTGCCATGAAGCATGACTACAACAACTCAAGAAGTGATGATAAAAAATGGTTCATAGATTCCGGTTGCAGCAACCATATGGCATGCCAATGAGATTTATTCACAAAGCTACAAGCTCCAAGTGGAAAAGGATGTGTGGAGACCGGCGATGAAACTCAACACGCAATTGAGCATGTTGGAGATATCAAGCTTGGGATAAGAAGGTATTGGCTGATGTTCTTCATGTTCCTACTCTTGCAAAGAATTTGATTTCAGTAGGACAAATGGTAGAGAAAGGATATCATGTTATCTTCAATGAAAAAGGTTGCTTTATAAAGAATCCAAAAGAAGGATTCAAGGTCATTGCTCAAGGAAGGAAAGAAGGTAGGATGTTCACCTTGGACATTCAACAACCACATGGAAAGGTGATGTATATTCAGTTTGGAAACAAGAGGATTGATGAAATCAATTTGTGGCACAAAAGGTTTGGACATATCAACATTCCCAAGCTCAAGGACATGAGCAACCATGAAGTGGTAAGAGGTCTTCCAAGATTCAATGATGCTGGACAACATGAGTTTTGTGAAGCATGCCAACTAGGAAAGAAAACTCGACAACCATTCAAGAAGAGCAACTATGTGGCAAGGAATGTCCTCGACTTGATACACACGGATGTATGGGGACCATCACAACAACCATGTGGTTGGTAATAGATATTTTGTCACTTTTATCGATGATCATTCAAGAAAAGTATGGATGTTTTGCATAAAACAAAAATCAGATGCGTTCTCCATGTTCAAGAGATTTAAAGCACAGGTAGAAAAGGAAACAGGACACTACATAAAGACCTTGAGGTCTGATGGAGGAGGAGAATATTTCTCCAAAGAATTTTCAGATTTTCTTTATGAAAATGGCATCAAGAGACAATTTACATGTAGGTACACACCTCAACAAAATGGAGTAGCTGAAAGGAAAAATCGACATATCACAGAAGTTGCAAGATGCATGCTCAACGAGATGAAGGTGCCACTAAACTATTGGGCTGAAGCAGCTAGTATGGCTATTTATTTGATGAACAAGTGCACAACGGCTAGAGTGCATAATCTAACTCCCGAGGAGGTTTATTCCGGTAACAAACATGACCTTACACATCTCAAATTTTTTGGATGTGTGTGTTATGTTCACATCCCTCAAGAACTAAGGACAAAGATGGAGGCAAAGTCTGAAAAATGTATTTTTATTGGATATTCATCGGAGCAAAAGGGATATAGGTGCTACAATCCGATGACAAAGGAGCTACGAGTCTCACGAGATGTGGTATTTGATGAGCTAAGACCATGTTTTGGAGACAAATGGAAAGAGAAGATTCTTGAAGAAGATTGCAAAGATGATGGAAGTGCTGTCCAAGAAGAATTTCAACAAACAAGCACTCAAATGTCAGGTCCAGAAGCTTCTACATCACTTGGAGAAAGCTCAACATGGAAGGAGAGACTAAGGAGTCATTCCTCATCACCAACATCATGTTATGAAAGATCTAAAGCTGAAAGTGCGGCCCAAAATAGTGATTCAAATGCAAGTGAAGAAGAGTATGAAGAGGTGATCACACCAAAGGTAAAGTTGAACCAGTTGAAGAAGCAATATTCAAAAGAAAATGAAAGGAGGTCTTCAATGTTGGTGCATATCAAGCCTTCACACATTGGCTTGAAATTTTGGAAACTTGGAAGAAGGACTTGGAACCATTGAAGGATATCTCTACATGAAGGATAAAGCATAGGAACTCATACTTATGAGTTATTATCTTTTACTCATTGTAAAAATGTCTATATGACTTGGCATTCATTCACATCACACCTAATTGATTAAGTCGTGGATTTTTTGGTGGAATGATTGGAGAGAATATCTCCTTAAATCTAGAGTAGAGAATATAGGAGATTTGAATTTGAATTCAAATTCAAATCTCAACTCATTCTCTATAAAAGACACAATCAAAAAGTCGCGGTTAGTCCTGTCATTCTAGCTCACTCCCCGAGGCAAAATTTCATTGTAACTTATTGTGTGTGAGGGCTACTCTATACCCAACATCACACTACCTCATTTAGCTCTGCTTGGCAAGCTAATGAGATTGTACAAACACATTTATCAATAGAAGTATACATTTTATCATCTCTGTTTTTTTGAGTATCCTACTCCAAGTCTGTCAACTTCAAAGAAGCATTGCTCTGGATCTACTGAACCAAATCAAGAGATCTATAGCTCATTGGAACCAGCTCAAGGTCTACTACAAGCATACAAAATTTCAAAGAATTCCATTCAGCCATTTGGGAGAAAATCAAGTCGAGGTGCTCACTGGTATTTGTCTGCAGAGTTCCTGAAAAATCGGGGGTAGATATAATTTTGCTAAACTTATTTCTCAGAGCATAGTTAGTCAATTGGAGTGATTCCACTTGTGATTGGTAGCTTACTAAGGTACATTGTTACTCCTAAAAGGAATTGTTCCAATTTTAAGTGTGCTGGACACACTGAGTAAAAGTCTGAGCAGGTATCATTACAGGAATAGAAGGTTTTGCTTGATTTGTGAAGTACCAAGTTATCTGTTTTGATTTGGTCATTACCCAAATCATTTCCAAAGCACATATATGGTTTCTTTATGTCATTAGGAAGCTAAACTTGTGTACTAAGCATATCTGAAAAGAAAAGAGGGCAGGTGTGAAGCAGGATTTGCAGCACCAACTGATTTCCTGAGTGCATCCATCCATCACTCTCAACAGTGGTATCAGAGCAAAAGAAGGTAATCATGGGTGATGGTTTCCCTTCATTCATTGACAAATTGGACAGAAACAACTATCAAGCTTGGTCATTGAGAATGAAGACCTATCTACAAGGGAGAAGTCTATTTGGATACATATCAGGAGATGAGGAGTTGCCCTCATTCAAGACTAGAGGACTACCTACAAAGGATGAGCATGAAAGACTTAACCAATGGTGTGCAAAGGATGCTTTGGCAAGGTCTTATCTCTTAAACTCTATATCTGATTTTCTTTTACCTCATGTAAGGAACTGTAAGACTTCCCAAGAGACTTGGGAAACCTTGTCAAACTATTTTTCTTCCAACACAAGGGCTAGGAAGAATCAATTATGGATAGAGTTCACAACACTTAGGAAGCAGCCCAAGCAATCAGTCTCAGATTATGTGACAAAAATCAAAGATGTGGCAGACCAACTAGCAAGCATTGGAGAGGAAATTGAAGAGGAGCAAATAGTCAGGCAAGTGACAAATGGACTCAAGGCAGATGATAAGTGGGAAAGTTTCACCACTGCAATGGATCTCTACATGGACATGCATACCCCTGATCTCACAACACTCATGGGCCAACTATTTACACATGAAGCAAAGTTCACCAAGGCTGGAGATCAATCAAAAGGTAATAACCCCTCTGCTCTCTTTACTGATAAGAAAGTTAAAGATAAAGGCAAGAAGAAACAGGATGAGGAAGGCTCTACCTCTCAAGCCAATTATGCAGGGAGAGGTAGGTCATCTAGAGGAAGAGGCAGAGGAGGTAAGTCAGGTAGGGGGAGACCCTACAACTCATCACCTTGCAACATCTGTGGGTTGTCCAATCATACCACAGATGAATGCTACAAGAACTATAAAAACCAGAGAGGAAGAGGCTACTCAAGAGGTGGATACTCTCAAGGAAGAGGCAGATTCAACCACAATCAAAGCTACAATGGGTACAACAACCAATACAACAACAATTACAACAACAACCACAATGGAAGCTACCAAGGTGGACTCAGAAATAGAAGAGACTACAACAACTACACAGAGGAGCAAGATGACTCCTTATTGATCATGAATATGACCTCAAAGATAGGTACAAATGATGATCATTTATTTTATATTGACTCAGGATGTTCTAACCATGTAGCTGGCAATGTGGCATTGCTTTCTGATTTGGAAGAGCCCAAGGGCAAACATCAGGTACAAACAGGTGATGACACTAAACACTCTGTGGTCAAAATTGGAAATGTGAAGACATGTGATGGTAATCAGAACCTATTAAGCAGGGTACTCTATGTACCAACAATAACTAAGAATCTGATGAGTGTTGGTCAGATTGTGGAGAAAGGTTTGCAGGTCAGATTCACACAACATGGAGCATATGTGGAGGACCCAAAACAAGGATTCAGGAGGATAGCCAAAGGGGAGAAATCAGGTAGATTATTTACATTTGAGCTAGAAGATACAAAAAATATTGCTTTGTATAACTATAAGGATCAGACACTCTCAGAGTTAGAGATATGGCATAAAAGACTAGGGCACATAGGTGAAAGGACTATCAAGCAAATGTGCAGGGATCAGTGTGTGCTTGGGATACCTAATGTATCCAAGCAACACATGATTTACAAATGTGGATCATGTCAATTTGGTAAGTCTCACAGATTACCCTACTCAAGAAAAGGTTTCATGCATGAAGACTACCTAGACTTGGTACACACAGATGTGTGGGGACCTAGCAAGGACCCTTCCATTTCTGGTTCAAGGTATTATGTGTCCTTCATTGATGACTATAGCAGATGGACCATTTTGTACTTTATGAAGCATAAAGATGAAGTGTTTAATTGTTTCAAAAGGTATCTTGCACTTGTTGAGAATCAAACAGGTAGAAGCTTGAAGAGGTTAAGATCAGATGGTGGAGGAGAATACTTCTCCAATGAGTTTGAAGATTTCTTGCAGGAAAGAGGCATCAAGAGGGAGATCACTACCAGATACTCACCTGAACAAAATGGGGTAGCAGAAAGAAGGAATAGACTTATAGTGGAAACAGCTAGGTCTATGCTCAATGAGAAAAAGTTACCAAATTACCTATGGGCAGAGAGTGTGTCCACTGCCACTTACCTCATCAACAGGTTGCCATCCAAATCACTTGATGGCATGACACCATATGAAGCATGGCATGGTAAGAGACCCTCTCTAGATCACTGCAAAATCTTTGGATGTGTAGCATATGTGCATATTCCTTCACAGGTAAGAGGAAAACTAGACCCAAAGGCAGAGAAATGTATCTTCATTGGTTATGATTTGAACCAAAAGGGATACAGATTCTACAACCCCACAAACAAAGGGTTCAAGGTAAGCAGAGATGTCATATTTGATGAGAATGACTCATGGTATGAGAATGAATGCAGGAAAGTGAGTCTACCCTATGACATGGAGGAAGATTTTCCAAAGCTTACCAAGGAAGAGCCAACTCAGCAAGAAGATTCAAGCTCAGATGATGATACCATCAACCTTGAAGAGTTCAAGGCTTGGAAATCCAAAGGAAAGATGAAGATGAAGCAATTGGAGGACAAGGCAGAAACTTCCACTCAAGCTATGAGAAGATCTCAGAGAGAGAAGAAGAAACCTATCAGATTTGGGTATGACACATCACTTGTAACTAAACATTCTGTATACCTTGCAAAAGATTTGTTGAATGAAGAACCAGGTACCTATGAAGAAGCAATTACAAAGCCAGAATGGAGAGAAGCAATGGATGAGGAGATAGAAGCCCTAAAAGAGAGTGATACTTGGGACTTGGTACCCAAGAAGGAGACTATGAAGGTAATAGGATCCAGATGGATCTACAAATTGAAGAAGAATTCAGATGGAACAATTAACAGGTACAAAGCTAGGTTGGTAGCCAAGGGTTTTGCACAAACCCAAGGCATTGATTATGAGGAGACATTTTCTCCTGTGGCCAAGATGCCAACTATCAGAGTTTTGATAAGTGTAGCTGCATCCAAGAATTGGAACATGTATCAATTGGATGTGAAGAATGCATTCCTAAATGGATGGATATCTGAAGAAGTCTACATGTCACAACCACCTGGCTATGAAGATCCAAAAAAGGTACATTATGTTTGTAAATTGAAGAAGGCTCTGTATGGTTTGAAGCAGGCACCTAGAGCATGGAATTACAGATTGACCACCTACCTTCTAGACCAAGGATTTGTGATGAGCAAAGCAGACACTTCTCTATTCATAAAGAGAAGTAATACAGAGGTAATCTACTTATGTGTTTATGTTGATGACATCATCATTACAGGTAATGATGTCAATGGGATTAGACACATCAAAGGACAGATGATGAAAGAATTCAAGATTAGTGATCTTGGATTACTAAAATATTTCCTAGGTCTTGAATTGATCTATACAAATACAGGTATCTACATCACTCAAAGGAAGTATGTACAGGATATGGTCAAGAAGTTTGGTTTGCAGGATGCTAAGGTATCTACTACTCCAATGGAGGTTAATCAAAAGCTAAGTGCTCATGAAGGAGAAGAAATCAAAGACATTACAGGATACCAAAGTATGGTGGGTAGTTTGAACTATGCTACCTTAACAAGAATTGACATAGCATATGGAGTAAGTGTACTCAGTCAATTCATGCACAAACCAAGGATACCTCACCTAGAGGCAGCAAAGAAGATCTTGAAATATCTCAAGGGAACTCAAAGTCATGGTTTGTATTTTCCTTATACATCAGATATTGACATAAAGGTTTATTCAGATGCAGATTGGGCAGGATGCAAGGATGATAGGAGAAGCACCTCAGGATACATTTGTTTTGCAGGAGATAAGCCTATCTCTTGGTCAGCTAAGAAGCAACCTACAGTGGCATTATCATCCACTGAAACAGAATATAGAGGACTTGCAAATGCTACTCAAGAAGCTATCTGGTTGAAGCTTCTATATACAGAGTTAGGTCTATTCACAAGACCACCTATCATATTTGGAGACAACACTAGCTCTCTTCATCTTGCAGCAAACCCAATTTATCATGCCAGAACTAAACACATAGAGGTTCATTACCACTATGTGAGAGAGAAATTGTTAAGTAAAGAGATTCAATTGACATATGTTTCTACTAATATGCAATGTGCAGATTTACTTACAAAGGCATTGGATGGAAACAAGTTATGTAGATTCAAATCTATGATTGGATTGCAGGAAGTAATTGAAGAATGAAGAAGAAGACTTAAGCCAAAGTGTTTGGCTTGAGGGGGAGCTGTTGGTGCATATCAAGCCTTCACACATTGGCTTGAAATTTTGGAAACTTGGAAGAAGGACTTGGAACCATTGAAGGATATCTCTACATGAAGGATAAAGCATAGGAACTCATACTTATGAGTTATTATCTTTTACTCATTGTAAAAATGTCTATATGACTTGGCATTCATTCACATCACACCTAATTGATTAAGTCGTGGATTTTTTGGTGGAATGATTGGAGAGAATATCTCCTTAAATCTAGAGTAGAGAATATAGGAGATTTGAATTTGAATTCAAATTCAAATCTCAACTCATTCTCTATAAAAGACACAATCAAAAAGTCGCGGTTAGTCCTGTCATTCTAGCTCACTCCCCGAGGCAAAATTTCATTGTAACTTATTGTGTGTGAGGGCTACTCTATACCCAACATCACACTACCTCATTTAGCTCTGCTTGGCAAGCTAATGAGATTGTACAAACACATTTATCAATAGAAGTATACATTTTATCATCTCTGTTTTTTTGAGTATCCTACTCCAAGTCTGTCAACTTCAAAGAAGCATTGCTCTGGATCTACTGAACCAAATCAAGAGATCTATAGCTCATTGGAACCAGCTCAAGGTCTACTACAAGCATACAAAATTTCAAAGAATTCCATTCAGCCATTTGGGAGAAAATCAAGTCGAGGTGCTCACTGGTATTTGTCTGCAGAGTTCCTGAAAAATCGGGGGTAGATATAATTTTGCTAAACTTATTTCTCAGAGCATAGTTAGTCAATTGGAGTGATTCCACTTGTGATTGGTAGCTTACTAAGGTACATTGTTACTCCTAAAAGGAATTGTTCCAATTTTAAGTGTGCTGGACACACTGAGTAAAAGTCTGAGCAGGTATCATTACAGGAATAGAAGGTTTTGCTTGATTTGTGAAGTACCAAGTTATCTGTTTTGATTTGGTCATTACCCAAATCATTTCCAAAGCTCATATATGGTTTCTTTATGTCATTAGGAAGCTAAACTTGTGTACTAAGCATATCTGAAAAGAAAAGAGGGCAGGTGTGAAGCAGGATTTGCAGCACCAACTGATTTCCTGAGTGCATCCATCCATCACTCTCAACATTCAAGAGCAAGGTATGCAATTCAAAGGCTGAGCTATGATAGTTTTATTGCAAAGCATTTTGCATATATGACACAGGTGGTCAAAGACAAAGAACCGGATGCATATGAAGAAGCATGTACACAAAAAGAATGGCAAGAAGCTATGCAAGAAGAGATGAAAGCTCTCAAGGACAATTCAAACATGGGAGCTAGTTCCAAAGGCTGAAGGTATGAAGATTGTTCCAAATAAATGGGTATTTAAAATAAAGAGAAATGCTGATGGTTCTATAGCAAGGCATAAAGCTAGACTAGTAGCAAAAGGATTCAAGAAAACTCACGGCATCTACTATGAAGAGACTTTCAGCCCGGTTGCAAAGATGGGAACAATTAGAACGTTGATTGCAGTGAGTGCAGCAAGGAGATGGCCATTATATCAACTTGACATAAAAAATGTTTTTCTCAATGGTGAACTTCAAGAAGAGGTATACATGAGTCAACCGATTGGATTTGAAGATAGAAAGCATCCAAATTTTGTTTATAGATTCAAGAAAGCTTTGTATGGGCTGAAGCAAGCACCACGTGCTTGGAATCAAAGATTGGTTGAGTACCTCACAAGGTGTGGGTATAGTCCAACTAATGTAGATCCCTCTCTCTACATGAAGAAAGAAGAAGGCAAGCAGGTATATATTTGCATATATGTTGATGATCTCATCATAACAGGAAGTAATGTTACAGGAATACAAGAGATCAAAAGGAAACTCGGTAAGGAGTTTAAAATTTCAGATCTTGGTGAGCTGAAATACTTTTTAGGCATTGAGATAGTCTACGGGAAAGATGGCATTTACTTGATGCAAAGAAAGTACCTGTTGGATGTTCTTTTCAGATTTGGAATGAGTGAATGCAAACCACTCACTCAACCTATGGACACAAATGTGAAGCTATGCTCAAATGATGGAGAGAAGTTACATGATGTAACTACATACAAGAGTATTGTTCATTGATATATGCTACGATCACAAGACCAGATTTGTGTTATATCGTTGGAGTTCTTTCTCAATTTATGCAAGCTCCAACAAGTGAACATTTAAATTCAGCCAAACGAGTGCTAAGATATGTGACGCACACTGTCAATCATGCATTGTTTTATAGATATGATGAAGAATTGCAAGTAAAGGGCTTCAGTGATGCTGATTGGGCTGGTTCGAAGGAAGATAGAAGATCCACTTCAGGTTATGTGTTCATGGTAGGTAGCAAACCTATCACATGGAGCTCAAAGAAGCAACCTACTGTTGCACTATCATCTATAGAAGTTGAATATAGAGGTTTAGCCTTTGCAACTTGTAAAGCTATGTGGATTAAGAAGCTCTTGGCTGATCTTGATGTGCAAGTGGAGACCATTCCAATTTATGGTGACAACATGTCAAGCATTCACTTGACAAACAATCCAATGTTTCATGCACGAAGCAAGCACATAGAAGTGCATTATCATTATGTTCGAGAAAAAGTTTTGAGCAAGGATGTGGATATAAAGTTCATTGGAACTAATGACCAGGTTGTAGACATGCTTACAAAGTCCCTAGATGCTTCTAAGCTAAAGAGATTCAAGGGCGACATCAACTTGCAGGATATGGCTGAAGGTGCAAGCTCACATGTGAGCTTGAGGGGGAGTGTTAAAAATAAAGAAGTAAGCTCGTATATATTTTTGCAAAAAGGATTTTCTTCAAGTATAAGGAAAATACAAAAATGAAAAATGGAAGCATTTACTTCAGCAAGTAGTGGAGGCCAAAAGAGAATCAAATCCAAAAACTGAACTGTAAGAGGAGTGGTTGTCCAAAGTAGTGGAGAAATGATGGAGAAGAGCTCTCAAACTCATCATGAGAGATTTTGGTCACTTGGCTATAAAAGAGGCAAGGGAGGACACTTAAGAATAGAGGAAGAAGGCGTGGAATTCTCCTTGTAGCTAGTTCATTTGGTTTGAGTCATTTCGTTTAGTTCACTCTCATAGAGTATGTCCAGCCGCACACCCATTTTTGGGTAGTCTACTTGTGAGAGTCATAACTCTCAATATATGTATTAGTGTTTAAACATTCGTTGGAAGGCTTATCTTGAGTACTTCCTGTATCTAAAACAGTTTTATGAAATTCTTTATTCTCCATGAGTTGTTCAGGTTTTAGTGAAGTCCAGTTTTTAGCCTAATTGAGTGGACATATAGCCTGTTTTGAATCAAAGAGTTGACAATCCAAATCTAGTCCAAATTTAGTGTTTGATAGCTCATTTGAAAGCTATAGGTGTCTAGTTTGAGTGACCAAAGTTTCATGTTCATTGCATTTTTTAATTGGTACCAGTTTTCATTTGAAGGTTCAGCTATTGGCAAAAGTCTTGATCCTGGTGGTCTTCTACACTTTTCGTTGCGAATAGGAGAGGAATTCTCCAACACAGGCTATGCTAAGATGCATCCTATGGAAAATTTGGAAGCATCCACATGGATATGGAATGTCTTGTTCCAATTTGGTACTTTTACAATGGGTGATGAACTCAGTTTGCTTTCCAACTCATTGAATGCTTTCTCGCAATCTTCAATCCAATTGACATGAGTCGTAATTCTTTTGCATTTTTTGGTCGAGGTAGTTCTAGGATAGCTTTGATCCTATCTTCATCTGTGGATATTCCATTCTTAAACACTATATGTCCTAAAAGTTTTCCTTTTCGTACCATGAAGGCACATTTTTTTGGGTTTAGGCAAACTCTGTATTGTCGGCACTTTTCTAAAATTCTCCTCAACTCAGGTATGTGATCCACTCTTTGAGAGGAATACGTGCACAAATCATCCTCGTATACTTCCATGCTTTTCCTAAGGAATTCTTTAAAAACATGCCACATTAATCTCTGTAACGTGGTTTGTGCATTGTTTAGGCTAAATGGCATAACTCTAAAAAAATATACTCCCCATTCTATGGCAAATGCAGTTTTGTGTTGATCTTCCGGAGCAATCGCAACTTGGTTGTAACCAGAGAATCCATCGAGGAAGCTATAAATCTCTTTGCCTGACCACTCTCTCCAAGAGGTGATGTGTGATGGGTAAGGGGTATCTATCTCGAATAGTGGTTGGGTTAACCTTTTTGAGGTTAACGCACACCCTTAATTTACCATTTTTCTTGGGTACAACTACCAAGGGTGACACCCATTCTGTGTGTTTGATTTCATATATGAATCCTGCTGCCAATAATTTATCTATTTCTTCCTTGATTTTGGTAGAGTAGACATCATTGTAAGTGTAAGGTTGTTGTTTAGAAGGTTTAGCTTCAGGGGTCATGGGAATACGGTGTGAACAAATAGAGGGATCCACTCCTTTTAAGTCCTTGTATGTCCAAACAAATACATCCCCATAATTTCTAATCAACTCTGTTAGTTCTTGTTCTTTGCTTTCTGACACATCCTTCCCTATGTAGGTGCATCTCTCCTCTTCCCCTTATATGGTCATAGTGACTTTCTTGGTCTGTTCCTTATTATCGTATGCTACTCCTTCTTGTGCTTGTCGTTTAGGCATTTGGATGGCAATTTTTCTTTCCTCCACTTCATAGTTTTTAAAATGTTTGGGAACTTCAAACTGTTCTTCTGGTGTATCATTCTCTTCCCTGCTAGTCTCTCCTGAATTTATGTTTTCTTGCCTTCCTTCAAGTTCAATGTTTTCTTTTATGTTCTCCCTCCAAGTGATGTCCTTTTTCTTGGGTCTCAGGTTTGATTTCTATACTTTCATAATCTTCTCTCCATTCTTCCTCTATCCATTCTCCTTCCTCTGTCTCTTGTAGTACAACCCTGTATAGACTTACATCGTATCCATCCTTGTCTATGCATTCGTTCAGGGTTAGAACTTCCTCATTGACACACACATCTAATGTGGCCAATATCTCCATCCATCCATGCGGCTCAAACTCTTCATCTGGGAACACTTCTGGCATATAAGCCAAATCATCTACTAGTCTAGATATTCCATAACCATGTTGCCTTTTTTCGTCTTCTTTCTTCTTCTTTCTTGGCTACCTTACACATCCATAGTTGGGTATCTTCATGCATCCATGATTGATCTTTGGATCCTGCACTATGGATTGATATTTTGTCCTCTTCTTTATGTGTTGTGTTCCATTGTAGAGGTCGAACATCTTGGTAGGTGTTGAGGGAATATTTTTTGAAACCCCTCTTTAATAATACCTGATGTATAGATATGTACCCCTATAGTATTTTTATTTTCCAAACCTTCATAGAAACCATAAATATATGTATTTGAAGGAAATAAAAAAGCCAAGAATAAGGTGGGCCCCACCCTAGTAAAGTAGCTACCCTTACATGCAGCGAATGGTAGAATCAAATCATAAGTTAAATATGGAGTGGGACAAGTAGTTTTATGGATTCAAATACCTAAGCTTGACCCACTCTCCCTTTTGAAAGAGTCGAGAAAACTTTTCAAAGACTCAAGCCCCACCATAGACTTTTGAGTCCTACAAACAGATTCTTGACAAATGGGACACATACGATTGACTTTTGGGACCAAAATCAAGCATATAATATTCCAAACACCCAAACACGGATATGAGGATCATTCCCACAAAATGGAAGTGCTATTTATAGTATTTTTATGATTTTTCATGAAAAAATCAAAGATATGACCATATGGAATTGTTGCAGAGCAAAGAAGCACAAGAGAAGAGCCCCAAAATTTTCAAATTAATGGGCATGATTTTTCTTCTTCAAAATGTTAGAGAATCCCCTCAAGCCATGTAAATGCACTAGAGGAGTCCTCTAGTTCCATAATCCCAACTTGTTGTAAAATATCCCTTGTAATTTAGTAGGAATTTCACTTTTTTGTAATAAAGTGCCGATCTCTTGTGTGAAAGGACCAAATTTAGGGCACATGTATATAAGTCACTTTGTGACTCTTTGTAGAGACTTTTTGACATTGTGAAGGAGAGCTCTTGAATCTCGAATTTGCCTCTTTCCTACAGATTTCCATCTTCTCTTTGATCTTCTATGTGTGTGTAATGCTTGGAATGTGTGTGTAGGACTATTGTCTACCCCTCCCCACTATTTTTTATCTACTGTAGTGTGTGTGCAAGCTTGTAGGAGTTGTGGTGTGAGTGTGGGTGCTTCCCGCCATTCACTATTTTAGTCATAACTTGAAGCACGGTTGTCAGAATCAAGTGAAATCACTTGCAATAGATGCATCTCGTCACGAGCTTCGAAATGAGTACCTTATCAACTATATTCGGAGTCTGGAGTTGGGAGAAATCCTCGATTTACTAAAAACTGATGTAAGTGGTATCGCAGTAGATATTTCCAGTAATTCAGTGAGTTAGATAGGTGATTTAGTCTTTTCTCACACATATCAGCTGAACCACTTCATTTTCCATCATGTGTGCACGTGTCCTCATACACTTGGTTAGGTCCTTTGATCGGATTGACAAATAAGTGTGTGTCAATTTCCCACTATACGCACTTGTGTGGCAATTGGGGTTTAGTCTCATTGACACAAGTCCTTGAGTATTCTCGACTCAGGTACACATGTTTTTGGCACCGTTGCTGGGGAACACTCAGCCAAGGTGCCTTTGTGATGGTTAAAGGTCGAGTGTGATGAAATCATACTTGTAGAAGTGAACTCGTTCAGTGGCAAGTAGTCATCCACTTCAGCACTTGTTACTTCACACCCTGGAGGTGCGCGTAATGAGTTTTTAGGTTTAGGTTCAATAGGAAGGGAGAGAAGGAAGAGTTAATGTTAGGTTAGAAGGAGAGGAGAGGAGAGGAGAAGTGAAGTAGGAGTAGGCCAAGATCACCAAAAAAGTCCCAAAAAATTGCCAAAATTAGTGTAGTTCAGGTTCAATCATCAAAAAGTATAAAAACCAAAAAAATTCCAGTCATTTCTCACTTGTCAGAGAAAAGTATCGTTGAGAGCCAGCGACTGGTATCGCACGTGAGGTATCGTGCATTTCAGGCCACCAAAGCTAGATATTGAGCTCAAGGTGCAAGCAAGACATCACAAAGGTAAGATTCCACAAGATTTCTTTGGCAAAAACACATTAAAAGTGCACCAAAACTTGATTAGTTGCACAACCGGTATCGCGGGGAGGGAATGTGTGTTTTTTGAGCTTTCTTGAAAGAGACAGTAGGCTAGGAGTGAGGAGGGGTGAGAGAGGAGCAAGGGGGTGTAAAAATTTTTGCATTTGGACGTATTTTGGCTTGAGTATCACGATCGGTTGAGTTTTTGGTATCGTGATACCAAAAATTCCCTTGTATCGCGATACTCGCTGAAGTATCATATTGTCGGTTACCAGCCTTGGTATCGCGATACCACTCGTGGTATCGTATCGCCGGGTTGGTATCGCGATCTCACTTTACCAAAGTGGTATCATATCGCGATCCACTTTTGGTATCGTATCGTCTCGAGTCCCGCCTAGTATCGCGATACCATACTAGTATCGTATCATGCAGTTCGGTGGTATCGTATCGCCTAAGTGTTGGTATCGTATCGTGCACCAATAGTGGTATTGTATCGTCATAGCATTTGGTATCGTATCGTCCAGTTCCCAAGTATCGTATCATCTCACTTTCAGGCGTCGTATCACGATACCAATTTGGTATCGTATCGTCCCCTTGTAGTGGTATCGTATCGTATGAGGAGGTTGGTATCGTATCGGCTATTATATAGGTATCGTATTGGGGAAAACTCCAATATTGTATCGTGCCCTTTTTGGTATCGTATCGTCCAAAAAGTGGTATCGTATCGCTTGGATTTCCAGTATCGTATCGCCTGACTTTTCAGTATCGTATCGGCGGAGTGCGTGGTATCGTGTCTAGATTTGGTATCGTATCGTCTGGAGTTTAGTATTGTATCGCGAGAATCCCATGTATCGTATCGTCTACTCTGGTGATATCATATCATCAGGGAAGCCGGTATCGTATCGTGCCCAAGTGCAGTATCGTATCATATGTAGCTACAAGTATCGTATCGCCTAGGTTTCAGGTATCGTATCGTGGCCAGTGTGGTATCGTCCAGAGCCTTTGAAGCATTTGTAAGGCAAACTTGAGGCATTTGAGGAGCCACTTAAGGAGAGTTTTAGAGACCTAAAGAGCCTTATGAGGGTGAATGAACTTGAAGTCAGGGAGAGAGCTAAGTAGCCGAAGAAGTGTCATATCTTCTGTAGGGAGCGCCGCTCAGGTCAGTCACCACTCTGTCTATTCAGATACCTCTAGTGACTCAGAGGAGGAGATGCCCATGGTTTCTGAAGATATGCAGGGTCCAGCTCCAAGTAGAAACTTCATGACCGTTGTAGAGGGAGAGTACCGTACCTCCTTACAATATGTTTCCACTAATGCCCAGGAGATCCCTATCTACCTGGATGGCTTAAACCGATCTGTGGCTAGAATGGTAACTTCCATGGATGCCACAATTGTGCCCAGACATGTTGTTAAGTACGAAGGAGGAGCATACATGGACAAGATAGGTCATATATACATAGTAACTGAATTTCCCGAGTTGATCAATGAAAGGGGAGAATTAGTAGGACAAGAGAACTCAAATAGACCAGACCCTGAGGAATTAGTGACAACCCCTACAGGCAGGTCCCAGGTAACACGAGTCTTGAGAGGAGACTTGATACCTCAAGATGACTACCTGTTGGAAGTCTATATGATCCATGGATCAGACTTATTACTTCAAACAGACTCACCGGCTCCAGGAAGAGAAGAAAGCCCGATGACATTTTATGAGCTGAAGGATCCAGAAGACGAAACTAGAATCACATACCTAGACAAAAATCAGAGAAGATATTGGTTGGTTGGTGCCTTAGACAGAGCTCGACTGAAATACATGGGGTTGCATGTATTCCCTCAGAGAGAACAGGCAACCACTTCTCAGAACCCCTTTGGAACTCAACAAGAGGTAGAGCACACCATGTGAGGACAAACTAGCCAACGGAGTGTTCCAAACTGTACTCATGTACAATTTGCAACTCCAGGAGTGCAAACACACAATCAGACCCACCCAGGAGTAGGTAATCAGTACCGGCCACCAGTAAGACCACGACCACCAGTAGGAGGGCAGCCTAGAATACCCCCAGTTAGACCAGCAGTTCTTGCCTTTCCTGTAATACCTAGACCGCCAGAACCAATGAGAAGATTGAGACCTATCCAAGTGGCAAAATGCGTAAGAAATCATTATGACGGATTGGGAGAACCCTACGATCACATTGCTAAATTTAAACAAGTTCTAAGGGCAGAACAAGTAGGCGACTTCTTTGTGCAGTATGAGTCTTTTGGACTCACCCTCACAAGAACGGCTCTGACTTGGTTCCGGCCATTAGATCCTAATCAATTTGGAAACATGGAGCAATTTTTCCAAGAATTCATTGGGGAATTTACTAAGCGAGGGATTAAACACAATTCTGCGTCTTTAATCCATAGTTTTAAACAGAACCCTAATGAAACAGTGAAAACAGCTGCTCGAAGATTCAATCAGTATGTTGATAGATGCCCAGCTACAGAGCGGCCCACTCAACAAAAAATGATTTCATTATTTTTGAATGGACTCACGAATGGAACCCTAAGAACTTTAGTTTATGTGAAGAGATTAAAAACCCTGAGTGAATGTCTTCAAGAATGCATTGACCTAGAAGACAATTTAGTGAAGGATCTCAAGACCACCCCAGTCCCACTAAATCAGAAGACTCTCGGAGTTCCATTACATCCAACTCCAGTAATGTGGAAGAATTAGCTGAACTATTAGCAAAGAAACTAGGAGTCCAAGGGCAGAGAACTTACCAGCACCCAGCTTTAAGAATGCCCATGTTACGGAGATGTAGTCTATGTGGAGGAGATCACCCCACACACATGTGTGCATGAGGAGGAGCTGGTGCGCATCCGACATATCCTTACAACAGACAGCTCCAACAAGGGACTACCTTGTACTGCCACATAGAACAAAAATACACCAACCACACTACAGAAAATTGTCCATTCAATAGGTAGTCGCGCCCCTTACAACCACCTCAGTATGGACCATATGTATATCCACCTAGAGAGCAAGGCAGAGAGATACCTAGGTACAATCCCTATCCAACACCAGCAGGAGCACCAAGGCCATATGAACAAGTAGCATATCCACCACCTCAACCAGTGTTAGGACCACAACTATCACAACCTCAACAAGTGGTACGTGTGAAGTATGCTCAGCCAGAAGAAACTTTGGAAAGATCCATAGTGCAAGCTTCAACAATGACCAGTGTAGAATCAACAAACCCTGGATATGAGCTAACCCCAGGAGATTATTATCTCTATGAAGCCAACATGTTAGAGTATAAATCAGCTTATGACTTGTCTTATTATGGATGTGAAGGATATGATCAAGCTTATAGAACGGAGGTAGCAACTTTGATGTATACTACACCTAAAGCACAACCACCCATTAGACCACCTGTGCCGAGAGGACCTTGTTATAGATTTGGAGGAGACCATTTTATTAGAGAATGTCCTTGGCCTTACAATCCACTACCCCCTAGGACTTGGGAAGGATATTGCAATGATTGCGGAAAGGAACATCTTTTCAGGGACTACCCTAAGAATCCAACCAAAGTCCAAGACACTGCACCAATTAATCTTCAAATAGTTGAAGATTTTGAGGACCCACGTGAGAGTACCCAAAACAATAAAGCACAGAAATGGAAGGAAAGAAGAGAAAAGCTCAAAGATAAATGGATGAAAAACAAACGTCAAGACAATAAGAAACAAACTAGAAGTAAGAAAAAACAAAAAGAACAAGAAATTCGGAAGGAAGTGCCTAGTCCACTGCTTATCCAAGAAGCAGAGAAACCAGAATCTATTTTAGTTGACCCGAGACCCGACGAGCTAGACATGTGGTTGAAAGCTTACCAAGCTAGAATTAAGACTGGACCAAAAGTAGAACAACATGAAAAGCTTTACCCACAAGGAGAATTAGAAAAAGAAAGGCTAGCAATATGTCGAAAGCTTATAGAGGTCGCACAAGCCACCCTAGAAAAGACTATTTCAGCCCTCCTAGAGACGAGAATAACAGATAATCAATATAAAGAGCTTGTCAGAGCCACGGATAAAGAACCTAAAGAGAAGGAGGACAAGCAAGAGCGAATAAGAACTCAGGACGAACCTATGTCAACAATACCTGACCTAGAGGCTGATTGGCCGAAGGAGTTATGGAATAGAATCCGAGAAGAACAATGGAAGAAGAATGGAGTGACTAAACCTCCCTTTGAGGAAATAGATGTAGAAGTTTATCAACCAAATCCCAATCTGGAAGAGGTATATGAGGAAGTGTCAAGACTCGACCAAAATAGAGAAGAAACCTAGAGCATTTCAACATTGCCTAACTACATGGGAGAATACGAAAAGGAATCTATGATAATAAGAGCACCCACAGTACATGGAAAAGGAAAAGGAAACTCAGAGAAGAGTTCACACAATTTTACAGAACTTAAGAAGACAAAACTACAATGCAAACTAACCGTGGAAGAATTACTGCAGGTTAAACAACAAGTATGGAGGCAATTAGCGAGTCAATTGGGATTAGGGCAAGAGAAGGAAGAAAAGTAAGGAAAGGGAAAAGAAGACACTTCTAAAATACAAATCCCAGTTGATAAAGTGGGAGAATTTAGTGAAGGAGACGAAGGTAATACATGTCTACCTGTCACTTACAATGGGTACATGACCAAGGCTATACTAGACACGGGAGCCGGGGTAGGAATCGCCACCAAGGAGATTTGGGAGAAATGGGGAAAGCCTGCCTTACGACCCACACATATGAAGCTCCAATTAGCAGACGGTCATGTGGAGAAACCCTTAGGAATACTGGAAAGAATCAAATTGACCACCTGTGGAGTTGAATTTGATCACACACTAGCCATTTGTAAGTTTGAAAAGGCTAATAATTACGAGATGATATTAGGACGACCCTTTATGAGACAAATGCGGGTAGTACAAGACTGGGGAAGAGATTCGTTGTACTTACAACATCAAGGAAATACAACCAAGATAAACTTGCATACATTTTCATATCGAGATGTCCCGCCACTACAATGGAATCCCATACACAAGGAGGAAGACAACCTATCCATTCATAGTGCTGGGTCCAGCGATCAATCATGGATGCACGAAGATGCACAGTTATGGATGTCTAAAGAAGCCAAGAAAGAGGACAACAAAAGACAGCTATGGCCTATAGGACATCCTAACTACAGACCTGTAGAGGACCCAAGTTATATGCCTCAAATCTTTCCGGATGAAACCTTTGAACCACATGGATGGATGGAAATCTTAGCCACCTTGGATGTGTGTGTGAATGAAGAAGTACTAACAATGAACGAGTGCATAGATGAGGAAGGTTATGATGTGAATCTTTATATGGTTGTCCTTCAAGAAGTAGAAGAGGGAGAAATCTTGGAAAAAGAGTGGAAGGAGGAATATGAGAGTATAGAAATGGAACCAGAATTTGATTCAGAAGAGAGCTATCTAGACACCATTCGAATCGAAGAGAAGCAGGAACCGACAAAGATCTTGGCAATAGAAGCCACTCCCATAATACAAAAGCAAGAGGAGAGCATGAGTAAAATCGAACCAAATCCAGATCTTTTCGAGGTTCCTGGACATTTTAAAAGATATGAAGTAGAAGAGAGGAAGATAGCCATTCAAATGCCTAAACGAGAGGCTAAAAACGGAGAAGCATACGACAACAAAGAACAAACGAAACAAATCATAGTGAGAGTGGAAGATGGAGAAGAAAGATGCACATACATAGGCAAAGATGTATCAGTAGAAGAGGAAGAAGAACTCATACAACTGATCCGAGAATATCGAGATGTATTCTCATGGACATATAAGGACCTCAAGGGTGTGGAACCCTCGATTTGTTCTCATAGGATACCAATGACAGTAGATACGAAACCATCAGGACAACACCCTTATACATACAATGAGATCTATGCTGCTAAAATTAAGGAAGAAATAGACAAGTTACTAGTGGCAGGATTCATATATGAGATAGAACATACCGAGTGGGTATCGCCACTAGTAGTTGTGCCTAAGAAGAACGGAAAACTGAGAGTGTGCATTAACTTGAAAAAGGTCAATGCATCCGCCATACATGATAGCTACCCATTACCCATTACGGACCATCTATTGGAAAGAGTAGCAGGAAAAGAAGTATATAGCTTCTTAGATGGATTCTCAGGATACAATCAAGTAGCTATTGCTACTGAGGATCAACATAAGACCGCATTCGCAACCGAATGGGGAGTCTATGCTTTTCGAGTGATGCCTTTTGGACTCACTAATGCACTAGCTACTTTCCAATGATTGATGTGTCATGTTTTCAAGGAATTCCTGAAAAAGAGCATGGAAGTATATGTAGATGGCCTATGTACATATTCCAATCAAAGGCAAGATCATATTCCGGAGTTGAGAAAGATATTTAATAAATGTAGACAGTACAAAGTCTGTTTAAACCCAGAGAAGTGTGTCTTCATGGTAAGACAAGGGAAGATCCTAGGACACATAGTTTCTAGGAATGGAATATCCACGGATGAGGACAAGATTAAGGTCATATTAGAGCTTCCGAGACCAAGGAATGCGAAAGAGGTGCAAGCATTTATGGGACATTGTGGATACTACCGTCACTTTATCCACATGTATGCCATAATCGCCAAACCTCTGTATGGATTATTAACTCAATTCACTTGGACAGAGGAATGTGAGAAGGCATTCAATGAGTTAAAGAAGAGGCTTAGCACGGCCCCAATTCTGAAAACACCAAATTGGAACAAGCCTTTTCACATTCATGTGGATGCTTCTAATTACACAATAGGATGTATCTTAGCCCAACCAGTCGATGAAGGGAAGTTAGATCATCCAATTGCCTATGCGAGTAGACAACTGAACCAAGCGGAGAGAAATTATACCACCACCGAACGAGAAGGATTAGGAATGGTCTACGCAGTGAAAAAATTTAGACACTATCTCTTAGCCAACAAATTCAAGTTTTTCATAGACCATCAGGAACTCTTGTACCTAGTCAATAAGCCTTGTAACACGGGAAGATTGGTAAGATGGTTCCTACTATTGATGGAGTTCGACTTTGAAGTGATAGTGAAAAAGGGAAACACGCATATAAGAGCAGATCACCTTTCTAGGTTAACACACGGAGAACCACCAAGTGGAGTACCTGATGATCTGCCAGACACTTATTTGTTTAATCTGGAAGTTTTTCCAAAGTGGACAGAGAAACTAATTCCTATACTTACTCATGGTCCACAACACTCAATTAATAAGGAAAGCAAAAAGGAAATCTTACAATCAAGGAACTTGCATATTATGGAGGGAAGTGTGTACTATAAGGAACCCAATGGAGTATTGCTAAGATGTGTTGAGGAGGACGAACAAATGAAGTTGATTGAACAAGCACATGTGAACAAATGGAGGACACACAAGGGAACTCATGGAACTATTAGAGAATTAAAGCGATTAGGAGTATACTGGCCTGATATGCCTAAGGATGTCCATGACTATGTAAGTAATTGTGCAGAATGCCAGGAAACAATCCCCGAGGATCATACGTCCATACCTTTCTCTACAATAGCACCCAATTGGAGCAAAACATTGGTAAAATTCCTAAAGACAAGAGAACATGAGGAAGGATTTAGCTTGGCTAGAAAACGATCCCTAGAGGAGATGAGCAAGGATTATGTTCTCATAGGAAGAAACTTGTTTAGAAGAGGAAAAGACAACCAATTACGATTATGTGTTCATGAAGGAGAGTATTTACCCATATTAGAGATGGCACATGCAGGAGCAGCAGGAGGTCATTTTTCAGCCGAGAGAACCACAAAAATGATTCTCTTTGTAGGCTTGTGGTGGCCAACTTTACATATGGATGCTCAAACATATGTACGGAGTTGTGAAACATGCCAAAGGGCAAAATACCCAATTCGGAGAGATCACATGCCATTGACACCTATGGTTTGTGCGAGAGCATTCTCTAAATGGGGTATTGACTTCATAGGACCCATTAACCCACCGGCCAAAGGATCACATGCCGAATATATCATAGTGGCCACGGATTACTTGACAAAATGGGTAGAGGCGAAGGCTACTAGAAAGAATGATGCTCAAACCACTGCTAAGTTCCTTTTTGAGCACATATTCACTCGTTTCGGATTACCAATTGAGATTGTGAGTGACCGAGGAACGCACTTCCTTAATGAAGTAATAGAGTCTCTAATGAATGAGTTTTTAGTGATCCATAGAAAATCAACCCCATACCATCCCCAAGCCAATGGTCAAGCGGAAAGTTCCAATAAGGTATTATGCACAGTATTGAAAAAAATTGTCAATAATGGGAGGTCTGATTGGGACAAACAATTGCATCATGCAATTTGGGCCTTCCGAGTAGCATACAAGACTGCTATTGGAACTACCCCATTCAATTTAGTGTACGGGCAGAATGCAATTTTGCCAATTGACTTCTTAATCCCAACTTTGATAGTAGCCCAACAGTATGAATGGGCCGGACAGGAATTATCCCAACAACTAGACCAAATCGAGAAGTTGCATGAAACTAGGTTACAAGTGGTAGCAGGAATATATGCAGCCAAGAGAAGACAAAAGGCATATTATGATGCACATATCAAAGACAAAGGACTTAAGGAAAGAGACTTAGTCCTGGTTTACACCTTAAAGCAACATGCCAAGAAGTTACAAAAACGTGGATATGGACCTCTGATCATCAATAGGATCTCTACTAGTGGAGCAGTTAATCTAGCCACTTTAGATGGGGACATTCTTCCTAACTACATAAGTGGATGCAGAGTGAAACGATTCATGGAGCCATTGACGGATCAAATGTTAGCACGTTTAGTAGGTGCTCAAAATAGGAAGAAAGAGGAGGAACGGATTAGAGAGGAGGCTTGACAAGAAGCGCTAGAACGCATCAAGAAAAGGAAAGAATGGATTAGGCAAAGGGATGAACGGTATCTCCAAGGAGAAGAGCCTGTGTCCCTATGGCTAATTACCAAGTCCATAAATCTGACACGACAAATTTCTACATGTCACAGCCTTATTTAAACATAGGAATTGGCAAGACAGAGTACAAATTGATAAATGCCTTAATAGACTCAAAAGCAGGACTTAATTGCATACGCAATATGGTCATAAAAGATCTTCAAATGATTATGAGTCCCACAAAAGCCCAAATGATAGGAATTGGAGGTCAAATCATAGAATGCATGGGAGTAACTAACATATCCCTCCACCTAGGAAATTCTTCCATGGAACAACGAGTCTTACTGTGCAGAGATGAAGATTTAATAGAAGAGTTGATCCTAGGATAGGATTGGATCATTGAGAATGAAGTCAGCATCAACCTAGCTCAAAGCTATATTTCAGCCAAGATAGGGCACAAGGAAATTTTTAGTCTATTAGGCGAGAAGCCTTTACCACAACCAAAAACCATCGAGAGTGCGGAAGAACATAAAGAAGAGCTAGTGGAACATGATTCCAGCCCCAATACTTCAGAAACTAGTCTAGAAGAAGCAGGAAGCTCAAACCCTAATGTGTCCAAGGAAGAGGTGATATCACCCTATTCGGTTGATGAACGGCCAGCCAATAAAGAAAACAACTCTTATGAAGTCTCTCATACGACAGAAGGATTACCAATGTGGAAGACAACGTTCAGATACTCGCATCAAGGGGAGAACAAATTCAAATGGGTACACAAAGATCGAGTACAGAAATTGGAGACATCATCACCAACTCATAAGGAGAAAAAGGGGAATAACAAATCAGCATCACAGACATCTGAAACAAAAATACTCTTGCAAGTATGGTTCCCTAAGTCTTTGATTGAAGCTCAGAAAGTGCGGCAGTAGATATGGATTCCCAAGAAGGCTAAACAAGCAGCCAAGCAAGAGATACGTAATCATGAGGATACATTACAGCAAAACATTCGAATGACAAAGCAAAAACAGACTCGTCCTAGACACATGAAGAGCAGAACCTCTAGTACTAGGACACTAGAGGAAACCAAGCGAACACATGAAGCCCGAGGAATCAAAGAAAGGCAACGACCTATCAAAGCGACAACGAAAGGGATTTGGAAACCCAAGCAACTGCAAGGAGTGGACCATCGGAACAACGGAGATTCCAATTGCACTCATAAAGCATCAGATGCACCTAAAGTATGCATAATAGAGCCACATTACAAGGCCAAGCATTCGGCACATGATGTACATGATGAAATAGTGGTGCACATTCTCCAATGGGAATTATTAGGTCATAGTTTCAACTCTCTTAGGAATGGACATACTATGTAAATAAATAAATGCTTCGGCTATACTAATACTTGTGTTCTTTCAGGAAAAATAAATAAAAAGATGTAGTAAGAGATCTCACTTATAGAAACAAGGGAAACGGAGTGACGGAACGACAACATATCACTACAATGCACTACAAGTTGTTATGCTTTCTATTGAAGCTAATGCAGTTTTCCTTACAAGTGCAGATGGCTTCTGAAGATTCGGAAGCAACAATTCAAGAGGAAGTATTAGAATTTCCTCTCCAGAGTATTACCAAAGCAAAGGGACATTGGTTTTGAGAAGAACAACCTGCTGGGGAGTATCTCTTCCTGGCCGACAATATATAAAGACTACAACGAATAAGGATCCGGACCACAACCTCCAGTTCAGCCACAATACATTCAAGTATACTCAAGAAGAGTTCGAGAAGGCTGATCCCAAATGGCGATGCAAAGTTTTGGAAAAGAATCCCACACTACGGGTACAATGGGAAGCATCACCATACGCACTTCAGGTCAATCCAACATTTTGTCCAGTACCCCACAGACGCTCCTGGATGCAATTTTGGGAAGGACAGCGACTGGGAAGCATCAATAATCAATGGCTGAATTACCCATTGTTACCTAGTCCGCCACATAACTACCTACCAACGGAAGAATATATGGTAAAAACAATGGAATTTTGGATTGCAAGATATGCGACTGTCCCAGACTTAGCAGTTAAAATGACAAATAAGATTTTCAGCATGCTATTAACTGTAATTAAAGTCTTCCAGCATGCAAAATACACTTTTTGAATTTCATCGGCATTACACAAGGATACGAAGCGCTCGTTTTTTATCTCTCTACTATTCCGAGCCGCTTAACCTTGATGGCGTATTATTCAAGACTTATGTTTCTGCCGTCAACATACATGCAGACTTTTGAAGAAGCATTTTTCACCGGCTTCTTCGAAATAGATTCAGAGATTTTTGCCAAGTTGACTTCAAACCTAAATGCACGATTGGTAGCGTATGAAACCAGCCTTTTTGCAGATCACCGACAAGCACCAGAGGATGGTGTAAAGTCACACCAGTGGAAAGAATTTATGATATGTCATGCTAATCTGCTGAATCAAAGAGAGCAAGTAGCAATACAAACCTATTCATGTCACCACAAAAATCCCGTTGGGGACGACAGAGTTCAGGAGGAGGGACGTGTGGAAGGGGAATCAAGCAAGAAGAAAAGAAGAAGAAGATCAAAGTCAAAGACTGCTCAATAAAGAATGAAGATCATAAAGCAAAATGACCACCCTCTGCCCAAAGCCCCGCAGGGGCACGCATCAGGCAACAACGCGAAACACCCAGGTCTTGAGGAATGGAATTAAAGAACAATTAGAACCAGGACATTTCATGGAAAGGACGGACCAAGGCCAGGAACTATACATGAAGAAGTGCAAGACAATATTTGGCAGGTAATAATCCTTCCGCTGATAGCGTGCGTTGGCAACCAAGTAAACAAGCTTAAAGCAATGCAACAGGGTCAGATGTGTGAAGACAAAGACAAATCAGAAGACCAAAAGTTAGAAAGAGGTAGAGGCTGAAAAGTTGAAGAGGGTGACTAAGAATAGCACATTCCTAGTCACTGGTAGCATGTGTGGCAGCTCAACTGAATACAGCAACCCAGATATGTGACATAAGGAATACCAAGGGGCAAACAGAAGCAAAGGACATACCTCGGACAAAATAACAAATTCGCTGACAGTCCTTATCGCTTTTTCGACCACTGAGTACATGTATTCAGAACTCTTAAACAAGCTAAAGACAAAAAGTAAAGCCTGTCAAGGGATGACAGAGACAAAGAGGGGGAGATTGTTGCAGAGCAAAGAAGCACAAGAGAAGAGCCCCAAAATTTTCAAATTAATGGGCATGATTTTTCTTCTTCAAAATTTTAGAGAATCCCCTCAAGCCATGTAAATGCACTAGAGGAGTCCTCTAGTTGCATAATCTCAACTTGTTGTAAAATATCCCTTGTAGATTAGTAGGAATTTCACTTTTTTGTAATAAAGTGTCGGTCTCTTGTGTGAAAGGACCAAATTTAGGGCACATGTATATAAGTTACTTTGTGACTCTTTGTAGAGACTTTTTGCCATTGTGAAGAAGGAGAGCTCTTGAATCTCGAATTTGCCTCTTTCCTGCAGATTTCCATCTTCTCTTTGATCTTCTATGTGTGTGTAATGCTTGGAATGTGTGTGTAGGACTGTTGTCTACCCCTCCCCACTATTTTTGAGCTACTGTAGTGTGTGTGCGAGCTTGTAGGAGTTGTGGTGTGAGTGTGGGTGCTTCCCGCCATTCACTATTTTAGTCATAACTTGAAGCATGATTGTCAAAATCGAGTGACATCACTTCTAGTAGATGTGTCTCATCGAGAGCTTCCAAAAGAGTACCCTATCAACTATTTCGGAGTTTGGAGTTGGGAGAAATCCTCGATTTACTGAAAACTGCTGTAAGTGGTATCGCGGTAGACACTTCCAGTAATTCAGTGACTTAGATAGGTGATTTAGTCTTTTCTCACACATATCAGCTGAACCACTTCATTTTCCATCATGTGTGCACGTGTCCTCATACACTTGGTTAGGTCATTTGATCGGATTGACAAATAAGTGTGTGTCAATTTCCCACTATACGCACTTGTGTGGCAATTGGGGTTTAGTCTCATTGACACAAGTCCTTCAGTCTTCTTGACTCAGGTACACAGGAATAAAATGTATACCTTAGAATGGCCAAAAGTCTTCTAGGATTTTGTCAAATTTCTATTTTCTATCACACAAGTGTCACATCTAGAAGATTATCCCAAATAATATAATCTCCAAATATCTTCCCAAAAGGCCTATAAAAGGACCCCCTTGGGTGCCCTCAAAGCAAGCAAGTACTGTGTAGGTACATGCTATCAACACTGCGTTGATCATAGATCTACCCCTTTGGAGGTGGAGATCTTGGCTACAAGAGAGGTGCTACACTCTCTTCCTTTATGTATCCCATATTCTTTGTATCCATATCTTGTAATATGAGCTTTATTTCCTTTTGAATCCAGCTATCTCTTCTTTCCTCTTCTATCTCCCACCCTTGCTATTTCTTCTAATTCCTTCTCTACATTCCCCCTCATTTCCAAACCCTCATCATTTTCCTTCAACTTCTATCCATTGGGAAGTGAGGTTATCTTGCTCCTTGTGTTTATGTGAATGATTGTTATGTGAATGCTAAGAGGGCAGTGCAGAACAACCGTTTCCTAAGAGCATCTGATGTAATAATAGTGTATGTACATATGTATGTGTTATCTGTGTGAATGCTAAGAGGGCAGTGCGGAACACCCGTGTCCTAAGAGCATTTCATCTTTGTGTGGGTGCTAAGAGGGTAGTGTGGACCACCCGTACCCTAAGAGTGCTCTTTGTGTTTTGTGCATATGTGTGAAATGAATGTGTAAGGAGCTAAGAACCCTTCCTTTCCATCATATCCATCCCTGCTTATGAGCATGAGTGCTAAACGAGTGTTAGAGGCCATTTCTTTAGTGCCACTCTCATAACCTAGTGCCCCCACTGAGGAACTCAATTTCATGAATTTCCAAAATCCCAATAGCCAAAATCATCCCATTTGTCCCAACAAACCTTATCAACCAAGACCCCTTCTTTCTTTCCATATCACATACAGTAGGAAGATATTCTTCCAACAATGCACAGTCTATCATTTTGGGGCTGAGCGTTTGGCAGAAATGGTTGAATCTCAAGAACCATTTATCTTTCTAGTTCTAGAGTATACCCTTACTTTCGACATCTGGATCCTCATTCTATTGTAAGGAAGCCACTTTCAAGTTCAACCATGGCATCAATCTTCCCACACTTCTATGGAAGATGCAACAAAGATGTTGCAAAGTTTTTGGAAAACTTGGAAATGGCATACCTTGTCTCATGAAGGGATCAAGAAGCTATCAACCTAAGGGCTTTCCCATTGGTCCTAAAGGAGGAAGCTAGAGTATGGTACAAAAACCTATCAAACGATGTAACAGGAAGTTGGGAAGTAGTGTGTGAAGCATATATAATGCGATATGGCAAAAAAGATACACCCAAAGGATTATGTCAACAATTTCTCTCATTGAGGCAAGTAACTTTTGAAGACTTTTCCAATTATGATTCTAAGTTTCAGTGTGTATGTGGAATAATTGGGAAGGTAGCCTAGGGACAAATAAGGTAGGTCCACAATTTTTGAAACGGGATAGATTCATCTCAGGACTCTTCCCTTCTCTAAAACAAAAGATGGAATCACAATTTCCAGGGACTTTTGAAGAAGCATTAGATATAGCAAGAGTTAAGTGTAGAAAATTAAAGTTTCAATCTTCAAAGGTTGAAAAAGTAGAACATATGGATGCTATTCCCCTAGTACTAGCTGCACAAGTAGAGAACGGAGAAGCTTCACAACAAGATATCTTGCAGAAACTCACACAACATCTAGAACAATTAACAATCAAGTTGGTGAGGAACCAGCAAGATAGACCACAAAGGGAACAAAATTGAAGACAACGATGACAAGCACAAGAGTTTATATGCTACAATTGCAACAAAAATGGTCATGGTATGTATAATTGTCCTCATCCTCATAGGAATCCAAGTGATATGATCCTATTAGGAGGCTACCACAATATGCACAAGAACAACAACAACCGCAAGCAAATATTCCACCTGTCCCAATGGCTCAAGGTGAGCAAAGGCAAGTGAATGTTTTGGAGTTGACCGAGGAACAAGAGACCATGGATACGATGCCAATTAAGAGGACAAGGGTGCAAGACAGAGACCGATCTCAAGACAAAGATTTCGGCATGGGTACACAAACAAAGAAAGGAAGAGTTGTAGAGGGAGAAGCTAGTAAAAGAAAGAGAAGGATGAGGAGGAAGATCATGATGGAAGACTTTCCTCTAGGTAAGGGTATCGAACCTTATGACCTAATTGAGGATATATCCACACAGAAACCAAATATCACTTGGCCACAATTACTCCATGATGGAGAGTGTTAATCTCCAAAAGAACAAGTTGACCTTGAATTTAGAACACCTCTATATCAAGAACAACTTCAGACTCCACCAAATTTAGAGAACATTCATCAACTTATCAGAAAATTAACTATTCTGAAAAACTCAACTTCTCATAAAAGTCTGCTGCAGATTAATCTCTGATTGACTAACCATTTGTGTAAAGTTTTTTATAAAACTTTGTAGGTTGCTTCGCCTTAAGATTGCGCACCTTTTGCAACTTGAATCTCATCAAATGACTGAGTATACTTTGAGAAATAACTCAAACACTTTACCTATGTGTAAAACTACTTCTCTGCAGTAGCGACTTTGACACCTGTAACTTCTTAGCTTTGGTTCTCTCAATGTCGAACCCGTTTTATCAAATCCTTTTGGCTGTAGATAGCTTATCTCTCAACTTAGATTTTGAGCTATCATATGTGTAAAACTTTACACTGTGCACTGAGCACTACTCATTTCATTGAACTCGAAATCTGCGCCTGTTTCAGGAGATTGTGAACATTCTTTACATATGAATGTTCCTACACACAATTCTCTTCACCTGATTACAATTGGAAGCTGAAATTTTGTACAAAGGTTGATCAACTCTAGACTTAGACTTGTACAAAAGCATTCCACAGAAGATTTACCACAGAAGGAGAAGACACGAAAACTTCGGGCGCAACTTTTCTTCTATTCTTCATAAAATTACACTTGAGTTATGAGAGAGACTTCTTCTCATTTCTATGAACTCTAATGAGTCTTACAACTTACAAATGCACTATTCTCATACTCTCCTATTGTCTCCTCTATTGCCCCGACATTTTTCCAAAGTATTTATAGGCAAATATGTACAAGTTTATGACTATTCAAAAGTCTAAGTGATCTATATCTTCACTAATGTACATATGTGTACATATCATTCATCCTGTGAATGTAACCTCCTTCTTTGCTTCAAGACTTAATCTTATCTCCATCTTTTTGTCTTCCAAACTTCAATTGGTGATTGGTCTGCACCAACAGCTCCCCCTCAATCATCAATTGAGGTTTCTCTTATCTTCTTTATGCCTGCCATGTCTTTGAACTTCTGTAACTTTGGTCCATCTAAACTTTTTGTAAGCATATCAGCTATCTGATCTTTTGTTGAAGTATGTATAACTTCAATCTCCTTATCCATCACCTTCTCTCTTAGAAAATGATACTGTATCTCAATGTGTTTGGTCCTGGCATGAAAAACAGGATTAGCAGCTAGATATAATGAACTCATGTTATCACCATAAATGATAGGTATGCTCTGTATAGTGTCAAAACTCTTCATGAGAGTCTTAAGCCATATCACTTCTTTTGCAGCTTCAACCATGCCTTTGTACTCTGCTTCTGTAGATGACAAAGCAACTGTATGTTGCTTCTTTGAGCACCAAGAGATTAACTTATCTCCCACATAACACATGTATCCATAGGTTGACCTTCTATCATCTGGATTACCTGCCCAATCTGCATCAGTATATATTTTGATATTTGTATCTTATGTAAAACCATAATACAAACCCTCTTTGAGTGTTCCCTTAATGTACCTCAACACTCTTTGACCTGCAATCCAATGCTCTTTCCTAGGACAATGCATAAATTGAGACAACACCCCAACTGCATATGATAAATCAGGCCTAGTTAATGTAGCATAGATAAGACTACCAACCAAACTCTGATATTGTTTCATGTCCTTGAACTCTTCACCTCCAAATCTGCTTAATTTGTGATTCACCTCCATTGGAGTAGGTGCTACTCTGCAATCATTCATCTTAAACTTTGTTAACAAATTCTTCAAATACCTTTCTTGAGTCATATACACTCCATGTTGAGTGTATGAAATTTCCATGCCCAAGAAGTATGACAAATCTCCCAAGTCACTGATTTTGAACTCTTTCTCCATTTGCTTCTTTAGACTTTGTATGCCTTTCTCATCTGTACCTGTAAGAATTATATCATCAACATATATGCATATGTAAATGAACCCATCATCACTTGCTTTAACAAGTAAGCTACTATCTGCTTTTGATACTTGAAATCCAAGTTCCTTTAGGAACTTTACAAGCCTATAGTTCCATGCCCTTGGGGCCTGCTTCAAGCCATATAAAGCTCTCTTGAGCTTACACACATGATCTGGATATCTTCCATCTTTGAATCCTTGAGGTTGCTCCATGAAAACATCATCTGAAATATAACCATTCAAAAAAGCATTCTTCACATCTAATTGACACAATTTCCAACCTTTGCATGCAGCAATTGCTATGAGTGTTCTGATGGTTGTCATCTTTGCCACTAGACTATAAGTCTCATCATAGTCAATACCATATGTCTGAGCAAACCCTTTTACAACAAGTCTAGCTTTGTACCTAGACACACTTCCATCTGCAAATCTCTTTGTCTTATAGACCCATTTGCATCCAATGATCTTCTGGCTATTTGGCTTTGGAACCAAATCCCATGTTTAATTCTCCATCAATGCATCATATTCTTCTTGCATGGCTTTTTCCCAAATCTCTTTACCTTTTGCCTCTTCATATGTAGAAGGGTCTTCATCTGCTTTAATCATGTAAGCATAATCCTTAGTGGTCAAGAATGAAGTATCATAGCTATACCTTGTAGGTTGCCATTTGTTCCTTGTAGACCTCCTAAGTTCTCCACTTCTTGAGGTTTCTGGTTCTTCACATTCAGGATCAAATCTTGGTGTTTCTTCCACTTCAACCTGCACTTCATTATTCTCTTGCTCATCAAATATCTGAACCTTTGATTTACCTTTCCTTTGGCTCACAATTTCTTCATCATCTGTATTAATATTGATAGTACCTGCATACCAAGTACCTTGCTCATCAAATGTAACATCTTTTGATACAAGAAAATGTTTTGTGGATGGATTCCACAACCTGTATCCCATCTGCTTATCATCATAACCAATAAACACATATTTTTCAGCTTTAGGTTCCAATTTGTGCCTTAATTGTGATGGCACATATGCATAGGCCAAACATCCAAATAATTTGCAATGGTCTAGTGTAGGTCTCTTACCCCACCATGCCTCATATGGTGTCATACCCTGCAAGGCTTTACAAGGTAGCCTATTGACCAAATAAGTAGCTGTATTTACAGCCTCAGCCCACAAATAATTTGGACAATTTTTCTCCTTCATCATGGACCTTGCAAACTCAACAAGAGTCCTATTCCTCCTTTCTGCTACATCATTTTGTTGAGGAGAGTACCTGCAAGTAACCTCTCTTTTTATACCTGCATTCCACAAGTAATCACTGAACTCATTAGAGAAATACTCTCCCCCTCCATCTGACCTTAGTCTCTTCAACTTATGTCCTGTAATTCTCTCTGCATACATATGATAATGTTTGAAAGTATTGAATACTTCTGACTTATCTTTGATCACATAGATAGTGATCCATCTGGTAGCATCATCAACATAAATCACATAATACCTTGAACCATTGATACTGAAATCCTTTGATGGTCCCCACACATCTGTGTGTACCAACTCAAGTTTCTCTGAATACATAAACCCATGCTTAGAATAGGGTTGCTTATGAGCCTTACCTAATTGACATGCCTCACATCTGTATGTCATATGTTGACCTGCAACATTAGGCAATCCAAGCACTGAACCATTATTAATCATGTCTTTAATACCTCTTTCATTGAAATGTCCAAGTCTCTTGTGCCAAAGATCTAACTCAGAGATCTTATGTCCTCCATAAGTGAACAAGGCATGACCAACATTACCTTGAATCTTCAATGTGAACAATCTTCCTTCTTTCTTCCCTGAAACAATTTGTTTATACCCATTGCTAGGGTCTTCCACAAACACTCCTTCATTAGTGAACCTTACTTCATAACCTTTTTCCACAATTTGTCCTACACTTATCAAATTCTTAGGACTTGTAGGAACATACAAGACCTTACTCAATAAAGTGCTACCATCCTTGGCTTTCACTGATCCAATTGAGTTCACATTGTGCTTTGTGTTGTCACCTGTTTGAACAACATGATTAGATACCTTATTCTCCAAATCAGTCATCAAGGCTATATTACCACTCAGGTGATTGCTACACCCTGAGTCAATGTAGAAGACTCTTTGATCTTCATTCTGCCTTTCACAAGTTGCATTCATTATCAATGTTGAATCTTCCTTCTGATCTGAAGCATAATTGTAGTAGGTATTGTTATATTGTTGACTCTGGAAACCTCTACCTGCATTTCTTCCAAAGTAACCCCTACTACCTCTACCTCTGAAATTACCTCTTTGATTTCTGCCTCCTCTTCCTCTTGAATTATAGTTCTGATTGTATCCTCCATTACTTTGAGTGTTATGCCAACAATCATTGGCTAAATGATTTGTCTTACCACAAATCCAGCAAGATTTGGATCCATCTTTGTTACTCCTGCCTCTTCCTCTACCTTTGCCACCTCCTCTTCCTCTTAGGAAGTTGGCTTGACTAGTTGTGCCTTCTTCTTCATTTGCTTGTTGCTTTCCTTTGTTAGTTTTCTTCTTGTCTTTAGAGTACATTGCATGACCTGCACTCTTGTCAACATCTCCTTTGATATCATTCTCAAAGGTTAGCATATGTCCTAACAATTGATTCAAATCAGGAGTGAAATGATCCAAAGAAAGTTCTGTGGACAAAATAAAAGGTTTCCACTTCTCATCACCTCTTAGTCCTGTGAGAATTTGCCTTACCAATTTATCTTCTTCAATGTCTTCATCCACTGCTCCTAATGCATCTACAGTGTCCTTCATCTTTGTCACATAATCAGATATTGATTGTGAAGCCTTCTTCTTAAAAGTGGTAAACTCTGCCCATAGGGATGCCTTCCTTGACTTTGTAGTGTTTTGGGCTCCTCCAAAGCATTCCATATCTCACTTGCACTTTCAAGACCTCTAATGTGAGGTAGCAAGTAGTCATTGACTGCCATATAGATTATGCTCCTAGCTTGAGCATCTCTTTTCATCCAATTCTTCAAATCTGATAATTCTTCCCTAGTTGGAACACTAGGATCTCTCAATTGTGGCTTTTCTTCTTCTCCTGTAATGTAAGCTATCAAATCTTTGCTCATTAGATGAGCTTCCATCCTCATTGACCATGCAGGATAGTTCTCTCTATCCAATTTCTCTATCTGAAGAGAATCTCCCATCTTCCTTCACCTGTATTAACAGATCTTTAAACTTTATGAGGAATAAATGTACCTTGACTTCGAATATTACTCCTTCTGATCCTTTTGAAAACTTCAATGTGTCTTCCTTCAAGCTTTCTTCAATCTTTGTCCTTTTGATCCTTCAAGATGTAAAGTTTGTATTTCTGCAGTAGTCGGAGTCTCCCTTTCCTTGATTCTGATGCTTCCTGCTCTGATACCACTGATGGAGAGTGTTAATCTCCAAAAGAACAAGTTGACCTTGAATTAAGAACACCTCTATATCAAGAACAACTTCAGACTCCACCAAATTTAGAGAACATTCATCAACTTATCAGAAAATTAACTATTCTGAAAAACTCAACTTCTCAGAAAAGTCTGCTGCAGATTAATCTCTGATTGACTAACCATTTGTGTAAAGTTTTTTATAAAACTTTGTAGGTTGCTTCGCCTTAAGATTGCGCACCTTTTGCAACTTGAATCTCATCAAATGACTGAGTATACTATGAGAAATAACTCAAACACTTTACCTATGTGTAAAACTACTTCTCTGCAGTAGCGACTTTGACACTTGTAACTTCTTAGCTTTGGTTCTCTCAATGTCGAACCCGTTTTATCAAATCCTTTTGGCTGTAGATAGCTTATCTCTCAACTTAGATTTTGAGCTATCATATGTGTAAAACTTTACACTGTGCACTGAGCACTACTCATTTCATTGAACTCAAAATCTGCGACTGTTTCAGGAGACTGTGAACATTCTTTACATATGAATGTTCCTACACACAATTCTCTTAATCTGATTACAATTGGAAGCTGAAATTTTGTACAGAGGTTGATCAACTCTAGACTTAGACTTGTACAAAAGCATTCCACAGAAGATTTACCACAGAAGGAGAAGACACGAAAACTTCGGGCGCAACTTTTCTTCTATTCTTCAGAAAATTACACTTGAGTTATGAGAGAGACTTCTTCTCATTTCTATGAACTCTAATGAGTCTTACAACTTACAAATGCACTATTCTCATACTCTCCTATTGTCTCCTCTATTGCCCCGACATTTTTCCAAAGTATTTATAGGCAAATATGTACAAGTTTATGACTATTCAAAAGTCTAAGTGATCTATATCTTCACTAATGTACATATGTGTACATATCATTCATCCTGTGAATGTAACCTCCTTCTTTGCTTCAAGACTTAATCTTATCTCCATCTTTTTGTCTTCCAAACTTCAATTGGTGATTGGTCTGCACCAACACTCCAATTATCTTCAAAAACTATGAGGGAATGGTCCAAGCTAGTGAGCACTAGGAGGACTAAATATAACAAACTCAACCTTATAAGAGCCAATGCATGTGATGATGTGGTACCCATAGTGGATGCATATATAAAAGGAAAAAGAATTTCAAATGTGTACGTGGATGATGGAGCATAAATGTGTGTGATGACAGAAAAAACAATGCATAGGTTAGGCTTGGATGTGACAGGACCATCTGCATATCAAGCTAAAATGGCGAATAATAATGTTTTTAAATGTTTTGGTGTAGTTGAAAATTTAAGAGTTACAATATGTGATATAGAGGTTGCCTTGGATATGTATAATTGCAACCAAAGGGGAGGGCTACCCCATCATATTAGGATGTCCATGGTTAATCGCAGTGAGAGCAGATAAAAAATGGGGTTCTAGCCTTCTAGTTCTCAAACCAAATGATAGAACAAAGTCAGTTACCTATGATTTGAAGGACCAAAAGAAGGAAGATCATAGGTATGAAACAACTGTGGATGAAGAGAGTTCTTGTTATGATAGTGATTCTAGCAGTGAGAAATGAACAGCCAAAAATGATTCATCAACACTCAAAGCCATGGGCATGATCTTTCAAGGAAAGGATGCTGGAGGCAAAGAGGATGATCTACAACAACCACAAAATGAGGAATCCATGCCTAAAGCGGATCTCCAAAAGATGCTAACAGAAGATCTCACCTCAGAGGAAAGGACCATGTACATCAACATGCTCAAAAGGTACCCCAAATTGTTCATTAAAGATTATAATGAGATACAAGGTGTAACTGCTATTCAACATCATATCAAAATCAAGCCAGAATCAAAGCCAGTGGTGCAAAAGCTCAGAAGGATCGAAACAATTCAACAAGATGCTCTACTAAATGAGGTAAATAGACTCATAAAGGTTGGTTTTATTTACCCTGTATCAAATTCAAAGTGGGTGTCTCTAGTAGTACTTACCCCAAAGAAGAACGGTAAATGGAGGGTGTATGTAGACTATAAACCCTTAAATGCAGCAACAAAGAGAAATCATTTTCCACTACCCTTCCAAGATGAGATTCTAAATGAAGTGGCAAGTTATGAAAGGTACACTATGTGATGGATACTCAGGGTACTTTCAAATTCAAATAGCTGAGGAGGACCAAAAGAAGACCACATTCATTATGCCATGGGGATGCTTTGGTTATCGGGTAATGCCTTTTGGCCTAACCAATGCACCTGCAACATTTCAAAGGTTTATGAACTATGTTTCTCAACCATTCTTTGTATCATCAATAAGGGTGTACATGGGATTCTCCCAAATAATATCATCTCCAAATATCTTCCCAAAAGGCCTATAAAAGGACCCCCTTGGGTGCCCTCAAAGCAAGCAAGTGGTGTGTAGGTACATGCTATCAACACTATGGTGATCATAGAGCTACCCCTTTGGAGGTGGAGATCTTGGGTACAAGAGAGGTGCTACACTCTATTCCTTTATGTATCCCATATTCTTTGTATCCATATCTTGTAATATGAGCTTTATTTCCTTTTGAATCCAACTATCTCTGCTTTCCTCTTCTATCTCCCACCCTTGCTATTTCTTCTAATTCCTTTTCTACATTCCCCCTCGTTTCCAAACCCTCATCATTTTCCTTCAACTTCTATCCATGGGGAAGTGAGGTTATCTTTCTCCTTGTGTTTATGTGAATGATTGTTGTGTGAATGCTAAAAGACAGTGTGGAACACCTGTGTCCTAAGAGCATCTGATGTAATAATAATGTATGTGCATGTGTATGTGTTACCTATGTGAATGCTAAGAGGGTGGTACGAAAGAGCATTTTCATCTTTGTGTGGGTGCTAAGAGGGTAGTGTGGACCACTCGTACCCTAAGAGTGCTCTTTGTGTTGTGTGCATATGTGTGAAATGAATGTGTAAGGATCCAAGAACCCTTCCTTTCCATCATATCCATCCTTGCTTATGAGCCTAAGTTCTAAAGGAGTGTTAGAGGCCATTTCTTTAGTGCCCCTCTTAGCGTATGTATGGAGGTTTATCCTCGTGGTTGTTCCCCCATGTTGTAGGTATACTACGTCTCTGCCCTAGTCTTGCACTACCCTTAATTGTCTCATAAAAGCTCTTCCCAAGATCATTTCATAATTACTCACTCTCTCAAATTGACAAATGGCTTATGTGTGCTCAAAGTCTACTCCACATCTTGTAAGCACAACATTCTCTAACAATCCTAGAGGTTTTTCTCTGTGACCATCAGTTAATTTTAATTTCATTCTTGTGGGTCGTAATGATGGTTTTCCCCATTCTCCCATATTTCTTTTGTGGCTATTCCTACTCTAGCTCATGTGTATAGGATTTCTTTTGTTGTGTAACCTTGGAAGGTAATGGGTAGACATGTGTTACCTTCATCTCCTTCATTGAAATCTCCTACTTTGTCTATCGGGATTTGGACTGTCTGTGCATCTTCATTGGCCTCCTTGTTGACTATATTTACTTCTGTTTGCCCCATTTGCTTGGCCAATTTAGTCCATACTTGTGGTTTAATTTTCAGTATTCTTGCAAAGTTATGGACCACTGCACTTTTATCTGCTTCAACTTTGATGCTATATTTGATGTTTTGCTTGAGGTTTCTCGTCCATTTGTTCTTATCGTTGGGGCATGATAAAGCTCGAAATCCCGCTTGTACTCTCCCATGTAGTTAGGTAGAGTGTTTATTGTTGGGGGATTCTTAGACAAGAAGGAGTTTGAGGGTTTGTAGGAGAAAATGAAAAGACCAGAAGAGGAAATACACCTTGGCAGCTTCTGTCGATTGATTACAGTAAGACAATTACAATGTTTGAAGCAAAATACAAGCCAATACTTCTGTGCACAATCACACAGAGTGCTCAATTACAAAATACCCAATATCCCAAAGTCTTCTTGCCACCAGCCTCCTCTGCACCAGACCTCCACCTGCTTCAAGCTTATCCTTGTGCACACCTTGCACCAAGCTTCCACTAAGGGGGAGGAATGAATACCTTCTATCGGCACGTGCACACTGCAAAGAGACCTTGAGATCCTTGGGGGACTAGCTTAGCACAATCCCTTAGCCACTCTCTGTGCACTCTTGCAACTCCACTTCTCTGCGTCGCCCACTGCTGACTCTTGCACACATCTCTCTTGCTTCACTTAGACTATGCTTCTCTTGCTTACTCTAAGATTGGTCCAAGAATGGTCCTTGCCTTGATTTGAGTGTGTCGATCACGTACGCTCCTAACTGCAATGGTATCTTGGTGCTCACTTTGATGTCCCAAGATTGTCTTCACAAGTGGCAGCCAACGACTCACTGTTTTGTCCTGTAGTGACTTTAGACTAAAACCCAAAAATTTTAATGGGGGGGCCATATTTTCACCTGTGCGTACGCTGCCGCTTCACATACCTTCACATTTTCCTTTTAATTCTTCACTTTTGCACATAAGGGGGGGGTTCACCTGAACCTTCCAAAACACTTTAAAACACGCTTTGAACCTTAGGGAAATTAGAGAAAATACCTCTGCAACCTGCAATCCACTTTCTCCAATTTACCCATTGTGGACAATTAATTGTGCACTACCCGTGCACTTTGACACCTGCACTTTAGCACTTTGACTTTGCACCTGTTGACTTTGACCTTGATTTTGTTGACTTTGACCAGTTGACTTTGACCTTTTGACTTTGACTGAAATTGACTTTGACCAATGTGACTTTTATGGGCTCAACATTTATGCTTTCCAATTCCTCTTTATCCAGTTCTAAACATTCATCACAATTTATCTCTTGACTCATCATTCCTAGTTTCTTGGATGCATCTAATTCTTCAAAAAGCGGATCAATGCACTCGGTTTTCCTCCATCTTTCTTGCTAGACTCTACCCCATAGATCCTCAAACCAGTTAGCTTCAACTTCAGAGATCACAAAACTTCTTTTCATGGTTTTTAGTGGTTATGCTTTCGGCTTTCTCTACAATCCTTCTATCTTCCAAAGGGTCATGTGCTCTTAAAACTTCTTGAAATTCTATATCAGGTATTCTTGTTTCTAGAAGGCTTGGGATAGGTTTCTCTAGTGTGCTTCGAGCAATTTCAATCAACTTTCTGCAGATCTCTAACCTTTCTTATTCCAAATCTCCTCTCGGGTAACTTAATTCGTGTTGTTCCAAACTTGGTCCTACTCTGATCCTGGATTGATATGTGTTTATCCACATGGCTAGATCTTCAGGCATTGGATCAGCTAGAACCGACCCAGCTTGTTGTTTTTGCTGATCTTTCTCTACTTTAATAGAATCCTTACTAGCTATAGGATTATTAGGTTGGTTTGCCTCTTCTTTGCTCTTCTCTTCCTCCTTCTTTTGAGTCCACTTGTTTTTCAATTTCTCTCATTGAGCTTTCCATCTTTGAGTTCATTTTACCGTGGAATTTTCTTCAGATTCTTCCAAATTTGCCACTATTTGAGGCATCAGTGTTTTTGGTTTGTTGGTTTCTTGTATGATTGAATCTAACCTTTCTGCACTTTCTTTAGCTCTGGCTCTTGTAATCGCCTTTAATGGTACCGTATATTCCTTGTCACTTCCAAAAGACTTTACCACTTCTACCTAAGTCATTTCGTTCATCTTGTTAGGGTTTTTAGGACAATCCCTAAACAAATGCTCCTTCCAACAATCGCTACAATATCCTTCCCAAACCTTATGTGGTGGCTCATAAGGCAAAGTGCATTCTTTGATAAACTCGTATCCTCCATAGTGATAACAAGGTCCTCTAGGGACTGGAGGTCTAATCAAGGGTCTAGAAGGTGCTTGGGCTCTTGGATTTTTGTACATTAATGTAGCATATTCAGCTCCATATCCATATGAGTTGTCATACTCCTCTTGTCCATAAGGGTGTTTCTCATAGGTCTGCTTATAGTTCATCGAGTCAGCTTCGTATGTATAGTATCCTCCCTAGTTTTGATCATAGAATTGATTATGGCTGTCAGAGCCAATTAATGAAGTGGTCAGTACTAGGGCTCTCTCAGTGTTCTCTTCTGCTTGGGCAAATTGCACGGGAACAACACTCTGTGGGTGAGGTGGTTGTTGTCCTAACATCAGTGGTGGTGGATTCTATCTTGGGTATCCGTAGGGGAATCGAATTGGAGGTGGGTTCTGGTACTGAGGATATCTAAGAGATTCCCTTCCTCAATCTCTAATTGGGTATCCATATGATCTGCATTATGGTGGTTGGATAGTTCTAGGTTGTCTATTGTAAGGTCAATTTTCAGTATTGTGCCTTGTGTATTTTTGTTCAATACTACAACATTGAGTTTGATTCTGTGTTGGTGGTCAGTTGTAAACAAGCATAAACCTGATGGTACAGTTGATAGGTATAAGGCTAGGCTTGTTGCAAAGGGTTATGCGTAGAAAGAGGCATTGATTTTGATGAGACCTTTGCACCTACTTGTGAATAACTACCGTTCATAGCATATGTGCACTTGCAGCTCATCATGGTTGGAATGTACATCAGTTGGATATCAAAAAAACATTTTTGAATGGTGACTTGCATGAAGAAGTGTATGTTTCTCAGCCCCATGGCTTTGTGCAGAAAGGGCATGAGAACAAGGTATGCAGGTTAAAGAAGGCATTATATGGTTTAAAAAAAGCACCATGTGCTTGGTATGAAAAGATACATGCCTATCTGATTGCACATGGTTTTGAGAATAGTCCAACTGAAATCATGTTGTATGTTAATCGTGCTAATGATGTACTTCTGATCATTGTGGTTTATGTTGATGACATGTTGCTCACTAGTCCTCATGAGAGGCATATTGCTGATTTTAAGGCTGATTTTAAGGCTGATTTTCATGCCTCATTTGAGATGTCTGATTTGAGGCATTTGCATCACTATTTGGGAATTCATTTTATGCATGTTGATGGTGGAATGGCTTTGTGTCAAATGAAATATATTGGCACATTATTGTAGTGTTTTAGCCTTGAAGACTATAAACCTATTGCCACTCCTATGGAAACAAGTTTATGACTGAGGCTTCATGATGTTGGAGATGCATTTGATGTTGTTCTCTATCAACAGGCTATTGGATGCTTGATTTACTTATGCATTACTTGGCCAGATATTCAGTTTGTTGTCTCACAGATGAGCAGGTTTATGCATTGCCCAGGAGTCAAGCGTTGGCAGGTGGTTAAGCGCATCTTTTGCTACTCGAGTGGTACTTGGCCACTTGGGTTGTTTTATCCCAAGGGGGGATCACTACCGCCAGCTTTGCATGCTTTTTCTAACTCTGATTGGGTTGGTTGCTATGACACTGGTGTGTCCACTAGTGGCTTTTGCTTCATGCTTGGTAGCTCATGTATATCTTGGTTGAGCAAGAAGCAGCCTACTGTGGCCACTTCCAGTTGTGAGGCTAAGTATAGGGCAGCTTTCACAGTGATTGTTGAGTGTGTGTGGCTCATATGCCTTATGGCTGATCATTAGGGGAAAAAATGGACCCTCCTTGGGCCTTTTAGCTTGAGGGCTGATTAGTGATGAACCAATGAGAAGAGGGTGGTGGCCACAGTGTAGTCCCTTAATCTCATAGACTAGGCATAGGCTTCCCTTGGTTTTTTGTGGTCAAAGGAGCAAAAACCACCTTGAACTAGTTGTTTTAGACTCTTGAATGGTTTTGGATTGCTTGCAAATCAATAAGACCCCTTAGATTGGCTAGATGATCCAAGGGTTTAGGAGGAAAGACAAACGTCAAGGTGGCATTTAACATGGGCCCTTGGATTCTCCTTCTTATCAATGGCCAAGATTGTATTTCTCCTAAAAAGTGTGCCATCAAATGTAGACCGTTGGATCAAAGTCTAAATCGGAAGTGTATGATTAAAATCATGCAAGATTGAGCACCTAAATTATGGACCATTGGATCTGTAGAAGATCTAATGGCTGAGATTGAAGCCCCCCAATCAAAAGGCCCCTTTTGATCTCCTTCATCCGATCAAAGCCAAATCTAATGGCTTCACGGCAGCTCCGAGTTTTTGATCAGCCCCAAATAAGGAATGCCTTTGGATTTCCCTTGGTCTAAGGGCCAAAAAATGTGCAGAGAGAATCTCAAAACGTGCCTGCACTTCCTTTACTATGATTACCTTGTCAGACCTTCTCTCACTAGAGTTATATCCATTTAAATATGAGCCATTGATCTCAAGCATCCAAAGGCCTCAAATGTTTCCTTTTTAGATGCATTTGGAAATGCAGATTGGGAAAAAGCTATGGATGAGGAGATGGCTGCACTTTATGGAAATGAAACATGGAAGTTGGTTCCATTGCCACAAGGAAAGAAACCCATAGGCTGCAAGTGGGTTTACAAGGTAAAGCACAATGCTGATGGTAGCATAAGTAGGTACAAAGCATGATAGGTAGCAAAAGAATATGCACAAACATATGGAATTGATTATGAGGAAACATTCAACCCTATAGCTAAAATTTCTATTGTCAGAACACTTGTTGCATTAGCTACAACAAAAGGATGGACTTTGCATCAGATGGATGTGAAGAATTCTTTCCTACATGGTGAGTTACAGGAAGAAGTATACATGGACAAGCGACAAGGATACGAAGATTCAAAGCATCTAGAATATGTTTGCAGGTTGCAAAAGGCTTTGTATGGGCTTAAGCAAGCTCCTCATGCATGGCATGCAAGGATTGCTGATTACTTAACCACCATTGGGTTTTGTATGTGTGATGCAGATCAGTCACTATATGCAAGGAAGGGTGATGATGGCATCACAATTGTGGCTATTTATGTTGATGTCTTGATTGTAGGTGGTGATAATGAAGAAAACATTAAAGAGGTAAAGCAACTTCTTATGTAGGAATTTCTGACTGCATTCGAGATCTTTAAGTGATTGCAGAATATAGTCCCATTCCATCCTGTTGTAAGCTTTGTCAAAGTCGATCTTGAGGAAAACCACATCTTGTCTTCACTCGTCCACGAAGTCAAGACCTTCCTTTTACGAAACCTTTTTGGTCCTCGCTTAACCATGCTCTCAGATGGCAGGAAATTCTGTTGGCTATGACTTTGGCAATGATCTTATATTCCATTTGAAGCATCGAAATCAAATGCTAGTTCTCAATTCTATTCTTTTCCCCTTTTTTGCACCAAACTTGAGCGCCTCTTGCCAGACCAAATGAAGAGGGTGGCAATCACCAACTTGAAGGACTTAACGAACTTCAATGATTTTATCTTCCGAGATAGGATCAAACTAAAAAGTTCATTTACACAAGGGTGCCAGTTGTCTCCCCTTCTCTTTTCCATTGCCACGGAAGGGCTTAGCCAACTGGTGAAACAACAAGTGGAAGCAGGTAATATCAAAGGCCTCCAAACGCCCTATGACCATGGCCAGATCACCATGAGACTTTTTGTCGATGATATGAACTCGTTAATCCACAACGATAGCACGTGTGGAGACATTTTGGAGGTGCCTGGATACTTTCTGTGAAGCCTCTAGATCCAAAATCAACCACTCAAAGACCACTTTTAGAGCTATTATCGGGATCCAGCCCGACCTTCTCTTTGATCATGGTTGTCAAAACATTCCTCTAGGTCAAATTTTCCGGCTTCTTGGGATTCCCTTGGGCTTTGGTATCTCATTGGAGCAATGGTGGAATTGGGTCCTGGCCAGACTCGAAAGCAAGTTAAACTATTGGAGAGGTATGCAAATCAATCTCGCTAGTCACGCAATGGTTATCAACACATTCATCATTTCATCGACCATTTACTTTCTCTCTTGTTGGAGACCAAAAGAACAAGAGCTATCCAAACTGGCAAATATTTGCAGAAACTTCCTATGGACGGGCAACCACAATAGGAGGGGGGTGCCTAAAATCAAGTGGTCCATCTGCACTAACCAAAGGGATAGTGGGGGCCTTGGCATTTTGGATATTGGGTGCATGGCTAACAAACTTGTGGCAAAATCGATGATTAAGGCATGGTGCAATGGGGAGGCCTCATGGGCCAAGTTCATCTTCAGAAACAAGAATGCACTCACTCTCTTGGGATTCTAGAATTGGAAGAATCTTGACATTTTGACCCTTTTGTTTTCCTCGATCCCTGTTTTCCTGAAAGGCTCAAATCTTGTGTGCTCCCTATGGAAGAGTTGGAATAAAGTCAAAAGCTTCATAAGAATCACTTAAGATTGGAAGTGGGCGATTGGTATCAGATAGAATGACTCTATATGATTTCCGATCCATGGCATCCGAAATGTAGAATCTTGGAACATTCAAAATGCCAAGAGGCTATGGACCAAATGCTTCAAAAAATGGAAACATCTCTGGAAACAAGACACCAACCCATGGATCAACTTTGCGGATATCGACCCTAGCATCAACATTACCTATGAAGAATGGAATACCTTACAAAGCAGACGTTTTGCTTGGGACCGCTCTAAAGTCCATCTTCTCATGGGGCATGACTTGTCGTGCTCGCTTGGTCTCGGATGGCACAATGGTAATTGCCTAACAAAAATCCTGAACATCAAAGAAATCATTGATTATCAGGTCAATCTCAACAAGAAGTGGTGCTTTTCATGGACGCGGCTTCGATGGGATATGAAGTTCATGGCTATCTGGCACCCTCTCATCGACATCAAAAAGTTTGTCCTCTTATGGAACATTCTTCATTGAGGAATCTGGACCAACCTAAAGGCTAGCAAAATTTGTGGGGTGCCTCCCTGATGTAAGTGTTGCCACCGGTCCATTGAAGATGTTGCTCACATGTTCTTTACTTGTACCAACTCCAAGAGGCTCTAGAAGATTGTTAGAAAGAAAATTAGACTTTAGAATCATATCGATTGGAACCAAGCTCTACTAGGAGGAGCGATCGGCTACTCTGTGACTCTCTGGAATGCCATCAGAGGGGAGGTCCTATGGAAGATCTGGCAGGAAAGTTGTGCTTACAACTTTGGTGACTACCCCAAAGAGTCGTCAATTGAGAAATCGCTATTCCTCCTCGGCAAAAGAAGTGTTAATTGTAAGAAATCCCCCCCTTCAGGCATCATTAAGTGCTCCTTCTAATCAACAATAAGCTTAAACCTAAGTGGGCCCCACATGAGGGTGATGAGATGGTGATTAACCTTCTTTGTAATGCCATCTAAACTCTGTAAAATCTACCCCTGCTCTATGGGATTTGGGGGGTCCCATGGGCACTAGTCCCCTTCACTTGTCCGAGAGAGTAGGCTAAGGATGAACTTCCTTTATTTAAAAAGAAAAAACTTCTTATGTAGGAATTTGACATGAAAGACCTTGGTATGCTTTGCTATTTCTTGGGCATTCAGTTTATACATACAGAAACAGGTACATGGATGTTGGAAAGGCAATATGCCTTGAATATGCCTTGAATATGCTGCAACATTATGGTATGGCTAATTGTAAGCCAATTTCTATGCCATTAGATGAGAATGTGAAATTAGATACTACATCATGTGAAGCATTGGAAAATACTACTATGTATAGGAAAATTGTGGGAAGTTTGATATATCTCACAATTACGAGGCCTGATCTTAGCTACACTATTGGACTTGAAGGTCAATTTATGCAGGTTCCAAAGAAGCCATATTTAGATGCTTTGAGGCACACTCTACATTATGTGAGTGCTACTTTGGATTATGCATTGTTTTATGAAGCTAGTGTAGATTTGTAGGTTCATGGATACATTGATGCAGATTGGGCTGGTAGCATTCTAGATAGAAGATCTACTAGTGGTTTTCTATTCTCACTTGGGGAGTGCAGCTATTACATGGAGCAGTAAGAAGCAACCCACTGTCCCTTTGTTGAGTACAAAGGCTGAGTATAGAGGTGCTGCAATGGCAGCATGTGAGGCATCATGGCTAGAGATGCTACTTGCAGATTTAGGTGTGGAAGTGCAAAAGCCTATGACCATCTATTGTGATAATCTTAGCAGCATATAGTTAGCATGGAACCCTGTTTTTCATATGAGAACAAAGCATATCGAGACGAGAAGGTTGCCAATATTCTCACTAAAGCACTTGGAGCAGAAAAACTGAAGAAATTTCAGAAGATGCTTGGATTAGAGGATGTGACATTGAGCTTGAGAGGTAGTGTTGAGATATCAAGCTCAACATGAAAGGCAAGAAGAAGGAAGAAGATGAAGAGACTTCCCAAGCCAACTTCGCAAGCAAGAGCTAGTGGAAAGGGAAGAAGAAAGGACCAAAGCAAGACAAGCCAAAGGTCAGGATTTTCAACCTTGTGCCATTTGCAATAAGACCAACCACACCACTCAAAATTGCTCGTTCAATGGGAAGACCTAGAAAGGAAGTGGAAGAGGTGGATATGGCAGCAATAGAGGCAGAGGTGGACAAAAATTAAAAAATAACAATAGAGGCTATAATAGAAGGGACTTCAACAATTATTCAGAAGATCAACCACATGAAGACGCATTGATTCTCATGAATCTAAGCCATAAAGAAGGTAAAAAAGATGATCATTTGTCTACATAGATTCAGGATGTTCGAATCATGTTGCAAGCAACACTGCTCTTCTATCTGACTTGGAAACTCCAAAGCATAGACATGAAGTGCAAACAGGTGATGATACAAAGCACAATGTGGAGAAGATTGGTAATGTCAAAGCTTCCAATGGCAAGACAAACATTCTAAGTAACGTCCTCTATGTACCCACTATCACTAAAAACCTAATAAGTGTAGGCCAATAGTTGAAAAAGGCTTGCAAGTTAGGTTCACCTAGCATGGAGCTTTTGTGGAAGATCCATGTCAAGGCTTCAAGAAGATAGCCAGAGGTGAGAAAGATGGTAGGCTCTTTACTTTTGAAGTAGGAGAAACCAGGAACATAGCTTTATTCAACTTTGGGTCTCAAACCCAAAGTGAGCTTGAAGTGTGGCATAGTGAATGAAAGAATCGTGAAGGATATATGCAGGGATCAAAGTGTTCTAGGACTGCCGAACATATCAAAGCAACACATTATCAATAGGTGTGATGCATGTCAGATTGGGAAGGCACAAAGACAACCATTCAACCACAAAGGCTACATCCACAACAACTTCTTGGACTTAGTACATACAGATGTATGGGGACCAAGTCAAGAACCTTCATTGGCAGGACCAAGGTATTGTGTATCATTTATTGACGAACATAGTAGATGGACTATTCTATACTTTATCAAGAGTAAGATCGAAGTGTTTAATTGCTCAAAAAGTATGTAGCACATGTGGAGAATCATATAGGTAAATCACTAAAGAAGCTTAGATCTGATGGAGGGGAAGAATACTTCTCCAAAGAGTTTGATGCGTTCTTGTAGGATAAAGGTATCAAAAGGGAAGTGACTACCAGGTACTCCCCTCAACTGAATGGAATCACTGAGCACAGAAACAAGACATTGGTTGGATTAGTGAGAAGAATGCTTGAAGAGAAGAAGTTGCTATTGGATAGGAGTGGAAATAGGTTTACCGTCTTCAAGGCCAAAACACTGCAATAATGTGTCAATATATTTTGTTTGACACAAAGCCATTCCACAATCAAAGTGCATAAACTGAATGCCCAAATAATGATGCAAATGCCCCAAATAAGACATCTCAAATGAGGCATGTAAATTAGCCTTGAAATCAACAATATGCTTCTCATGAGGACCAATGAGCAGCATGTCATCAACATACACCACAATGATGAGAAGTACGTCATTAGCATGCTTGACATATAAGGTGCTTTCAATTGGACTGTTCTCAAAACCATGTGCAATCAGATAGGCATGTATCTTTTCATACGAAGCACGTGGTGCTTGCTTTAAACCATATAATGCCTTCTTTAACCTGGAGACTTGGTTTTCATGCCCTTTGTGCACAAAGCCACAAGGCTGAAAAACATACACTTCTTCATGCAAGTCACCATTCAAAAATGTTGTTTTAATGTCCAACTGATGTACATTCAAACCATGATGAGCTTCAAGTGCACAGATGCTACGAACAGTAGTCACTCGGCAAGTAGGTGCAAAGGTTTCATCAAAATCAATGCCTCTTTCCTGTGCATAACCCTTTGCAACAAGCCTGGACTTATGCCAATCAACTATTCCATCAGGCTTATGCTTCAATTTCTATACCCACTTAGTGTCAATGGCCTTCTTGCCAGGAGGCAAGTCACATAAAGACCAAGTACCATTTTTCATGATAGCATCATATTCAGATTGCATTGTAGACATCCAATGTTCAGAATTTTGTGCTTCATCAAATGAAACAGGCTCAGTCTCATCACAAAGTCTAGATGCAGCCATAACATAGCAATCTGATGCAAAAGAGGCACTATGAGAGCCTGATCGAGTACGATATGATAGAGATGCATCTAATTTGCTATCACGCAAAGTCTGCACCAGCCATTTTGGCATAGTTTTTGCCTCCTCAGTATCAGCTCTCTCATCAACAAGTGCATCATGTAAATCTGCATAAAAAATGGGATGATGTGCATCATGAAATGAAGCCTGCAAAGGCTAAGAAGTTGCCTCATTAAGACCAGCACTAGATTTTCCACCTATAAAAAGAGGCAGCAAAGTATCATACATGTCTTTGGAACTAATAGATGTCTCCTTAGTACATGAAAGCAATGGCTGAATAGCATCTTCCACAAAAAAAACATCAGGATTGACCAAAATGCATTTGATTTGTGGATGATACAGGCGATAGCCTTTACTTTTAGAATTGTACCCAACAAAAATGCATTTTATTGCTTTATCATCCGATTTTTTACGATGTTGTTAAGGCACTAATGCATATGACAAACAACCAAAAAGATGCAGATGAGAAATAGATGGCTTGCGATCGTGCCAAGCCTCATATGGAGTGATAGACTACAGTGCTTTAGTGGGACACCTGTTAAGTACATATGTTGCACACATAACAGCCTCAAGCTAGAGACTATGTGGTAAAACCTGACTCTTGACCATACACCTCGCCATCTCCATGAGTGACCTATTCTTACGTTAAGCAACTCCATTTTATTGAGGTGTATACGACACTCTACACTGGGGTTTTATCCCACGTTCAACAAGAAATGCATTAAAATCAGAAGAAATATATTCCCCCCTCGATCAGAAGGGAGGGTGCCCATTTTACATGCTAACAGATTTTCAGCCAAAACCAAAAGCTATTTGAAGCACATGAACACTTCGTACTTTGCTTTCAATGGATATACCCATGCATGCCTGGAATAATCATCAATGAAAGTCATGAAGTAAAGATAATTTCCAAAAGAGGGTGTCTGCATAGGACCACAAACACCACTATGAACAAGCTGCAATTTTTTAGTAGCCCAAACTGAACCATCTTTTAGAAATGAGGAACGTTGCATTTTGCCCAAAATACACCTTCACATACATGTTTACCACGTGCCTCTAGTTTGGGCAAGGAGGACACCATTTCAGATTTTTTCACGTATAGCAAACTAGCAAAATTCAGATGACCAAAGCGTGCATGCCAAAGCTTTGCATCTGACATAGCCTGAGAATCATGTATTGCACATGTTGAATCATTCATAGATCTTTCATAGTCTATGAGCTTATACAGCCCACGACATAAAATGCTAGAAGCAATAATCATGTCGCCATTTGACAGATCATGAACTGTACACCTGTCATCAACAAATTTCACAACCAAGCCAATCTTGGCTAAAGCTGAAACTCATAACAGATTCTTCTTGATCCTTGGCTCAAATAAAGCATCTGACAAAATGAAAGAACTACCATTAGCAATAGTCAAAATGATATTACCAACTCCCATGACAGGATAAGAGGAGTTGTTGGCACATGTGACAGTATTCCCTGTAGGGGCACGCTTGAGTGAAGTGAAGAAATTGCACTGCAAGGTGATATGTTTGGTCGCCCCACTATCAAAGTACCAAACATATGAGTCTATTGCAGACATGCACTGCTCGTGAGAAGATGGGTCAAAACTACAAACAATAGTAAACACCCATTCTTCTTCCTCCACAAGATTAGTAGACTCTGTTTTTGGTGTAGAGGCATTTGCAATAACCATTCCAACCTCTTTCTTCTTTGCCTCTTTAGCAACCAGTTTTGGACAATTCTTTATGATATGATCATTTCCTTTACAGTACTTGCAAAACAATTTCAGCTTTTCTGATTTCTTTTCATCTTTGTCTTCCCTCTTCAATTGTGCAGAATTAGCAGATTTCTGCTTACTAGTTCAAGAGCTCCATTTTCCTTGCCCTTCTGATTAGCGAGAAAAGATTGATCCACAACACGCGTAATGGACCTATTTTGCGTGGATTAATCTTCCTGTAAGAGAATAGAGACTAACTCCTCAAATGACAAGGCATTTGGATTGCCTTTCATCATCAAACGAAGAGTAGAAGAAAAGCTCTGATATTAATCAAGAAGAACATTCAGAACGGTCTGCACAAGTGAGCTATCTGGTATAACCTCATCAATAGAAATCAACTGTTCCTTCAAGTCTTTGATCTTTGTTAGAAAACTGTCCATAGAATCACCTTCATTCATGTGCTCACTCTCCAACTCTTTTCGGAGGTAAGCAACACGAGCCTCATTCCTAGCTTGGTACAATGTGGTAAGTGTATCCCGAGCATCCTTAGTTGTTCTACAAGAGCGTATGTGAGGATTAATGGCACATTTGATAGACAAAGCTGTCAATTCATGTTCCTGGGCATCTCTGCCATCCCAACGAATTTGCTCTGTAGTAGGTGCAGTGGAAACCACAGGATGAACAGGAATTTGTAGAATATCATCATCTTCGACACCTTCTGCATCAGCTTCAGTACCTGCGGTTGTAACAGTTGCAGGTGTGATGGGACATTTTTCGACACCCTAAACAATGTTCCACAATCCTTTTGCAACCAATACATGTCGCATCATATAAGCCCATAATGGGTAGTTGGTACCATCCAACTTATCCTCAATAGCCAGCATACGGAATACATCACTACTTTCAGCCATGGCCAGTGACTAAAATACCTTGATGTAGAAAATTAATTGTATCTCAAAAATTTTAGCAAAACTTCTGGGACAAAATGTGTTAAACCTGTAGCAGACTTTGAGATGCTTATATTGGAGAACCAAAATTGGTATATAACTGTTGCACAAAAAGATGAAATAGCTTGCACAAGTGCTGCAATAGTGCGTTCGGAGGCCAAAACGAGCTTAAATCGTGATTTTGGCACCACATAGCAAAGCTGTTTTGATCTCAAAAACATGTTGAGTATGCTCACGAAAATTCATGCGATTCTGAGACTACAATTCGATAGATGTCGATGACGCCCTAGATGAAGCAGCAACCTGCTCTGATACCAATTGTTGGAGTTAGATGTCTGTGAAAGCACGCGAACAACACAAGGAACAAGAAGAACATTGGAGCACAACACACAATACTGAATGTATTACCACTAGAATGTAAAAAGATAAGTATCCCATTAGGGCAATAGGCGTATATACAAGCCGGGGGAGAAAAACCTCCTAAAGAGGGAAAAAAGTGCCCCGGTGGTCATAGTGTGTTCACACACATCACTACCTAAATATATCACAGGGGCTATTTCAACTGTTGTGTACCTTGTCAATAGACGACCATCCAAATCACTTCAAGCTATGACTCCTTATGAAGCATGTCATGGAAGAAAACCTAGTCTTGGACATTGCGAGGTTTTTGGTTGTTTAGCTTATGTTCATGTATAAGGACCAATAAGAGGTAAGCTAGATGAAAGGGCAACAAAGGCAATGTTTATTGGATATGATTCAACTCAGATGGGTTACAGGTTCTATAATCCTTCAACCAAGCAATTCACTAGGAGTAGAGATGTTGTGTTTGAAGAAAAGTCTTGGTATGATGAAGACAAACAAAAGGTAACTCTACCATATGATCTTGATTTTGATTCTCATCAATTAGGAAGCAAGCATGATACACAGGTCCTGGATCCAAGACGTGATACAGATGATGACCAAGATGAAAGGGAAAAATGGATTTACAAGCTATGGAAGTCAAGCAAAACAAAGATGCAAGAGGTTGGAGAATGCTCCAAACAAGCACCTAGAAGATCAGCAAGAGAGAAGAAACAACCAGAAAGGTACGGATATGATTCTACATTTGTCACAAAGCAGTCAATCTACTGGGCAAAAGACTCTATTTCAGAGGAACCCACAATCTATGAAGAGGCAAAGGGAAATCCTAATTGGGAAAAGGCCATGAAAGAAGAAATAGATGCATTGAAGGTGATATACACTTGGGATTTGGTTCCAATGCCACCGAATCAAAAGTTAATTGGTTGCAGAAGGGTATATGAAGTTAAAAGAAATTTAGATGGATTAGTTTGCAGGTACAAGGCAAGATTAGTTGCCAAAGGATGCTCGCAAACTCATGGTATAGACTATGAGGAAACATTCTCACCAGTTGCAAAGATGACTACAATCAGGACATTGATAAGTGTAGTTGCTGCAAGGAATTAGAAACTCCTCCAACTTGATGTGAAAAATGCATTCTTAAATGGTTGGATAAGTGAAGAGGTATACATATCACAACCACCAAGTTTTGAAAACCATAATCATCCATCTTATGTTTGTAGACTTAAGAAAGCATTGTATGGATTGAAACAAGCTCCTAGAGCTTGGAATTACATGTTGGTTACATATCTTCAAGATCAAGGGTTCAAACTTAGCAGCTCAGATCCTTCTCTATTCATCAAAAGGGATCACGATGAGGTTATCTATCTATGTGTATATGTAGATGATATTATTGTGACAGGTGATGATCTAAATGGCATTCAAAGGATTAAGAGACACATGCAAGAGGAGTTCAAAATCAGTGACCTAGGTGAGCTCACATATTTCCTAGGTATGTAGGTGATATACACAGATGAAGGAATGTATTTGACCCAGAGAAGATACATTCAAGATCTACTTCTCAAGTTCAAAATGGAGAACACTAAACCGGAAAGTACACTTTTGGAGATGAATCATAAACTTAGTATTTATGAAGGTGAGAAAATTGAAGACATTAAAGATTATCAAAGCTTGGTAGGTAGCTTGATATATGCTACTCATACAAGGGCAGACATCTCATATAGTGTCGGAGTGCTTAGTCAATTCATGCATTCACCGAGAAGACCACACATGGATGCAGCTAAGATAGTAGTTAAGTATCTCAAAGGTACAATCAATGAAGGTATATTCTATCCTTACTCTTCAGATTTGGATATCAAAATCTATTCATATGCAGATTGGGTAGGAGCTAAGGATGATAGAGAAAGTATGTCTGGTTACTTAGCATTTGTAGGTTCAAAGCTAGTGTCATGGAGTTCCAAGAAGCAACCAACAGTTGCTTTATCCTCGACGGAAGCAGAGTACAAAGGCTTGACCATAGCAACTCAAGAGGCAATATGGTTAAAAGCATTGTATATAGATTTGGGACTTGTGAGTTCCAAACCTCACATATTTGGAGATAATCTAAGTTCCATGCATCTAGTGGAAAACCCTATTTTCCATGCAAGAACCAAGCACATAGAGGTGCATTACCACTTCGTCAGGGAGAATCTCATGGAAAAGGAGATTGACATTTCATTTGTTCCAACTGAAAAGCAAGTAGTAGATATGATGACGAAGGCACTTGATGGAATAAAGCTTTGTAGATTCAAAGCTAATGGTAGGTATTCAACCTATCAGAGAATGAAGACTCAAGCATACTTTAGCTTGAGGGGGAGCTATTGGAACATCAATCTTACAATATGCTTGAGGTGGCTTTGATCTACACCAAAGGCTATAGTGTTGAAAGAATATCCGTTGGAGAGTTCTTTTTCTTATGCTCACTTATTGTATTTAAAAAAAAAAACTTTTTTATGGATCTTTTACCATTGTAAATGCCTTGAGCTTTACACACATAAACGTAAAAAGATAGAGCCCAAATCCCACAAATTTGTGGTGGTTGAGTTGCATTCAATAAAGCAATCAATCACCTAAAAGTAGATCAAACTAGATCTTCACTTTTCCTAGATTGTTGGAAAGTGAATTGATTCCCTCCAACAACCATTCCCATCTTCATTTGAATTCAAAATCCACTTGTAGAAGTCATGGAGCAGTTCTAGAGTCTATATAAAGACTTGAAATCACTTGTACAATACATGGAAGCAATATACATACACTTGTGACCATCATTGCCTTGCTCCTTTAATTTTCTGTGTCATCTTCTTTGCCATTGGTAATCTTGCAAAGGCTGCTGCCCTCTCTGCAGAGCTCCAAATTTGATGCGCAATGCCTCATTGGAAAGGTATTAGTATCTAGTTTATGGCTATAAATGTTCATAGCATTTGGTTGAGTAGATTGGGAGAAATATCAAGTTTTTTGTCTCTGGGTCAATCTCTATGTATTCCTAAAAAATAGGAGGTACCACCGTTGAGTGTCTAATTCATTCCTATAGCATATTTTACTTATTCCTTATAGTTTTGTGTATTATATACACGAAACCCTATGTGTATCACTCCCATAAAAGGATTTTTTTCTAATTGTAATGACGCTGGTCTCTATGAGCATTTGAAGTTCATTATCTCTTCCATATATAGTAAGTTTTTTGAGCTAGTCTATGTGAGAACCTATCTATTTTGTATCGACTTCTTCTCCTTGATGTTACAAAGTACATAGTGCATTTTGTTGCACCTATCACATGCCTATAAGGTCTATTTGAGTCTCCATGAGCTCAAGGGCTGGTCTTGTGTCGGTTGGTTGGACCAAACTTCGTCGGTTCGAAACTCACTTTTCTACATCCTACAAGCTTCTCCAAGTTCTTTCAAGAACAAGTGGTGGAGAGTGTAGTAGGTCTCTTTAGATTTCTAATGATCACAAATAATCACTTATGTGATTTGGAACATGATCCACTGTTGGAACTCAAAGTCAAGCACAAGCATGGAAGCACATCAGAAAGGTGGAAACACACAAGAAGAAGGAGCACGTAGGGAGCTCCATGAAGTAACTGTCAACTTTTCATAAGAATCCCCTACAAAAATAGTGATTTCCATCACTAAAATCATTGTAAATACCATTTTCTATTTTGGTAGCTCCATTTTGTGCAAGCCGAGGAGTCCTCGAGCTTGAGGAGCATTAGAAGTACCATCGTACCAAATTTCATAATTTTTAGACTCCATTTGAGCCCTCAAATAAGCCCTGGAACCTAATTTTTAACTAGGCCGGACACTAGGTCTGGACAGGGCCAAAACTAGTCAAAAAACTATAAAAAGAGCTAGAGAGCTCATTTTTGGGGGGGCTTCTTGTAGATTTCAGTTTTGTAATAGATTTCTTTTGTAATCAAAGTCCTTCCACTGTTCCTCTCTTTGATCTTACCGTGTGCGCGTGTGTGTGTATGTGTGTGCATGTTTGTGTGCTTTCACTCACGCATTTGTGCCTTCACTTGCTCGTGGTCTTCATACCGGTCCTCACGTCTCCGCGGATTGACAAGTAAAGGAGGTGGTGCTTACGCTTGAGCTACACCAAATTTTGGCGCCGTTGCCGGGGAGAGAGCTTCGAGGACGAGCGTTGTGATGGTAAGATCGTAGATTTGCGACGTTGGAAGGTAAAAAAAAACTATCATTTCAGTTCATTTTCTGTTTTTTTCCTCTTCATCTTCATCATCATCATCTCCACCTTCTTCCATCTTCTTCTTCATAGAAATTTCTTGTTTTTTAGTGCATTTTCACCATCTTCATACCATTTTTCATGCATTATTGTGTGGGAAGGAGTTAGGAGGTGCAAGGGAGAGCAAGCGCTGTATTTTTTTCATGATTTTCTGCTCATACGGAGCTCGCCATAGCCGGCGCTCAGAAATTTGAATTTCCCGCCAAAAAACGCGATTCTGTGATGAAAATCGCGATTCTGTGAAAATTCAAAATTTTTTGAAAAATCACGATTTTCAGTTTCCCGCCTAAAAGTTGGTTGAAAAGAATCGCGATTCTATGTTTTTTTCAAAAAACACGATTCTGTGCTCAAAATCGCGATTTTCATGTCAAAAAACGCGATTCTCTGAAACACGATTTTGTGATCAACATCGCGATTTTCAAATCACGATTTTATGCTCAACATCGCGATTTTCAAAAATACGATTTTGTGATCAACATCGCGATTTTCAAATCACGATTTTATGCTCAACATCGCGATTTTCAAAAACACGATTTTGTGATCAACATCGCGATTTTCAAATCACGATTTTATGCTCAACATCGCGATTTTCAAAAACACGATTTTGTGCTCAACATCGCGATTTTCAGAAAGTTCACAAAATCGCGATTCTCTCCAAAGGCCCTGTTTGCTTGTTCTGACCCCCAGGAGCCTGAATTGGCATAACTTTTTCATCCAAAGTCCATTTTTTGAGCTCTATAGCTTGTTGGAAAGCTCGTTTCAAATCCTACACGATCTCAACTGTTTTTTTCAAGAATAATGCGTTGATTTTGAGATAGGATAATTTGAAGTTGACCCTCAAGTGGGACTAGGAAACCAGGGGGGCTCCCAAGGATTTTTGAGCAATACAAAGGGGGAGAAATTTGTGTCATGGGAAAGAAAAAAGCAAAAGATAGAAGAAAAGGGGCTAAGGTTGAAAAAAAGGAGGGGGATAAACATGAAATACATGAGATAATATCACATAAAGATGAAACATCTAGAGAAAAATTGCAAGCAGTCAAGGAAAAGGAGGAAATGTCTAGGGGGGTCGGATCCATATTTGCAACAAGAGAATATCACAATATGTTGGTGGATATAAGAATAGGATATGAATGTAGAAGGTTGAGTGCATATATCAATCCTCATTGTGAGTGGAATTTGATTCATATTGACTTCTTGACCATTATTTTTGAGAACATACAACCAACAACTCATTCTTCTATCCTCATGGATGATGAACATTATGAATGCATGGGTCAAGTTTTGTTGCCAGTTATGGTGGGTGATATGCAATTTTCGGAAACATTCTTTGTCATGGATTGCATAGATGAAGACTTGATCATTGGCACCCAAAGGTTCATTACACAAAATCATCAAGAAATTGAGGTGCCTTCTCCACCTATTATCAGTGCTTCTACATATATGTCTATGGAAAATCCTAATGACTATCCCCCTTATGATGATTGGGGGCAAAATCATCTTTTCACAGAGCGTGCTTTTAATGAGAAAATTTTTCTTTCTACTCATGTTTTCGAATCTGATCCTTCTTTGAGTAAATCACAGGAAACCTTAGAGAATGGAGATATGGAGGACTCCAAGTGTTTGGGGGATGTGGAAGGACCCTCTCTTCCTGTAAATTTGGATTCCCCTCATGAAGCCATAAGTAGGGATGATCTGCACTCAGATGGTCAAGAAGGAGATGATCAACCACTGTTGTGTATCACTGATGTGGAAAAGGAGGTCGACTCTAGGGTGAATCATGACAATCCATCACCCATTTGTACACCTAGGGATTCTATGTGTAATAAGGACAAATGTCTCGATGAATCTCTAGATCAATCTCAAACCACACAGCCCATTGATCCCTTGCATGAGTCTGATGTAGGTATAGAAGATCAACCCTTGTTGCACTTCCCATGTAAAGATGAGTTTTGTCAAAAAACTCACATAGAAGGCCCAAAAGACCCTTACATCAAGAAACAGGAATCACATTTTTTTGGTAATGTCAAGCAAATTTGGGTGGCCAAGAAATTACTTAGAGCCCAACCCAATCGCACTATGATATGGGTACCAAAGAAAGCCCTGGCACAAAATCAGTCCCCTCACACTAGACTTCAAAATCTATGGTCTAGGCCTACCACGACTTATCCTCAAGAAAGACCACTTCCAATCAAAGGATCCCAAGCAGTCAAGCCTAAGCTCAGACAAAATCCAAGGAGGGACTTTAAGGCACCAACCTGCACAACAAAGACACTAAGGCGAGGTAAAGAACTGAATCAAGCACAGAGCTCCCAATACAGATCAAAGAACCTCTTCTGCAAGGATAAGGGTTTGGAAGACAAAAGTACCGATAGCATCCACCAAAATAAAGAACCAGCCACGATGGATCAAACCCTCAGGAGATCATTCAAACACGAAGTGGCCAAAGGTGATCTCTACCCAGTTGCAGACTGTTCTCAAATGGATCCCGATAAGGAGGAATGATCAGTTGTCCTCTCGAGATACAATGGATACCTCCAACAAAGATGGCATCAATATCTGCAAATAACATTGAAAACCTCGACGAGCGACAACCATGTGTCCTTTGCACAACCCTGTCTTATGCACCATTCAGGTCATGCATTTCCCAAGTATGCATCATTATAGGGCCACATTACACGGTCGTGCATAGACACACTTGAGAATCCCAAGCACAAGAGCACATTGACATATGTCAAATTTTTTCTACTGATACTAACTTTTGTGTTCTTGTTTTGTGATAATTCTTCCCAAAAAAAAAAAAAAAAAAAAAAAAAAAAACGAGGAAGAACTTGTTCCCAGGTTTCGCTCATGGAACATGAATGAGTCATGCTTAGTTGAAGATTGAACCATCGATTACTGGGAATTTATCAGTTTGGATAGAAGTGTGTCTTGGCTTGCAGATGATTTAATTGCTGCCTTATCTCATAAATGTCAAGAACTTAGCATGAGCAGGGCATCCACAACTATGGTTTCCTCTTACTATGGTGGGAGTGAAGAGCTTGAAGGTCCGCAACTTGAGGGATGCTTAACTACCTCATGTACTAGAACATTCAAGGAGATATCTGCACAAGGTTGTTCTGGAGGAGAAGATTCCTGCATTTGGTGAGCTAAAGAGAATATGTGAAACTCAGCTTGGTGTAGTTACCCGATGTTGCTTGCCAAAGAATATAAAGCAATTCAATTCTCAATATTTCCTGAACCAGTATGGAACAGTAGCACTGGTGAATGGTCTATGTCATTCAGCATGGTAATCTCTTAGAAACCGGTACGTGTCCAATATTCCTCTGAGTGTCAATATAGGGAAGTGAGCGCGCATGAGCCCAAGCTCAGAAATGCACATTGTTAGTGGCAAATGTTGCTTTGAAAAGAGGAGAGGGGATCCACCACTCAAAAGATCTCATCAGTGGACAATCAACATGGACATTCATCAACAAGGTTCCATCCCAAAGGCCGAGAGTACAACACGAAGGGACAAAGCATCCATCAACCTTCTCCATGGTAAGTATCTTTACTCTGGAAACAGCATAACCATGATAGTTTAGGAAACCTCTTCGTCAGCATACCCTTGAGCACTTAGCTCAAGAACTGCAATTTTTGCACCATACTTCTTCCAATGCATTTTCCAAGTAAGCATGCGTAGGGCTACATTACAAGGCCGTGCACAAGGCACATACTTTTTTCAACCCAGGCACGAACACACTTACCCATTATTCATTATGGGTTATGAGTGGTTGGCATGACTGCTCTCAACATCATCTTTGGAAGAGCTAGCGGTTGGGAACAACATCCATACCTAGGAAGCAATTCGAAGCTAGTAGTTGCTCTAACTCGATCTTGACAACCTCTTTTGAGCAACTCGCGATTTTTGAGAGCTCACAACGACGCATTCATGCTGCAATTCATGAAAGAAGCACATACCAAGGGATGACGACTTGTAAAGGCTTGCAGTGACACATGAAGAACCGGACAACCAACACTATCAATTTGGAAGATAGACGGCTCTCGTTCATACAGAATGGCTACTACCCCTCAAAGCACTACATGGAACAACCACTACAACAAGGGTCTGTCAGGGACGACAGACTCGAGAGGGGGGCGAGTGTTGGAACTCAAAGTCAAGCACAAGCATGGAAGCACATCAGAAAGGTGGAAACACACAAGAAGAAGGAGCACGTAGGGAGCTCCATGAAGTAACTGTCAACTTTTCATAAGAATCCCCTACAAAAATAGTGATTTCCATCACTAAAATCATTGTAAATACCATTTTCTATTTTGGTAGCTCCATTTTGTGCAAGCCGAGGAGTCCTCGAGCTTGAGGAGCATTAGAAGTACCATCGTACCAAATTTCATAATTTTTAGACTCCATTTGAGCCCTCAAATAAGCCCTGGAACCTAATTTTTAACTAGGCCGGACACTAGGTCTGGACAGGGCCAAAACTAGTCAAAAAACTATAAAAAGAGCTAGAGAGCTCATTTTTGGGGGGGCTTCTTGTAGATTTCAGTTTTGTAATAGATTTCTTTTGTAATCAAAGTCCTTCCACTGTTCCTCTCTTTGATCTTACCGTGTGCGCGTGTGTGTGTATGTGTGTGCATGTTTGTGTGCTTTCACTCACGCATTTGTGCCTTCACTTGCTCGTGGTCTTCATACCGGTCCTCACGTCTCCGCGGATTGACAAGTAAAGGAGGTGGTGCTTACGCTTGAGCTACATCCACTAATCAATGGATCAAAACAGATGAGTAGGAAGTTGATCCAAGATCATAGACTTGCTATTTTAGTCTCTGCACATGTTCAATAGAATGAAGAGTGCTCTCAACGTGCTAGCAATTAGCCAAATTCCTTTTGGTGGTATCTAATTAACTTAGATAGCTACCAATCATGAGTTATTTCAATAGAAAAGATGGAGTACACACTAATAATGATGCTTATGACCACACTAATCACTTAAATCCCTCTCAAAATGATCTCATAATCGGGCTCTTCTAATCTCTCACTGTCGTGAGTCTTTTTTATCCTCTTTTATCGTTTAATTTGGAGCCAATCTTTGAATTCAAATTCAATTGCTCACCTAAAAGTAAGTCCAAAACTATAGGGTTTATTCTCTCATCAAGTAACTTGAGATTTGATTCCATCTAACTCCTCGTGGAATTAGTGCATCTAACATATGCACTTTTACATGGGTAAAAGTAAATGATTTTACAAGGGAATGATCATATGTGATTATATGGAACACATGCTAATTATCCAATGCATGTAGGCTTGGATTCTCTTGCACCAATAGCTCCCCCTCAAGCCTAACATGCTTGGTCTTCATTCCACCTTGATCTCCTACAAACTAATCATCATCTTGAACTTGTTCATCTTAGTTCCATCTAAAGACTTTGTGAGTATATTTGCACATTGCAAATAAGTTGATACAAAGGACAATTGAATGTGCTTGCTAAGCAATTTCTCTCTTACATAATGATAGTGCACTTCAATGTGCTTAGTCCTTGCATGATATACATGATTAGCAGCCAAATGAAGTGAACTAGTGTTGTCTCCAAAAATCATTGGAGTGTAAGAATGTAACCCCAAATCTGTGTAGAGTTGTTTGAGCCACATAGCCTCTTGTGTTGCATTTGCTAAGTCTATATATTTTGCCTCTGTAGATGAAAATGCCATAGTTGATTGCTTCTTTGATGACCATGATATTAGCTTTGAACCTACAAAAGACAAGTTTCCTGAGGTGCTCCTCCTATCATCCTTAGAGCCAACCCAATCTACATTAGAATACATCTTTATGTCCAAATTAGAAGTGAATGGGTAAAACAGGCCTTCATTTATTGTACCCTTTAGATACTTTAGGATCCTTTTGGCAGCTTCCAAATGAGGTTTTCTTGGTGTATGCATAAATTGTCTTAATGTACTCCATAACATATGTCTACTCTTGTTAGGGTTGCATAATTGAGACTCCCAACAAGTTTTTGGTAACCTGTAACATCTTCGTTTTCCCTCATGAGAACTAAGTTTGTGATTGAGTTCCATAGGTGTACCTGCAATTTTAGTGTTTTCCATCTTGAATTTTATCAAGATATCATGAATGTACTTCCTCTGAGTAATAAACACACCAAAATCTGTGTATACAAGTTCTAATCCAAGAAAATATGTTAACAAACCAGGATCATTGATTCTAAAATCTTCCATCATTTGATCTTTAACGTGATTGATGCCATTAGCATCATTCTCTTTACTGATAATGTCATCCACATAGAAACATAAGTAAATAACTTCTGAGTTGGTCCTCTTTATAAATAAAGAAGAATTTGTTTTGCTAGCAACAAATCCTTGATCCTACAAATATGTAACAAGCATATGGCTCCAAGCTCTTGGAGCTTGCTTTAGACCATAGAGTGCCTTCCTTAGCTTGCATACATAACCTGGTTTGTCCTTTTCTTCCTAACCTGGTGGTTGAGCCATGTACACTTCCTCTGAGATCCATCCATTTAGGAATGCATTCTTAACATCTAACTGATATAGCTTCCAATGCTTAGAAGCAACAACACTTACCAAAAGCCTAATTGTTGGCATCTTAGCCACAAGTGAAAAAGTTTCTTCATAATCCACTCCATGGGTCTGAGCGAACCCCTTTGCCACTAGCCATTCTTTATACCTATTTATAGAACCATTTGAGTTCTTCTTGATTTTATATATGCACCTAGATCCTATTACGTTCATGTTTGGCTTCTTGGGAACCAAATCCCAAATATTGTTTTCCAGAAGTGCTTCAACTTCTTCTTGCATGGCTTTTCTCCATTCTTTCCTCTCATTAGCTTATTCAAATGAAGAAGGTTCTTCTATCATAGAGTCTTTAGTGATGTACACAGAATGCTTGGTGACTAACGATGTGTCATAGCCATACCTTATGGGTTTTTTACTCTCCCTTTGAGATATTCTGAGTGCTTGGTTGGAGAACTCTAGAATGTCATCCAATTGCTTGAACTTGGTCTTGCCTTTTGACTTGAAAGCCTTGAAGTCAATCCGTTCTTCATCCTGTGAATTGACATCTTGTGGTATTTTTTTTATCTTCTTGAGTGAGAGTTGGAAAATCACTTTCCAAATCATAAGGTATCTTTATCTTCATGAAATCATCTTCAAACCATCAATTACTACATCTCTACTAACTATAAAAGCTTTGTTAGTGGGATTGTATAACCTATATCCCTTCTGGTTTTGGTAATAGCCAATGAATATACACTTTTCAGCTTTTGGATCAAGCTTCCCTCTAATCTATGAGGGAATATGTGCATAAGCAATGCACCCAAAGATTTTACAGTGGTCCAATGAGGGTCTCCTACCATTCCATGCCTCATATGGTGTCATTCCATCCAAGAATTTGGATGGGAGCCTATTAATCAAGTATGTGGCTGTGGAAACAGCCTCTGCCCATAGGTAATTTGGTAGTTGCTCTTCATTCAACATTGATCTTGCAACCTCTACTATTAGTCTATTCCTCCTCTCTAGTACTCCATTTAATTCTGGAGTGTATCTTGTTGTGACCTCTCTCTTTATACCTCTGTTTTGTAAGAATGAGTCAAATTCATGTAAAAAGTACTACTCACCACCTCCATTAGATCTAATCCTCTTCAACATTCTACCTGTTTGGTTCTCAACCAATGCTAAATACTTTTTGAAACAAGTAAGTACTTCATCTTTATGACTCATAAAGTAAAGAATTGTCCATCTATTGTAATCATCTATAAATGAAACATAGTACCTTGAACCTAAGATTGATGGCTCTCTGCTAGAACCCCACACATTAGTGTGCACAAGCTCCAAGTAGTCTTCATACATGTACCCTTTTCTGTTGATTGGTTGCCTGTGAGCTTTGCCAAATTGGCATGCTCCACATTTGTATATCATGTGTTGCTTGGGTTGGAATGCCAAACACACTCTGATCCGTGCATATTTGCTTTAGTGTTCTTTCACCTATATGACCTAGCCTTTTATGCCATATCTCTAGTTCATATAGGGTTTGATCCTTGTAATTGAAGAGTGCAATATTTCTAGTATCTTCAACTTCAAATGTAAAGAGTCTACCACAAATGCTCCATTCTTTGCAAATCTGATCTGTAAGCCTTTCTCAACAATCTGCCCAACACTAATTAGGTTTTTTGTTATGGTTGGCACATACAACACCTTACTTAAGAGGTTCATGTTACCATCAAAAGGCTTGTTCTACTCATCACTTTTAATGGATACCTGACTAAAGCGATCTTAGACATCGGAGCGGGTGTAAGCATAGCCACTAAAGAGATTTGGGAAAAATGGGGAAAACTGGCCCTAGGATCCACGTGAATAAAACTCCAGCTTGCAGACGGTCATGTTGATAGACCACCAGGAATCCTAGAAAAGGTTATGCTGACCACTTGTGAAGTAGAATTCAAACATACTTTAGCCATATGCTAGTTTGGAAAAACTAGCAATTATGAAATGATTTTCGGAGTTGTGCAAGATTGGGGAAGAGATGTGTTGTATCTGCAACATCAAGGTATGACTACAAAGATGAATTTACATACCTTTGCATATAGAGATGTAACCCCATTACAATGACTCAATCCATAGAGAGAAATATGATCTATCCATTCATAGCACAAGATCTAGTAACCAATCATGGATGAAGGAAGATGTCCAACTATGGATGTGTAAGGAAGCGAAAAGAGAGGAAAAGAAAGCACAATTATGGCCAATAGGACACAAGAATTACACACCCATAGATGACCCAACTTACATGCCTCAAATGTTTTTCGACAAAGCATTTGAACCGCATGGATGGATGGAGATATTAGCCACCCTAGATGTGTGCACTACAACATATTAGGCATATACCGAGGCTTCTAGCGGGGCAAATGCATGGGCATGATTTTTCCCTGATGTTGATGCAAGCTTTGATATACACGTCTGTAACAACGTGCCAATATAAGCCTCAGTATATGCGTCAGTATATGCATCGATATAAGCATCGATACCCCTAGGAAAAGCATCGGTATAGACATCAGTATGCACCTAGGCATATCGACACTCGTATCGGCACCTATACCGATGAACATATGTGCAATTTTTTTTTTGGGTAGAGTGTGTTGTCTCTTGTTGCAGCAACATTACCATGATGTTATATAGCAAAAAACAATACACTATGCCCAAAAAAAACCAAGTACATGTGACATGTACTTTAATGACAACCAAAACATGATTTGATAAAGAAAAAAATTGTCAGACTGTAAGCCGCCGGATTGGCAATTGTAAATCTTTCCATTTTCGTATTCCGCACGAACTGAAAGGTCGCTGCAAAGAGATGTAACCATTTATAATTTAATGAAAGGACGCTTCGACGACGACCAGAAGAATCGCCAGACTGTCTGTGTGGGCGATACGTTCTGTGGAGTTTCTGTTGTGTTATGTTGGAGAATTCTGAGTAGTACTGTGTTATCTCGCTTTTGTTTGATTATCATCAATTGTGTTTAGCACTGTTCTAGTAAGTAAGACTTGTGAGTCTGTATTATGGTAATGAATAGTTCTGGTGCTGTGTGATGAGAACGTATCAACCAGAGCATAATCGGTAAGGTCTGAGTACAGATAGTAATACGGTGAGAGAACGAACCAGATTCTAGAGATTAATTCGTATTAACAGAGATTTAAACATTAAGGTACTGTGGGGTGAGTGATTAATCGGGAAAATCAAGTATAGGGCCTCTGATTATTCAGACCCCTTCCACTCCCAAGAACCCGAAAAGAGCTTAAACGCGTCTCTGATGGCAACGCGCGTTTAACACTAGCGCCGTCTATGGGAAGGTGGCAACAGAGTGTTGCAAAGTGATTATGGGAAGGTGACCATAGATTGTGAATCGACAGCAAGGTAGAGTAGTATGTAAGTGTTGCAAAGGTGATATATGCCGGTTACTCAGTCCGACGAGTCGTATCCGAAGTATAGGAGAAACCGACAGCCTTGGGTAGTATCAAATTTGTTAAGGACTCCCCTAGAAGGCAGAAGCACAGATCGGTTAAGTCCAGTCGTCGAAGAAGCGAAGCACGTTAGCAGTGATTCCGGTAGCATTCTGGTGGAACATACTGCAATTCCGATAGATTTTGGTGAAATTTCAGCACAGTCTGCAGAAGATACAGTTCGGAGTCTACAAGGACGCAGTGTGTAGTTGATCTGACACAGTCTAGTCAAGATTCGAACCCGTCTGAGGATAGAGGTTTCTTGCCCAGAGAGTTCATTGAAGGTGAAAGAATACTCTGGGTTGGGGAAAGTTCCACTAATTCTGGTGGCAGTTCGGTCCCAATTGTAGAGAATTTACAAGTTTCCGGTGACAATGTTATACTTCTCGATGAATCTTCATTCCGGACACCACTGTTCGGGGTAAGCTTTCCTACGTTTGATACCAGAGAAGAGGATAGGCTATTCGAATTAGAAATTCATAAGAGATTAAGCGCTATTTTCGAACCGGAAGGTGAGCAGTCTGATCATACAGACTCTGAAGGACTGGAAACATATCCTCAGAACTCAGGAAATAGTAACAGTACCGCCACTAGCACCATGAGTGGGCAACAACAACACCAACAACAACAACAACAACAACAGCAGCAGCAACAGCAACAGCCAGTTCCACTCAAGCCGGTTCCAACAGGAGTAACTTACACCAAATTCGGTGGATTTCCAGGTGATGATCCTGATGCTCATGTACGCACCTTTGAAATAAGTTATGCAGTGCTAAACCATCCACCTGATCCGGCATACAAGGCCATAGTATTCCAGTCAACATTAGTTAATGAAGCAGCAAGGTGGCTTACAGAGTATGATATCAACCATTTCGACACCTATGAAGCGGTAAGGGATGCATTTTTGTAGAGGTTCCGGCTGAAGAAGAACCTTGCCGAAATTTTTGATTACTTGCAGAACAATAGACAGAAGCTGAATCAGACTGTGTAGGAATATGCCACCCTGTTTAGAACTCATTCGAGACAACTACCTCCGGCACATGCTAATTTACAGGATGATGTCATCACTCAGTGGTTTATTAATGGTTTGACTCCGCAGCTCCGACAGATTATGATCATCCGTTGTGTGGAAGCTATGACACTAGATGCGGTTATTGCAATGGCCTTGCAGCTCGAGCATAAGGTTGGAGGCTTTACCGAAGACCTCGAGTGATTGAAAGCCAGTAAAACTGTTGCAGAGGATCCGGCTAGACAGATGTACTGCACCAAGTGCAAGAATCCAGGGCATACCAGTGCAACATGTGCCCTTAATCAGATGTATTGCGCTATCTGCAATACCACCGGACATTCCACCAAAAATTATGCTTATAACGCCAAAGTGCAGGGACCAGCAACTGTAAATGCCATTATACAAGAACCAGGGTAGTCGGCCACCCATTATATTCCACCTCAGATGAGAAATAATTAGCAGCAAGGATACAGAAATTATCAAGGACAGCGGAATACAAATTACAATACAAATCGCTGGCAGACAGGAACATCACAGGAAGGTACTTCTTTGCCACCCCCTCGCTGTCATTTTTGCGGAGAGTTGGGTCACATTCGAAGGTTCTGTAAAGATGCAGCCGAATATGATCAGAGGAAGAAAGAGTGTCAGAACCCAATGACCAATATGGTCTATATTTCACCAGTGGAAACTCAAGCAGCAGTTATTCAAACAAGATCTGGTAAGCAGTTACAACCAGCAGCAGAAGTGTTTGAACCTGGCATCCATGAACAGCAGAGAATGTATGATAAAGATAGCCAATGGACCACCAAAGAGCCTATAGTGTTTCCAGATCCAATTCCGGTGACCCAAGTTCCGCTGCCAAAGGAAGTATCGCAGGACCAAGATTCTACCCCAGTAACAGGCGCATCATCTTCAGAATCAATGAAAAGTACAATTCAAGCAGATCAGGCATGGGAAATTTTATCTAAGGCATCCATTACTCTCCCTCTTGGACAGTTACTTGCACTAGTGTCGGGAGTTCGGCAGCAATTCCAGCAACAGCTCAGTCCTGGGTCTTCCTGCATTCCAGCGATCGCAATGGTACAACCGAAAGCTGATTCTATGGTGGATCATTCGGTCCCCTTAATTACGGTATGGTACAAAAATCATAAGATTACTCAAGTACTAATTGATGGTGGGTCTGGTGTAAATATTGCCACCGCATCGCTTTGTAAGAAGTTGGGATGGACGCAAATCGAACCTGTTCAATTTTCCGTTAGAATGGCAAACCAATCTCGAGTCCATCCAGTGGGACTCGTACGGAATGTCCCGATCACTTTGCAGGGTACAACGTTTAAGATGACTTTTGTAGTCTTAGAACTACCGGAGTCAAGTCTTGACTATAATCTCCTTTTCGGACGACCCTAGTTAAAACAAGCTAAGGTTATACAGGATTGGTCAGCACAAGAACTAACATTTAAAGATAATCATCATAAATATATTGTCAAATTGGATGCCATTCAGCCTTGCGAACTCCATGCCAGGCCACATGTAGCAGAACTGGTCCACATGTTGGATGGCTTATCTGACGATGAAGAAGAAGCGTTTCTGAAGAACAATGAAGATCTGATTTCCTTAGGTACTGTAGATCTGCAATCTGTTGTAGACAACTAGAGTCCGGTAGCCTGTACAGTGGTGCCTGTGACCGAAGAAGTGGAGATAGAAGATACTGTTACTATGGATGAAGTCGCTCTACAACAACTTTTACAGTCAGTTGACGATCCAGGCAAACCTCGTCAATTCTATGTTCCCGAAGATCAATTAATCACCTATAATTTGGGAGATGAAGTGAATCCACGACCTGTCAAGATAAAGGAAGGATTGTCTGAGGCGTTTCAAGCAGATTTGATCCAGCTTCTTCGTGAGTTCTCTGATGTTTTTGCATGGGATTATCGTGATATGAAAGGTTTGGATCCTCGCATCTATCAGCATCGGGTCATGCTCAAACCAGAAGCAAAGCCGATTAAACAACACAGCTACCGTATAAACCCTAACTATGCAGCACAGGTCAAAGCAGAACTTGATCACCTATTAAAGGTAGGATTCATTGTACCCATTGAGCACGCTGAATGGATCTCCCCGATCGTGATTGTACCAAAGAAAAATAAGCAGCTCCGAATATGTGTCGATTACCAAATTGAATGCAGCCACCGTACCTGATCCATTTCCTCTTCCATTTCTTGATACAATGCTGGACAGAGTGGTTGGGCATGAGATGTATTCATTTCTCGATGGTTATAGTGGTTATAACCAGGTCAGAATGGCTGAGCAAGATATACCAAAAACAGTGTTTATTACGAATTGGGGTGTTTTCGCTTGTACAGTCATGTGGTTTGGGTTAAGGAATGCTCCTAGTACCTTTCATCGGTGTATGCAGGAAATCTTCTCACCTTATCTCACTTCTTTTATGCAAGTATATCTAGATGACTTCTCTTTATTCGTTCAAATGGTAGCACACTTGTATCATTTACAGTGTTGCTTTGAGAAATGTCGTGAATACCGACTCTGCCTGAACCCAACCAAATCTGTCTTTGCGGTTTCTTGTGGTAAACTCCTTGGCCACATTGTATCTGCACAGGGCATACAAGTTGATCCAGACAAAGTTGCAGCCATGTTAGAAGCACCTCTGCCTACTACGCCGAAAGAAGTGATGCGCTTCATGGGTCAAGTTAGGTGGCATGGTCGACATTTATGGTGGCTTTCCCATTTGGCAATACCCCTAAATTGGCTAATAACTAGTACTCCTCGACAGTTTGATTGGACTCCAGAATGTCAAACTGCATTTGATCGTCTAAAAGGATTATTAACGCAGGTTCCAATTCTACAACCTCCTGATTGGGAACGACCATTTCATGTTTTTGTAGACACATCAGATATAGCCATTGGAAGTGTTTTAATGCAACAAATTGATAAGTGGTTTAGGCCTGTCTATTATGCAAGTCGACGGCTTGCTCCTGCTGAAAAGAATTATTCAGTGACTGAAAGAGAATGTCTTGGTTTGGTGTATTCTGTAAAGAAATTCCGGCATTATTTGCTAGGCCGAAAATTCATCTTTCATGTAGATCATGCTGCGCTAGTGTATCTGGTTAGGCAGCAGCATTTAGGTGGTTGTTTGGCGTGTTGGGTTTTATTGTTACAAGAGTTTGATTATGAAGTGATTCATCGACCAGGCATTGCACATGCATTAGCAGATTTTCTCTCTCGTTTGGATTCCGGTGAAGCTCCGGTCGGTGTTGATGACACCACACCAGCAATTTATGTTACTGAAACAACTAATGATGAATCTGTAGAATCTCTTGTGACACTTACCTACTATGATCAGTTATTAACCTTTCTTACTGATGGATGTCTTCCTCTTCAAACTTCCCCTGCAATGCGCCGGAAAATTGCAGTTTACAGTCGCAGATTCCGGTTGATTACCGAACAGTTGTATTATATGGATCACACTGGGATCTTGCTTTGTTGTATTCCTCCACATGAAGTAAACTCGGTTATCGCACTGGCACATTCAATACCCTCCGGTGGACATTTTGCACTAGATTTAACGCACAGAAAAATTCTGCAAAGTGGGCTCTGGTGGTCTACTATGTACAAAGATGTGACTCAGTTTGTGCAGCAGTGTGACAATTGTCAGCGATTTGGCCAGCCATTACAACGCCATTTCTTTCCTCTGCAACCTGTATTACCTTTGGAACCTTTCTAGAAATGGGGCCTTGATTTTATTGGACCAATCACACCTCCAGCAATCCTTAGCAATAATCTCTACATTCTGACATGTACAGATTATGCTACCAAATGGGCAGAAGCTTGGGCTTTACTGTACGCTACAGCTATTTCGGTAGCAAAGTGTCTGATGAAGGACATATTTCCACGATATGGATTACCTTTGGAACTTGTAACAGATCAAGGAACGCACTTCGCTAACAGTTTAATTCGAGTGTTAACGCATACTTTTCAAATTTTGCATAAATTCAGTTCACCGTATTATCCTCGTGCTAATGGCTTAGCTGAAAGTACCAACAAGACCTTGCTGAGTATGCTTTGAAAATTGATTGTGGAATCACCAGAAAGATGGGATCAGTTACTACCTACAGTATTATGGGCATACCGAACTACCTACAAAGTAGCAACCGAACTGACTCCTTTCAAGCTTGCATATGGGCTGGAAGCAATTGCTCCAATGGAAGTTGTAGTGCCCAGTTTACGTGTGGCCATAACTCAGAAGTTGATACCCGAAGAGTCTTTGCCATTTCGGTTGGACACACTTAGAGAACTGGATGAGCATCGCTGGGAAAGTTTTATGACTCTTCAAGAAGTGCAGTTGCGACAAGCTCGTACTCATGATCAGTATCTCAAAACTCCAGTTTTTACGGTGGGACAACTTGTGTTGTTTTATAATGCTAAATCAAATCGTGCGGCTGGAAAATTCAAATTACGATGGTTTGGTCCTTATCAGATTAGTGAACAAGTGGGCCCAACTACTTTTCGATTGACTACTTTGACCGGAATTCCTCTTCCAAAAGTGATAAATGGTTCAAAGTTGTGGCCGTATCATCAAGCGTCTAATTCGCACTGAAGTGTTCTACAGTTGCCCGCGTATTTTTTTTCTTTTCTTTTCTTTTCCTTTTTTTTTTAGTTTTGCGTGTTAGTTGAATAAAAACCATAAACTCCTCGTTTTGCTACATAACCATGAATAATCGCCGCCTTTTGTTATTGATTCTGCTCATGCATGCACACCGTAGTTATGAATGTTATCATCTCAACATCACTCGATGATTAGCATTTTTTATCACCTCCCGTTACCAAGTATCTACTTAATCTTCTGCTTTCCGCTGTTAATCGCTATTGTGTCTCCGTGTTCTGTGTGCTTTGTGCTCTTTGTAATCCCTGTGTATTCGTGTTATTTCGCGTGTGGATCATGGAAGCTTTAGCAAATTTTGCTACCTTCTATGATGGAATTCCTCAGGACGTAAGTGAATTCTTGCGGGTCCGAGGTTTGTCCAACTTCACTGAATTGCCCTGGCATTCAGTGGAGTGCCATCCGTATTATGCTCAGATAATCGCTGCTATTGCCGCCACACCTGCTACGGAGCAGAGTTTGCCTATTACGTGTTTCCCCTCTCGTGTCGTAATCACCCTGCAGTCATTTGCTGCCGCTTACCGAATCTCCCTGGAAGGACGAGAGAATGGTCCTAATCTTCCAATCGCTACAATGACTCAATTATTTCCCAGGCACTCCTCGAATGAGTATGCCATACTCTGTCGCCCTCAGCCTGAAAGAACAGCTTTGCAATTTTTAGTAGCCATATTAAACTTACAAAAACGCACTTATGGGATTTCTCGCCCATTCTACTCGGTGATTGATATGGCTGCTAGAGAGCCTATCAATTTTGCTTCTTACTATTTCCAGCGCATTCACCGTGAATGCATTACGATCATTAAACACGTTAACAAAGGTGATCTCCCATGATCACGTCTTCCCCACATACTAACATTTCTCTTTCCTGCTCTCCAAGCAGCGCAACCACCTCCACGAGCTCCAATTTTATATCATGAGGAATCTGCTCAAATACTTGAAGACGACGAAGAAGATGATGAAGAAATCTTCCAGCTCCTCCGTCGAAAACGCTTACGGATTAGTTCTTCTGACAGTCAAGTGCAAGGGTCTACCGCTAGAGATAACGCAGACAAAACTGAAGAAGAGATTTTCCACGACACAGCCACCTCGATTCACCATGATTCGTCCACTCAGTCTTCTCCAAATAAGCAATGAGATCAAAGTGTTTCTGCCGATTCTGAAGACAGATCTTCTAAGGAAGAATCTCAGCAGCAGTCCCAACAAGATGTGCAAGAAGATGCACAGGTTATTGTTGCACAAATTTTCCAGGAATTGATTACGGCAGTAGAGTCTGCAATTGCCCAACCTGAAGTAACTACGCAGCAACTTACCGAAGCAGCTAACAATCTACAACCCACTCCTCCACCCGAACCTCCACCCGAACCTCCACTTAAACCCATTGTTCCCATTCCACCGATTGTACCTGAAGCACCGGATTCATCATCCTCTTCACCTAATTATTCTCCACCCAATTCCCATCAACTCTTGACAGCTTCTTCATCTCAACCACGTCCTTCTCTTCCGGTTCCTTCGATTCCTATGATTACTGAGCTAGCATCCATGGGTCATATGTTGATCCACGTGTCGCAACAACTACCACAGCAGATGAAGGAGATTACTGATAATCTCAGACACGAACTACAACATAAAGTTGATGTTTTAGAAGCGGATATCATTCCGTTGCAGGAAGAGGTAGATGCAGCAAAGGCAGAGAATCATAATCTGCACTTCTAGATTAAACAACAATGCAAACTTGTGTGAATCAAATGCTGCTCTTAAAAACCAGATGACATTGGTCGCTCAGCTCCAGAAAGAGATTCCAGCAATTCGAAGAGAGCGCGATGCTTATTACCGGACCATCCAATTTCAGAATCAAGAATTGGAGAGAAGAGAGAACCAATTGGGTGCTCAAGCAGAAAGATTATCTAGAGTTGATAAACAAATTCAAGACATGAAAGTGAACCGGGATGCAGCTTTGGCAAATGACTTTTATCTGCAGGAAGCCTTTCTGCAAACACAGGCAGAAATTTTGATGAGCCAGGTAATTGCAACAAGTTCAGTAAGAACTGATGCTCAACTCGTAGAACCAAAGATTCTGAAAAAAATGTTAGACTCGCTAAAGCAAAAAATTGCCAGAACGTTTAAATTAGCTAGAACAATGTATCTTCAAGGTATAGTTGATGAGCCATAAAATTTTGTATACCTGCGGGTTCAAGTCCACCGTGCGTGCCAGTGTAAGCCGCCGGATTGGCAATTGTAAATCTTTCCATTTTCATATTTCGCACGAACCGAAAGGTCGCTACGAAGAGATGTAACCATTTATAATTTAATGAAAGGACACTTCGCTGACGACCAGAAGAATCACTAGACTGTCTATCTAGGCGATATGTTCTGTGGAGTTTTCGTTGTGTTATGTTGGAAAATTCTGAGTAGTACTGTGTTATCTCGCTTTTGTTTGATTATCGTCAATTGTGTTTAACACTGTTCTAGTAAGTAAGACTTGTGAGTCTGTATTACGGTAATGAATAGTTCCGGCACTGTGTGATGAGAACGTATCAACCAGAGCATAATCGGTAAGGTCTGAGTACAGATAGTAATACGGTGAGAGAACGAACCAGAGTCTGGAGATGAATTCGTATTAACAGAGATTTAAACATTAAGGTACTGTGGGGTGAGTGATTAATCGGGAAAATCAAGTATAGGGCCTCTGATTATTCAGACCCCTTCCACTCCCAAGAACCCGAAAAGAGCTTAAACGCGTCTCTGACGGAAATGCACGTTTAACAAGACACAAAAGAGATGAGAAGAATGAACCATGAACCATGTACAAAAGAGTTTTATATTCCATAAATGAAGCATGTACAAGAGTGTGACAAACCATTTTCATATATGAGCCAAATACAAAATGTGGAAAAGCACTACCATATAGGAATCAAATACAAAATTTTGGTGCACCACTACCACATATGAGCAAAAACAAAATTGTGGCATACCACTACCATACACATGCCCAGAGGGATCAAAACATCTATATCAGAAGTCTCACAATAAAGAATATTCATGAAATGAGACAAATTGACATGATATTTACAAACAACAACTAAAAACACCAAACCAAGTTTATAAGCTCATCACCTCATCGTAGATGCTCCAATGAAATGACTGCACTGCATCCTTTCAAGTCCTCCAACAGTGCAACCAATCCATGACTATATCCATAAGCCTCCTCGATTCATGTTGGAGGATGACCCACTGCCAAATCCTGCAACAAATATGCAAAACATTAGATGAACATACATGACGTGCTTAACACAAACAAATTCAATAATCCAAATGATACTTACAAACTCATGACGCATATTGTCATATCTATTGCTACCCAAATGTGATGTTAGTTGCCATGACTATAAGCAATGATGTAGTTTGTATGTTGGCTATTGAGGATAGGTCACCCATTGTGGGCATATATGATGTGCCATGTATTGGTAGCAAAAAGATTATGGAATATTGTGTAGGGTGTTGCAAAACGTCCTACTACACCTAGACATATATGGTGATGCAGATGGCATTGAAGATGATGGTCTTCAAATTCTTGTTCATATTGTGGTTTTGCTGCACCTATTGCAAAGCAACTTCATTGGGATGGCAAAGATGCTTAGACACATGCATTGATAGCTTGGTCTATAAAACCAGTATCCATCACATTTGCTTCTCCAAAACAAAGAACAAATGCATGGGATACAATTACCACTTATACTAGGCAAGAAATGAGGATCTTGTTGTTTACGTCCGAAAAACATTGGAGAGTGAGCATATGAATGAATGAGACTTTATGGATACTTTTTTGACAAAGATCAAAGATTTTAATGAGCAGGTGATTTCTACTGATGAAGTCTTGCCAAACAGTTTTCTTGTGTAGAATGTTCTTGACGGTCTTCTATATTCATATAAGTCTTGCTTCCACTCTTATCCATCACATTATCCATCACAGTATCTTGTCTAAAATAAAGAACGGATGCTTGGGATACACTTACCACTTATACTAGGCAAGAAATGAGGATCTTGTTGCTTATGTTCAAAAACAGTTGGAGAGTGAGCATATGAATGAATGAGATTATATCTGTTAGGACCATTGGATATTTCTATAAATATTAAAATTATGAATGCCAAATAGTCTCACCAAAAGGGCAGACAAGAATGTTTGCAACCCTTCACTTTAATAAAAACATCGATGCATGTAGCGGAGAGTGAAGCATGCAAGCATGCTACCAGCATGAGGCTGTGAAGCCAGTGTTGGGTGGTTGCATAGTTGATCTCTAGCATTCAGAGCGGAGATCTAAAGTTTGGTCTATTACGGTGTTAAATTCCTTCTTGTCTTAATTTTGTTATTATATTAAATTGAATCTATGTTGATCAGTCTGTTGGATATTAATTTGTATCGTGTTGAAGTGATCATTGTGTATACTATGAGTAAATCTACATTGCATTGTGTGGAGAAGAATACCAAACACAGACTGAACCAATTGGATAGTTGATTCTATTATTTTGATTAAGTGGACTGGGAAAATACTACAATATTCTATCTAATAGGTCCTACCATCCCAAGAACCCTACTAGTTGACCGTGTTCACTCTCATCTTATCGGACATAGTTAGATTAGGAATAGAGAGGTTAACACTGGTGCCATCTATGGGAAATGGAATTTGGCTTTTGAGAAAAGCTTAGTATACACATTTTGAGCAGAGATTATTTTTCTACATGCATGTAATGCACTTGGGAGAAACTTATCCCAAATATCGAAGTGAGAAACAACTCTTGTGAGTGAATAGTATACTATGGACACCACTGTGGAGTAATAGTGAAGGAGTTACCTCTGAAGGAAAGGGTGTAGTGAGTAGCAATGGATTGGTACCACAATATTTCCTAGTTTTCGGTCTGCAAAGTATACCAAAACTTATTCTGTTCCAGTTCGGTGATCGTTTCGTGTTTGGCATCAATACCGAAATCGGTGATAGTCCAATACCTTTTAATAATGTTTTGCCGCTCGGTGTTGATACCGAATTTGGTGATAGTCCAGTGCTAGCCAAAACAAAAGAAGAAGTTGTTGAAGATATTAAGAGACCTACTGAACCTGTGGAGAAGACAACAGATTGCAGACCAAGGTCAAGTACCCCTATTGAACAACGCATTAAAGAGGAATTCCCAAAGTTTTGGAGTGAAAGAAAGGCTCTCTACTCCGACTTCCTATCTGAAGAGTGGAACCCATCCCAACAACTAAACCTTAAATTTCTAGAAGACCTATTCCCAAACCAAAAATTATAATCAACAAATACCCATGAATCAAAACAACTAGTAGAATTAGCAGATACGCGTGAATCAAAACAACAAGTGGACCCAAGTGCAGAACCCATGGCAGATACACAAAATGAGTAGCAACAATGACAATCGGGAGGTCAATGGAGACAAACAATTGTGGGAGTTATGTACACCAAATTTGAGGGATTTCTAGGTGATGAATAGGATGCACACATGTGCACTAAAATCAATTACATAGTGCTAAATAACCCAGAGCATCCAACATATAAAGCAATAGTATTTCTGTCCACCTCATGCCACTTGAGCACACTCAGAAGGAACCTTTTGTATCGCCTACGCCTATCCCACCACCTCTTATCCGTTTTGAACCCTCTCTATAATCTAGTCCATTAACATCCTCTCCCTCCTACTCACCCCCCTATGTCCCCTTTGGGCTGGTCTAGTCCATCACCCTAAGTGTCTCCTTGGAACCTGCTCAAACTTGCTATGGATGAAGACCATTTCTGCAAAAATGCACCCCTTTGTCAGAGCCTCACGAGCAATTTTGGCAGTTATATTGGAGTTAGATGTTTGCGGAAGCATGCAAACAACACAAAGAAGAAGAAGAAGAAGCTTGGAGCACAACACACAATACTAAATGTATTACTAGAGAATGTACAAAGATAAGTAGCCCATTAGGGTAACAGGTGTATATACAAGCTGGGGAAAAAACCTCCTAACGAGAGAAAAAAGTGCCCCGATGGTCTTAGTGTGTTCATACATATCATTACCTAAATATATCAACAAATCCCCCCTAGGAGTGATGCAATGAATGGAGCTGGCACTCATGTATAAGGAAGTGCCAAGCTATGTGGAAATCACTCCACAAAGGGAATTAAAACCAACACTTTGTAGAAAGCTTCAAACTTCTCCCTAGGCAAAGCCTTCGTGAAAAGGTCTGCAATGTTCTCCTGTGTGGGCACATATGCCAAGCTGATCTCCCCAGTAGAGAACATGTCCCTGACATAATGATAATGTACCGCAATGTGCTTAGTGTGAGCATGAAACACATGGTTCCTCGCAATTGCCAATGCGCTCTGACTGTCAGTAAAGATTGTGGTCGAAGAAGACTGACCAACACCCAAGTCAGCCATAAGGCATCTGAGCCACAAACACTCAATAGTCGTTGTGAAAGATGCCCTATACTCAGCCTCACAACTACAAGTGGCCATAGTAGGTTGCTTCTTGCTCAACCAAGATATGCATGAGCTACCAAGCATGAAGCAAAGACCACTAGTGGACATACGAGTGTCATAGAATCCAGCCTAGTCAGAGTCAGAAAAAGTATGCAAATCTAGCGGTAGTGATCCCCCTTGGGATAAAACAACCCAAATAGCCGGGTACCACTCAAGTAGCGAAAGATGCACTTAATCGCCTGCCAATGCTTGACACCTGGGCATGCATAAACTTGCTCATCTATGAGAAAACAAACAAAATATCTAGCCGAGTAGTGCATAAGTGAATCAGGCATCCAATAGCGTGCTGATAGAGAACAACATCAAATGCATCTCCAACATCATGAAGACTCAATCATAAACCTATCTCCATAGGAGTGGCAATAGGTTTATAGTCTTCAAGGCCAAAACACTATAATAATGTGTCAATAAATTTGATCTGACACAAAGCCATTCCACCATCAACATGCATAAATTGAATGCCCAAATAATGATGCAAATGCCCCAAATCAGACATCTCAAATGAGGCATGCAAATCAGCCTTAAAATCAGCAATATGCTTCTCATGAGTACCAATGAGCAGCATGTCATCAACATACACCACAATGATCAGAAGTACATCATTAGCACGCTTAACATATAAAGTGCTTTCAGTTGGACTATTCTCAAAACCATGTGCAATCAGATAGGAATGTATCTTTTCATACCAAGCACGTGGTGCATGTTTCAAACCATATAAAGCCCTTCTTAACCTGCACACTTGGTTTTCATGCCCTTTTTACACAAAGCCACGGGCCTCAAAAACATACACTTCTTCATGCAAGTCACCATTCAAAAATGTTGTTTTAATGTCCAACTAATGTACATTCCAACCATGATGGATTGCAAGTGCACAGATGCTCCAAACAGTAGTCATACGACATGCAGGAGCAAAGGTCTCATCAAAATCAATGACTCTTTCCTGTGCATAACCCTTTGCAACAAGCCTAGCCTTATACATGTCAACTGTTCCATCAGGCTTACACTTGAGTGTGTATACCCACTTGGTGCCAATGTTATTCTTGCCATGAGGCAAGTCACATAAAGTCCAGGTACCATTTTTCATGATAGCATCATATTCAGATTGCATTGCAGCCATCCAATGTTTAGAATTTTATGGTTTGTCAAACAAAAGAGGCACAATCTCATCACAGAGACTAGATGCAGCCATAGCATAGCAATCTGATGCAAAAGAGGCACTATGAGAGCCTGATCGAGTATGATATGACAAAGGGGTATCTAATTTGTTGTCACACAAAGTTTGCACCAGCCATTTTGGCATAATTTTTGCCTCCTCAATATCAGATCTCTCATCAACAAGTGCACCATGTAAATCTGCATAAAAAATGGGATGATTTGCATCATCAAATGAAAACTGCAAAGCTTGAGAAGTTTCCTCATTAGGACCAGCACTAGATTGTCCACCTGTAAAAAGAGGCAGCAAAGTATCATACATTTCTTTGGAGCTAACAGATGTCTCCTTAGTACATGAAAGCAATGGCTAAATAGCATCTTCCAGAAAAACAACATCACGACTAACCAGAATGCGTTTAGTCTATGGATGATACAAACGATAGCCTTTACTTTCAGAACTATACCCAACAAAAATACATTTTACTGCTTTATCATCCAGCTTTGTGCGATGTTATTGAGGCACTAATGCATATGCCAAACAACCAAAAACATGCACATGAGCAAGAGATGGCTTGCGATCATGCCAAGCCTCATATGGAGTGATAGACTACAGTGCTTTAGTGGGACACCTATTAAGTACATGTACTGCACACATAACAGCCTCAAGCCAAAAGCTATGTGGTAAAGCCTGACTCTTGACCATACACCTAACCATCTCCATGAGTGACGTGTTCTTCCATTTAACAACTCCATTCTGTTGAGATGTATATGACACTGCCAAGTGGTTTTTTATCCCATGTTCAACTAGAAATGCATTAAAGTCAGAAGACATATATTTGCCCCCTTGATCAAAACCGAAGATAGTTTCCAAAAGAGGGTGTCTTCATAGGACCACAGACATCACTATGAACAAGCTGCTAGCCCAAACTAAACCATCTTTTGGAAATGAGGAATGTTGTATTTTGCCCAAAATACAGCCTTCACATACAAGTTTACCAGGTGCCTCAAGTTTCGGCAAGGGGGAACATTTCAGATTTTTGTAGGCATAGCAAACTAGCAAAATTCAGATGACCAAAGCGTGCATGCCAAAGCTTTGCATCTGACATAGCCTGAGAATTGTGTACTGCACATGCTGAATCATTCACAGATCTTTCATCGTCTATGAGCTTATACAGCCCATGACATAAAATGCCAGAAGCAATAATCACATCACCATTTGACAGATCATGAACTGTACACCTATCATCAATAAATTTCACAATCAAGCCAATCTTGGCTAATGCAGAAACTGATAACATATTCTTCTTGATCCCTAGCACAAATAGAGCATATGACAAAGTGAAAGAACTACCATCAGAAGTAGTCAAAATGATCTTACCAACTCCCATGATAGGATAAGAGGAGTTGTTGGCGCATGTGATAGTATTCCCTGTAGGGGGAGGCTCGAGTGAAGTGAAGAAACTGTGCTGCGAGGTGATATGTTTGGTCGCCCCACTATCAAAGTACCAAACATCTGAGTCTACTACAGACATGCACTGCTCATGCGAAGATGGGTGAAAATTGCAAACAGTAGTAAACACCCATTCTTCTTCCTGCACAAGATTAGCAGACTCTGTTTTTGGTGTAGAGGCGTCTGCAACAAGCATTCCGGCCTCCTTCTTCTTTACCTCTTTAGCAGCCAGTTTTGGATAGCTCTCAATAACATGATTTGCTTTATAGTATTTGCAAAACAATTTTTGCTTTTCTGATTTCTTCTCATCTTTTTCTTCCTTCTACGAATGTGCAGAATTAGCATATTTCTGCTTACTAGTAGAGGAGCTCCATTTTCCTTTGCCCTTCTGACTATCTAGGAAAGCTTCATCTGCAACATTCATAATGGACCTATTCTGCCTAGACTGATCTTCCTACAATAGAAAAAGACTAACTCCTCAAATGACAAGGCATTTGGATTGCCTTTCATCATCAAACGAAGAATAGAAGAAAAACTCTGATATGAGTCAGAGAAGCCCATTTAGAACAGTCTGCACAAGTGAACTCTTAGGAAGGAGTCCATCACGAGAAATCAATTGTTCCTTCAAATCCTTGATCTTTGTCAGAAAAATGTCCATAGAATCACCTTCATTCATGTGCTCACTCTCCAAATGTTTTCGAAGGTAAGAAACATGAGCCTCATTCCTAGATTGGTACAATGTGGTAAGTGTATCCCAAGCATCCTTAGCTATTCTGCAGGAATAATGGCACATTTGACAGACAAGGCTTCAATGCATGTGCTTCAACATCTGTGCCATCCATACAAATTGCCAAGCTTCTTCTTCTTCCTTGTGCTGTTCATGTGCTTTCGTAGACGTCTAACTCCAACAATTGGTATCAGAGTAGGTCATTGCTTCATCTAGGTCTATTTTTATTCAGAATGAAGAATGGGAATTTATCACTATATGGAGCTATGGACCATCTTCTTATAAGTAGTGTATGTCTATAGTAGACTAAGATGTTTGGTACTTTGATAGTGAGGCAAGCAAACCTATTACCTCGTAATGCAATTTCTTTAGTTCACTTGAGCCTTCCCCTATAAGGAATACTATCACATGCGCTAACTCCTTGTGTCCTATAATGGGAGTTGATAAGATCATTCTTACTACTATTGATGGTAGTTCTTTTACATTGTGAGAGGCTTTTTTATGTACCAAGAATCAAGAAAAATTTGTTGTCAATTTCAACATTAGCCAAGATTGGCTTGGTTGTCAAATTTGTTGATGATAGATGTATATTTCATGATCTTTCAAGTGGTGATGTTATTAATGCTTCTAACATTTCATATCATGGGTTGTATAAGCTCATAGACTATGAAAAATTTGTGAATGATTCAGCATGTGTGGTTCAAGATTCTCAAGCTATCTCAAATTGAAAGCTTTGGCATGCATGCTTTGGTCATCTGAATTTTTCTAGTTTGTTATGCTTGCAGAAATATGAAATAGTGTCCTCTCTGCCCGAACTTGAGGCACCTTGTAAACATGTCTTTGAGGTCTCCATGTTGGACAAAATGCAACATTCCTCCTTCCCAAAGGATGGTTTAGTTAAAGTTACTCATCAATAATAACTTGTTCATGGTGATGTCTATGGTCCTATGTAGACACCTTCTTTTGGGAACTACCTTTTACTTTGTGATCTTTATTGATTATTCCTCCAGGCATGCATGGGTGTATCCATTGAAAGCAAAGTCCAAAGTGCTTATGTGCTTCAAAAAGTTTCTGGTTATGGCTGAAAAATATGTTAGCATGTAAATTGGGCACCCTCTTTTTTTATCGGGGGAGAGTACATGTATTAATATTTCAATGCCATTTGGTTGAGTGTGGGATAAAACATCAGTGTCAATGTCGTATACACCTCAAAACAATGGAGTTGTTGAAAAAAAGAACAAGTATCTTATGGAGATGAAAATGTGTGTGGTCAAAAGTCAAACTTTACCACATAGCTTTTGTCTTGAGGCTATTATCTGTGCAACATATATAATTAACATGTGTCCCACCAAAGCACTGCATTCTATCATTCCATATGATGCTTCACATAATTACAAGACATTTGTTGCTTGTCTCCATGTCTTTGGTTGTCTGGCATATGCATTAGTGCCTGAACAACATAGCAAATTGGATGATAAAGTAGTGAAATGTATTTTTGTTGGGTATAGTTCTAAAAGCAAAGGCTGTCATTTGTATCATCCACATACTAAATGCATTTTTGCTAGTCATGATAATGTTTTTGTGGAAAATGAATTTTAGAAATTACTTTCATTTACCAAGGAGACTTCAGTTAGCTCTAAAAATGTGTATGACACTTTACTGCCTCTTTTTATAGGTGAAGAGTCAAGTGCTGCTCCAAATGAGGCAATTTATCAACCTTTATAGGTTCCACATGATGATGCAGATCATTCCCTTTCTGATGCAAATTTCAATGATGCACTTGTTGATGAGAGGGTTGATATAGATGAGGATAAAAACTATGCCTAAATGGTTGGTGCATACTGTGAGAGATGGCAAATTAGATGCACCTTTTCATATCATACTTGTTCAAGCTCTCATATTGCTTCCTTTGCATCAGATCTCTATGCAATGGCTCCCTCTAGTCTTTCTACTAAGAATTGGTGTGTTTCTTTTGATGACGCACAAAATTCTAAAAATTGGATGGTTGCTATGCAGTCAAAATATGATGTTATTATGAAGAATGATACCTGTTCTTTATGTGATTTGCCTCTAGGCAAAAAGGCCACTGGCACTAAATGGGTATACAAGTTTAAAGGTAACCTTGATGGAATAATTGATAGGTATAAATGTAGGATTGTTGTCAAAGGCTGTGCTCAAGAAAAAGGCATTGATTTTGATGAAAATTTTGATCCCACATGCCCAATGACCATGGTTCATAGCATTTGCGCACTTGTAGTTCATCTTGGCTGGAATGATCATGGTTGGAATGATCGTGGTTGGAATGTACATCAATTGGACATTGCAACTGCATTTTTGAATGGTGAGTTACATTAAGAAGTGTATGTATTCCAGCCTTGTGGTTTTGTGCATAATGGGAGTGAAAACAAAGTGTGGAGGTTGAAAAAGGCATTATATGGTTTGAAGCAAGCACCACGTGCTTGGCATGAAAATACACATGCCTAATGGATTGCACATGGTTTTAAGAATAGTCCAAGTGAGAGCACCTTACATATTAAGCATGTAGATGTGTAGCTCAAGCGTAAGCACCACCTCCTTTACTTGTCAATCCGCGGAGACGTGAGGACCGGTATGAAGACCACGAGCAAGTGAAGGCACAAGTGAGTGAGTGAAAGCAGACAAACATGCACACACATACACACACACACGCGCACAAGGTAAGATCAAAGAGAGGAACAATGGAAAGCTTCGATTGCAAAAGAGTTCTCTTAGAAAAGCTCTATTTTCTAACAAGCTAACCTCAAAAATGAGCTCTCTAGCTCTTTTTATAGTTTTTTTACTAGTTTTGGCCCTGTCCAGACCTAGTGTTCAGCCTAGTTAAAAATTAGGTTCCAGGGCTATTTGAGGGCTCAAACGAAGTCTAAAAATTATGAAAACTGGTAGGATGATACTTCTAATACCCCTCAAGCTCAAGGACTCCTTGGCTTGAGCAAAATGGAGTTACAAGAATAGAAAATGGTATTTACAATGGTTTTTAGTGATGAAAATCACTATTGTTAAGGGATTCTTCTGAAAATTTGACATGCACTTCTTGGAGCTCCCTACTTTCTCCTTCTACTTGTGTGTCCACCTCTTTGATGTGCTCCTGTGCTTTGTCCTTGACCTTCAGCTTCAACACTCCCCCCCTCTCGAGTCTGTCGTCCTTGACAGACCCTTGTTGTAATGGTTGTTTCATGTAGTGCTTTGAGAGGTAGTGTCTGTTCGGTAGGAAAAAGAGCCATCTTCCTTCCAAATGTGGCAGCGTTGGTTGTCCGATTCTTCATTTGTTACTAAAAGCCATTGGAAGTTGTTGTCCCTTGGTATGCGCTCCTTCCTTGGATTCCAGCATGATGTGTCGTTGTGAGTCGCCATTGATGGCCTCTAGATCTTGTTAAGATGATGTTCATAGTAATCATGCCAAGTACTCATAAACCATAATGTCTGATGGTTAAGTGTGTTTGTGCATGGGTTGAGGAAAATATGTGCCTTGTGCACGGCCTTGTAATGTAGCCCTATGCATGCTTACTTGGAAAATGCATCGAAAGAAGTATGGTGCAAAAATTGGGGTTCTTGAGCTAAGTGCTCAAGGGTATGCCGACGGAGAGGTTTCCTAAGCTATCATGGTTATGATGTTTCCAAAGTAAAGATACTTACCATGGAGAAGGTCGATCAATGTTCATCTCTTCGTGTTGTACACTCGGCCTTTAGGATGGAACATTGTTGATGAATGTCCATGTTGATGGTCCACTGATGAGATCTTTTGAGTGGCTGATCTTGTCTCCTCTTTTCAACGCATCATTTGCCAAATGCTGAGAATTGAATTTCTTTATATTTCAGTATACATACAAGGATTTGCATGGTACCAAAACTATCCCTTGCAGATATCTCCTTGGATGCTCTTGTACATATGGTAGTTAAGCATCTCTCAAGTTGCGGACCTTCAAGCTCTTCACTCCTACCCTGGTAAGGGGGAACCATAGCTGTGGATGCCATGTTCATGCCAAGTTCTTGACATCTACCAGATAAGGCAGCAATTACATCATCTACTAGCCGAGACACACTTCTATCCAAACTGATGAATGCCTAGTAATCGATGGTTCCATCTTCAACTAATCATGACTCATTCATGTTCCATGAGCGAAACCTGGGAACAAGTTCTTTCTCTCTCTTTTCCCTTTTTTTTCTTTTTTGAACAATGTCACAAAACAAGAAGACAAAGTTTAGTATCAAAAAATGGTGTACATGTGTCAATGTGCTCTCGTGCATGGGACTCTCAATTGTGTCTATGCATGGCCATGTAATGTGGCCCTATATTAATGCATACTTCGGAAATGCATGACCTGAATGGTGCAAAAGACAAGGTTGTGCAAGGAGCACATGGTTGTCACTCGTCGAGGCTTTCGATGTTATTTGCAGATGTTGATGCCGACTTTGGTGGAGGTATCCATTGGGTCTCGAACTGATGTAATCCTCCTTATTCGAGTCCATTTTAGAACAGCACTTGGCACAGTAGAGATCACTTCAGGCATCTTCCGCTTTGGATGCTTTCTGAACTGGGGTATCCAGTGTGATTGGTGCTTTGGTTCGGTGGAGGCTACTTGTACTTTTGGCTTCCAAACCCATACCTTTTTTCGGTGTGGTTGAAGAGGTGATTTGATCTTCTTTCAATCTCTGTATGCGGTTCATACCCTTTTCTCTTGTGGCTTCTTGGTTGAGACATTTCGCATGTGGGAGAACATAGGTTGTTGTGGATGTAAGAGCTTCTTAGGTACCCACATCTCTAATCGTCGTTGTTGAGTTGCAACTAAAGTCTTAGGCACCCAAACTTGTCGGATAGCTTCTTCAGTCGTCTTCTGGCCTGGTGGGGGCCCCTGGAGGGGAATTGTGGGGTTAAGCCTGGTGGTTGCTCTCCTTTTCGTACCCAGATCTGCTTCATGCCCGGCACTACTTTCCTTTGGAAATCCCATTGTCTATTTGATATAGCAGTTGTGATGTTCCATTGTGCTTGCCTTGTTGGTTGAGTTGTAGTGGTGGCATTAGTCCTTGCACCAGAGGAGGAATCCGCTTGTCTTTGAGCCTGTTCTTCCATGATTGAGTTCTCCTGCAACATAGAGCTTTTGACGCAGACAACATCTCTTTTGCTAAGATTAGTCCTAGGAGAACTACAAGATGTGACATTTGGATTTGTGAGCATGCCATTTTCTAGACTAATGTAAAGCATTGTCCCTGGACCCAAACTTGAAGAAGTTGACTTCTTAGGTTCAAGTTGACTGCATTGTCATAAATCCAATCTTGTCCTAAGACAAGTGGTTCTGTAAGGTTCTCATCTTGACACACTAGCACTTTGACTTTCATTGGAACATCTTGAAGGTAGATGGGAAGTTCCACCTCACCCAAACAAGGGGTTTCCACACCTCCCAATCCTATGAGATAAGCTTCTATGGGATTGATGTTCAACTGCAAGTGTTGGCAGTAGGATAGTCTAACTACACTACTTGTTGCACCTGAGTCAATCAATGCTTTCATAGTCTTGGCACCCTTTCCTTGTCCGATCTCTATGGTCACAAAGGGATGCCGGTCAATGACTTGAGAGGTAATTATGCCTGATTTTTGGCACATATCCATGTGATATTTTGGGGCTTTTGAGTTGACATCTAGGCCTAGTCGCCTTAACTTATTTCGCCTAATACGCTCTGTAGCCTCTGCCTGTGCTTCTTCCCTCACCCTTAACTCCTCTTCTTTTCGTTTCTTAGTAGTGTTGAGTCTCGTAAGCATATCCTCTGTAAGAGGTTCTTGGTATAACTTGACTCTACATCCACTAATATAGTTTGGCAAGATATCTCCTTCTAGAGTGGCCAATTGAACTGCACCGCTAGTGGAAATTCTACTAATGATCATGGGTCCGTATCCTCTTTTTTCCAACTTACGGGCATGTTGCTTTAGCATATAAACTAGCACTAGGTCTCCCTCTTTCAATCCTTTATCTTTGATGTGTGCATCAAAGTATGCCTTTTGCCTTTTCTTTGCAGCGTAGATACGCGCTGCCGCTCGTAGCCTTGTCTCACCTAAGCGTTCTAAATCAAATATCCTGGATGACAACTCATGTCCATTCCACTCATGCTCTTGTGCTACTTTTAAAGCTGGGATGAGGAAATCTAATGGTAGCACAGCATTCTGTCCAAAGACCATCTGAAATGGGGTGGCATTGAGTACCGATTTGTAGGCAACTCAATAAGCCCAAACAGCATGATGAAGTTGTTTGTCCCAATCAGAGCGTTTATTATTTACCAGTTTTGTCAATACGTTACAGAGGATTTTATTGGTGCCCTCAGCTTGTCCGTTAGCTTGTGGGTGATAAGGGGCGGACTTCTTATGTATCACCAAGAATTCTTGGAGAAGATTTTCAATGACCTCATTCAAGAAGTGTGTGCCTATATCACTTACTAACTCTATTGGTAGCCCATATCTCGTGCACACATTCTCGAATAAGAACTTAGCCGTAGTGTGAGCATCATTCTTTGTTGTGGCTTTCACTTCAACCCACTTTGTAAGGTAATATGTGGCTACAATAATATACTCTGCATGGGAGTTTCTAGCTGGGGGGTTAATAGGACCTATGAAGTCTATGCCCCACTTCGAAAATGCACGCCCTCCCATCATTGGCCTCAACGGCATCTCGTCTTTTCTAACTGGATATTGTGCATGTTGGCATGTGTCACATTTCTTCACATAGGTATGAGTATCCATAAGAAGAGTGGGCCACCAAAGTCCTGAGAATAGAATGGTCTTGATTACTCGATCAGGACCGAAGTGTCCACCTGTGACACCGTTGTGTGCAGTTTCTAAGACTTTCAAATAGTCTGATTCATGAACGCACAGTCTTAAGTAACCATCTTTGCCTCTTCGGTATAAGTTGTCTCCTACTAAGGCATAGCCTTGAGCCTCTTGCTCCATAATTCGTCTTCTTGCTAGACTAGCCTCTTTGGGTAATCTTCTCGATCTCATAAACTCTACCAACGGAGCACTCCAATCAGGAATTAATGACACTTGATAAAGGGTTGCATGCTCCACTGGGAGTTTTACCTGGCACACTAGACAAGTCTTAATCCACTCATGTATTTCCTTGTCCATGCTAGGCCAATACACTCCTAAACGTTTCAAATTCTGCGATGTTCATTGTTTAGAATAGTGATTTCCTAGCACTCCTTCATGGGCTTATTGCAACCAACTACTATGTTCATCGTCCTCAACACAACAAGCTAATACACCCTCAGTATCTTGTTTGTACATGATTCCTGTTAATATGTGATATTTTTGTGATTTTACAATTACTTCTTGTGATGTTTTCACATTCTTATTTGCAGGGCCGAAGGTTAGGATTGGTACCAACTTATTTGCCCATTTAGGAACAACTTCTAAATTGAACAGATAAGCATCGGGTAATTCATCAGACACTCCTTGCGGTGACTCTCCTGAAGTGATGTGAGAAAGGTGATCTGCCCGAAGGTGGGTTCTACCTTTCCTAACAACCACTTCAAAGTCATATTCCATTAGTAAGAGGAACCATCTTACTAAGCGTCGAGTATTGCAAGGTTTATTGACCAAATATAACAAAGCTTGATGATCAGTGAAAAACTTGAACTTTTTGGCCAATAAATAGTGTCTAAACTTCTTCAGAGCATATACCATGCCTAAGCCTTCTCGCTCAGTTGTGGTATAGTTTCGTTCAGCTGCGGTGAGCTGTCTACTAGCATATGATATGGGCAGATCTAAGTTTCCTTCACCTATGGGTTGTGCTAGTACACATCCTATGGCATGATTGGATGCATCCACATGAACATGGAATGGCTTATTCCAATCAGGAGTGGTCAGTATTGGTGCTGTGCACAAACATTTCTTCAGTTCATTGAAAGAATTCTTGCAATTGTCGTTCCACTCAAAATTAGACAACAAGGCATAAACGGGTCTAGCTATGATCGCGTACATGTGGATAAACCTACGGTAATATCCACAATGGCCCATAAAGGCTTGTACCTCTTTAACATTCCTTGGTCTTGGCAGCTCCGCTATGGCTCATACCTTATCTTCATCTGTTGAGATTCCATTCTTAGAGACAATATGACCTAAGATTTTACCTTGACGCACCATGAACACACACTTTTCTGGGTTCAGACACACCCGATATTCTCTACACTTGTTGAAGATTTGTCTGAGCTCAGGGATGTGAAATCTTCTTTCTTGGGAATGAGCACATAAACTGTCCACATATACTTCTAAGCTCTTTCGCAAGAACTCTTTGAAAACATGACACATGAGCCTTTGGAATGTTGCAGGTGCATTTGTGAGCCCAAATGGCATCACACGAAATGCAAAGATTCCCCACTCTGTGGCAAAAGCTGTTTTGTGTTGATCTTTTGGGGCAATGGCTACTTGATTGTAACCTGAAAATCCATCAAGGAAGCTATAAACTTCCTTGCCTGCAACACGCTCCAATAGGTGTTCCGTGATTGGAAGCGGATAACTATCTCTGATCGTAGCGGCATTAACTTTTTTAAGGTTAATACACACTCGCAACTTCCCATTCTTTTTGGGCACTACTACAATGGGGGACACCCATTCAGTATGCTCAATCTCATAGATAAATCCAGCTTCAATCAGCCTATCAATTTCTTCTTTTATTTTGGCTGCATATGTATCATTATATGTGTAGGGCTTTTGTTTGGTGGGCTTGGCATCAGCGGTCATGGGGATAGTATGAGAGCAAATTCTTGGATCTACCCCTTTCAAGTCTCTATAGTGCCACGCAAACACATCCCTATATTCCCTTAATAGAGCTACGAGCTCCATTTCTTCTCTTGCACTTAGGTCATCTCCTATATATGTGCATTTCTCTTCATTCACTTCAATTTTCTTGGTCTTTTCTTTATTATCATATGATTCTCCTATGATGGCCTCTCTCTTAGGCATGCGTACCAAAATTTTGCGGTCGTCTACTTCATATTTCTTGAAGTTTTCTGGTACTTCAAACAATGATTCCTCCTCTTCTGGTTTTACTCCTTTTCTTTTCTTTTTCTTTTGACTGCTCTCACTTCCATCCTTTGCATTTACCGTTTTAATACTTGTGAGAGGTTCTTCTTCTTTCTGGGTGAACACTCCTATATCTTCTAGACAGTGCTGCTCTGAGTTAAAGCAACTATCCATCACAATGGACTCTATATCATCGTCATTCTCTTCTTCTTCTATGGCATCACTAGGGTCACATTCTTCTAGCAGGGGCTGACACATGAACACTGAAATATCATAACCCTCCTCATCACAATGAGGTGTCCATTGTTCTTCATTGACAGCAATGTCCATGGTGGCTAAGATTTCTGGCTAGCCATGAGGCTAAAATTCCTCATCTGGAAAGATCATCGGAGTGTAGGCTGGATCTCTAACTGGTCTATCTCCTGGTGAAGTTCCTTCTTCTCTTGCCTTTAAATGTTTTTCCTCTTCCTCTGCGACCTTGCACATCCACAAATGAGTATCTTCATGCAGCCATGATGGATCAGGTGAACTTTCAGAATGCACAGAGATGGAATCTTCTTTCGCTTTGTGGATAGAATTCCACTGTAGGGGTGGTACATCTCTGAAGGTGTAATCCTTCAAATTGACCTTGGTGGTGACCCCTAACTGTTGTAAGTACAAGGAGTTGGTTCCCCAATCCTGTACTATTTGCAATTGTCGTAGGAAGGGTCTTTCATAGACGTTATTTTTCTCAAAGTCACATATAGCAAATGTATGTTCAAACTCCACACCACAAGTGGTTAGAATTATCCCTTCGAGCAATCCTATAGGTCTTTCAAAATGACCGTCGGCCATTTGAAGCTTCATTCTAGTTGGTCTTAATGTAGGTTTGCCCCATTGCTTCCACAAGGAGGTGGTCGCAATGCCAACACTAGCACGTGAATCTATGATTGCTTTAGTTGTGTAACCTTGGTAGGTGATTGGAAGATAAGCATTACCTTCTTCACCCTCACACATGTCCCCTATTTTGTCTAGAGGTATCTCTAGAACTTTTTGCTTAGAGCCTGTTTTTGGCTTATTGGAATCAAGTTCTGGAACCTGATCCTTCACATGATTCCATAGCTCAGGTTTTGCTTTGAGCAGCTCTTCTACAATGAGATGACACTGAACCTTAGTGTTCTTCACGACATCAGTGTTCCTTGGAACCACTGAGTCTTGTGGGAGCTCTAATCTGGAGAGATTCAGATTCCCATGGGCCTGGAAATTGAGGCAGTTCTTCTAGGGTATTAGATTCAAAATCTAATCTTTCATCTTCTTGTTGTTCTGCTTCATCTCCATAAATAGATGGAATGTCTTGGGGAAATTGATCATGAAGATCATCAATCTCAGGAATAGGAGGGGAGTTACCCTTCTCCTTGGCCCATTTCTCTTCTTGTATTTCCCGCAAGAACTCTTGAGAGTACTATTGAATTGAAGGAGGCATTCCAGCATCCGTGGAATTAGGAACATAAGCTCCCATTGGTGGTGAGCTTCCTCTCTCAATAACTAGTTGAGCCTATGGAGGTAAAGAAACTTGTGCTTTGTTTACCAACTGCTCTAATCTTTCTAGTAACCCTTGGAAATGCAAATCTGGTTTGACAGAGTTTGTCTGATTGAACTTTTGACTAGTCTCAAGTATAGCTTGAGCTTGTTCTACCATTTTCATGCACATTTTCATCCGTTCAATCTCTAAATCCGCTCTAGGGTAACTCTTGTCGAGATTTGTAGATGTTGGCCCCTCTTGAAGTCGAGCCTGGTAGGCCTTGAACATCATGTCCAAACCTTCAGGGGTTAGATCTGCGAGAACAGACCCTGGTTGCGGTCTATTTACAATGGGTGGTGGGGTGGGATCAGGTGGAGTGGATGGAGTTTTGGCATGCAAGGGGCTTTGAGATGCAATGTCTTCTATTTTTGTTTTCGCTTCTTTTAAGCTTTCTTTTAGTTCCGATAACTTTTTATTCCACTTGCGATTGGCCTTTTCTCTAGTATCTTTCCATGTTCTTGTTTTCCGCTTACTAGGCTCTCCTGATTCACTTGATTCCGATTGTTCTTTTGGTTTATCTTGTTTTAATGCTTGTGCCCTAGTAACTCCCTGTACAGGTGCCACATTACTGCTACTTGCACTTGAATCCGCCACTAAGCCTACCACATTAATGGGTGTAATCTTGGGTGCACTGGAGGGGTCTCTTGGACAATCTCTGGGAAGATGGTCTTTTCCACATTCAAGACAAAAAGCTTGTATTGTGATAACCTGACCTTGACTCGAAGATGGTGGGTGGGGACAGTCACGAATGAAATGGTCACCTTGACATCTGAAACAAGATCCTCTAGGGGCTTGTGGTCTCATTTGTCTCAATTGGGGCCTAGGGTTAGGATTTGTGTACATGACATTGGAGTATTCTGGCTCCCAATTTTGCTCCATAGGTGGTGCCTCATATTGATACGAGTAAATCTCACTATGCTCAGGCGACTCAGTGTAATAAGCATGTGGACTACCTTCATGGGAGTAGTCTGAACTATGAGCATGAGAGTCATTATCTGGTATCAATGGGGTTAGTGGCACCAATGCTCTATTTGGATTTTCCTCTCCCACAGCATACTTGATTGGAATCACGTTGGCAGGAGCTGGTGGTTGGTTTCCCAAGACTGGTTGTGGCCTATATTGTGCCTGATATTGCTGTTGTGGTCGATAATATGGCTGTTGGTATTGGTTCTGATACCTACCTTGTTGGTAAGGTTGCTGATAAGTTTGTCTAACAACCTGCCTATTGTAAGGACAATCTTGAGCTATGTGGTTCGTGTATTTTCTCTCAATAGTGCAATATGGAACATTCCTTTCTCTAATGTTTTGGTTTTGCATTGGGCATACATTAGCCATGTGGTCGCCTCTGCAAGTATAACACCGATTCAATGGAGTGACTCTCTGTGTTTGTCTATTTTGGACTCCCAGCTTCTTGGCAACTTGCTCAGCTATCTCCTCTATTTCCGTGGAGATTTTTGAAGTATGACTAGTAGAACTATCCAAATCCTTATAGAGTTTGGACAATCCTAACTCCTCACCCAAGTTATCTTCTATGTCAATGCACGTCCGCACACACTCTTCTATGGATCTAGGCTCTTTCAAGCACACATATGATCTTAACTTTGTGCTCAGTAAGCCATCTAAGAACAAAGCCACTTGTTTGGCTGGTGTGGGTAACTCTGGAGCAGGGCACCTTTCTAGGTACTGTCTGAACCTTCTACCTGCTAGTCGCACTGTTTCTTGGGGTGTCTGCTTGAAACTCTAGATCAAAGATGATGTGTTATGTCTGATACCACTCTTGGAAAATTCTACAATGAATTCGTCTAGCAACTGACCTTTATCGCGATAGTTGCGACTACTCAATGGTTGAAACCAAGCCAAGGCAGTGCCCTTAAGAGTCAAACCAAATGCCTCGTACTGGGTGAATAAATCCTCAACCTATTCAGCTCTTAACACTTGTTTGAACTCAGCCACATGATCATAAGGATCTCCTGATCCGTCAAAATAATTCTTCATTGCCTTGATCACTTGAGTGGGTCTAAGGGTTCTTATGTGCTCTCGGGGTCTAGTCAATGGAAAATCATGTTCATCTCTTTGTTGCCTATGTGCTTGATGTCTCTCTCTTTCAGGTCTTTCATTTTCAAATCATGCTCTATTTCTGCCCACCGTGTGTGCAAAACTTACCTCAGGTCTCTCTCTAGTTCTTTCTCTCTGGGCTTCATGAGCTTGGGATGATCCTACTCCTTGGAGGCCATGGGAAACATTGGATATTGGTGGAGGGAAAATCAATTCACTCTTCCAAGTATATGCATGTCTATCATGTTCTGTTACCAAGAAAATTTTCTCTGACGTGTTATCCAGGTAGACAACTTTGTCTGGTATCTCTGGGTCCTTGAACTCGTAGATGATGACTATGCCCAATTGGCTAGGTTGATCTGGCTTGAATCTCCAAAATGCTTCCTCTGTTTCTCTATTCAAGAATAGTTCTATGCTTTTGTTATCTTGAGGAATCCAATCTGGAGTGATCACTCTGGTCAAAACTGACTTGCCTCTAGGAGTCTGGGGTCCTTGTCCTACATTTCCTAGTTCTAGGTCTCCTATCTCATTCTCACGAATGATATTTCCAAACTCATCAGTCCTATCTGGTAGGTTGGTGACCACATACATGGTTCCTTCCTTATCAATGTATGAACCCTCTTCGAACTTGACCATTGGGTGTTCAAGTCCAAAGGGTTGATCTAGATTTTTGAGTTGGACCACTGATCGCCTCAAGCCATCCTCATAGATGCGAGCACCTAATCGGTTGGTCCGAATATATTCCAATTGTGTTTTATAGGGTCCTTCTGGTGTTTGTAGATGGGTAGTTCCTGAGCCACCTGCAGGTTTCCCCATGCTAAAAGACATTTCTGAGTCACTTGTGTCAGAGTTTAGTACGTAAGGACAACCACTTAGTTGTTGTGCCCAAGACTTAGCTGTATGGTTGACACTGGACTGAGAAGATCTAATGCTTTGTCTATCCTTGCCTAGGTGTCTACCAGATCTCAGGTTCATAAGCTTTGGCTAAGAGTCCAAAATTTCCCCTTGGTATGGTTCAAAAATCCTTTGGAGTCCCCTTGGGTTCCAGGTCCCACCTGAAGGTCAACTTCAAAAACGAGCTTTCCAATGAGCTATAGAGCTCAAAAAATGGACTTTGGATGAAAAAGTTATGTCAGATCAGGCTCCTGGGGGTCAAAAAAGGCAAACAGGACCTTATGGAAAAAATCGCGATTTTGTGAAATCAAGAGAATCATGATTTTGTGAAATCAAGAGAATCGCAATTCTGTGAAATCAGAGAATCGCGATTTTGTGAAATCAAGAGAATCATGATTTTGTGAAATCAAGAGAATCGCGATTCTGTGAAATTAGAGAATCGCGATTTTGTGAAATCAAGAGAATCGCGATGCTGTGAAATCAAGAGAATCACGATTCTGTGAAATCAGAGAATCACGTTTTTGAGAATCACGATTGCCAGCAGAGAATCGTGTTTTCACAGAATCGTGTTTTCACAGAATCGTGTTTTCATAGAATCGTGCTTTTGTTAAAAATTATTATTTGTGAGAATCACGATTTTGAGCAGAGAATCGTGTTTTTGAGAATCGCGATTTTGAGCAGAGAATCGTGTTTTTGAGAATTGCGATTTTGAGCAGAGAATCGTGTTTTCACAGAATCGTGTTTTCATAGAATCGTGTTTTGAAAATCGCGATTTTGTCTCAGAATCGTGGTTTTCAGAAATTTAGAGAATCGCGATTTTGAGCACAACCACAGAATCGTGTTTTCACAGAATCATGTTTTTGACATGAAAATCGCAATTGCCAATAGAGAATCGTGTTTTTAAAAATCGTGTTTTAGAGAATCGTGTCTTTGAGAATCGTGTTCTAGAGAAATGTGATTTTGTCTCAGAGAATCGTGGTTTCCAAAAATTTAGAGAATCGTGATTTTGAGCACAACCACAGAATCGTGTTTTCTCAGAATCGTGTTTTTTTGGCTGAAAATGTGATTTGTGAGACTCCGATTTTGAGCACAACCACAGAATCGCGATTCTGAGAATGACGTGTTCTTTTCAAAAGGCTTTCAGGCAGGAAACAGAGAATCGTGATTTTCAAAAAAAATTTGAATTTTCACAGAATCGCGATTTTCATCACAGAATCGTGTTTTTTGGCGGGGACTTCGAATTTCTGAGCACCGAGCAATGGCGAGCTCCGTATGTACAGAAAATCATGAAAAAACACAGCGCTTGCACTCTCTTGCACTTCCTAACTCCTCCTCGTGCAATAATGCATAAAAGATGGTATGAAAATGATGAAAATGCTTTAAAAAAACAAGAAATTTCTATGAAGAAGAAGATGGAAGAAGATGGAGATGGTGATGATGATGAAGATGAAGAAGAAAAATCAAAAAATGAACAAAAATGACAGTTTTTTTACCTTCCAACATCGCAAATCTACGATCTTACCATCACAACGCTCGTCCTCGAAGCTCTCTCCCCAGCAACGGCGCCAAATTTTGGTGTAGCTCAAGCATAAGAACCTTTACTTGTCAATCCGCGGAGACGTGAGGACCGGTATGAAGACCACGAGCAAGTGAAGGCACAAGTGAGTGAGTGAAAGCAGACAAACATGCACACACATACACACACACGCGCACAAGGTAAGATCAAAGAGAGGAACAATGGAAAGCTTCGATTGCAAAAGATTTCTCTTACAAAAGCTCTATTCTCTAACAAGCTAACCTCAAAAATGAGCTCTCTAGATCTTTTTATAGTTTTTTGATTAGTTTTGGCCCTGTCCAGACCTAGTGTCCGGCCTAGTTAAAAATTAGGTTCTAGGGCTTATTTGAGGGCTCAAACGAAGTCTAAAAATTATGAAAATTAGTAGGATGATACTTCTAATACTCCTCAAGCTCAAGGACTCCTTGGCTTGAACAACATGGAGTTACAAAAATAGAAAATGGTATTTACAATGGTTTTTAGTGATAAAAATCACTATTGTTAAGGGATTCTTCTGAAAATTTGACATACACTTCTTGGAGCTCCCTACTTGCTCCTTCTACTTGTGTGTCCACCTCTTTGATGTGCTCCTGTGCTTTGTCCTTGACCTTCAACTTCAACAAGATGATATACTTGTGATCATTGTTGTGTATGCTAATGGAATGTTACTCATTGGTCATAAGGAGAAGCATATAGTTGAATTTAAGGCTGATTTTCATGTCTCTTTTGAGATATCATATTTTAGGCATTTGCATCATTATTTGGAAATTCATTTTATGCAAGTTGATGGGGAATTAACTTTGTGCTAAAAAAAATATATTGACACATTATTGCAATGTTTTGAATTTGAAGATTGCAAACCTATTGCCACTCCTATGGAAACAAGTTTATGGTTTAATTTTCATGATGTTGGAGATGCATTTGATGTTGTCCTCTATCAACAGATTGTTGGATTCTTGATTTACTTATGCATAACTTGACTTGATATTCAATTCATTGTCTCTTGGATGAGAAAGTTTATGCATTGCCCAACTGTTAAGCATTGGTAGGCATTCAAGTGAATCTTTCACTACTTGATTAGTACCCGACTACTTGGATTTTTTTATGCCAAGGGGGTCATTACCGCGAGATTTGTATGCTTTTTTTGACTTAGATTGGGTTGGTTTCTATGACACTCGCATGTTTACCAGTGGTTTTTGCTTCATGCATGGTAGCTTATGCATATCTTGGTTGAGCAAGAAGAAGCCTACTATGGCCACTTACAGTTGTTAGGCTACCTATAGGGCAGCTTCATAGGGACTATTGAGTGCATGTGGCTCAGATGCCTTTTGGTTGATTTGTGTGTTGGTGAGTCTTCTACCACCACCATCTTCATTTATATTAAGAGCACATTAGTAGTCTCAAGGAACCCTGTGTTCCATGCTTGTACTAAACACATTGAGGTGCACTACCATTATGGTAGGGAGAGGTCCTCTGTTAGAGAGATCAATTTGGCATATTGGGCCATACATGATAATGTTGTAGACCTTTTTGCAAAGGCTCTACCTAGGGAGAAATTTGAAGTTTTCTACAAAGCCTTGGGCTTACTTCCTTTTGTGGATTGATCTCTTTCCACATAGCTTGGATTACAACACAACACAAAAAGTATTACAAGTGAATGTACAAAGATAAGTCTACATCATTAGAAAATTTTTTCTTACTAGAAGATGAGCCCCATTTACCTTCACCCTTCTCACTAGTTAGGAAAGCTTCATTTGCAACATGCATAATGAACATGTTCTACCTAGAGTGATCTTCTTGCAACAAAATAAACACTAACTTCTCAAATGTTAAGGCAGTTGGATTTCCTTTCATCATGCAAAGAGTGGAAGCAAAACTTTGATATGAATAGTCAATAATTGATCACTTATTGGAATGGGTGGCTAGAAAAGCGGTATATAGCATTCTTGATGGTGGATTCCTAGAGTATATCCATAGCCCTCAAAGACCAAAAAATAATGCAAATTTGCAAAAAAATGGTGTACATATGCCTCTAGGATAATGCCCTTTGAGTTTATTGATGGATTGGTCACCTTTCACTTACTCATGTGCCATGTGTTTAAAGAATACCTTTATGAATGTTTTTGTAGTCATGGATGAGTTCTCTACCCACTCCAAGGATAAAAGTCACCATATTCTTGATTTGAGGTGAATCTCTGAAACATTTCCCTCAATCTTGAGAAGTGTGTATTCATGGTATGGCAAGGCAAGATCTTGCTGCACATGATCTCTAAACATGGAATTTCAAACAACAAAGAGAAGATCAATTTCATAGTATCTTTTCCTAGGCTAAAGAATGCAAATGTGGTACAAGCCCTCATGGGGCATTGTGGTTACTATTGCAAATGCATACATGTGTATGCCAAATTGCTAAACCTTTTTATGTTCTCATTAACCACATTGAGTGGACAGATTAATGTGATAATTCCTTTCAGGAGCTTAAATGACTATTGATTAACAATCATATTTAAGCTCCTCGATTGGAATAATCCATTCCACATACATTTGGATGGCTAAAAGTATTATATGTGATGTATCTTCGCCTAACCAATGGATAATGAAAATATGGACTTCCCTATAGCATACACAAGTGGAAAACTAAATAGTGTGAAAATAAATTACATGACTATAGAAAGAAGGTCTTGGCATGGTCTATATGTTCAAGAAATTTACATATTCCTTGTTATCAAACAAGTTTAAAATATTTGTAGACCACAAAGAACTCTTATGCCTGGTGAAGAAACCCTGTGTGCCAAACAAACTAGTGAGATGATTCTAATGGATTACAACTTTGAGCTAGCGGTGAAGAAAGGGAAACACATGTCAGGGTAGAACACCTCTCATAATTGAACAATGGAGAAGCTCCTAGTGTCATCAATGATGGCATCCCTAATGCTCACGTTTTCGATGTGGAGGTGGTCCCTAAGTGGTCAAAGTCCTTGGTTCTCGCTCTTGCATATGGAACTAAGCACAAAGATGTTCAAGTGTCACATAAAAGTATTGAGGTGCAAAATTTTTAGATCAATGCAGGTAGTATATATCACCAAGACAATCAGGGCACATTATGCTATTCTGTGGAGGAAAGTGAGTATTTGGTGTTGATTAAGAGAGCACAAAAGAGCACCATAGTATTAGAGTATCCTCATACACAAAGTCCGAAAAATCTCAAGAGAGATGGAGTACATTGGACCACCATGGAAATGTGGCTAGATGTGTGCAAAATTGTTAGGGCTTATTTCATCAAAATCCAATTGAGCATGCCACATTTTATAGATTTTCTACCAATCCACAGTGTAGCCAATCCTTGGTTCACCTCAGGGCATGTGTGCACCCAAAAGACCTATCCGATTCTAGAAAAATCTCCTTTGAAGAAGAGGCAAGAGAGTACACTTTGATGAGTGATCAATTGTACAAACATTACAAGGATGATATCCTAAGAATTACTATCCATGAATAAGGGTATTTGTCAATAGTTGAAGCTACCCACTCCAGTATAGCTTACATATATCATTTTCCACAAAGGACTATCAAAAGATCGATGTTTACAAGCTTATGGTAGCCAATCATGTAATTGGATTTTGCCACTTATGTGCACAAATGTGATACTTGTCAAAGAGAAAAGGATCCCTTTAGAAAGGATAAGATTCTTGTTAGATCAATGATGGTAGGTAAAGCCTTTGCAAAATGAATTATTGACATCATTGGCAAATTACATAATCTAGCATGAGGCTTTCATGTTGAGCACATCATTGTAGGTATTTATTACTTGAATGAGTGGATTGGATCTAAATTTACATTTAAAAATGTTGCACAAACGATGACAACATTCTTATTTGAGCATATCTTTACATGCTTTGAACTTCCTACCAAGATATTCCATTACCAAGGAACATAGTTCATGAATGAAGTGATTGAACATCTACTCATGGAACTCGTGATCACACATTGGAAATTAGCACCATCCCACCCATAGTGAATGGTTGGGCTAAGGGTTCAAAAAAATTCATATGTAATTATTGACAAAATGGGTAAATAATGATAGATCTTGTTGGGATAAAAAAATTGCACAACGCAATTTAGGCTGAACAAATAGCCTAAAAGACTACTCTAGGAGCAAGTCCCTTCTAAAGACAGTGCACACATGAAAGCAAAATGAAAAGAAGTGTACAGACAAAAGAAAGTGTGTGTGAGACTCAAAGTGAGTAGACCAAGAAATGGGTAAACTCACATGGATTAGAAATGAGCTTGCCAAGAGCATGGAGTAGGCTCCTCAAGCTTCTAACCAAGTACAAATGGGGGGAGAAGCCTCCTTATATATATTTGGGAGGGTGTTACATGGAGTATTGATCTTTAGTTTTGTGTAAGAGGTGTGAACCATCTCTTATTTTGATTAAGAATGATACTCACATGAGTGCCAAGTGGCACTCATGTGAGAGGCTATGAGTATTACCTCTATGGGTAATTAGAGGGGGAAGGATATAAAAGAGAATCACTATGTGGCTGGGCAGCATGATCTAGAGAGGACTCCGTGTGTCTCCACTCTGAATTAGTAGCTGGCAGACCCCTTTCTCCTTTGTGGGATTCAGAGTAGAGAAACCTCCCCCCAAAAGTGACGGGAGTCACAGGAAGTCAAGCTTCACAGAGGGGATCTCCAAAGTACATCTCAAGTGGGATAATTCCCCTCAAAGGATAATGAATACAATGGTAGAAGCAAATGGCAAGGTACCCAAATACAAAAGAGATACAATTTAAAATGGAAATAAATTGGAAATGGAGTGCCTTCTAGATAAAGAATGGAGATACACTCATGCGGATACAAATGTAGATGATGTAGGAGCAATCATGTCATCAATAGCCCCTCTATAGCTCTGTTTTGGAGTGGCTCAATGCTGTAGAGATCCACCAAGCAATGGGGCAGAACTGGAGGTAGAGCCTTCATTAACATGTCCGCCAGGTTCTCTTGAGAGGTACACTGCTCTAGAGTAATCTCCTGAGACATGAGATTTTCATGGATGAAATGATACTAGATCTTGATATGCTTCATCCGATCATGGAGCATTGGATTCTTGGCGATGGCCAGGGCTGGCTGGCTATCCGTGCGGATGCGTGTCAGACTAACCTACAAAATACCAATGTTAGATAATAAACATCGAAGACATGATGGCCTCACATGTTGCAAAGCTGGATGCTCAATGCTCCTCCTCCATGGATGACATCACTAGCCCAATCTAAATCTAAATATCCAACGAGTTCAATGCCCCCTCTGTACCAAAGGCCATGATTTCAAGTGAGGGTTGTTGAGATATCAAGCTCAACATGTGATTATCCAGGATGACACGTACCAGTTTTTCGTTTCTCTGACATGTATAGTCGTCATGTCGGTATATGTTAGGGATACTTCATTGAGCTTTATTAGATTTATCTATCGAGAGTGATGGTACATTTGTTCCTTGCCAGCTCACTCATTCGTGGACATTAGGTTTTTCCTTATGTATTGATCTTTATATATTGCACTTGTTGTATTCTTGTTTTTAGATCATTCTTGTACATTCCTTTTTATGTAATAGAAGAAGAAGATCATTCTTCCTTGCCTCGATCTGTGTGTGTGTGCTTCTCCTTGAGAGTGAGAGCATGTGTGAGCTCTCTTCCTTATCTCCTTCCTTGTGACATGGTATCAGAGCCAGCGTGGTTGTGGAGAGCTCATGGAGAAGGCCACAATGAAGAGTACACAACAAGGCGTGGAGAAAACCTGATTCACAAATGATCTCCGTCAGATCGAAGTTTCGGAGCCATCTCAACCTCTGTTTTGTGCCCGCAAGGTGGGGTGTGCAGAAAAACCAGGTCAATTTTAAAAACTATAACTTGCGTTGTGCTCGACAACACTCATATGTTTGAGATCCAAAATTTCAAGCGATTCCGTGTACTGTTGATACACGAAAACTATGTTTTTCTGAGATCAAACTGTCATGTCATAGTGTGATAGTGTTCAATCAGAAATGCTACTTGTAGTGTTTTGCAATGTTGTGAATTGTTGCAGAAATGGCAAACGCAGATGGAATGAGTCAGCTTATGAGTGATAAGCTAGACAAGAACAACTTCCATGCTTGGAGATTCAGAATGACAAATTTCTTGATGGGAATAGGCTACTGGAAGTACATGGAAGGAGAGAACGAAAATGCTTCGCAGTTACCAGAGAGGAATCGGATTGCTGAACAAATAAGAGCATATGAGGAATGGAATCAAGGAGCACGAAAGGTAATGTACTGTCTATCTGTTAGCATACCAAGATAGCATGATTGGGCACATACAAGATGCCAAGACTCCAAAAGACGTACATTCCTTTTTATGCAATAGAAGAAGAGGAAGAAGATCATTCTTCCTTGCCTCAATCTGTGTGTGTGTGTGCTTCTCCTTGAGAGTGAGAGTGTGTGTGAGCTCTCTTCCTTATCTCCCTCCTTGTGACAAGGGCAAGGTATCAAAGTAGTCTTTGAGCAGCATCCCAATGAGTCTGATGAGGCTGATGTGCAAACTAACTCAGTATACCAACTGCATAGGCAATATCTTGTCTAGTGTTGGCTAGGTAGAGTAATGAGCCAACAAGCTATCGATAAGTATGCACATCCACAAGTGATGATGAATCCTCTAGTGTGAGCTTGATGTTTGAATCAAGTGGTGTATATACTGAGCAACACTAGTCCATGTTATATTTGGAAAGAAGATCAGAGTAGTACTTCTTCTATAATAGGAATATGCCTTCTTTTGTTTGCCAAACTTCGATACCCAAGAAGTAGTGTGGTAGTCCAAGATCTATCATAGAGTACTCAAGAAGAAGCTTAGGGATGATGAATTGGATGCGTTCTTTATATGAACCTATCAAGATCAAGTCATCTACATAGAGGATAATGATGTTGTTGGAACATCAAGCTTACACTATGCTTGAGGTGGATTTGATCTACATCAAGGCCAAAGCATAGACATGAAGTGCAAACAGGGGATGACACAAAGCACAATGTGGTGAAGATTGGTAATGTCAAAGCTTCCAATGGTAGGACAAACATTCTGAGTAAGGTTCTCTATGTACCCACTATCACTAAAAACCTAATAAGTGTAGGCCAAATAGTTGAAAAGGGCTTGCAAGTTAGGTTCACCCAACATGGAGCTTTTGTGGAAGATCCATGTCAAGGCTTCAAGAAGATAGCCTGAGGTGAGAAGCATGGTAGGCTCTTTACTTTTGAAGTAGGGGAAACCAGGAACATAGCTATATTCAACTTTGGGTCTCAAACCCTAAGTGAGCTTGAAGTGTGGCATAAGAGACTTGCTCATGTGAATGAAAGAACCTTGAAGAATATATACAGGGATCAAAGTGTTCTAGGACTGCCGAACATATCAAAGCAACACATGATCAACAAGTGTGATGCATGTCAGATTAGGAAGGCACAAAGACAACCATTCAACCACAAAGGCTACATCCACAACAACTTATTGGACTTAGTACATACAAATGTATGGGGACCAAGTCAAGAACCTTCATTGGCAAGATCAAGGTATTATGTCTCATTTATTGACGACCATAGTAGATGGACTGTTCTATACTTTATCAAGAGTAAGAATGAAGTGTTTGATTGCTTCAAGAAGTATCTTGCACATGTAGAGAATCATACAGGTAGATCACTAAAGAAGCTCAGATCTGATGGAGGGGGAGAGTACTTCTCCAAAGAGTTTGATGAGTTCTTGCAGGACAAAGGTATCAAAAGGGAAGTGACTACCAAGTACTCTCCTCAACTAAATGGAATTGCAGAGAGGAGAAACAAGACATTGGTTGGATCAGCCCGAACAATGCTTGAAGAGAAGAAGCTACCACATTATCTATGGGTAGAAGCTATTTCAACTGCTGTGTACCTTGTCAATAGACTACCATCCAAATCACTTCAAGGTATGACTCCTTATGAAGCATGGCATGGAAGAAAACCTAGTCTTGGACATTGCAAGGTTTTTGGTTGTTTAGCTTATGTTCATGTACCATCACAAATAAGAGGTAAGCTAGATGAAAGGGCAACAAAGGCAGTGTTTATTGGATATGATTCAACTCAGATGGGTTACAGGTTCTTCAATCCTTCAACCAAGCAATTCACTTCAAGTAGAGATGTTGTGTTTGAAGAACACAGGTCTTGGTATGATGAAGACAAACAAAAGGTAACACTACCATATGATCTTGATTCTGACTCTCATCAATTAGGAAGGAAGCATGATACACAGGTCCAGGATCCAAGAAGTGATACAGATGATGACCAAGATGAAAGAGAAAGGGATTACAAGCTATGGAAGTCAAGAGGCAAAGCAAAGATGCAAGAGGTTGAAGAATGCTCAAAACAAGCACCTAGAAGATCAGCAAGAGAGAAGAAACAACCAGAAAGGTATGGATATGATTCCACGTTTCTTAGGAAGCATTCAATCTACTTGGCAAAAGACTCTATTTCAGAGGAGCCCTCAACCTATGAAGAGGGAAAGGGAAACCCTAATTGGGAAAAGGCCATGAACAAAGAGATAGATGCATTGAAGGAGATGGACACTTGGGATTTAGTTCCAATGTCACCGAATCAAAAGGTAATTGGTTGCAGATGGGTATATAAAGTTAAAGAAATTCAGATGGATCAGTTTGCAGGTACAAGGCAAGATTAGTTGCCAAAGGATGCTCACAAAATCATGGTATAGACTATGAGGAAACATTCTCACCAGTTGCAAAGATGACTACAATCAGGACATTGATAAGTGTAGTTGCTGCAAGGAATTGGAGACTCCTCCAACTTGATGTGAAAAATGCATTCTTAAATGGTTGGATAAGTGAAGAGGTATACATGTCACAACCACCAGGTTTTGAAAACCCTAATCATCCATCTTATGTTTGCAGACTTAAGAAAGCATTGTATGGATTGAAACAAGCTCCTAGAGCTTGGAATTACATGTTGTATCTTCAAGATCAAGGGTTCAAAGCTAGCAGTTGAGATCCTTCTCTATTCATCAAAAGGGATCACAATGAGGTTATCTATCTATGTGTATATGTAGATGATATTATTGTGACAGGTGATGATCTAAATGGCATTCAAAGGATCAAGAGACACATGCAAGAGGAGTTCAAAATCAGTGACCTAGGTGAGCTCACATATTTCCTAGGTATGCAGGTGATATATACAGATGAAGGAATGTATTTGACTCAAAGAAGATACATTTAGGATCTTCTTCTCAAGTTCAAAATGGAGAACACTAAACCTACAGGTACACCTTTGGAGATGAATCATAAACTAAGTGTTTATGAAGGTGAGAAGATTGAAGACATTAAAGAGTATCAAAGCTTGGTAGGTAGCTTGATATATGCTACTCATACAAGGGAAGACATCTCATATAGTGTGGGAGTGCTTAGTCAGTTCATGAACTCACCAAGAAGACCACACATGGATCCGGCTAGGAGAGTACTTAAGTATCTCAAAGGTACAATCAACGAAGGTATATTCTATCCTTACTCTTCAGATTTGGATATCAAAATCTACTTAGATGCAGATTGGGTAGGAGCTAAGGATGATAGAAAAAGTACACCTGGTTACTTAGCATTTGCAGGTTCAAAGCTAGTGTCATGGAGTTCCAAGAAGCAACCAACAGTTGCTTTATCTTCAACTTAAGTAGAGTACAAAGGCTTGACCATAGCAACTCAAGAGGCAATATGGTTAAAAGCATTGTAGAAAGTTTTGGGACTTATGAGTTCCAAACCTCACATATTTGGAGATAATGTAAGTTCCATGCATCTAGCGGCAAATCCTATTTTCCATGCGAGAACCAAGCACATAGAAGTCCATTACCACTTCATCAGGGAGAAGCTCATGGCAAAGGAGATTGACATTTCTTTTGTTCCTACTGAAAAGCAAGTAGCAGATATGATGACGAAGGCACTTGATGGAATAAAGCTTTGTAGATTCAAAGTTATGGCAGGTATTCAACCTATCAGAGAATGAAGTCTCAAGCATACTTTATCTTGAGGGGGAGCTGTTGAAACATCAAGCTTACACTATGCTTGAGGTGGATTTGATCTACATCAAGGGCTATCGCGTCTAAAGAATATCCGTTGGAGAGTTCTTTTTCATATGCTCATTTATTGTTTTTTTTTTTGAGAGATTTTTTATTGTAAAAGCCTTGAGCTTTACACATGTAAAGGTAGAAAGATAGAGACCAAATCCCACAAATTTGTGGTGGTTGAAGTTGCATTCAATCAAGCAATCAATCACCTAAAAGTAGATCAAAGTAGATCTTCACTTTTCCTAGATTGTAGGAAAGTGAAGTGATTCCCTCCAACAACCATTCCCACCTCCATTTGAATTCAAATTCAACTTGTAAAAGTCGTGGAGAACTCCTAGAGTCTATATAAAGACTTGGAATCACTTGTACATTACATGGAAGCAATATACATACACTTGTGACCATCATTGTCTTGCTCTTTCAATTCTCTGCATCATCTTCTTTGCCAACAGTAATATTGCAGAGGCTGCTGCTCTCTCTGAAGAGCTCCAAATTGAGAGAAAGATGACTCATTGGAAAGGTATAAGTTTCTAGTTTATTCCTATAAATTTTCATAGCATTTGGTTCAGTAGATTTGGAGAAATTGCAGTTTTTTTGTCTCGGGGTCAATCTCTACGTATTCCTGAAAAATAGGAAGTACCACCGGTGAATGTCGCATTCATTCCTATAGCATATTTTGCTTATTCCTTATACTTTTGTGCATTCCATACACTCAACCCTATGTGTATCACTCCAATAAAAGGATTTTTTCTAATTGTAATAACGCTGGTCGCTATGGGCATTTGAAGTTCATTGTCTCTTCCATAGATCAGTAAGTTTTTTTTTTGAGCTAATCGACCCGCGAATCTATCTGTTTTGTATCGACTCATTCTCCTTGATGCTCCAAGGTACATAGTGCATTTCTTTGCACTTATCGCATGCCTATAAGGTCTTTTTGAGTCTCCATAAGCTCAAGGGCTGGTCTTGTGCCGGTTGGCTTGACCAAACTTCATCGCTTCGAAACGCACTTTTCGACCTTTGACAAGCTTCTCCAAGTTCTTTCAATGGCCACTAAGGATGCATTCTGATAGATGTATAAGTTTGCATCGGCATTACTTCTCTGAAATCCTTTATCTTTGAAGAACTTGTGAATCTTTTCATACCAGGCCCTAGGAGCTTGCTTTGATCTTTGTGAAGCTTGTAGAATTGATCTTTCTTTCCTTTAATCTTGAAACCTTTAGGTTGGTCAATATATACTTCTTCTTGAAGATCTCCATTGATGAAAGAACTTTTGACATCCAATTGGTAGATGGGCCATTTGAAATATGCACTTAGTGCTAGAATGATCCTTTTGGTGGTAAAACTTGCAGTAGGGGCAAAGGTTTTTTCATAGTCAATGCCATGTTGTTACTTATATCCTTTGGCTACAAGTCTTGCTTTGTACTTGTCTAATGTGCCATCTAATTTGTATTTAACTTTATAGAGCCACTTAACTCCTATGACTTGATGATTTTTGGGCTTAGGAACAAGGGTCCAAGTCTTGTTTTTCTCAATTGCATGCATTTTCACTTGCATAGCTTCTTACGACTTAGGTTGGCCTTGAGCTTCTTTGCAATTGGAAGGCTCTAGAATTTGTTCAATCTGATGCATCAATGCATAATTTACATAATGACTTTGTTCTCACTATTGCTTTTCAATGAGCCTTTGTGATCTTCTAGGTTGATGTGAGTACTTGGCTTTGACATGTGCTTTGAAAAGAATATGTCCCCCTCTCAAGTGCAGATGGGCAGACTGAGACTTTTATTTGGATCGTTGGTCGAATATGTTGAAGCTTCATTAAAGATTACATCTTTTGAAATTGTGATGGAGTGGTTCTCAAGATCGTATAGTCTATATGCTTTTGATAGTTCATTGTAGCCAATGAATATATGCTTCTTTGACTTTGACTGTAACTTGTTGCGATCTTCTTTTGGTACATGGACAAATGCTTCACTTCCAAATACTCAAAAGTAACTTACATTAGGCTTTCTTCCATAGTAAGCTTCAAAGGGTGTCTTGTTGTGCAATGCAATAGTGAAGCCTCAATTGAGTGTGTGCATGACATTATGCACTGCTTCTACCCAAAACTTGTAGGGTAATTCTTTGTTGTGAAGCATGGTTCTTGCCATTTCCATCACACTTTCTCTCAGCTACTCCATTCTAGGATGGAGTGTGAGTGATGTCTTTTTATCCCTTTTTGCTTTAAGAAATGGTCAAAGTTGTGATTGATAAATTCACCACCACCATCTGATCAAATAGTTTTGATTGTCTTGGATGCTTCATTCTCAACTTGGTTAATCCATTCTCAAAACTTAGAGAAAATGTCTACCTTTGACTAAAAAAAATATAGCCAAATGTATCGGGAGTGGTCATCTACTAAAAGATAGAAGTAGAGTGAACCACTAAGAGAAGGGGTATTAATAGGTCCACAAAGGTCCATGTGGATGAGGACTAAAGGATTCCTAGCTCTTGTGGAAGCCTGCTTGGGAATGGGAACCGTGTGTTGCTTGCCTTGTGTGCAAGCTTCGTAGAAATCATTGACTTGCCTGATCTTGGGCAATCCTTTAACTATCTCAGAGGAGGAAATCCTTGGTAAATATAAACTGTGGCCATACCTTTGATGCCATGGAATGGAAAGTGACTCTTTAGATAGAAAGCCAGAGATTTTGGAGAGCCCTTTTTCTTCTAAGCCTTGTGCCATGATTTCTTTGGTTTTAGGATTAATCACCTTAATTGAAGTGTTATCAAATAACACTTGTTTATCATGATCCGTGATGGCCTTGATTGATAGTAAATTCATGCACAAGTTAGGAACAAATAAGACATTGGATAATGATTTGCACTCTCCTTGGTTGTTGGTGATTTGAACTTTGCCTTTCCCTTTGATGGGTAGGCTGTTGTTGTTGCCTAGGTAAAATTTGCTAGTATGGTCCTCAATCTCTTGAAAAGAATCCCGATCCTTTCACATGTGCGATGTTGCTCCACTATCAAAGATCCATTCTTGAGATGAACTGGAAGTTACTAAGGCATTGGCCTTTGTGGAAATAAATAGGTCTTCACTAGAACAGTGGGACCTATAATGAGATGTTTTTGATGGGTTCTTGGAACTAGAAGGCTTTGATGTATGATTCTTCTTGTAGTAGAAGTTTTCCAAGTGCCTTGTTTTTCCACAAAAATTACAACTAAATTTCTTCGAAGAATTGTTGGAACTTTGCTTGTGTGCATGATTAGTATTATGATTAGCATGTTTGCCCTTGTGGAAGGGTCCCTTAGCCTTCATTGTTGTCTCTTGTGAAGAAGCTGAATTTGCTCGTGAGTCATGGAGGAGCAAATTTGACGAACCTCTTCCCAAGTTAGAACTTGACCTCTGTTATAGAGTGGTCACAAATGTTTCATAGGACCTAGGAAGCTTGTTGAGCAATCTTATATCCATGTCTTCACTTGAAATTTGTCATCCACAAAGTGTTAAAATTCTTTGGTAATCTTCAAATTGGGCTATAAATTTTGTGATGGTGTCTTGTGGACATATAGTGAGATTGTGAATTTTTGTTTCTAAGGCATAAATCTTGGAAGGAGTTTTATCTTCATAAAGATTCGCTAAATGTGTACCTAAGTCATGAGGTCTTAGGGACTTGTGTCAAAGAGACTAAATCTCATTTGCCCCACAAGTGCGTATAGTGGTGGATTGACACACGCTTAATTATCAATCCGAAGAACCACATGAACCAAGTCTATGAGAATGTGTGCACACGTGATGGAAAGTGAAGTGGCTCAGCTATAATGCATATGAAAAGACTAAACTACCTCTCTAACTCACTCAAACTCTGAAAGTGCCTGCTGCGATACCACTTATAATAGTAAACACAAATTCAAATGTTTCTCCTAGCTCCAAACTCCAAATATGGCAAATAGCAGGTTTCTTTCAAAGCTATCGATAAGACACATCTATTGATGGTATTTTCACTCGAATTTGACAACCGCTCTTCAAGTTATGGCCAAAACAGGGAATGGCAAGAAACACCTATACTCACTCCACAACTCATATTGGTTCACACACACACTACAGTAGTTCAAAAGTGATGGGGAGAGATAGACAACAGTCCTACACACACATTCCAAGCTTCACACACACACGAAAGATCATAGAGAAGATTAAAATCAGAAGGGAAAGCAAATTCGAAATTTCAGTTCTCCTTCTTCACAATGGCAAAAAGTCTTTACAAAGAGTCACAAAGTGACTTATATACATGTGCCCTAAAAATGGTCCTTTTACACAAGAGACCGACACTTTATTGATTAATCTCTAACTTCCTACTATTTTACAAGAATTATTTTACAAGGATTTGGGTTTTATGCATCTAGAGGACTCCACTAGTGCATTTACATAGCTTCAAGGGAATCCCCTACAATTTTGAAGAAGCATTTTTATGCCCATTAATTTGAAAATTTTGGGGCTCCTCTATTCTGCCTCTTTTCTCTGCAACACCCTCCCCCTCTTTGTCTCTGTCGTCCCTTGACAGGCTTCACTTCTTGTCTGCAGCTTGTTTGTGGCTCCTTAATACATGCACCCAGTGGTCAAAGAAGCCATAAGGATTGTGAGGCAATTTGCTACTTTATCCGAAGTTAATCCTTTGCTTCTATAAGCCCCTTGGTATTCCTTATATCATAATTCTGGGTTGCTGTATTAAGTCGGGTTGTCACGCATGCCATCAGTGGCTAAGAATGTGATATTCTTAGTCACTCTCTTCAACTTCTCAACCTCTACCTCTTTCTAACTTTTGATCTTCTGATATGTCTTTGTCTTCACACATCTGACCCTGTTGTATTTTCTGGAGCCTGTTTACTTCTTTCCACCACAGGCACCTTGTAGACAAGGAGACAGTTAAGACCTTCAAACAATTGGTTATCTTATCCGATGAAGGATCCTTTGTGTACTATCTCCCTTCCCTGTTCGTTGCTTTCCATTGCATGCACCTGGTGGATGAGGAAGTTGTGTGCAACCTCCCATGAAAAGTCCTAGTTGTTATCTTTCTTTATTTCCAATCCTCAGGACCTGGTTCTTTGGTGGTCACCTGATGCGTGCCCCTGCGGGGCTTTGGGTAGAGGGTTGTTCTTTTCTTTATGAGCTTTGTTCTTGACTGAGCTGTTTTATTCTTTGATCTCCTCCTTCTTCTTTTTTTGCTCAATTACCCTTCCACACGGGGCCAAAAACATGTGTACCTAATTCACGAGGTCTTAGAGACTTGTGTGAAAGAGACTAAATCTCATTTGCCCCACAAGTGTGTATAGTGGTGGATTGACACGCTCTTAATTATCAATCCGAAGAACCACATGAATCAAGTGTATGAGGACATGTGCACACGTGATGGAAAGTGAAGTGGCTCAGCTATAATGCATATGAAAAGACTAAACTACCTCTCCAACTCACTCAAACTCTGAAAGTGCCTATCGTGATACCACTTACAGTAGTAAAAACAAATTCGAATGTTTCTCTCAGTTTCGAACTCTAAATATGGCAATAGCAAGTTCTTTTCAAAGCTCTCAACGAGATGCATCTATTGGTGGTATCTTCACTCGAATCTGACAACAACTCTTCAAGTTATGGTCAAAACAGTGAATGGCAAGAAACACCTACACTCACTCCACAACTCATATTGGTTCACACACACACTACAGTAGTTCAAAAGTGATGGGGAGGGATAGACAAGAGTCCTACACACATTCCAAGATTCACACACACACCAAACATCATAGAGAAGATGAAAATCAGCAAGGAAGAAGAAAATTTGAAATTTCAGTTCTCATTCACAATGGCAAAAAGTCCTTACAAAGAGTCACAAAGTGACTTATATACATGTGCCCTAAAAATGGTCCTTTCACACAAGAGACCAGCACTTTATTGATTAATCTCTAACTTCCTACTATTTTACAAGAATTATGTTACAAGGAATTGGGTTTTATGCATCTAGAGGACTCCTCTAGTGCATTTACATGGCTTCGAGGGAATTTCCTAGAATTTTGAAGAAGAATTTTTATGCCCATTAATTTGAAAATTTTGGGGCTCCTCTTTTGTGCCTCGTTTCTCTGCAACACCCTCCCCCTCTTTGTCTTTGTCATCCCTTGACAGGCTTTGCTTCTTGTCTGGAGCTTGTTTATGGCTCCTGAATACATGCACCCAGTGGTCGAAGAAGCCATAAGGATTGTCAGGCAATTTTTTACGTTATCCGAAGTTAATCCTTTGCTTCTATAAGCCCCTTGGAATTCCTTATATCATAACTTTGGGTTGTTCTATTAAGTCGGGTTGTCACGCATGCCATCAGTGGCTAAGAATGTGATATTCTTAGTCACTCTCTTCAACTTCTCAGCCTCTACCTCTTTCTAACTTTTGGTCTTCTGATATGTCTTTGTCTTCACACATCTGACCCTTTTGTATTTTCTGGAGCCTGTTTACTTCTTTCCACCGCAGTCACTTTGTAGACGAGGAGACAGTTAAGACCTTCAGACAATTGGTTATCTTATCCGATGAAGGATCCTTTGTGTACTATCTCCCTTCCCTGTTCATTGCTTTCCATCGCATGCACTTGGTGGATGAGGAAATTGTGTGCAACCTCCCATGAAAAGTCCTAGTTGTTATCTTTCTTTATTTCTAATCCATAGGACCTGGTTCTTTGGTGTTGTCGCCTGATGCGTGCCCCTGCAGGGCTTTGGGCAGAGGGTTGTTCTTTTCTTTATGAGCTTTGTTCTTCACTGAGGTGTTTTATTCTTTGATCTCCTCCTTCTTCTCTTTTTGCTTGATTCACCTTCCACATGTCCCTCCTCCTTAACTCTGTTGTCCCCGATAGGCTTTTTGTGGTGATGTGAGTATTTTTGTATGACTTTTTGCTCTTATTGATTAAGCAAATTGGCTTGACAGAACATCAATTCCTTCCATTGAGTTGACTTCACCCCGTCATATGGTGCCTCTCTATGATCTGCAAAGAAGCTTAATTCGTAGGCCATCAGTCATGCATTTAGGTTAGAAGATATTTTCACAAAAATCTCTGAATCCATTTCAAAAAACCCTATAAAAAATGCCTCTTCAAACGTTTGCATATATGTACTTGGTAAAAATGTGAGTCTTGAGTATATGGCCATGAGTGTTAAGTGATTAGGTATAGTCAATAAATAAAAAATGAGGGCATCTGATCCCTGGTTAATGTCGATGAAGTTCAAAAATGTATACTGAGCGTGTTTAAATACCTTTATTACAGTAAGTAACATACTCAAAATTTTGTTAGACATTTTTATGGCTAAATCTGGGATGGAGGCGTATCTGGCAATCCAAAATTCGATTGTTTTTACCATGTACTCTTCGGTCGGTAAGTAATTACATGGCAAACTTGGTAATAAAGGATAGTTTAGCCACTGATTATTTATGCTTCCCTGACATTGTCCTTCCCAAAATTGCATCGAGGAGCGTCTTCGGGGTACTGTGCAAAAAGATGGATTGACTTGAAGTATATATGGTGTTGATTCCCAGTGTACCCTTAAGGTAGGATTCTTTTCCAAAAATTTCTGTCTCCACATAGGATCTGCTTTATCAAATTCCTCTTGAATATAGGTAAATGTCTGCATGTTGAACTGTAGGTTGCTATCTGGTTCTTTATTTGTTGTGGCCTATATGTATTGGCGTGTTTGTTCTGTGAGTAATCCATACGGTACATTGAGAGGCTTCATTACCTGTTCTAGATTTCTGCTTTCAATCTTTGCTTCTTTCATGACTTTGATTACTTGTTCTTCAAAATCTTCAGTAAGCTGGGACACCATTAGTGCCCGCTCATTTCGACTTAGTTCAGCAATAGCCCGAGTATGTCTTTCAGTGTTGGTCCCTGTTTCCTTTCTTATCGGTGAATGATGTATGGGGGGAGAAAGAGGACGTACCTCAGTCTCCTCAGTAGCCATTGTAGAGTGTGGAACTACTGGTGTCCCCACGTTTACCTTCTGTTCTAATTGAGCTTTCAATTCATTAATTAGTTCATCCTTTTCTTTTATTTCTTTGGTGGCCCACATAATGGTTTCCTTGTTCTTGAGGAGCTCCTCTCCTATGGCAGCAGGTTGATTAACATCTTCATGGCATTGTACTATGTATTGATTTTCGGCCATCTTCCACTTCCTCCTTAGTTCATTGGTGTCGTACATGTATCTTTTTTCCCAATCCGCTATGATGGCTTGCTCTTTCTTCAGCTGATCTTCATACTTTGTTATCCGCTCCTCCAATGCTTTTGTGTTGTTCTCTGTCACTTTAGGAGCTTCTATTGGTTGGTTGCATAATAGGTCCGTCATTAGTTCTTTGTTCCTATTCCTTAGATTGTTGGGTTCATCCATGTACACCTTGATTTGAGACTCAAGGATCTTACTTCTAGTATTCATTCGTGCATTTTTTGCTTCGCTAGCCTCATATTTGCTTTGTAGTTGTTTCAATTGTTCTTGAAGCTTCTTGTTTTCCGTTTCTAGTGTGGCACATTGATTCGTGGCCTCACTGGTTTTTGACTCTTTCTCTAATATTATCCTTTGCGCTTGAATTAATTTGGCAGATAAATTCTCACCTATTTCTTGGAATAGATTCTTCTCTCGCATTGCCTTATCGTAGTCAGCATCACCTTCCAGCATTAGTTGTTGAGTATCCATGGCAATTTGTATCATTTGTTGTACTACTGGCTTGAGCTGAGCGACATCCATGTTCAACCAAGTTTTGGGAATGTTTGGTGCTTCCCTGGTTCGTACGTCTCTTCCTTCCTCTACATGTATTGTCTCGTTGTGCGGTTGCTTATTTGGAATTGTACTTCTTGGTCTCTTCTTTCCTCTTCGTTATTGGTGGATTTGGTAGCACTCCCTTGAAATGTGACATCCATCAGAGAAGGTTCTACTACTACCCTTATTGGTGTGAAGGGTTCGGACTCTTTTCCTGTGTCTTCTACCTTTTCTTCCTTGGGATTCTTTACCAGGACCTCTGCCTCTAGAAGAGTCTCTTTGATTTGGATGTTAGATGCTTCATTCAATTTGATAATATGAACTCCTTCTTGAGCTGCCTCCTACCTTGTCGTGCTCTTGCTAGTGTTATCAGGCACCTAATCGATCTTTGTGCCTTCCACACCAAAATCATCTTGTACTTGATTCAGTTCCTCCCATTGACCATCATCCTTTGAATCACTTCTAATATCTACATTCAACACAGAGGTTTCTTGTTCTTCTTGTGTGTCTAACGATGAGCTAGAATTCATCAATCCCAATTATCTGTATATATGAACCTTGGTCAACCTTTTTCTTTGTTCAGAGTCTTGATGGGCTTGTTAGTAGTGATGCCCTTGTACTGATAGGTTTACCTATCCTTCCATATACTGGTGAGTAGCTTCCATTGCTTTTGTTAATTCTTCCTCCGTAATGGGTATATTTTCTTCAAGCCTAATCCTTGGAAGTACATGTGCCTTCTTTGTAGCTGGAGCTTCTACTTTTGCCTGCATCATTTCCCATAACCGTTTGGTACCTCTCATTCTTGGTTTGGAGCTCATTTTAGCTTCCTCTACGATCTTGACTCCTTTCTTCTTCCTTGGAATTGTGGCAATCTTTGCATATTTAGCCATAGCTTCAGATGAAGACATCTCTTTCAAGTGTTCTCTAATGCCCAAAGCATGATATATCAATATTCTTAAGGCAATGCTTCCATTCAGGAACTTCTTATGATTGCACTGCTTCTTTGCCTTGAAGAGCCGTTCTTGAATGTATGGATTCATGTTAACTTGATTCCCTATCTATTTGATGGCATGTGACAGCATTTGCATAATGATCTTTTGTGGAGCAGTATATCTGTGCATGTTTGGAAAGCAAAAATGCTGGTGAATGAGCCTGACTTCCTCCTCTATGTCAATATGATTGATACCGATGAACATTCGGGTCTTAGCTCCCCAACTTTCCTCTTTCAAAATTGTATTCCCGGCCTTTTCCCATCCGAAAGCTTCTTTAATTAGGTCATGGGTGAATTGAATGATGACCCACTCACCTGCTTTATTTTTATTCTTGAAAGAAAACAAGAATTAGTGTAGCCGAAGCATTTATTTATTTACATAGTAAGTCCATTCCTATGGAGGTAGAATCTATGATCATTCTCAAGTGGGAAATGTGCACCACTAGTTTTGTTAAACACATCATGTGCCGAATGCTTGGCCATGTAGTGTGGCCTTGACATGCATACTTTAGGTGCATTCATCTCATCATGAGTGCAATCGGAATCCTGTTGAATCTGTTGTTCTTTTCCTGGCTACCTCTTGGGTCTCCATATCCATTTTGTAGTTGATGTGTCAGGTTTCATCTTTTCTTCATTTCGTCATGCTCTAGGTTTTCCTCTTTCTTTTTTAAAGTCTGATTGGTTGGTATCATGTTCCTCTAGTACCTTTGGTGAGTCTTGTTTGGCTTTATGGTCCTGCTTTGTTGGTGTAATATGTCTTCTTGCTTGTTAATCTCTTGACTTGCAATCTGCCTGATCTTTTTTGGAATCCATATTTGTTGCCGTGTTTTCTGGGCTTCTACTAATGACTTTGGAAGCCATACTCTCAGAAGTCTCTTTGGTCTCGATTGTAATGAAGAGAATTCGTTGTTTCTCCTTGTCTCCATAAGATGAGTGACCTGTATCGGTGTAGACTTCTCTATTTCCCTTATTCAATCCTTGCGAACCTAGTGTAGATTGGCACTTCTTGATTGCAATAATCGGATAGTGGACTTCCATGTGGATGATCTTCCTTGTAGTAGGTGACTTTAGGAGCATTGTCTTCACCGTTTCTCTTGGATTCACCGTTCACGGGGAATGAATCCACCTCATCAACTGATGTATTGGTATTGGTAGTCACTTCTATCTTAGGGCAATCCTCTAGTACGCTTTTAATTGATTCGTTTACTAATTCCTCTTCTAGGGTTTCTTTTTCATACTTGACGGTTTCATGCATGGGAGAGAGTCTTTCTTCTAACAGGCTAAAGATTTCCTTCTGCCCTATTTTGGTTGAGATGTACCCTTGAGCTAGGTGAATGCTCACTTCATTTTCAATCATCCAATCTTGCCCTAGGATCAGGTTCTCGATTAGATCCTCGTCTTTACACACCAAGACTCGTTGTTCCATAGTGGAATTTCCTAGGTGGAGGGATACTGAAGCTTCTCCAATACATTCTATGACTTGGCCCCCAATGCCTATCATGTGATCTTTAGTTGGTTTTATGATTGTCTGAAGATGTGTAATAACTGTTAGCCTTATGTAGCTGAGAGTTGCTCCCGAGTCTATCAATGTATCCATTAACTGATATTTGGTAGTTCCAATCCCCAAGTTTAAATATGGTTGGGATACGCTGAGATTGGCTGTGTTCGCCTGGTGAACTTGATAGCTGGCCATTGGAATAGGCTCTTCTCCTTGTAAATATCATTCATCCCTTTTCCTTATCCACTCTTTTCGTTTCTTGATATGCTCTAGGGCTTCTTGCCTTGCCTCCTCTCTAATCCTCTCTTCCTCCTTTTTTCTATTTTGTGCGGCTACAAGTCGTGCTAACATTTGGTCCATCAATGGTTCCATGTAACGCTTTACTCGATAACCACTTATGTAATTACGAAGAACATCTCCATCCAGATTAGCTAGGTTAACAGCTCCACTCATTGAAATCCTATTGCTTATTAGAGGTCCATATCCGCGTTTCTGTAGCTTCTTGGCGTGTTGCTTCAAAGTATATACTAGAACTACATCTCCTTCTTTTAGTCCTTTATCTTTGATGTGCACATCATAATATGCTTTCTGTCCTCTTCACCGCATAAATTCCCACAATAGCTTGTATTCTAGTTTCATGTAGCTTCTCAGTTTGCTCTAGTTGCTAGGACAATTCATGCCCTGTCCATTCATGCTGTTGGGCTACTCTCAAAGTAGGCACTAAAAAATCAATTGGCAAGATTACGTTTTGTCCATACACTTGGTTAAATGGTGTAGTTCCAATGGCAGTCTTGTAAGCGATGCGGAAGGCCCGAATTGCATGTTGCAATTGTTTGTCCCAATCTAACCTTCCACTGTTGACTATCTTTGTCAATACAGTGCACAACACCTTATTGGAACTTTCTGCTTGATAGTTGGCTTGAGGATGATAAGGGGCAGATTTTTTATGAATTACTAAGAACTCATTCATTAAGGACTCTATTACTTCATTGATGAAATGCGTTCCTCGATCACTTACTATTTCTATAGGTAATCCAAAGCAAGTGAAGATATGCTCAAAAAGAAACTTAGCGGTGGTCTGAGCCCATTTTTTCTAGTTGCTTTTGCCTCTACCCATTTAGTCAGGTAATCATTTGCTACTATTATGTATTCCACGTGTAATCCTTTGGCTAGTGGATTAATGGGTCCTATGAAATCAATACCCCATTTGGAAAAGGCTTTCATGCAAACCATAGGTCTCAATGGCATGTCAACTCGTCTAATTGGATATTTAGCTCTTTGGCATGTCTCGCAACTTCGTACATAGGTGTCTGCATCCAAATGTAGAGTTGGCCACCATAAGCCTGCAAAAAGGATCATTTTTACAGTTCTTTCAGTTGAGAAATGTCCTCCTACAGCACCTGCATGTGCCATTTCTAATATTTGTAGGTACTCTCCTTCATGTACACATAGTCATAGTTTGTTATCCTTCCCTCTTTTGAATAATTGTCTTCCCATGATAACATAGTCCTTACTCATTTCTTCCGGGGATCGTTTCCTCACTAAACTGATTTCATCCTCATGCTCTCGTGTCTTTAGGAATTTCACTAACATGTTACTCCAGTTGGGTGCTATTATAAAGAAAGGTAAAGATGTATGATCATCTAGAGTAGTTTCGTGACATTCCATGCAACTACTGACATATTCATGGACATCCTTAGGCATATCATGCCAATAGACTCCTAACCGTTTCAATTCTCTTAGAGTTCCATGAGTTCCCTTGTGCATTCTCCATTTGTTTATGTGCGCTTGTTCAATCAAATTCTTATGTTCGTCTTCCTCTACACATCTAGACAATACATCGTTGGATTCTTTATGATACACAGTTCCTGCTACAATGTGTAAGTTACGTGATTGTAAATTTCCTTTCTACTCTCCTTGTTAATTGAGTGTTGTGGTCCATGAGTGAGTATTGGAATTAGCTTTTCTGCCCACTTAGGGCATACTTCCAAATTAAACAGGTAAGTGTCTGGCAAATCAACGGATACTCCACTCGGTGGTTCTCCGTGTGTCAACCTAGAGAGATGATCGGCTCTCACATGGGTATTTCCTTTTTTCACAATCACTTCAAAATCAAACTCCATTAATAACAGAACCCATCTCACAGTCTTCCCGTGTTGCAAGGCTCATTGACTAAGTACAATAAGGCTTGATGGTCTATGAAGAACTTGAACTTGTTGGCTAAGAGGTCATGTCTGAATTTCTTTAGAGCGTACACCATCCCTAATCCTTCTCGCTCCGTAGTTGTATAGTTTCTTTCAGCTTGATTCAGTTGTCTACTTGCATAGGCAATAGGGTGGTCCAATTTTCCTTCATCTACCGGTTGAGCTAAAATGCATCCTATTGCGTAATTGGAAGCATCCACATGAATATGGAAGGGCTTGTTCCAATTGGGTGTTTTCAAAATAGGTGCCATGCTAAGTCGCTTTTTTAGTGCATTAAATGCTTTCTCTCATTCGTCTATCCATGTGAATTGAGTCAACAATCCATACAATGGCTTGGAAATTATAGCGTACATGTGGATAAATCGGCGATAGTATCCACAGTGACACATAAATGCTTGCACTTCTTTTGCATTTTTTGGTCTTGGAAGTTCTAGAATTACTTTGATCTTGTCTTCATCAGTAGATATTCCGTTTCTAGATACGATGTGTCCTAGGATTTTTCCTTGTCTTATCATAAAAATACACCTCAAGATTCAGACATACTCTATATTGTCGACATTTCTCAAATATTCTTCGCAATTCTAGAATATGTTCCTGTCTCCGATTTGAGTATGTACATAAGTCATCTACGTATACTTCCATACTCTTTCTTAGGAATTCTTTGAAAACATGACACATCAACCTTTGGAAAGTAGCAGGGGCATTTGTGAGTTCAAAAGGCATCACTCTGAAAGCATAGACTCCCCATTCAATCGCGAATGCGGTCTTGTGTTGGTCCTGAGTAGCAATAGCTACTTGGTTGTATCCAAAGAATCCATCCAAGAAGCTATAGACTTCCTTACCTGCAACTCTTTCTAAAAGGTGATCAGTGATAGGTGATGGGTAGCTATCACGGATCGTGGCTGCGTTGACTTTCTTTAGATTAATGCACACTCTCAGTTTCTCGTTCTTTTTGGGGACAACTACTAAGGGTGACACCCATTCGGTATGTTCTATCTCGTAAATGAATCCAGCAGATAATAGCTTGTCTATCTCTTCTTTAATTTTTGCTGCATAAACATCATTATATGTGTATGGGCATTGTTTTGATGGTTTTACATTAGGGGTCGTTGGTATTCGATGAGAAGAAATGGAGGGCTCCACACCTTTGAGGTCTTTGTAGGTCCATGCAAACACATCTCGATATTCTCAAATAAGTCTCATCAATTCTTCTTCCTCCTCATGTGACACATCCTTTCCTATGTATGTGCATCTTTCTTCTCCATTTTCTACTATCGCTATGATTTTTTTTGTTTGTTCCTTGTCATAAGCTTCTCCTTCTCTTGCCTCTCTCTTTGGCATCTGAATGGCTCTTTTTCTTTCCTCTACTTCGTATCTTTTGGAGTGTTTTGGAACTTCAAATAGATTCGGGGTTGGTTTCGTCTTACTCGTGGTTTCCTCATGGTTGGATACTATACGGGCTGCTTCGATTGCTAACACTTTGGGTGTTCCACACTTCTCCTCCGCTCGAATGACTTCTATATAGCGTTCCTCTGAATCAAACTCTGGTTCCATCTATATGCTCTCATATTCTTCCTTCCATTCTTTTTCTAATACTTCTCCTGCTTCTATCTCCTGAAGGACTACCATATAAAAGCTTATGTCGTAGTCTTCTTCATCTACACATTCATTAATGGTCGATACTTCTTCATTTACACATACGTCCAAGGCTGCTAGGATCTCCATCCATCCGTGCGGTTTGAATGCTTTGTCATGAAAAACTTGAGGCATGTACATTAGGTCCTCTATGGGTCGATAATTTTGGTGTCCTAAGGGCCATAGCTAAAGTTTTTTATCCTCTCTCTTTGCTTCCTTACACATCCATAATTGGGAATCCTCGTGCATCCATGATTGATCACTTGATCTGGCACTATAGATAGACAAATCATCTTCTTCCTTGTGTACGTGATTCCATTGTAATGGGGGTACATCCATATACGCAAAGGTATGCAAATTTATCTTGGTAGTGTTTCCTTGATGTTGAAGGTATAATGAGTCTCGTCCCCAATCTTGCACTACCCTGAGTTGTCTCATGAAAGGTCGTCCTAATATCATTTCATAATTATTTGCCTTTCCAAATTGACATATAGATAATGTATGCTCAAACTTGACTCCACAGGTGGTTAATCTAATTTTTTCCAATATTCCCAGGGGTTTCTCAACATGACCATATGCTAATTGAAGCTTCATACGAGTTGGTTGTAGGGTTGGCTTTCCCCATTTCTCCCAAATCTCTTTGGTGGCGATACCTACTCCTGCTCCTGTGTCTAGTATGGCCTTGGTCATGTATCCATTGTACGTGACGGGTAAACATGTGTTGCCCTTATCTCCTTCACTAAATTCTCCAACCTTATCCACTGGGATCTGTACAATAGAATGGTTTTCAGTTTCCTTGCTTTCCTTTTCATTCTTCTCCTGCTCTAACTTCAATTGTCCCGCCAATTGTTTCCATAATTGTGGTTTGACATGAAGTAATTCTTCCACAGACAACTAACATTGTACTTTGGTCCTTTTGAGTTATGCTAGATTGTGTGAGGTCTTGTTTGAAGGCTCCTTTTCTTTTCCTCGTACCGTAGGAGCACGGAAGATGATGGATTCCTTCTCATATTCTCCCATGTAGTTTGGTAGGGTGGAAATGCTCTGTGCTTCCTCCCTATTTGGGTCTAACCTAGAAACTTCTTCATATATTTCCTCCATGTTTGGCATTGGTTGATAGTCTTCCACATCTAATTCCTCAAAAGGCAATTTTGCAACTCCATTCTTTTTCCATTGATCTTCTCGAATCCTAGTCCACAACTCTCTAGACCAATCAACCTCTAAATCAGGGACTAGGGACATGGGTTTGTCCTGGGTATTCAGTAGTTCTTCCTTCTCATCCTCCTCTTTTGGTTTGTGGTCCTTGGCTTTAAGACAATCATTGTATTGATTCTCGGATATTCTCGTCTCAGGGAAGACTAGGATAGTCTTCTCTAGAGTGGCCTGAGCTACCTCTATGAGTTTTCTACATAATGCTAGTCTCTCCTCTTCTAATTCCCCTTATGGGTAATATTTCTCATGCTGCTCTACGTTTGGTCCATTCACGATTCTAGCTTGGTAAGCTTTCAACCACATGTCTAAATCGTATGGTCTTGGGTCTGCTAGAATTGATTCTGGCTTGTCTGGCTCTAGTGTTTGCGGTGTAATAGGAGTTTCCTCTTGAATTTCAGGTTCTTTAGGTTTCTTATTGCCTCTTGTGTCCTTCTTGTCTTCCTTATTTTTGTTTTTCATCCATTTTTCCTTGAGTTTTTCCCTTCTATCCTTCCACTTTTGGCTTTTCGTTGTTTGGATATTCTCATGTGGGTCTTCCGAATCTTCCACTACTTGTATTCTGGGTTCTAGGGTTTTACTCTTTTCTTGCTCCGAGTCTACTCGTTTTCTTTCCTGTCCTTTTGCTTGTGCTCGTGTGATGGCTTTCAATGGTACTATGTATTCTTTGTCACTTCGTGACGATTGGATTACTTCGATCATGTTAATAGGTGCAGTGTCATGAGGCTTATTGGGATTTTTTGAGCAATCTCTAAAGAGGTGTTCCTTCCCACAATCATTACAATACCCTTTCCATGTTCTAGGGGGTGGTGGGTTGTATGGCCGAGTGCATTCTCTTATAAAGTGATCTCCTCCACATCTATAGCACGGTCCTTTTGGCATAGGTGGTCTGATGGGTGGTCTCATGGGTGTTGGTGCCTTGGGTGCGGTGTACATTAGTGTTGCCAACTCTAGTCCATAGACATTGTCATATCCCTCATACCCATAGTATTGCGGGTGATAAGCTTGCTCATACTCCATCATACTAGTGTCATACGGATAGTAATCTCCTTGGGTTTTCTCGTATCCTCAGTTTGTTGATTCTGTACTGGCCAATGGTGATGCAGGTACTATGGCTCTCTCCAAGTTTTCCTCTGGTTGAGCATATTTGACTGGCACTACGTTTTGTTGAAATGGCGGTTGTTGTCCTAACACCATCTGAGGTTGTGCGTATTGCCCTTGGTTATATGGCTTAGGTTCCACTTGTGGTCCTGGGTAGGGATTATATCTTGGGATCTCCCTTCTAGGTGGGTATCCATATGGCCTATACTAAGGTTGATTTGAGGGTCATGTCTACCTGTTGAATGGGCAATTCGCAGTGGTATGATTAGTGTATTTTTGTTCTATATGGCAATACAGACTGGTTCCTTGATGTGGCTGCCTATTGTAAGGGTAAGCTTAAGGCAAGACTGTTCCTCCTCTTACACACATGTGAGTAGGATGGTCTCCTCTGCATAAGCTGCATCTTCGCAACATGGGTATTCTCATTGGTGGATGCTGGTAGTTTCGTTGTCTGTGAACTCCTAACTTCTTGGCTACCAGCTCCACCAATTCTTCTACGTTACTAGAGTTGGAGGTCACTGTACTTCTAGTGTCTTCTGATTTCATAGGGCTTGGTGAACTTTTGAGATCATCAACTAGGTTGTCCTCTAGGTCAATACACTCTTGAAGGCATTCGCTCAACATCTGTAGCCGCTTTACATAGACTAAAGTTCTCAAAGTCCCATTCGTTAGCCCGTCTAAGAATAATGATATCATTTTTTGTTGCATGGGTCTTTCTGTTACTGGGCATCTATCAACGTATTGATTGAATCTTTGGGCAACTGTTTCACAGTTTCATTCGGGTTTTGTTTGAAGCTATGGATCAAAGATGAAGAGTTGTGTTTAATTCCTCTCTTAGTGCCTGAAAGAATTGCTCAATATTTCAAAATTGATTGGGATCCAATGGCTAAAACCAAGTCAAAAGGTGTTCCTATGAGAGTAAGTCCAAAGGACTCATACTACACAAAGAAATCATCCACTTGTTCAGCCCGTATAACTTGTTTAAATTCAGCTCTGTGGTCATAAGGTTCTCCCATCTCGTCATAATGATTTCTCATACACTTAGCCACTTGAATCAGTCTCAATCTTCTTATAGGTTCTGGTGGTCTAGGCATTATAGGAATTGCTGGTCTAATTGGAGGCATTCCAGGCTGCACTCCTAGAGGTGGTCTTGGTCTCACTAGTGACCTATGTTGGTTGCCTAGTCTTGCGTGAGTTTGATTGTGTGCTTGCAACCCTGGCACTGTAAATTGCACATGGCTTTGGTAAGGAACACTTCGCTGACTCGTTTGTCCTGACATTGTATCCTCTGGCTCTTGCTACGTCCCAAAAGGATTATGGGAGGTAGTTGCTTGCTCTTGTGGAGGGAATACAGACAACCCCATATACTTCAATTGAGCCCTATCTATTGCATCAATTGGCCAATACCTTCTTTGGTTCTTGTCTAGGTACTTGACTCTAGACTCCTCTTCAGGATCTTTTAACTCATAGAAAGTCATTGGGCTTTCTTCTTGTCTGCGTGTGGGTGAGTCAGTTTGTAACAATAAGTCTGATCCATGGATGAAGTAGACCTCTAGTAGGTAATCATCTTGAGGTATCAAATCCCCTCTCAAGACTTGAGTCACTACTGATTTGCCTTTGGGTGTGGTTACTAACTCTTCAGGGTGCGATCTTCCCAAGTTTCCTTGTCCTTCCAGCCCTCCTCTCTCATTGATCTGATCTGGGTGTTATGTTACCACATAGATGTGACTTAAGTTGTCCATGTACACTCCTCCTTCATACTTGACTGCAAGTCTGGACACTATTGGTGAGTCAGTGGAATTCACCATCCTGGCTACTGATCTATTTAAGCCATCCAGGTAGATGGGGATCTCTTGGGAATTAGTGGACACATATTGCAGAGAGGTATGGTATTCCCCCTCTACTATGGACATGAAGTTTCCCCTAGGGACAGAACCTTGCATGTCTTCTAAAGCCATTGGTATCTCTTCTTCTGAATCACTAGAGGTGTTAGTATAGATAGAGTGACGACTTTCCTGAGTTGCACTTCCTAATGATGAAATAACACTCCTCTGACTACTTAGCACCCGTCCTTATCTCAAGTTCATTTACCCTCCTAGGGCTATCCTGGTTTCTCACTATCCCACAATTGGCTCTTCAATAACCTCTAACTTTGCTCTTAATTGGCTTGAAATGTTTTGGACTATACCACTCTGGCGATACCACCCTGGCGATACGATACCACAGATGAAGGTGATATGATACTAAATTTTTCCACGATACGATACTGGTAACTCAAACGATACGATACCATAGAGCTCTAATGATACGACACCAGATTCCTTGCAACACGATACCTCTTTTACACGATACGATATTAATGCCCTGCACGATACAATACCAATATTTCCCACGATACGATACTAGATGGCTCAGGTGATATGATACCACCTGTGTACACGATACGATACTTGTGCGTTGCACGATATGGTACCAAAAAATCTCACGATACGATACTAGTGCAAGCGACGATATGATACCAAAACTTTGCACGATACGATACTGGATTTTTGGCCGATACGATACTAGAATTTCTCACGATACGATACTACGGAGTTCAAATGATACGATACAAGGTACGTGATACAATACCAATAATGTGCGCAATATGATACCGCTAGGTCAACGATACGATACCGTGATCGAGATGATACGATACCAAGTGGACCGCGATACGATACCACTGGCTGATCGCGATCGCAATACCGAATTGACGATACGATACATAAAATGGTATCATGATACCTCAAGTGGTATGCAACAATATGATACTAGGCAAGTATATGATACTAGGGAATTTTGGTATCGCAATACCAAAACTCAACCGATCGTGATACTTCAGACAAAATCGCTCAAATCACAAAATTTTTTGCACAAGATAGTTTATTTCTCACCCCTCCTCACTCTTGACCCTCTATCTCTCTCAACAACCTTTCAACAATTCTCTATTGCACCCCGTGATACCAGAAACATCTCTAATCACATGCAAATGTGTCTCTAAAGTAGTTTTGATATTGAAATCTTGTTGTAGCTCAACTTTAGGGATGCCTTGCTTAAAATTTTGAGCTCACTAGGTAGCTTTTTGGCTTGTAGGGTTCGATACCACTTGGACGATACCAGTCGGTGTCTGCACATGATACTAGTTCCAATGCTTGTGTCAAATGAACTAAATTTTTTTTGGTTTTTATAGTTTGTGATGCCTGAAGCCTACTCTACACTAATTTTGGCAAATTTTTTGAGATTTTGCTTGGTGATTCCAACTTCCTCCTACTCCACTCCTCTCTTTAACCTAACCCTAACTCTTCCTTCTCTTCCTCACTCCTAACCCTAAACCTAAAAACTCATCACACACACCTCAGGGATGTGAAGTAACAAGTGCTGAAATGTTTGACTACTTGCAGCTGGACAAATTCACTTTTACAAGTATGATTTGTTCACTCCAGAGCTATAACCATCACGAAGGCACCTTGGTTGAGGCTGTTTCCCGGCAACGGTGCCAAAAACGTGTGTACCTAAGTCACGAGGTCTTACGGACTTGTGTCAAAGAGACTAAATCTCATTTTCTCGACAAGTGCGTATAGTGGTGGATTGACACATGCTTAATTATCAATTTGAAGAACCACATGAACCAAGTGTATGAGGACGTCTGCACATGTGATGAAAAGTGAAGTGGCTTAGCTATAATGCATATGAAAAGACTAAACTACCTCTCCAACTCACTCAAAATCTGAAAAGTGCCTACCGTGATACCACTTACAGCAGTAAACACAAATTCGAATGTTTCTCCCAGCTCCAAACTCCAAATATGGTGGGTTCTTTTCGAAGCTCTCGACGAGACACATCTAATAGTGGTATTTTCACTTGAATCATACAATCGGTCTTCAAGTTATGGCCAAAATAGTGAATGGCAGAAAACACCTACACTCACTCCACAACTCGTATTGGTTCACACACACACTAGAGTAGTTCAAAAGTGATGGGGAGGGATAGACAACAGTCCTACACACATATTCCAAGCTTCACACACACACACACACCAAAGATCATAGAGAAGATGAAAATCAGCAGTGAAGAAGCAAATTTGAAATTTTAGTTCTCCTTCTTCACAATGGCAAAAAGTCCTTACAAAGAGTCACAAAGTGACTTATATACATGTGCCCTAAAAATGGTCCTTTCACACAAGAGATCGGAACTTTAATGAATAATCTCTAACGTCCTACTATTTTACAAGAATTATGCTACAAGGATTTGGGTTTTATGCATCTAGAGGACTCCTCTAGTGCATTTACATGGCTTCGAGGGAGTTTCCTAGAATTTTGAAGAAGAATTTTTATGCCCATTAATTTGAAAATTTTGGGGCTCCTCTTTTGTGGCTCTTTTCTCTGCAACACCCTCCCCCTCTTTGTCTCTCTCATTCCTTGATAGGCTTTGCTTCTTGTCTGCAGCTTGTGTGTGGCTCCTGAATACACGCACCCAGTGGTTGAAGAAGCCATAAGGATTGTCAAGCACTTTTTTACTTTATCCGAAGTTAATCCTTTGCTTCTATAAGCCCCTTGGTATTCCTTATATCATAACTCTGGGTTGTTGTATTAAATCGGGTTGTCATGCATGCCACTAGTGGCTAAGAATGTGATATTCTTAGTCACTCTCTTCAACTTATCAACCTCTACCTCTTTCTAACTTTTGGTCTTCTGAGTCTTCACACATCTGACCCTGTTGTATTTTCTGGAGCCTGCTTACTTCTTTCCACCACAGGCACCTTGTAGACGAGGAGGCAGTTAAGACCTTCAGACAATTGGCTATCTTATCCGATGAAGGATCCTTTGTGTACTGTCTCCCTTCCCTGCTCGTTGCTTTCCATCGCATGCACCTGGTGGATGAGGAAGCTGTGTGCAACCTCCCATGAAAAGTCCTGGTTGTTATCTTTCTTTATTTCCAATCCTCAAGACCTGGTTCTTTGTTGTTGTCGCCTGATGCATGCCCCTACGGGGCTTTGGGTAGAGGGTTGTTCTTTTCTTTATGAGCTTTTGTTCTTCACTGAGCTGTTTTATTCTTTGATCTCCTCCTTCTTCTCTTTTTGTTGGATTCCCCTTCCACACTAAACTATCCCAAGCTTCTTTTGAAGTCTTACATGCAATGATGTGACCTTTTGTCAGTTCACATGCAAGAAGAAGTTGGTCTAATTCTTGCTTGTCCTTTACATTCCATATATTCCAAGCTCCTAGATCTCTATCCTTAGCAGGCTCTCAATCTGTTCCTTGAATTACCTCGTACAACAAGTTTCTATAGAGCTAGGGCCTAATAGTGTCCTTCCATAGGTTATAATTTGTGCCATTTAGCCTTTCATCTTTGGGCATGAATATTGGAGTAAAGGAAGGTAAATATAATTGACTTGAGGACGTTGCATTTGAAATTGTTGACATTATCGCCGTTGAAACAAAGTTACCACACGTGATAAATAGTGGTTCACAAAATTGAGTTTCGGTAGGGGTGGGGGGCTTAGAATAGCCCTACACGTGCACCAAAATGAAGTAGACACCTTAGAGAGGGGGGCTTAGAATAGCCCTACACTTGGACCAAAAATTGAGACGAGTCACCACATAGAGGAGGGCTTAGCGTAGCCCAATTGCATTGAGAAACACTTTGGGAGCTTAGAATAGCCTCCCAAATCACACACACACACACACACACTATCCTTCTTATATTTCTTGATGTTACAAGGAAGGGCACTTAGTGCCAAAGGATTCCTTGAGGGATAAAACCCTTGGAAAAGACACACATGAACCCTTAGAGGGATACCAAATTGAGTGCCAAAATTAGGGGGTGTGAACCTGTAGACATTACAAAGAGATAACCCTTTAATAAAATTGCCAAATTCAGTGGCAAATTTGAGGGTAGGGGATCCTTAAGCAATAAAATGACCCTTGATTATGTAGTTGGAGCAATGACATCGACCCTTGTTTAAGTGGATATTTATTGAAATATGAAAATGAAGAAAGCTCATGGCCAAAAAAGTAAAGCCAAATAAATTTGTCACAAAGAGGAGAGTCAACAAAAAGCATGAGTAAGTTGAGCCTATATAAAACAAATTCACCAAGGAGAGGGACACACTATTGGCAGGGTTCAAGATTAGTGTTAAGGGCCCTTTAGAATGAATTCACTCAGTGATCAGTGGCTACTTAAAATTGAAGGGTTGAAATCATTTAGCCAAGATTAGAAAGACTAGACTTGATGGCATACCTGAAGATTGGATGGATGCCTACCAAAAAAAACTAGATTCAAGTTATGAGTGCATACATAATTGATTATGTCAGGCTCGTTGATTTTCTCAAGATTTCATTCTTTTAGTAAATTTGGTGCTCTCTGATGTAGTATCTATGAAAAATGCACGATAGCATGGGTTGAGATGCACCATGTCATATGTGGCAACACATATGCACGTGAATTTCCAAAGGTTGCATGATTGAAGCTACTTCGAGTGTAGCTAGAACCTAGGAGATATTGCATAGATGCAATCTCTCTCTCTCTCTCTCTCTCTCTCTCTCTCTCTCTCTTTCTCTCTCTCTCTCTCCCTCTCTCTCTCGTTGTTGTGAGTTGGATCGGCCCAATGTTGAGATTTGAGACATATATGCTTGCTTCTAGTCCTGATGCATCTAGTCTAGATATGTGAGATAAGAGCAAATGTGGAAATTGGTCACATTAGCAATGGTACAAAGATGCTATGCGCATACTAGAGGATGACTCTCTTGCTCTTTGTTTGCAATCTTTCTCTCTCTCTCTCTCCATTAGAGAGATGATTTTGTAGAGAGTACACATGTAGAAGCAAAATGAAAAGAAGAGTGTACTCACAAAAGAAAGAGTGTGAGACTCAAAATGAGTAGACCATGAAATGGGTAAACTCATGTGGATTAGAAATAAGCTTGCCAATAGCATGGAGTAGGCTCCTCAAGCTTCTAACCAAGTACAAATGGGGGGAGAGGCCCTCCTTATATAGATTTGGGAGGGGCTCTCCAAAGTACATCTCATGTGGGATAATTCCTTTGAAAGGAGAATGAATACAACTAGTAGAAGCAAATGGCAAGGTATCCAAATAAAAATGATATAATATAATATGGAAATATAATGGAAATGGAATGGAAATAGAGTGACGCTAGGATACAATTGGGAGATGCACTCTCACATTGTCAACACCCCCTCTGTAGCTCCATTTTGGAGAGTATGGGGGCTGCTTGGGTATGAGAGAAAGGTCCACCAAGAATGTATCAGCATATTTTCTATTCATATTCCCTACCCCTGGATTAGTTTGGTTGTGCGAACTCATTCCTGGCATAGTGAATTGAACATGTGTTCTGGTGGGGATACTACATTGACTAGTTTGATGTGACATGGTGTTCTTCGTTCCTTGATGGCATCCAAAAGGGTTTTGCGAGGTAGTTGCCTACTCTCGAGGAGGGAATACAGGCAACCCCATATACTTTAGCTGAGACCTATCGACTTCATCTACTGCCCATATCTCCTTCGGTTTTGGTCTAGGTATGTGACTCTAGACGCATCCTCTAGATCATTCAACTCATATATAGTTATTGGGTTTAACCCTTCTCCCTATATGGGTGAATCGGTTTGTAAAAGTTGATTTGTCCCATGGATAAAATACACATCCACTTGGTAATCATCTTGAGGTATTAGATCCTTTTCAAGACTTGGGTCACTACAGACTTGCCCCGAGGGGTAGTCAGAGTGTTCCCCTTGTTAGGTCTTTCTAGAGTTCCTTGCCCTTCTAGTTCCCCTCTGTTGGAACTGAAGGACTCACTAGGCAAGGAAGCTTAAGAAGGGAGTCAGAGAGAAGAGAAAGTACAAGCAGACAGAGCAGTCAACGACGATCTGGCAAGTAGGCCATCTAAATTTTTTAGACATCAAGGAGTGGAGCACACAAGAAGAAAGAGCAAGTAGGGAGCTCAAAGATGTGTACGACAAATCAACAGAGAAAATCCCTACACAAATAGTGATTTTAATCACTAAAAACCATTGTAAATACCATTTCATATTTTTGTAGCTCCATTTTGTGCAAGCCAAGGAGTCCTTGCGCTTGAAGAGCCTTAGAAGTGCCTACATATCAATTTTCATATTTTTTAGATCTCGTTTGAGCCCTCAAAAGAGCCCTGGAACCTAATTTTTAACTAGGCCGGACACTAGGTCTGGACAGGGCCAAAGCTAGTCAAAAACTATAAAAGGAGCTAGAGAGCTCATTTTTGAGGTTAGATTGAAAGTGAAATGAACTTGTAAGAGCTTTTTGAAAGTAATCTAAGAACTCCATTGCTTCTCACTCTTTGTCTTGCCGTGTGTGTGTGTGTGTGTGTATGTGTGTGCATGTTTGTGTGCTTTTCCTCACGTCTTCCCGGATTGACATTAAAGGAGGTGCTACTCATCACTGAGCTACACCAAATTTTGGTGCCGTTGCCGGGGACCGAGCTTTGAGGACGAGCGTGTGATGGTAAGACGTAGATTTGAGACGTTGGCGTTGTAGGTAATCTCTTTACTTTTCTTATTTTTCTTTTTCTTACCTACGGCGATTATGTTCAGCACCAATCTTAACCACACCAGATTGGAATAAGCCTTTCCATGTTCATGTGGATGCATCCAATTATGCTATTGGGTGTGTGCTTGCTCAACCTACTGGTGAAGGTAATATGGATCTTCCAATTGCCTATGCCAGTAGACAATTGAATGCAGCTGAACGAAATTACACCACTACTGAGAGAGAAGGCTTAGGCATGGTATATGCAGTTAAGAAATTTAGACACTATTTGCTTGCAAACAAGTTTAAATTTTTTACTGACCACCAAGCATTGTTATATCTCGTGAACAAGCCATGCAATACAGGAAGATTAGTAAGATGGTTTCTCTTACTAATGGAATATGATTTCGAGGTTGTGGTAAGGAAAGGGAGGACTCATTTGAGAGCGGATCATCTCTCTAGGCTCACATCTGGAGAAGCCCCACAAGGAGTGTCAGATGACCTTCCTGATGCTTACTTGTTTAACTTGGAAGTTGTACCGCAGTGGGCTAAGCCATTAGTGCCAGTATTGACATACTAACCACCCAGTAATAAACACACAGGATAGAGAGGTAGTAAAAGCCCAAAAGTATCACATCATGGCAGGTAGTATGTACAAACACACAGATCAAGGGATCTTGGCTTGTTGTGTGGAAGAGGATGAGTACGCTAAATGGTTGCAATTAGCACATGTAGGTGCATTAGAGCAACACTACTCAAAACAACGAACCCTACAGACACTAAGGAGACTCGGAGTGCATTGGCCAACTATGGAGGCTGATGTCCAAAAGTTGTGCAAGGAATGCCCAATCTGCTGCACTAAACCACCTGTGGAACATGCCACTCTATATCAAGTGTCCATAGTGTCGGATTGGAGTGAACCACTAGTATCCTTCCTGAGGACGAAAACATTCCCTCCAGACATGACTCTGGCTAGGAAAAGGAGTTTAGAACAAGAAGCCCAAGAGTACTCACTCATTGGTGATAATCTCTACAAGCGTGGTAAGGATGGTTACCTGAGACTATGTGTCCATGAAAGTGAATATCTCAAGATCTTGGAAACTGCTCACCAAGGTGTAGCAGGAGGACACTTTGGACCAGATCGGGTGATCAAGGCAATACTATTTGCGGGCTTCTGGTGGCCGACCCTTCACATGGATGCACATACCTATGTGAAACGGTGTGATGTCTGTCAGCGAACTCAGTATCCTATATGCAAAGACGAGATGCCACTGAAACCTATGATGGGTGGACGTGCATTCTCTAAATGGGGAATAGACTTCGTAGGTCCTATTAATCCCCCAGCTAAGGGTTCCCATGCAAAATACATCATTGTTGCGATAGACTATCTGACAAAGTGGGTAGAGGTAAAAGCCACAACGAAGAACGATGCTCAAACAACAGCTAAGTTTTTATTTGAAAATGTGTTCACCAGATACGGGTTACCTATAGAGCTAGTCAGTGATAGAGGCACTCACTTCTTGAATGAAGTTATTGAAAATCTTCTCCAAGAATTCTTGGTAGTACATAAGAAGTTTGCCCCATATCACCCTCAAGCAAATGGCCAGGCTGAGAGCACCAATAAGATCTTATGCAATGTACTGACGAAATTAGTGAACAATAAACGCTCTGATTGGGACAAACAGCTACACCATGCTGTTTGGGCATACCGAGTCGCCTACAAAACGGTACTCCAAGCCACCCCCTTTCAGATGGTATTTGGCCAAAATGCAGTGCTACCATTGGACTTCTTAATACCTACACTGAAAGTAGCACAAGAGCATGAATGGATGGGTCATGAACTCTCCTCTAGACTTTTTGACCTTGAACGATTAGGAGAAACAAGACTGAGGGCGGCTGTAGGGATATATGCAGCTAAGAAATGACAGAAGGCATATTCTGATGCCCATATTAAGGATAAAGGCTTGAAAGCAGGAGATCTGGTACTAGTCTACACTTTGAAACAACACGCGAGAAAACTAGAGAAAAGAGGTTACGGACCCATGATCATTAATAGAATCTCAACAAGTGGGGCAGTACAACTAGCCACATTAGAAGGCGATGTTCTCCCGAACTACATAAGCGGATGCAGGGTCAAGTTATATCAGGAACCTCTCACAGAGGAAATGCTAAGCCGACTCAATACTGCTAAGAAACGCAAAGAAGAAGAAAAGCGAATTCGAAAAGAGGCCCAAGCAGAAGCTTTAGAACGCATCCGGAGAATGAAGTTGAGAAGACAGGGTAGAGAGCAACCTCGGACAGATGCATATGCAGATCAAGGATATCATGTGGCTATGTGTGAAGTTTCAGATATCAGCTCTCATAGGATAATTGACCGCCGTCCTTTTATAACCTTAGATATAGGACAAGGAAAGGGTGCAAGGACTGTAAGAGCCTTGATTGACTCAGGTGCAGCCACTAGTGCTGTTAAATTGTCTTACTGTCAAGAGTTGAAGTTAACAGTCAATCCTATTGAAGCATATCTCATAGGATTGGGAGGTGTGGAAACCCCTTGCATGGGCGAGGTGGAACTTCCCATCTACATTCAAGACGAAGTAACAACAGCCAAAGTACTAGTGTGTCAAGATGAGGACTCACTGAGCCTCTTGTCTTGGGCCAGGACTGGATCTATGATCATGCAGTCAACCTAAACCTAAGATGTGGACTTCTTCAGGTGTGGATGAATCAGACTAGAATTATAGTTGAGTTAAACAATGGAGCACTCAAGGAACTAGAAAAGGCACAAACTCCTGGTCCTTCCAGGGGCACACCTGAAGTTGACAATGCTATTTTTGTCCAACACTGTATGATGCAGAAAGAGGCTTGTCTCAACAACGGAGCTAGGGAGAGGACGGAACTCCCTTCTTTCCAAAGACCAGAAGGTTGCAACAACCAACGGCAGATCAAATACAGAAGAAGCAGAACACTACCGATACTGGATGCCAAAAAAAGGAGCAAAGCAGATTGTTTCAGCCATGGAAACAAGTATGGAGGCGAAAAGGCGAACACCCTGTTCCGACCAGGCCAACACCACGGCCAAAACCTCTTATTAGTAATCAACAACACGATACTAATAAGAAGCCTTTCATAAGTTCTTCTGCGAAAGTGAAGTCTATTTGGGTACCCAAGAAGTCAAGGAAGGCCAGCCCACAATCACGACAAATTTGGGTGCCTAAGGCTTGCTTGCGGGCTCAAATAGCTACACCAAGGCCAAACCCTGTACAACATGTTTCACTCACGCGAACATCTGAGGCCCAGTCTTGCACATCACGCACTAACACGTATTCTTCCATGAGCACGAGTAGAATCACTTGTAAATGGGTTCCTACAAAGCCCCATTTTTCAAGTAAATACCCTATCACACTCCCTAGAGCCTCCACAAAGTCAAAATCAAAACCTATCCATTGCATTTGGCAACCTAAAACTTGTAATAAACCCCCAGACCCCAGTCGTAAATCCATGCCCACCTACTAACTACGTCACTCTCACACCACATCATTCCACTTAGCTCCTAGGTCTAACCAATCCCTAACTACACACACAAGCACCGAGCACTTACTAACCCACTAATCTCTCCCGAACCTCATGTTAATGTTGTAATGGGGACAAAAACGGTTCTCTCTTGTCCTTTACAATGTTAACACATGTTTCTATATTCTCACAGAATCAGGAGGCAAGAAGTAACATGGCAGATACGGCAGGAACTAGCTCCCAGGCAGGGACTAGCACCCAAGTTGTGGATATTGAAAGTCTTCCCGTTGAGGAGGAATTGAAGGAACGTCCTGTAGCATTAAGAGCATTACACGCCATACCGGTTCAGAACCCTCCACAAGGGCACACTATGCCAGTCAGTAAAAACTCTCATTGGTTCAGTGATGTGGCAGGACCCCTAGGTGAAGGCACTTATATGTGGGAGGCCGAGATAGAATTCAATGGGCGCTGGGGCAGGTATCACTTTTTCACTAGGGAATTTGAGAGACTGCAGAATAATGAAGGACTGAAACCTATATGGAAGAAGGCAGGACTCTACGAGTACTTCAAATTCCAATTGCCAAAGCCGGATTTTCTAAGATGCTCTTATTTGATTAGCACCCTCACTCCGAGCAAAGACAAAAAGGGATACAGCTCCTTTGTCCTCCCATCTCTCACAAGGGGCAATGAGCTCAAGCGTTTCAAATTAACTATCAACTTGTTAAGGGAAGCTCTAGACATGAGAGGTATGCATATTCCTACGGAGAAAGAGACTATGGTCCCCGACAATATGAAGAACAGGAATCTGACAAAGTTAAAAGACATGGTGGCAATGACACCTACAATCGCTATTCATTTGCGAATGGTCATGCAGCACTTTGCATTTCCCGTCCAAGAGAGGTTCACAATGCCACCTAAAAAGATATGGTTTAGTTTATACCTGGCTGATGATTTTGATTTGACAATCAACATGCGTCACTGGATTATCGACCAAATCCACTTGGCTCATCAAAGGTGGTATAAAAAACAAAAGTATGTACTGTACGGATGCTGTGCTCTGACCAGGATTGTGTACAGATGTCTCGCATATGATGTACCAGTGCAAAGGGCACTCATTTGGACCAGGGTACAAGAGTTTCAGCGCCGATTATCCTCCGCAGGACCACCATCCAAGAAAATGAGAGGCGCCGTTCAGATGCCCTGCGCACAACCCCGCGGTGCAACATTGACTCCAGAGACCACTCCACGACTTCCAAGACGGGTGCAACCCTTCACTATCAGATTACCAAGGCACAGCACTGACGGACCTAATCTGGTGTTCCCACCCTTACCAACCGACCTAGAGTTTCCTCACGGATTCACTTTAGAAGACTTAACTGATGAGGAGGTAGCCAGAATCATTGAGGCTGTTAACGCAGAAGTCGAGGCAGAACAAGCTAGTGGACAACAAACTACTACAGACCAACCCCATCCCAGACAACCAGAAATCGTCGATGTGGAGGGTGAAGAAGAAGAAGGACAAGAGGAGGAACATGATGGACAATCCGAGGAAGAAGAGCAGGAATATGATCAGGAAGCCCTGCAAGTACTTGAAGGTGCCTGTCAGGGACGACAGATGCGAGAGAGGGGGGGGTGTTGGAACTGAAGGACTCACTAGGCAAGGAAGCTTAAGAAGGGAGTCAGAGAGAAGAGAAAGTACAAGCAGATAGAGCAGTCAACGACGATCTGGCAAGTAGGCCATCTAAATTTTTTAGACATCAAGGAGTGGAGCACACAAGAGGAAAGAGCAAGTAGGGAGCGCAAAGATGTGTACGACAAATCAACAGAGAAAATCCCTACACAAATAGTGATTTTAATCACTAAAAACCATTGTAAATACCATTTCGTATTTTTGTAGCTCCCATTTTGTGCAAGCCAAGGAGTCCTTGAGCTTGAGGAGCCTTAGAAGTGCCTACATATCAATTTTCATATTTTTTAGATCTCGTTTGAGCCCTCAAAAGAGCCCTGGAACCTAATTTTTAACTAGGCCGGACACTAGGTCTGGACAGGGCCAAAGCTAGTCAAAAACTATAAAAGGAGCTAGAGAGCTCATTTTTGAGGTTAGATTGAAAGTGAAATGAACTTGTAAGAGCTTTTTGAAAGTAATCTAAGAACTCCATTGCTTCTCACTCTTTGTCTTGCCGTGTGTGCGCGTGTGTGTGTATGTGTGTGCATGTTTGTGTGCTTCTCACTCACGCACTTGTGCCTCCACTTGCTCGAGGTCTTCATACCATCCTCACGTCTTCCCGGATTGACATTAAAGGAGGTGCTACTCATCACTGAGCTACACCCTCTATCACTGATCTGATCTCGGTTTTCAATCACTACAAATATCTGACCCAAATTATCCATATAAACTCCTCCTTCATACTTGACAACAGGATTTGGAATGATTTCTGAATCCGTAGAGTTTACCATTCATGCAACTAACCTATTTATGCCATCAAGGTAAATGGGTACTCCATGTAAGTTGGTGGATACATACTGTAAAGATGTCCGGTATTCTCCCTCTATGGTGGACATAAAGCTCTCCCTTGGGACTGAACTCTGCATGTCCTCTAAGGCCATGTGTAATTCCTCTTCTGAGTCACTTGATGTGTCTAAGTAGATAGAGTGATGGCCGGCTGGAGCAGCACTTCCTACAGACAAAATGACGCTTCTTCGACTTCCTAAGACTCATCCGGATGTCAAATTCATTCATCGCTCAAGTCTTATAATTTTTTGTTCTCTTCCTAATTTTTTTGTGTCTCTCGCTTTTCTCTTTCAAGTTGTTGGGGTTTTCCATGATACACGATACGACTCTACTCGATACCAAGTCTATGCTATACATGATACTGGATTGGGACAATACGATACCTATTGATCTCCTCGATATCAAGGGTGATACCTAATACCCAATGGCACAATATTGATCTATACGATACCATTGAGGGTGATACCTAATACCCAATGATACTCGAAGGGCTCATGATACAATACCTCTTTTGGTTCATGATACAATACCAAACTATCTCACAATATGATACTTCTATCAAGACGATATGCAATACCATGAGATCTAAGGCACGATATGATACCTAGTTCCTCATGATACGATATCTCTAGACTAACCATACATGATACCTCCTGCTACCCACCGTTTGGTGGATCACAATACGATACCACAAGGTGCACGATACGATACCACTTAAATCGTGACCACGATACCTTCGCTCAGTGATACACAATACCTAGATGGTATTGCAATACCTCAAGGAGGTACTCAAGATATGATACTTGGCAAGTATCATGATATTAGGGAATTTTAGTATCACAATACCAAAACTCAAACGATCATGATATTATAGCCAAATGAGGTCTAAACTTAAATTTTTTTTGCGCAAAGTGTTTCTCCCTCATCCCTCTCCACTCTTGACCCACTATAGATAACAAAACCTCACTCAAATCCCTCTATTCTATCCCACGATACTAGTAATGTATTGTGTCATGTTTGTGAGTCTGCTTTTTATTTTTTGGGGTTATAGGGATGAAGTACTCATCTTCAAGAAGAGTTCTTGCTAGCCTTGTGCTCAAAATGATAGCAAATCACTAGCTCTCCATGATACTCCCTCTGTGATACCGATTGCTCTACGCTCACGATACCAGTACTTTCGCAAATGACTTCTCAAAGATCTAAGTACTACACTTAAGGCCTTTGTAGTGTTTTTAGTCTGAACTAAAAAGAACAATTTTTTTTTGGGATTTTCTCATGGTGACCGACCTATCTTAATCCTACTTCTCTCTCTTCCCTAAACCCTAAATCTTATCACTCCCACACTCCTAACCCTAAACATGCATTACACACACTCCTCAAGTGTGAAGTAACAAATGCTAAAATATTTGATAACTTGCCACCAACTGAAATTACCTCTACACATATGATTCATTCACTCCAAAGCTATAACCATCATGAAGGCATCTTGATTGGGTGAATCCCCAGCAACGGCACCAAAAATGTGTGTACCTAAGTCATAAATCCTTAGAGGCTTGTGTCGATGAGATTGTACCTCAATCGCCACACAAGTGCATATAGTGGTGGATTAATACACGTTTAATTATCAATCCGAGAGATTAGACATATCAAGTATATGAAGAGATGTGCACACATGATGATAAGTGAAGTGTCAATGCTACAATACATGAGACTTGTTTGAGCTACCTCTCCGACTCACTAATCCTCTGAAAATGCACGTCGTGATACCTGTTATAGTAGTAAGCACAAATTCAAACTTTTCTCTTAGCTCCGGACTCCAAATATGGTCAATAGTGGGTTGATTTCAAAGCTCTCAATAAGAAGCATCTAATGATGCTTTTGAGTCAAATTTACTTTCACTTATGAGCAAAATAATGATTGGTGAGAAACACCAACACCTACTCCACAACTCCTCAAGTCCCATACATGCATTACAGTAGTTCAAAAGTGATGGGAAGGGGTAGACAACAGTCCTACAGATGCACTTCAAGTATAATACACATGCACAAGCTCTTGGAGAAGAAGATAATCAGTATGAAAGAGGCAAATCTGAAATTCAGCTTCAGTTCTCATAATGGCAAAAAGTTCTTTACAAGAGTCACCAAGTGACTTATATATGTGTGCCCTAAAATTGGTCCTTTCACACAAGAGACCGAAACTTTTATTGAAAAGAACTAAATTCCTAATATGTTACAAGGATTATGTTACAATAGTGTGGGTTTATGCATCTAGAGGACTCCTCTAGTGCATTTACATAGCTTCATGAGGTATTTCATAGGAATTTGAAGAAGTAAATTTATGCCCAAAATTTGAAAATATTTGGGGCTCCCTTTTTTGTGCTTCTTTACTCTGCAACAAAAGGACACATGAAGAAAGACTCCAATGCATGAAAGAATGTTAAAGGTAAAGGTCAGAATGTTGATGGCCATGTTAAACAACTACCTCCACCATCTACTTTGATTGTGAAGATTGAAGAAATAAATGCTATTTCTGATGATGGTGATGTGTTGACACTTGAAAACACTATGCCTACTAAGGCTCTTATGGATTATTCTCTTTCCCACACATGGCTGCTAGATTCCAATGCTTCTTTCCATGTGACACCACATAAAAAATGGTTCTCTACTTATATAACAAAGTCTCTTGGTACTGTGAGACTTGGTGACACTTACCAGTGTAATGCTCTTGGGATTGGAGATGCAGTTGTGAAGTTCATTGATGGTTCAGAATTTGCTATGCATAATGTACACCACGTACCTCAGTTATCATGTAGTTTGATGTCAGTTGATCAATTTGATGACCTTGGTTATAAGGTGATTTTCTATGCTCAATATTTTTGCATATCAAAGGGAAATGTGGTTATTGCAAAAGGAATGAAAGTTGGCTCCCTTATCCTTTATTTGTATCATAGAAAGAACACTTGTTAGTTGTTACGGAATAGCCTATGGATTGTATTTGGCATGGCCATTTGGGCCATAAATCTCATAGTGGAATGGAAAATTTGTCTCATTCTAGCTACTTACATGTGTTATCTTTATCTAATTTTTCATTTTGTGAGCATTTTCAATATGGAAAGCAAACTAGGAATGTGCATAAAACACACATTGACTCTTCAATTCAACCTTTGTATCTCATTCATACAAATGTGTGTGGTCCTATGCCCACAAGGTCATTAGGTGGTTCTCTTTACTTTGTCATTTTCATAAATTATGCTACTAGAAAAGTTTGGGTATATACTATCAAATTCAAGGATGAGTTATTCCCTTTTTTCAAAAAATGGCTTGCTTCAGTTGAGATTGAAAAAGGAACTAAGCTTAAGGCTTTACGTTCAGATAATGGGGGTGAGTATACCTCCATTTCCCCTTCGAAGGGGGATCATTGTAGTCTCGGATAGTCACACTATGTGAAGCATGCTCTCTTTGTACATGACTTTCCATATCATGCTGCAGTTTTGGAGCATGAGGAATCAGAGACACAATCTCAGCTTATACCTCAGATGGCTATGCAAGAAACTAAGAATTAAGACCACCACGTGGTAGAGAGATGACTCTCCTCCCAACCTTATGCCTGTATATATAGTTGCTTAAATCAACGAGGACCACAAATGTAACTAAAGTCCACTAGTACATGTGCAATCTCCTCCACTCCTTTAATATCTTCAACTAGAGCCTACTAATGGTATGATCTCAACCACTGCTTTAGTACCTTCCACTAGAGCCCACTAGTGGTTGGTGTACTTGCCACTTGAGTTAAGTCCCATTGGACTCAAGCTAACTCACATTAACTTGAGTTAGAAGTCTCTAGAACTCTTTGGCCAAAACACTCTCCCCATGCTCCCCATGGGGGGTTGAACCCAAGACCTCCTCCTTCACAACCGTGAGACTTAACCACTAGGCTAAGTGGATCACTTGTTTAAGAGAGCACATGAACTTATGCTTAAGTTTAGTCTCGAGATCTTTGGCTATACACGTGAGTGACCAAACGGTGTCCGATTTCATATATGTCTGAACCTGTCGGACCCTTAGATCATAGACTTACTTTATTACATTCTTCCCCCCTTGGGAAAGATTTTCATCCTCGAAAATAAAGATATATATAATAACCATAGGCAACCCCTGAGCCTCATGTTCTTAAACCGAAAGAACAAGGTCATGTTCTGAACTAAAAGAACATGTCTCATCTCTATGGTGGGATCCCTGCCCAAATGATTCAAAACACTATCTGGCTTTGCACTTTGATAAACTTGTCAAAGTACAAAGTAGTGAATGAATTATAAGGGTGGATCTAACAATATCCCAAGCCACTTCATTGTTTCTCGATGTGCGATCTAGGCACAAACATATGAAATGGATGGATTCCAATTACTAGTCCATTTTTGGGCATAATTGATGCATGGACTTAGCAATGAGCTGGGATTCTTATCCCTCACAAGACTTTGAGAACTCTTGATTCATATGAATTTGATTTGGATAACTTGAAGTTTGGTTGATACAAACATCTAACTTGGATGTTTGTATAATGGTTTACTCCCATCCAACAATTACTTGAGTTTTTCACGCGACTAGAGGACTACTTTGTTCTAATGGGCTTGAAAATCCTATGCAAACTATAGGAGAAAGTTTTCCATTTACTTTGGTTCAAACTTACCATATCTTGACCAAGTCAAATTCAAAATGAAAATCATCCAACTTAGGACACTTTTCTCAAAGAATTTAGCTAAAAGTTCTTGGGAATTGTCAATCTGATAAGCAATTCCTAACTTCTTTATTCTAGAGTGTATTCATCTCTAGAAATTCATTTAGAGTTATGACAAATAACTTGAAGCAAACTCAAATGAATAAGTCAATATTGGACTTAGCATCTTTTGAAGATTGAATAAGTTCTTATACATAACATCTATCTATGATGTTTAATTTAGTTATTGCTGCTAGGTCATATCATCTCTAAACAAGGAATACAGGTAGATCCTGATAAAAAAGCAGCCATGTTGGAGGCACCGGTCCCAAAGACACCGAAAGAAGTTATGAGGTTCCTTGGCCAAATCCGGTGGCATGGCAGACATTTACGGTGGTTGGCTCATCTAGCGATGCCACTTAATTGACTTATGACCGCACCCCGCGGAAGTATGAATGGACTAATGAGTGTCAAATGGCATTTGATCGTTTGAAGGCTCTCTTGACGCAAGATCTGATCCTGCAACCGCCTGATTGGGAACGTCCATTCCATGTCTTCGTGGATGCGTCAGACATCGCGATTGGCAGTGTGCTAATGCAACAAACTCACAAATGGTTTCGGCCTGTGTACTATGCGAGCCGCCGATTAGCTCCTGCAGAGAGAAATTATTCTATGATAGAACGAGAGTGTCTTGGTCTGATATACTCTGTTAAGAAATTTCGGCATTACTTACTGGACCGCAAATTCACTTTCCATGTGGATCATGCCGCACTGGTGTATTTAGTTTAGCAACAACATTTAGGTGGCAGACTGGCAAGAGGGTTTTACTACTACAGGAGTTCGATTATGAAGTTATCCACCGACCCCGCACGGCACATGTCTTGGCGGACTTTTTATCTCGACTGGATTGCGGTGAGTATCCGGAAGGTGTTGATGACACTACATCGGCTATTTACGTCACCGAGACAACTCCTAAAGAATCTGTAGAACTTTCAGATGCCCCTACATACTATGATACGTTAATGACTTTTCTTACTGATGGTTATCTCCCTCCTAATACTCCCGCTCCTCTGTGCCGTAAAATTGCCTTCTACAGTCGACGATTCCGATTGATTGTGGGTCAACTGTATTACATAGATCATATTGGTGTCTTGCTTAGATGTATCCCTCCACATGAATCGGCATCAGTGATTTCCATGGCTCACTCAGCACCCACTAGAGGACACTTTGCAACTGATCTTACTCATCGCAAAATCTTGCAAAGTGGGCTATGGTGGCCTACCATGTACAGAGATGTTGTCCAATTTGTGCAGCAGTGTGATGTCTGTCAACGGTCTGGACAGCCTTTGCAGTGCCATTTCTTTCCTCTCCAACCGGTTCTACCATTGGAGCCCTTTCAGAAGTGGGGTTTAGATTTCATTGGCCCAATTACACCCCCAGCTACCCTCACCAATAACCGATATATTTTGACCTGTACAGATTATGCCACTAGGTGGGCGGAAGCTTGGGCTTTACATTCAGCCACAACTGTTTCGGTGGCCAAATGTTTGATGAAGGATGTCTTCTCTCAATATGGATTACCTTTGGAAATAGTGACGGACCAGGGTACCCATTTTTGCAAACAACTTACTGCAAGTGCTGACTCAGTCTTTCCAGATTGAACACAAATTCAACTCACCTTACTATCCACGTGCCAATGGTCTGGCTGAGAATACCAATAAGACTCTGCTAAATATGCTCCGGAAATTGATCTTGGAATGTTCGGAACGATGGGACCAACTCTTACCTGCCGTATTGTGGGCTTACCAGACTACGTACAAAGTGGCAACCGGAACGACTCCGTTTAAACTCGCTTATGGCCTAGAAGCTATTGCGCCGATGGAAGTAGTGGTACCAAGTCTGCGAGTCGCTTTATCTCAAAAATTGATGCCGAAAGAATCTTTTCCATTTCGGTTAGATGTCCTTAGATCATTGGATGAACAACGTTGGGAAAGTTTCCTGATTCTTCAAGAAGTTCAGCTACGCCAAGCCCGTACTCATGATCGCTTTCTAAAAACCCCTGTCTTCACGATTGGCCAACTCGTTTTATTCTATAATGCTAAAGCCAATAGATCTGCGGGAAAATTTAAGTTACGGTGGTTCGGTCCATACCGGATTGTTGAACAAGTGGGACCTACAACTTTTCGGCTGACAACTTTAACATATGTCCTCCTCCCAAAAGTGATTAATGGCTCCAAGCTCCGTCCTTATCACACGACGTCTAGTAACTCTTGAGGTGTACCCGATCATTTTCTTTTCTTTTCTTTTTTCGCTTGTTAATGGCTTTCTTTTTCTATTTCCCATGTTTCGGTTGACTATCTGACTGTAATCCTTCTGTTTTGCTGATCTAATCATGATTAATAGCCACCTCTGTGTCATTGCTTCTGTTCATGCATGCATGCTGCACTTATGAAGGATATCTCTCCAATACTGCGTTATGATTAGGGTTCTTGCCGCCTAATGTTTCCCATGCTCTTACTTAATCTTGTTCTTTCCACTGATAATCGCTATTGTGTTTGTGTGTTTGCGAGCTCTGTGTACTCTGTGTTTTCGTGTATCCTTGTGCGCGCCATGGAAGCTCTGGACAATATGGCAAATGCAACCTTCCGTGCAGGACTCACTCCCGATGTGAGTGAGTACTTGCGCACTCAAGGATTGCTGACCTTCGCTGAATTGCCTTGGCATTCAGTGGAGTGTCATCCGTTCCATGCGCAGATTATTTCTGCCATCGCCACCACACCTGCTACAGAGCAGTGTTGGCCGATTACATGTCTAAATCCTCTTGTAGTAATCACTCTAGCCACGTTTGCTAAAGGATTCTGACTCCCTCAGGAAGGATTGGAGAATGGTCCACTCCTTCCTCTTGCCACCATGAAGGAATTGTTTCCTCGGAACTCATCTAATGAGTTCGCCATCCTTTGCCGACCCGAACCAAAGCATACAACGGTCTCTCTCAACCCTTTTATTCCATGATAGATATGGCTTCCCGCAAACCTATGAATTTTACGGCATTTTTCTTTAGGCGTGTTCACCGTGAATGCGTAGCGGTTACCAAGCAAATCGCCAAGCATGATATCCCTCGCACACGCTTGCCTCATATTCTAACCTTCCTCTTTCCGGTGATACAAGCCGCGCAACCTCCTCCAAACGCTCCTTTTCTGTTACACGAAGAATCTACACAAATGGTCGACGATGAAGATGATGATGATGCCGATTTGCTTCAATTTTTTCACCGCAAACGCAGACGCGTTAGCCCATCCGAAAGCCAGGTATAGGGCTCCACTGCAGGACACAAAGCTGACGTTTTCCACGACACCGCCACCTCTCTCCAAGTCGAATCCTCCATCCCATCTTCTCCTATCCAACAACTGGAACAAAGTGCACGCATGGAAGATGTCGAGGAAGTCTCTTCACGAGAAGCATCACATCACTCGGATGTGGAGGCTGTAAAGGAAATCGAAGCTGCTATTGGAGGAACGGATTGTCAATCCCCCTCATCACCAATCTCTATAGCCAAAGCAGATGCAATCATTACCAAAGCTACTGAAGGAATGGAATACCAATCTCCTTCCTTCCCAACCACTGAGATCCAAGCAAAAGCAATCAGGGAGGTAACTGGCACTACTGAGGATGTTACTGAAGCTTCTGTGGAGATCAATCAGTAGGAGATTGGAATTGTTTTGGTGTCCACCACTCTACCTCCTCTTCCTCCGCCCACTGCTAGTGTGGAGCATGTTGCTGTTCTTTCCGGTGAACCCTCCAATGTTGTTCGCGCGGCGAACGCCTCAATTATCTTCTCCCGACTACTCTCCACCGCCCTCCTCTCATCTACTTTCTGCCTTATCGTCACAACCTCCTCCTTCTCTTCCACCCCCAACAGTCATGTTCACCAAATTGGAGTCTATGGGTCGTTTGCTTATACAATTTTCTCAGCAATTGCCCCTCCAAATGAAGTTAGCCACTCAGCACATTCAACAGGAATTGCAAGGTAAGGTGGATTTGCTCGAAGCGGATATTGCCCCGCTCCAGGAACAAGCCAATGCAATCAAAGCAGAGAACCATGCCCTGCACATTCAGCTTCAGCAACTCCAAGAAAGGTTAGCGGAGAAAGATAATCTGATTGCCCAACGTGATAACGCACTAGCTGAGTTGAAGGAGAAGACCGTTCTCCTAGAAGCTCGCGATGAAGAAATCGGTCACTTAGAACAAATGGTGCAAGACAAAGAAGATGCTTGTGTGGCACTCGGCAATTTGCTGGAAGAAACACGTGCGGACCTTGAGCTGGTGACACAGGAAGGACAAGAAATGGCTGACTTGGCCATGTAGAACACTGAAGAGCTCAAGACAGTGTCTGCCGAACTCTTTCAGAAGAGTCGTGAATTGGAAGCACAGACAGGCCGAACGATTCAGATAAAGAAAGAGATGGAAGGTATTATGAAAGAAAGAGATGCCTATTATAAAACCATCTAGTATCAAGCTCAGGAATTGGAATGAAGAGAGAAGCAATTAGGCGTTCAGGCTGATCAGCTTGCGAGAATTGATGCAGAGATCGCTGAAGTAAAACTGAGGAGAGATGCAGCCATAGCCAACGATTTTTATTTGCAAGAATCATCTTTGCAGATGCAGACAAAATTGCTGATGAGTCAAGTAATTATTGCTAGTTCGGTTCGAACAGATGCACAACTGGTCGAGCCGGATATTTTGAAAACTATGCTGGACTCATTGAAGAAGAAAATCACTCGCACTTTTAAACTAGCCAGAACCCTGTATATACAAGGCATTGTTGATGAGCCTTAGTTGTATTCTCCTTTTTTGGGTTCGAGTCAACCGTGCATGCCAGTGTTAGGCCGTCGGATTGGATTGTAATTTTATTTCTTATATATTCGCACGCACCGGAAAGGAGGGACGAAGAGTTGTAACTTTCTATTGAATAATGAAAGGCAAGCACAGCATTCAGCAGACGGGGATCGCCAGACTGTCTGTCTGGGCGATCACGCTGGAGTGCTATGATTACAGAGTTGTAGAAAATCTTGAGTATTGTATTCTGTCTATTGAGTTACAGTAATTAAACATTAACACAGTAATGCTGCGTTAACCTTAATAAGACTGTGCGAATTTGTAGTTGTTAATTCGTGTGATAAGTGTACTGTGTCGTGATAATCTTCGGATTGAAAGACATTTAACGATTTGATTGCATGATTGAATTGGGAAAATTAAACAAAGGGCCTCTGCACTGTCAGACCCCTATCCATTCCCAAGAACCCAGAAATGAGATATTAAAAATGGCTTACGAGAAGCACTTTTAACAAGAGATGAATCTCCTCCCAACCTTATGCATGTATATATAGTTGCTTGAATCAACGAGGACCACAAATGTAACTAAAGTCTACTAGTGCATGTGCAATCTCCTCCACTCCTTTAATATCTTCCACTAGAGCCTACTAATGGTTGGAGTGATCTCGACCACTACTTTAGTACCTTCCACTAGAGTCCGCTAGTGGTTGGTGTACTTGCCACTTGAGTTAAGTCCCATTGGACTCAAGTTAACTCATGTTAACTTGAGTTAGAAGTCTCTAGAGCTCTTTGACCAAAACACTCTCCCCGTGCTCCCCATGGGGGTTGAACCCAAGACCTCCTCCTTCACAACCTTGAGACTTAACCACTAGGCTAAGTGGATCACTTGTTTAAGAGAGCATAGGAACTTATGCTTAAGTTTAGTTTCGAGATCTTTGGCTATACACGTGAGTGACCAAACGGTGTCCGATTTCAGATCTATCTGAACCTGTCGGACCCTTAGATCATAGACTTACTTTATTACATTGTTTCCCCTTGGGAAAGATTTTCATCCTCGAAAATAAAGCTATATATAGTAACCATAGGCAACTCTTGAGCCTCATGTTCTTAAACCGGAAGAATAGGGTCATGTTCTGAACAAGAAGAATATGTCTCATCTCTGTGGTGGGATCCCTGACCAAATGATTCAAAACACTATATGGCTTTGCACTTTGATAAACTTGTCAAAGTACAAAGTAGTGAATGAATTATAAGGGTGGATCTAACAATATCCCAAGCCACTTCATTGTTTCTCGATGTGCGATCTAGGCACAAACATATGAAATGGATGGATTCCAATTCCTAGTCCATTTTTGGGCATAATTGATGCATGGACTTAGCAATGAAGGTGGGATTCTTATCCCTCGCAAGACTTCGAGAACTCTTGATTCATATGAATTTGATTTGGATAACTTGAAGTTTGGTTGATACAAACATGTAACTTGGATGTTTGTATAATGGTTTACTCCCATCCAACAATTACTTGAGTTTTTCACCCGACTAGAGGACTACTTTGTTCTAATGGGCTTGAAAATCCTATGCAAACTATAGGAGAAAGTTTTCCATTTACTTTGGTTCAACCTTACCATGTCTTGACCAAGTCAAATTCAAAATGAAAATCATCCAACTTAGGACACTTTTCTCAAAGACTTTAGCTAAAAGTTCTTGGGAATTGTCAATCTGATATGCAATTCCTAACTTCTTTATTCTAAAGTGTATTCAACTCTAGAAATTGACAAATAACTTGAAGCAAACTCAAATGAATAAGTCAATCTTGGACTTAGCATCTTTTGAAGATTGAATAAGTTCTTATACATAACATCTATATTTGATGTTTAATTTAGTTATCTAGTTCCAATCGGCTAACCCTGGACTTTTGTGAAAGAAATCAACTACCATAACTGAGTTAATTCCAAAAGATTCAGAAAGCGGAAATAAAGAACTAAAACTCTATACAACCAATTCAAACTTCAAAGATACATAAACGTTCTATGAGTCAAATTCTAGATGAATCAAGACTTTAACTTCGTAAATATCTTGTTTCAACAAGGTATTGAAGCACTTTTACTATCTTTAAGACAAATAAACTCGATTCTCAAAAAGATTCAAAGCAAATCTAAAACATCATCCCACCACAAGATACTAGTGTGGTATCCAACATCAGTGTGTCAACCCACTAAGGTTCTATTTATGAGCTTTTACTCAAATAATGCTTCACTTGAGACTAAGTTCATGCTTATATTCAATCTTTTATGACAACTACTAAGAATGTAATTCTTATGCATTACTTTTGAGTCAAAAGATTGACTTTATCGAGTTACACTAGGAACTTGGTGCTTGAATTAGTCAATCTATTCCTTAGTTGAAAGAATCAATTCAATGTGAAAGTCCTACGTTTTTAGAAATTTATCAAGTACTTCTGAATCAATACTTTATCTTGACGTGTTTCATAATTCAAATAACAACAATTCTTTATTTGAAAAGGAAGAGCTTCAAAGTTACCAACTTCATATCTTCTACTTCCTTGATCTTGAAGTATCTTGAGATCATCATACCATCCTCCTTGAATTTAAACTTCTCTTTGGAAGTTTTAACTCCCTTGAAGATCAAATCTAACTTCAAAATCCATTCTCAGACTAAACGATAATTATCATACCACAGTTCGATATCCCATACCTACATCAATTTGAGTATAAAATTTGGTGGCCCATACCACCCTATTCTATATTCACATTAATGTGCGGGTGATACCTATCCTAAAGTCTAAACATATCTTGATAGAGTACCTTTTCACTTCAACTCTTTAAAATAATTTTGAAGTTTAGGCATTACCCCTAGCTTGATATTCTAGGTTTTGATCCCTTCACATGATCGTTTCATGATCTTGTGCTTTCCTTTGGGAACTTGAAAACCAATTGATAGAATATCTATTCTTCTTTGCTCGGGTTTTCAAATGAAAACAAGTTATAATTTCAAGTACTTGAATTTTTGAAATTCAAGTCTAATTGGTTGTACTTGACTAATTTGTAGCGACAAGAGTTTTTTACTTCTTGTCTTTAGATTTCTTTCTTATTGAAGCTTTAAGTAGCTACCCTGACCATGCCTTTATAGGAATCTCTCTACTGCTTAAGTCTAAGTGTCTACTCATGCTTTGTTTGGATTTTACCAAAATCCTTTTAAGGATAGGTAAATTTTGTGTTTTACCTTCCACAAACTTAATTACCGTTGACACAGTTGTAGACTACATGGAATATTTCACTATGTTCAAGCTTGGAATAGCTTACTCTTTTCACACTCCATCAATAAATGGAACTTGAGTGAAAAAATCCCAAAAGGAATTTCATTGCCAATACTTGGACAAATTCATAGTAGTTCCAATCGCATCAAATGTAACTAAAGTCCACTAGTGCATGTGCAATCTCCTCCAGTCCTTTAATATCTTCCACTCGAGTCTACTAGTGGTTGGAGTGATCTCCACCAATGCTTCAGTACCTTCCACTAGGGTCCACTAGTGGTTGGTGTACTTGCCACTCGAGTTAAGTCCCATTGGAATCAAGTTAACTCATGGTAACTTTAGTTAGAAGGCTCTAGAGCTCTTTGGGCAAAACACTCTCCCCATGTTCCTTATGGGGGTTGAACCCAAGGCCTCCTCCTTCACAACCTTGAGACTTAACCACTAGGCTAAGTGGATCACTTGTCTAACAGAGCACATGAACTTATGCTTGTCTAGTCTCAAGATCTTTGGCCATACACATGAGTGACCAAATAGTGTTTGATTTCAGATCCGTCTTAACCGACCGGACCCTTGGATTATAGACTTAATTTATTATAGGCTATACCTCCTATCATACCATCCAAAGTTTACATTTCCCCTCAGCTTTAGTTGGGCATTACTCTAGGATCATTGACTCGTCATATTCCATTCCTATCTTTGAGTGTCCACTTATCTTGTCTACAACAACATTTTGAGCATGTAGTGTTCCATACATGGACTCCACTCTTGTATCTACTTGGATTCATCCCTCATTTGGATCATTTTATGGGCCAACTTCTCTATTCAGAGGGGCTTCCATGGTCCTACCAACACACAATAGGACTTTGTACACTCCATCGAGGACTATAGCATACAAAATGTACTACCATGTGACTATGATTTTATGCTTCATGCTTTATATTTCATTCTTTTAGGACCTACTTCTTGGCAATACACATCTTGTGGTGGATATTGTCAATGCTTTGGAGGTTCCCACATACCACATGGAGTCATCCTACCTATCTCGCATGGAGGTGATCTCGTCCGGTGAGATCTTGTTCCATTCATGTACCTTGTTGGTGGCATACCTGTGGAGCATCCGCTTGATCCATCTGGTGGACATGTTATGGAGTACCTGGTGATCTTGCATGGTCAATACCACTTGGAGGCTATGCATTTCCAGATGGAGACTTCCTATTTGGTACATGTGCTTTTGTTGCTACATTCTTGGTGGACCTTTCTCTCATACCCTAGCAACCCCAATACTCTACAAAATGGAGCTGCAGAGGGGGTGTTGAGAATATGAGAGTGGATCTCCTTTTTGTATCTTGGAGTCGCTCTATTTCCATTCCATTTCCATTTTATATTATATCATTTGTATTTGGGTACCTTTCCATTTTCTTCTACCAATGTATTCATTTTCCTTTGAGGGGAATTATCCCAGATGAGATGTACTTTGGGGATCCCCTCTGAAATCTATGTAAGGAGGGCCTCTCCCCCCATTTGTACTTGGTTAGAAGCGTGAGGAGCCTACTCCATGCTCTTGGCAAGCTCATTTCTAATCCATGTGAGTTTACCCATTTCTTGGTCTACTCACTTTGAGTCTCTCACACTCTTTCTTTTGTGAGTACACTCTTCTTTTCATTTTGCTTCTATGTGTGCTCTCTGTTCACCTATTGCCCTAATGGGTTACTTATCTTTGTACATTCTAGTGGTAATACAATCAATAATGTGTGTTGTGCTCCAAGATTCTTCTTCGTCCTTGTGCTTTTCACGTGCTTCCACAGACCTCAAACTCCACACATGCACGCACACACACACACACACACACACATATATATATATATATATATCTGTGTGTGTGCGTATATATATACATATACATACATACATACACACACACACACACACACACACACACACATATATATATATATATATATATATATATATATATATATATATATATATATATATATATATATATATATATATATATATATATATATATATATATATATATATATATATATATGTATGTATACACACACACACACACACACACACACACATATATATATATATATATATATATATATATATATATATATATATATATATATATATATATATATATATATATATATATATATATATATATATACATATACATATATATGTGTGTGTGTGTGTTGATATATTTAGGTAGTGATGTGTGTGAACACACTAGGACCGCTGAGGCACTTTTTTCCCTCTTTAGGAGGTTTTTTTCCCCTAGCTTGTATATACGCCTATTGCCCTAACGGGCTACTTATCTTTGTACATTCTAGTGATAATACATTCAGTATTGTGTGTTGTGCTCCAAGCTTCTTCTTCTTCCTTGTGCTTTTCACGTACTTCTGCAAATGTCTAACTCAAACAATTGGTATCAGAGCAGGTCGCCGCTTCATCTAGGGCATCGTCGACACTCCTCCGGTCACAATCTCAGAATCGCACAAAATTTGGTGTCCATACCCAGGGTATTTAAGAGATCAAAACTGCTTTCGCTCTATGGTGCCGAAATCACGATCTGAGCTCGTTTTGACCTCCGAACGCACTATCACAATGCTTATGCAGGCTATTTCATCTTTTTGTGCCAAAGACATATACACGTTTCGATTTGCCAATATAAGCATCTCGAAGTCTACTAGAGGTCTAGCAGAACTCATTTCGGTAGTTCTATTCAACTTTTTCATATACAATCATTTTTCTGCATCCACGTATTTTAGTGAGTGGCCATGGCTGAAAGTAGTGATGTATTCCGTATGTTGGTTGTTGAGGATAAGTTGGATGATACCAATTATCCATTGTGGGCTTATATGATGCATCATGTATTGGTCGCAAAAGGACTGTGGAATATTGTGCAAGGTGTTGAAAAACATCTTATTACACCTGCGAACAAGTTAATATTGCAGATGGTGATATTCTGTAGATTCTTGTTCGTGCTGCTATTTTTGTTGCACCTACTATAGAGCAAATTTGTTGGGATGGCAGAGATGTTCAGGCACATGCATTGATAGCTTTGCCTATCAAATGTGCCATTATTCCTCACCTTCGCTCTTGTAGAACAGCTAAGGATGCTTGGGATACACTTACCACATTGTACCAAGCTAGGAATGAGGCTCGTGTTGCTTACCTTCGAAAACAGTTGGAGAGTGAGCACATGAATGAAAGTGATTCTATGGATAGTTTTCTAACAAAGATCAAGGATTTGAAGAAATAATTGATTTTTGTTGATGAAGTCCTTCCTGACACTTCACTTGTGTAGATTGTTCTGAACAGTCTTCTCGACTCATATCATAGTTTTGCTTCTACTCTTTGTTTGGTGATGAAAGGAAATCCAAATACCTTAACATTTTAAGAGTTAGTTTCTATTCTGTTGTAGGAAGATCAGTCTTGGCAGAACATGTCTATTATGTGTGGTGCAGATCAAGCCTTCCTGGCTAGTCAAAAGGGCAAAGGAAAATGGAGCTCTTCTACTAGTAAGCAGAAATCTGCTAATTCTGCACAATCGAAGAAGGAAGACAAAGATGAGAAGAAATTAGAAAAGCAGAAATTGTTTTGAAAATACTGTAAAGCAAATGATCATGTCATTAAGAGCTATCCAAAATTGGCTGCTAAAGAGGCAAAGAAGAAAGAGGCCTGAATGGTTGTTGCAGAGGCCTCTACACTGAAAACAGAGTCTGCTAATCTTGTGCAGGATGAAGAATGGGTATTTACTACTGTTTGCAGTTTTGACCCATCTTCTCATGAGCAATGCATGTCTGCAGTAGACTCAGACATGCATTGTAGAGGCCTCTACACCAAAAACAGAGTCTGCTAATCTTGTGCAGGATGAAGAATGGGTGTTTACTATTGTTTGCAGTTTTGATCCATCTTCTCATGAGCAATGCATGTCTACATGTTTGGTACTTTGATAGCGAGGCGACCAAACATATTACCTCACAGTGCAATTTCTTCTCTTCACTCGAATACTATTACATGCGCCAACAACTCCTCTTATCGTGTTATGGGAGTTGGTAAGTTCATTCTGACTACTACTGATGGTAGTTCTTTTACATTGTCAGATTCTTTATCTGTGCCAGAGATCAAGAAGAATCTGTTATCAGTTTCGGCTTTAGCCAAGATTGGCTTGGTTGTGAAATTTGTTGATGACAGATGTACAGTTCATGATCTGTCAAATGGTGATGTGATTATTGTTTCTAGCATTTTATCTCGTAGGCTGTATAAGCTCATAGATTATGAAAAATCTATGAATGATTCAGCATGTGCAATACATGATTCTCAGTCTATGTCAGATGCAAAGCTTTGGCATGCATGCTTTGGTCATCTGAATTTGCTAGTTTGCTACGCCTGCAGAAATCTAAAATGGTGTCCTCTTTGCCCAAACTTGAGGCACCTAGTAAACATGTATGTGAAGGCTGTATTTTGGGCAAAATGTTGCATTCCTCCTTTCCAAAAAATGGTTCAGTTAGAGCTACTCAAAAATTGCATCTTGTTCATAGTGATGTCTGTAGTCCTATGCAGACACCGTCTTTTGGAAACTATCTTTACTTTGTGACGTTCATCGATGATTTTTCCAGTCATACATGGGTATGTCCATTGAAAGCAAACTTTGAAGTGTTTATGTTCTTCAAACAGTTTTTGGTTTTTGGCTGAAAATCTGTCAGCATGTAAAATGGTCACGCTCTGTTCTAATCGAGGGGGGGAATATATGTCTTCTAATTTTAATGCATTTTTGGATGAATGTGGGATAAAACATCAGTGTATAGTGCCGTGTACACCTCAACAGAATGGAGTTGATGAACGGAAGAACATGTCACTCATGGAGATGACGAGGTGTATAATCAAGAGTCTGGCTTTACCACATAGTTTTTGGCTTGAGGATGTTATGTGTGCAGCATATGTACTTAACAGGTGTCCCACTAAAGCACTACAATCTATCACTCCATTTGAGGCTTGGCATGGCTGCAAGCCATATGTTGCTCATCTGCGTGTTTTTGGTTGTTTGGCATATGCATTAGTGCTTGAACAACGTCGTAGAAAATTGGATGATAAAGGAGTAAAATGTATTTTTGTTGGGTACAGTTCTGAAAGTAAAGGCTATCTTCTGCATCATCCACAGACTAAACACATTTTGGTTAGCTGTGATGTTGTTTTTGTGGAAGATGCTATTCAGTCGTTACTTTCATGTACCAAGGATACATCCGTTAGCTCCAAAGACATGTATGCTACTTTGTTGCCTCTTTTTACAGGTGGACCATCTAGTGCTTGTCCTAATGAGGCAACTTCTCAGCCTTTGCAGGTTTCATGTGATGATGCAGATCATTCCATTTCTGATGTAGATTTACATGATGCACTTGTTGATGAGAGAACTGATATTGAGCAGGCAAAAACTATGCCAAAATGGCTAGTGCAGACTTTGCGTGATAACAAATTAGATGCACCTCTGTCATATCGTACTCGTTCAAGCTCTCATAGTGCCTCTTTTGCATCAAATTGCTATGCTATGGCTGCATCTAGTCTCTATGATGAAAATGAGCCTATTTCATTTGATGAAGAATGGATGGTTGCTATGCAATCTAAATATGATGTTATAATGAAGAATGGTACCTGATGTTACTTGCCTCCTGGTAAGAAGGCCATTGGCACTAAGTGGGTTTACAAGCTGAAGCGTAAGCCTGATGAAACAATTGACAGGTATAAGGTTAGGCTTGTTGCAAAGGGTTATGCGTAGGAAAGAGGCATTGATTTTGATGAGACCTTTGCACCTACATGTTGTATGACTACTGTTCATAGCATTTGTGCACTTGCAGCCCATCATGGTTGGAATGTACATCAGTTGGACATTAAAATTGCATTTATGAATGGTGACTTGCATGAAGAAGTGTATGTTGTTCAGCCCTATGGCTTTGTGTAGAAAGGGCATGAAAACCAGGTGTGCAGGTTAAGAAGGCAGTATATGGTTTAAAGCAAGCACCACATGCTTGGTATGAAAAGATACATGCCTATTTGATTGCACCTAGTTTTGAGAACAGTCCAACTGAAAGCATCTTATATTTTAAGCATGCTAATGATGTGCTTTTGATCATCGTTGTCTATGTTGATGACATGCTGCTCACTGGTCCTATTGAGAAGCATATTGCTGATTTTTAGGCTGGTTTGCATGCGTCATTTGAGATGTCTAATTTGGGGCATTTGCATCATTATTTGGGCATTTAGTTTATGCAAGTTGATGGTGGATTGGCTTTGTGTCATGAAATGAAATATATTACACATTATTGCAGCATTTTGGCCTTGAAGACTATAAGCCTATTGTCACTCCTATGGAGACAGGTTTACGATTGAGTCTTCATGATGCTAGAGATGCATTTGATGCCGTTCTCTATCAATAAGTTGTTGGATGCTTGATTTACTTATGCATTACTCGGCCAGATATTCAGTTTGCTATCTCAGAGATGAGTAGGTTTATGCATTGCCTAGATGTCAAACATTAGCAGGCGGTTAAGCGCATATTTCTCTACTTGAGTGGTACCTAGCTACTTGGATTGTTTTATCCCAAGGGGGATCACTATCGCTAGATTTGCATGCTTTTTCTGACAGTGATTGGGTTGGTTGCTATGACACTTTGTGTGTCCACTAGTGGCTTTTGCTTCATGCTTGGTAGCTCATGTATATCTTGGTTGAGCAAGAAGCAGCCTATTGTAGCCACTTCCAGTTGTGAGGTTGAGTATAGGGTAGCTTTCACAGCGACTGTTGAGTGTGTGTGGCTCAGATGCCTTATGGCTGATTTGGGTGTTGGTCAATCTTCTGCCACCACCATCTTCACAGACAGTCAGAGCGCATTGGCAGTTGGGAGGAACCCTGTGTTCCATGCTCGCACTAAGCACATTGAGGTGCATTATCATTATGTCAGGGAGAGGTTCTCTGCTGGAGAGATCAGCTTGGCATATGTGCCCACGCAGGAGAACATTGCAAACCTTTTCACAAAAGCTTTGCCTAGGGAGAAGTTTGAATCTTTCTGCAAAGCTTTGGGCTTACTTCTTTTTGTGGAGTGATTTCTACATAGCTTGGCACTTCCTATACATGAGTGCCAACTCCTTGTTCACCGCATCACTCCCACGGTGGATTTGTTGATATATTTAGGTAATGATGTGTGTGAACACACTAGGATCGTCGGGGCACTTTTTTCCCTCTTTAGGAGGTTTTTTCTCTCACCTTGTATATATGCCTATTGCCCTAATGGGCTACTTATCTTTGTACATTCTAGTGGTAATACATTCAGTATTGTGTGTTGTGCTCCAAACTTCTTCTTCTTCCTTGTGTTGTTAGCGTGCTTCTGCAGACGTCTAACTCCAACAATATATATATATATATATATATATATATATATATATATATATATATATATATATATATATATATATATATTTGTGTATTTGTATATATATATATATATATATGTGCGTATACAAATACAAAAAAATAAAAAATAAAATAATATATATATATATATATATATATATATACAGGCGCGCGTATATATGTGTATATATATACACATATATATACATCATTTCTCCTTTTTCACCAATTTTTTCCTTCTTAGACAATTTTTTCTTTCTTAGACATCACAAGTAGTATACACACTAACCTCTGTTTTGTATACATCATTTCTCCATTTTCACCAATTTTTTCTTTCTTATGACATAAGAGTATCAAGTGCGTTTGGGCATTTGACTTGGATCTTTCGTGAATATGGGTCGCGAGAACGCGCATGCCAAGTGACATGTTCAGGCCTTTGTAGAGGCCATGACCACATTATTGTGCTTAGACATTCCACATACATTAACTCAAGATTGGAGGCTAAGTTGTAACTAGCTATGAGTGATGACTATCCAACAGAAGGCATAAGACCCAGGGCTCTCAGACGAGTTAACGCTTCTTTAATCGCGGTCATGGGCGTGCGACAAAGGGTAACGACTTAACTGCGAACTATCCAGGCCATCTCCAAGCCATTTGCAGCTTCTTTCAGGTGCGCGCAGTTATGTCGAAATTTTTGTATGCCCTGAATGTACGACGTCGAAAATTTGAGTAGTTAGGGTTTCGGAATGACAGAGATTCATGCCTCCTGGTGGTGGTGGTTTTTTCACCAAGGAAAATAGTATAAACTGTATGGCACAAGCATATTTGATTTATGTGTAGCCAATTTCCGACTCCAACAGAAAGATCTGTACTGGTTTTCACATAAATTCGCCTATTGTCGAATTCGATGCATCTTTTACAGCGGCGCTATATAGGCGTTTTTTAGGTTGAGCATGTATGTGCGCGTATGAATGTCTCTGGTGTGTGTGTGTGTGTGTGTGAGAGAGAGAGAGAGAGAGAGAGAGAGAGAGAGAGAGAGAGAGAGAGAGAGAGAGAGAGAGAGAGAGAGAGAGAGAGAGAGAGAGAGATCATGCCGAAGATTGTCTGCTGTGTTGGATTTCACCTAAATTTGTCTCCCCGTCTCTTGTGCCTTACAAATTTGAAGGAAATGCAACAGGAACGACCCATTTTATTTTCATAGCATCATGTGGTTCACTCCTTTGGGGCTCCCGGCCTTTGACTGCATTGTTGATGGAGTGCCTTGGTGGAACTATTGGCTGTCTAGTCATTTCTTTCATCTTTTTCTGTCGGATTGATATTTACTGGACGTGTGTGTTTAGACATGCCCTATTATATTCTCTGTTTGCGCTGCTCAGGAGATGTAGCTTTCGGGCGGATGTTGTAACTTGTAACTAATAGAAGGATCTTATTTACGTAAATAAATTGTTTCTTATAGTCATGACTCTTGGTAACTTATCATTACTTTTTGATACAGTTCCATTGTCGAAGTGTGATAATCATCCTTTATGTGGAGATTATTTGTATATAAAATCCTTGTAACCCCGAAAAGGAGTCTGATGTTGTTGCTAAAGATGACAGGGCATCTTTGGCAGGAGTAATCGTGAAGGAGACATCTGTATTTAACCATGTTCAGGCCAGCAAGAGAGTACCTGCAACTTAGGCCAGGGGAAGCACCCTCTGGGGTACCCCCTCTCTATATGAATGTTCCTGTGGGAAGGGGCATGAATGTCTCTTGCAACCCACCTGCTAATGTTCCTGTTCCCCTGCCTCCACCTTATGCCACTACTTCGTTGGGGGGAGGGGCCTTCATGATGCCTTTAGATTCTGGAGGACATCTTGCATATCCACCCCCTCCCCCTACACCAGTGCCACCACCTCATGCGGGTGCATATCTTCCAGCACTACAATCCTCACCATTTGTTCCTCCTCTTCCACCAACCCCTCCTGCAGAGGCCCCTCCAGCACCACCATTACCACCACTGCCTCCTCCACCACCAACATCACCACCTCTGCCAAGTGTAGGTTCCCCATATGCAACTTCTTTCCCTCTTCATCGAATCACAGGGAAATCAAATTATGTGAAGCAATCTCTGTCGGATTTTCGAATCCAGCCCCAAAAGCCTCGTGATCTTGAAATTCTGAAGAATGTAGAGAGCATGGCAGAGCTTGTGATAAAAAATGGACCCCGGTATGAAGGTATGGCTCATGCCAAACATGCTGGGGATCCAAAGTTTGCTTTTCTTTTTGAGAATGACTATGACCCAGAAGCTGTAATGAGTCGGGACTTTTACAAATGGAAGAAAGAGGCTCTACAACTACAGATGGAAGCATCTAATGAAGGTGCTGAATCAAAGTTGAATAATAATCTGGATTCAGATACGTATATTATAAGAAATAATTTGAAAATCCAAAAAATGCAGCTATACGACCAAGCTTCCCCTGTGATGTCAGATATGGACATGGAAGGTGGGTGATGAGGAATTAATGCTAAATTTTGAGAAAGGGACTTCTGTAATTTGTTGGCACACGTTGATGACTTGATTCATTTGTAAACAGATGATATTGATGCACCATTGACAAGGATGGAGTCCAAAAAACCAGACTTCGTGGATTCAAGAGAAGTGCATGACTCCCTGAAACGATTATCACAGTCGAATCAAACAGCCTTTCCTGAATCAAAGGAGGATGTTATGCTGCAAGCAGACATGCCAGACAGTGTTAATCGCATTAAGCAGGCTCAATGTCGGTTGACGGGAGATTATAAGGGTGCTCTAATTGATGACTATATGAGTGACATCAGTGAGGATTCTGATGATAATGAGCCATTTAAAGATAAATTCAACAGCAAGGCTGCCATTGCGAATGGAAGTAAAGATGAACTGAAGTCATGTGAACAAGAGTTTAATGGGCAACAACTATTCGTAGATGTCAGTATGCTAAAGGTTAACAAAAACCTCGTACTGGAAGATGATCCTGATAAGGGAAGCTTCAATGTTTTAGGCATTGAAGGTAGGCCTGAAACTCAGAGCGATGTTGGCTGTGTGGTGGGCATTGAACAAGAGGCTGTGAAGAGCCCAGGTAATGAGAAAGTATCTCAAGGCAGCAGGAAAAGGAGTAGAAGCTCTAGTAGGAGTAATAGCCAAAGCTGCTCAAGAAGCAATAGCCGGAGTCCAAGTAAATCAAGAAGCAGGAGTCAATCAAGGGAATTTTTGAGTAGGAGTCTTTCACCTCGAATGAGCTCACCAAATGTGCTGTCTGACAGGTTAGTAGTACATGGCATATTTCTAGTGGTTTGGTGTGCAAAGTGGTGAATTTCAGGAGAGCATATTGTTTCTGTACTTCTGATTCTCATTATTCTCCTAGTCCTCCACAAATTTTTTGTCGTAACATGTGTTCAGGTTTCCACCAAAAGCTTCTCCGCAAAAGGATGCAGAGAGGAGTAGAGCTGAACCTTTTGCACAGCAGAAGACAGAAGTAAATCCAGGGGTTAAAGTTTGCCTGAATTTTGCAAGAGGTAGATGCTTTCTTGGTGATTCCTGCAGATTACAGCATCAAGGTTCTGAAAGGAGCTTGGAAGCATTTGATAGGTCAATGGATGTGAGTGAGGCTTCTGAGCTTAAAAGTTTGCCCCACAAGTCGGACTTGAATACAGCGGAGGAAGAATCGGGTCTTGATCTGAAAGAGGCTGTTACAATAAAGGCCAAATATGAATCTGGAGCTCTGGGAACAGGCTCTGATCCAGTAGGAGAGATAACCAAGAGGTTGGAACCAAAAGGAGAGACAGCAGCAGTGTTCAAATTGCCAGCAGGTGAAGATGCTACAGTTACACAAGACAACTCCATTATAATGGATACTCAGGAGATGCTTTTAGAGCCAGAAGGTATAGCTCCTCCACAATGCGTCCCAATACCCAACCCTTTACACTATAAATCATCTAACGCATCTGAAATTGGAACCCAGCCAATTCTTCCTCCAGTAGATTCAAGCAGAATTTTGAATGAAGGGACTTATGCTTCTTCGAGCAAACCATTTCCATTACAAAATACTGGACATCTATCTGGATATCCTGGAGTTCGAACATCACTCATCCCACCTATTCCTAGTCCAAGTAATGCATATTTGAACACTACGAATGAGGGTCGAACCTTTGGAAATGATTTTGGCAGGGATAGTCATCCCGCTGTCAATTTTTCTGGTGCAGTTCCTGATACTGTAAGGTTTCAGTATCCATCTCATGCTGATTCTGCAATAGTTCATCCTCCTATTCCACTTCAGAATGTGATACATGATTATCCTCAAAATTTTACATCTCATCCTTCGGATTACAGGTCACAATTTCAAGCTCAGCCAGGGAATTATGCGTCATCACAGCATGGATATATGCCACCATATTCATCACGCTTGCAGCAGGACCAGTCTCATCAAGCTTCATTATTTCCCGGAGACTCTTTGCATCACCCCACATTCTCAAATGCAGCATCTCTCGATCCATTTAACATTCACTCCAGGTCTTCTCTTTTGCTTCCCTCTCAATCACAAAGCTACACATCATGGTCAACACCGGGGCCTACAGGTGTCTCATCTTCCAAACCCTCTGGGATCCAATCAGTGTTAAGTAATTCATCGTCTTACTCATATGCCCTTACCACAATACCACCTCTTCCTAGTATTATTGATATTCCAGGAGCCACTAAATCCTCAAATACTAGTGATCAATATGACCCTCTCTCAGATAGTCTTGAACCTAGCATAATTGTTGCTCCAAAATCAACACATTATGGTGTTTTAAAGACAGCCGAAGAAAGAAAAGTAGCAGATGGGTTATCTAATACATTAGCATCTCAATTAGAGAACGTAAGTCCAGTATTTGATGCTGGAAAGGGGGAACCTCCAGAAACAACTGGAGATCCAGCAGTTGGTATTGTGGAAAATGTGAGTCCCCCGGGAGACAATAGAGACTGGAGTCCAGGAAAACTAGAGGAAGGTTTTGAGACAAAGCAGAGTCAACTTATCTCCAAGATCAAAACGAGCAACTCTCGTGGGCTGAAGATGCTTCGGTCAGCAGTAGCAGATCATGTGAAAGAGGTACTCAAGCCAACTTGGAAAGAAGGCCGTATGAGTAAGGATGCCTTTAAAAATATTGTGAGAAAAGCTGTAGACAAGGTTACAGCAGCTCTGCCTCCACATCATATCCCAAAGTCTCAAGAAAAACTTGATCAATTCATGTCATCATCTCGATTAAAGATTTCCAAATTAGTGCAGGTAGTGAGTTGGTACTATACTTTATTTTTTTTCATGTTGCTATTTTCTTATTACCATGTGATTATAGAATGTAGACTAGTCTTGAAATTCAAACTTGAACCAAAAGGATGAATGCTAGAATTCTTGAAGATAGCTTAAGTGCTTTTCATGAGAATTGGCTGCGCATCAAATTCAACAAAGCGTGGATATACTCCTTTGATTGCATGAAGTAGCATGTAGTTGAATGTATTGGATATGCTTATGTTTATTATTTCAAGCACCAAGCAAGTGGGAGTGGAAAGCTCACATCTTTAGGATGGGGAATTGTGATTTGTAAGATATTTGTCAACGATACCAACCATCTTGAGGAATTCATAGACGATTATTTTAAAGAAAAATTCCCCTACTTTTCACTGTGTGAATGCTATTGTCTAGTATGAACTTTTACTTTATGTTCACTAGTTTGTACACTTCATTTTAAGGATATTGAAGGGCCAACCTCAAATATTTGACATGTGAATGAAAATGCCATGGGGAATAGCTGAAAATAGACCCTTTCATCATAGATTTTTCAATAAATAAAAAATAGTTGATTCTTTATTACATCCACAAATTGGAATTGATGCACTTGTCCATCCATTTTATCCATCCGACAAGCAAAGCTTTCTAGCCTCAACTATTTTGTTAAGTTCCTCACTTTCTCTTTAGAGAGAGAAACAAAGACAAATATTTACTAGTGCATTGTTGACCAAAAGTTGAAACTCCTTTATAAGAGTCTATGAAATTGTGACACTTGGCTTCTATTATGGTCGGAATAAAAGGTATCGAATCATGAGCAAATGTTCCATGGGAGGTAAAGTGGATTGTTGTCTACTATGTGCCACTTAGGAATTGAGAGGGTCAGTTTTGTGTGATAAGAAGTTGTGGTGGATCATATCATATATGGCATTTGTGTATATCATGAGATATAAAGTCTAGTGGGGGATGTGCTTGACATGTGGGGCATATTGTTCTTGATGATATATGTTATGGATGGATAATTTGGTTAAGGCTTTGAGCTTTTGACATGCAAGTTTGCTTGATGTTTTCAAAACTTTAAAGCAAATAGTTGCGTATATATATTGTAAGACATGCCTTGTACTCAACAATTGTTTTCTACAATCATCAACCCCTGAACGAGGTGGAAAAATACACTAGGTACTATATGTGTTTTCCATGCGCATTATGTATATTTGTATATTGAATACCTTTTAGGTTTGGGGATGTTTCTTGTCTCTATTATGATTCGACATACAAGCACACAATGGTGAGGATATGAATTATGCACACTCATGATGCCATTTGTAATGTAAGGCTGATTGTGTTGACACTTAGCTCTTCGGTAAATATTGAAATTTTTATGTGAAACAATGATGCTCTTTAATAATAAGAGGACTTCAAGCAACTAGTCCATGAACGTTTGATGTTAGATTATAAAGGTAAGAAAAAAAGAATAACATTTCTTTCTCAAAATTGAAACTTATGTTGAAAGAAGTCGTAGAGAGCTTCTCAAAGCTATGCTTAGTTGCTTCAATGATGAAAGGGGTGATCAATTGGCTTATGAGAGAGAAAGTAGACAAAGATGGCAGTGTGGCACACAAATCGAAAAAGTTGAGTAGAGGTTGTACGTTGTGGGAGGTGTGAAAAGTTTAAAGACTTGCTTGCATGCTTGCAAGGAGCCCTTGTGTAAAGTTTAGGTTCCTCAAAAGATTATTTTATCAAAATTTAATAACATCTTATCAAGAAAAGGTATACTCATTTCATCAAGGTCATTCAAATTAAATGCACATGTAAAGGTTTGATGAAAGTTTCATGAAAACAAGAATGAATTGTAGAATAGAGCATGTACCTTGAATAACTTTCAATTAGAACTTATAGTTAAAGTTGATCTTGCACATAAGTAGAAATCCATCAAGCATCAATTTGAACTCATCACCTTCAAATGCTTCCAATCAAAGGCATGTGTGCTCAAAGATAGAAATTTCTATTGAGAATCAAATATGGGTTTGATCACAAAAGATCAATGAATCAAAAGATTCACGTGAAGGTTCTCACAGGTGTGTTTATCAAGGGATAGCTCTAAGATCAATTAGGGCTCACTCAAGTTAACAAGTTGCTTCTACGATAATGAAATCACAAGATACATGATACAATATTATTACATAATGGGAGTGCTTGTATAGGAAATTTCAACCTTATGCTTGAGTTAAGTGGACCACTCAAATTCCTTAGTTTTAACTTTTTCCTTTACAAACAAACACAAATGTGTTTCGTATTTGATTTTTCATATAAGTTTAGGAGAGTCTATAAGTGACCAAATTTGATTCCGTTTGTGGATTCTTGCTCCTCTTTTTCATCTCCATCGTTTGAATGCATTTTGAAGCCTTTGAATTATCTTCTTGAGCCTTCCTTGATACCTTCTTTTTGAAGATATCATCTCCATCATTTGAATGCATTTGAAGCCTTTGAATTATCTTCATGAGCTTTCCTTTGACGTCTTCTTCTCTTTCCTTCATCTTTACAATGCACATGATGTAGTACATCATTTGATCATCTTTGAGGTAGAAAACTCCACACCGAGCCTTGAATACTTGAAGGCCATGACTTGAAGAGGGTGATTGGCCACAAATCACTACCACAATGCGCACAAGTTTTAGAAGTTCGTCATTTAGAAGTCCTTCACTTAGAAAGAAAAGTGGGAGGGCCATAGTTTTATTATGTGACTTTGGTCACTTGGCCATGTGTGAATTGGCTTATGTGACCATAAGTTACTAAAAACATAGAATTGCTTATATCGCCCTTAGATGTGGGTTAGAAAATACAAGAAAATTATGTATGGATAGCTCTTGATGACCAAAAGTGTAGTGTGTACATAGGTACACTTTTGCTCATCAAGAGCTATCATTTGGAAGACCAAAGGTGTACATAGGGAGACTCTTTGGGGCTTTATCCCCAACTATATATGACCTAAAATTACTCAAATAAAAGAGATCAGCACTTAAAATGCTATATCAAGGAGATCAACATCTTCAAGATGAAAAGGAAGGCAATATAATTTATAATGATATTTATAAGCATCATTGACCTAAGATTTAAGCAACGTGCTCTCTTCTTATATACAAAATCCAATGATACATTTGTGTTTAAATTCTTCTAATTAAATTGAGACATTGGCCATAAGTCTATTTGTTAAACCTCACTAGATAAAGCAATGTAATGTCTTTTGTTGTAAGCAAAAGTCTTTATTGCTTGTTAGCTAATACACAACACAAGGCAAAGAAATAGTAATACATATGAAAGAACATACACACATAGACTTGAGAACATACACAAGATATAAACAAAAAATTATATGCTTCAATTAATGATAATACGTATACAAGATAATGATATGATCTAAATTACAAATACATGGTAACATGAGTACCATGCAATACTCATAACCCATCAATACCAAAGAGAGCAAGTGAGAGTAAGGGATAGTACGAAGAGACTTAGGTAAGATCTCCAAAGCAACCTTTTTACAAGAAGAGAGAGATCTTCAAGTGTATGAGAACACCCTCTTCCTAGAGCACCTCCATATGTTGTAGTAACACCTCCACCAAGCTTGTTTGTAGACGAGCTGAGTACCTCTCCTTCAAAAGTATATAAGAAACATAACAATAACACAACAACGAAACAACAGAAGCATTACTCCAAAATAGCTGACGTTCCTTAGTGTTGTTAGACATAGATTCGAGTTGGATCCTATATCAATGTGTGCGTGTGTGAGGCAACGATTAGCTTAGCCAAGGTCCCTTGCTCAGGGGTTATGCTAAGGTTTTAAAGGTAGAAGTAGAGTAAGTGTGCTTGATGGTCACATGTCCACGTTGGAATATTCTAGATACTACCTATTTTATGAGCAAGGGGATAAATAAGATGAGAGGAGGATAGTACACACCATTTAAGACTTCTTTATTTAGAAGACTCACAAGAAAGTTCTCTCCCCCTTTTAAAGGGTACACAACATTTAAGACGTCTTATTGAGAAGACTCTCAAAGGAAACTTCTCTCCCCCTTCTAAAGATGATTGTCCTCAATGATCAGTGAGGAGACTATGAGTGGACACCCTTCCAAGATACTAAATACTTTGAAGCGAATTAGTTCTGCATGCAGTTCTTCTATCTATGTGTCACCTTTTTTGGTGATGGAAAATTGTGGTAAGCTTGGCATTAACCGTAACAAAAACTTGCTAATTCTTGGCCTTCGCCTAAAATTCTATAAGCTATGTGGATCTTCCACCTAAGACACATGCAATGTGAAGACATCCTATGTGAAGCTCCCAACTATTTGTTAAGAGTTCCATTATCTTCTACATGTCTTTAATTCTCAATGTATTGTAGGGTAGTTTTGTGGCATATATGCGTCTAAGAGAGTTATGGGATGCATGCTACAATCCAGCTTAAAAATAAGTGTGCTAACTACCTTCTTATGCATTATAGCTACATGTATCCCATTCTATCTTCTCCTCTAACACATATTCCCTTAACATTTCCTATAAGATCTAGCTAATCTTCTTGGTTTGACATTCTATTTGAAGAAGAGTCATTATCTCTCTACTTGAGTACCTTTTTAAATTGTTCAAGAACAAATGTCTAAATATAAGAATTGAATTTAATCCTCCATATGGATCTGAATCTGAATATCTCATGTAATGTGAAGATAACCTGTGTGAACTTCTTATCTTCTTATAAGTATTCCACTATATTCTACATAAGCTCTATGTTGTAATATTGATGACAACGATCCATACACTCTAGAGATATGTCATGTAAACAGCTGTTGGAACTTCCACCACCGCTTGGATGGATATAAGTCATTTCATCATTTCATTTCTTATGAAAATCTATTATTGACTCCTACGAGTCCAATAGACACAATTGTGTCCTTTCTAAGGATGTATTGGACCTCATGTCTTGGTCCACTTGACCACTTTATTTTCTTTTGACCTACTGGGTCACATTATAAAGATGTCCTATGAATATGAACATCAAACTTCATTTTTCTTTTCTTACATATCTTATTTTCAACTTATTTTTCCCTTTGGGACTAATTTACTCTCTTGGAGACCTTGCCTTGTTCATCATCTCCTCTTTCAATATTTCCTGTAGACTTTGCCTTCTTGTGTAATTTCATCATCTCCTCTTGCAATAATTCTTGTAGAGCTTGCTTTGTTGTGTAATTTCATCACCTCCTCTTGCAATAATTCTTGTAGAACTTCCCTTGTTGCATAATTTCATCACTCCTTGTTGGAGATCCTGCCGGCAACCTTGCGTTGTTTGCTCAATGCAAAGCTTGCCCTTCTATGTAACTTTATCACTTCCTGTCTGAGATATAGCCTTGTCTTTCTATATATCTTGGCAATCCTCTTTCGAGTACTTCGCTTACAACCTTTCCTTGGATGAGTCTTCTTTGGATCTCTATTCTTCATTCTCAGGTAGAGAGAGAGAGAGAGAGAGAGAGAGAGAGAGAGAGAGAGAGAGAGAGAGAGAGAGAGAGAGAGAGAGAGAGAGAGAGAGAGAGAGAGAGAGAGAGAGAGAGAGAGGACTATCCCATCTTCTCGTACTAAACCACCATAGAATCAAAATATGATTCCCTCTAAAAACTGGTGGATCTAAAGTTCGTGTCTCAACTTTCAACTCTTAGAAGTTCTTACATGTACTACTAGTTTTTGAATTTCTTTATTATGGCATTTTTATCACTTGATTTGCCATTAATCCACAATCTAAAATTATCTACTTCTTGTGGACTAGAATCCTTTGTTCTATAAAAGTGTGCACTAGCACTGATAACTATCGTACGAAAACTTAAATTAGGGATACTTAAATTATTAGTATCCTTAACTTGTAGGTGTTCTTAGTGTTCTCTTCTAAGGTTTCAAATTACCTTGAGACCTCTCATCTCTAGGTTTCTTACATAAAAGACCTTGGCTGGCCTTGCCCTTGTCTCAACTAGTCCTTCCATGCAAAGGGCAATATTCTTTGCTAAACTATTTAAGGTTTTCCACACCTTCAACTCTTTCTAGCTATATACTTTAGTTCTATTTCTTCATTTTGATCACAACGCTACCTGCATTGTTATTGATCATGGAATCTTTGAGGATAAACTAACACTTATTTGGTATGTAACATTATCAAATAATCTCTTCATACATTTGTGTTCAGGTGTGTGAGTTTGTGGATCTGAGAGTGTTTGCTCATGTGATGTGTGTATATGTATGTGTATGCATGTATTTGAGTATGTAGATGCGTGTGTATGTGCGATTTTTTTTCTTCTTCTTCTCCCTTTTGGATTTTTTTTGTTTTAATTTTTATTTTCATCTTATTTATATTACTAAATTGTCTTAATTTGGCAATCTTTATTTTGTTTATACCTTTTTATTCTATACTTTTTGGCTTATGTGTTATGTGTGACTCTATGAGCTTTTATGTGTGTGTGGTAGTTGGTTTGTTTATTGATATTGTTGTTGGGTGTTTTATTTTTTATTTATTTTATTCTTTAGTCTTTCTTTTTACTTTATTTGGTTGGTTTGTTTTTATTTGATTATATTTATTTAAAAAAAAAAGTGGGTCTTTTTAGACCAAGGGTTCTTTGTGTAGTTTCATGAACAGTTTCTTGTGCCAGAGGAAGTTAAGTAATGATTCTAGCAAAGGATCACGGGCACTCGGCTTCACTTTTTGCCCATGATCTCTCGAGTGTAACAATAGGCCTTATTTAAGGGCCCCACTTCTTGGTAGCAGCCTTGTTGCACAAATGGAGTGTGTCATTAGCACTTTCTCTAACCTATGATCTTTAGCCTATAGGTGGGTGTTGATCTGATTTATTAACCTATCTATAGACATTTTTCATAATACTTATTCATCGACATCGAGTTTCAATTTTGACTAGGTATGTGCTTCCACCTCTTCTTTAAATTCTGTTTCTTCTCGTGTTTATAGTAGTGGAAGAGAAAGGTTCGAATTCTTAGCTAGATCTAATTTAAATTCTTTGCATTGCTTAGATAATGATCATATTCATTGGTCTTCTTTCGAAACGGCTTTAGTTAATACTCATTACACCAATAATTCAATAAAAGCTCTTCTTCATTTAAGGCGTTTAAGAAAATAAATTTGCATGAAGTTAATCCATTAAGTCCAATTCATTGTTCACAAGTCATTTATGTAATGTATAACATTTACGATAGTTCATTTTTATATGTTGGTCAAACTTTTGGGATTGCATTTATTCGTTTACAAGAGCATGTTAGAGAAGCTAGGAAAATTCATTTCGAAAGAATTTTGATTGAAAAAGTAAAACCTCTTTATGCATCCATTGCAAAATATGGTTTTGAATCGTTCCATTGTTTTCCTATAGAACACATAGAAGGTAATTTTAGAAACGCTAAAGAGTTTTACAAAGCGGCTTAGCTTGGGGGATCATTTTGGATGTGAACTTTGCATACTTCTTTCCTAAAGGCTTCAATTTGGAAGGAAATTCTAGCCTTCGTAAGAGTAGATCTATTGATAAGAAAACTCCTACGATTTGGCGTGGATATCCAAAAGATTCCTTAATAATCCAATCTTCTCGACATACAAAAATTTTGCTTCCAAATCATAATATTAATGTTTCTATTTCATCTTCCCATAGGTTCCTTGGTTCACGTTATAGGTTAGACTCTGTGGATGAGGATTTCCCATCATGCTCTTCTAATGATATTTTGGCTAGCTCTTTCAATGATCAATCTCTAAACTTTAGTGATTGTAAAAGAACACTAATTCTCTTGGATAGAATTATGCAAGATGGGTCTTTTTCTTTCAAAATCTCTGGAAAATATAACAAAAGAGTCCCCTTTAAACTTTATATCCTAGAAAGTTTTTCTCATGAGGATTTAAGTCTTAGAAAATCCCATAGTTTTGAGCATCGAATTCTCGTATCCAAATGTCTAAAATCCTCTTGCGTTTCTCATAATCCTTTGATTTCAAGATGAGTTTTACTAATTACTATCTTTACTTCTCCAAATATAGATAAGTTGGTTTGAACTCTATTTTGAAATCAAAAGAAGTGATAGAATCTCTTCCTTCTTATGTTAGAAAGCTTTGGGTCCATCCTTTGATTACATACAAATATATGAAAACTTTGGGTCAAAAAGCTTTCAATTACAATGATATTGGAAGAAATATGAAAGAGCAAGAAAGTTTATCGATTTCTAAAAGAACTTGTTGTTGCAATAATGTTTCCTTTTCCTCTTTTGTAAACAAGGATTGGGTCATTTAGTTTCTGTCGATTGTTCGATTCTTCCTACTAGTACTTTCAAAGAACTTTTTTCTAGAGGAACAAAATTTAGACTCCATACGTCTAAGGATGCTTGCATCCTTAAAGATATAGAAAAGGGAATTGATAATTTCATTCCAAAATTTGAAGAATCTTTAGGTATTCGTGGGACTTTTACATATTGGAAATCATTAGTAATGAAGAAAGTTTCTATGAAGGTTGATTTAGCTTTAAAGAGGAATTCTCCTTCATTAGATAGCTTATCGGCAAGTGATTTCACTTCACTAAAAACTTTTCATAGAAACTTTGTAATTTCTTATGTGGATAAATGTCCTAATAATTTTGTTTTTACTTGTAAAATGTTTTATATAGAGTGCCTTATGAAAGAAGTTCACTCCTCTACATACCGGTTTTGCAATGTTTCTTCTAGGGAAGTTATTTGAAATAATCAAGATTTTTGTAAATCCTATGGTTTCAAATTGTATCAAAATTTACCATTTTTATATACAGTTTGGAAATTGCATAAGGACCCCGCTAAACTGAGATTTATAGCTCTTGTCATGGACAAAGGAAACCATCCTGAATCTCAGATTCCATGTGAATCCTATATCTCATGATTGGTTCAGAATTAGGAGAAACTAATGCTTCCATTAGTTGGAACATGTCAAAACCCTAAGATCGACTGTCTTCTTGCTCGATTCTGACATCCAGAGACCATGCTTCGAATTGATGACATCATCGATGACATCATTCATTCGTAACCACCCTTGGAAAACCTATACAAGGAGGGGTTGGCCACATTCATTCTCAGTTTTTCCAATACCAATCTTGGGAGCTCAAGGAGTCGCGACCACCAAGTAAGTACTCTTCAAGTTCCAGTTCTAGTTCTTGTCTTGTTCCTTGTTCTAGTCTAGTTCTTGGACATTCTATCTTGTCCTCTTGTAATCTCGTAGTACGAGATCCTCTCGAGTTCTTTCTTGTATCTAGTTCATCTCCCAGAAGGGAGCTCTTGTAATCCTGACATTTTGGCAAGACTACCTTCATCAAGACTAGGAATCATGGATTCCCTATGCAAGGATATTCAATCTACCATAAAGGACTTGATCGAACATGTCCAAGAGATGAAAAGATTGCTGCGACAAGATGATCGATCAATTTCAAGCTATGCCTTGAATATTAAGATGTTGTTTCGTGGAACTACATATAAAGAAGACTACATGGTTAATCAATTTCGAAGTGGCCTTAATCCTAAAATCCAATATCTCTTGCTATCCATGCCTCAAGCAAGTACCTTGGAGGATGTTATCAATCAAGCAGTTCAATGTGAGAATCATTTGTTCAAAGAAAGCCAAGCCAGAAGAGTTTAATAATCAAGACAATGTTCCTCAAGAATCTGATTCAAGAATCTTTGAAGCCCAAAAAGTCATTACAAATGATATGATGTATACATGTCTTGAAGATATCAAGAAGGTAAAGGATAAGGAGGAGTTCATGTTCAATCAAGGAGGTGTGCGTACTCAACACTCTTCATCAAAGATCTTGGAAACACTACAACATTCCACTAGAAGCTCAAAGGATCTATCGCATGAAGAACCCAAGGAACCTCAGGAGAGACCCAGTCCTTCACCACTGATCAAGATTGAGGATCATGAAGAATTTGAATTCGAGCATGTTCTAGATTCGAGAATATCCCGAAGAAGATTAGAGTACCTTATTCATTGGAAGGGGTATGGTATTAGTGATCGTACTTGGGAACCTGTAGAAAACCTTCAGAGAGCACCAATCAAGGTTCGAGAATTCCATAAGAGAAATCCAATGAAGCCGAGATCAGAGAACATGACCGCTCCTTGTGGAACTCATCGCTTGAGGGGGAGGTGATGTCATGGACAAAAGAAACCATCCTGAATCTCAGATTTCATGTGAATCCTATATCTCATGATTGGTTCAGAATTAGGACTCAGGAGAAACTAATGCTTCCATTGCGTCTCGAACGTGCCAAAACCTTAAGATCGACTGTCTTCTTGCTCGATTCTGACATCCAGAGACCATGCTTCGAATTGATGACATCATCGATGACATCATCAATTTGTAACCACCCTTGAACCGCCCTTGGAAAACCTATATAAGGAGGGGTTGGCCACATTCATTCTAAGTCTTGCCAATGCCAGTCTTGGGAGCTCAAGGAGTCGCGACCGCCAAGTAAGTACTCCTTTAGTTCAAGTTCTAGTTCTTGTCTTGTTCCTTGTTCTAGTCTAGTTCTTGGACATTCTATCTTGTCCTCTTGTAATCTCGTAGTACGAGATCCTGCCGAGTTCTTTCTTGTATCTAGTTCCTCTCCCAGAAGGGAGCTCTTGTAATCTTGACAGCTGCATCTTGTAATACATCGCTCACGAATGTTTCTAAATGGTTAAGTGATTGTCTTAAAGCCATTTTACCTATTATTCATGATATTTGGAAGGAATTACTCAAAGAAGCAGATGTGCCAGCTTCCTCTAGTTGGATCTTAGATAATTAATTCTCTAGGTGTTATCCTTGTAATAAAGTCTCTCAACTTTCAAGAACTCTAGAAGAAAAATCTGTTCCCTTTGGGCTTCAAACTTTTGACTTCCAAACTTTGTATACAAAGTTAGACTTGAATGATTTAAATCATAGGATTTCTTCTTTAGTTCGGAAAGTTTTCTCTTTTAAATTCACCAAAGACAGATGTAAGGCTCTTTTGGTAGAATGCATTGCATTTTAATTATTTATGGTTGAAATCCAAGTCCGTAGATATAGATAGTAGAAAGAAACGTTACACTAGAATAGTAGATGAAAGTGGTTAGATTTTTTTCTAGAAAACTTCTATATTTCAATCGGTGATGCTTTATTCAAAGAATGTATTGGACTTCCTATGGGTAATAGGTATAAATTGTGCTGTTTTTTTAACTAATTTTTATCTTTTTATTTATGAATTTGAATTTGTGGAAAGGCTTGTTTTAGCTAATATTTTTCCTATCATTTTACATAAACTTTATTATATTAGACGCTTTGTAGATAATCTGTTTGTTCCTGATTTTAGTTCTTTTCAAGATTTTATGTATTTAAATAATGATGGTTTTGGTGGTGGTATTTATCCCAAAGATTTTTATGAGCTGATTTTTACTTCACAGGGTGATTCTTATGCTTTTTTGGATCTTAAAATATTTCAATCTCCTTTTGGTTTGGAAGTAGACACATGATAAAAGATTAGAATCGGAATTTGCTAGAATTTACATGATCCGAATGCCTTATATTGATTCAAATATTCCTTATTTAGCAAAGTATGGTGTTGTTTGCTCTCATTTGTTTAGATTTTCTAGTCTATGTTCAAACTTCATTTGTAGTTCAATGTTGTCAACTAATCTCTTTGCTTGTTCAAAAAGGGTATTCTTTCAAGAAAATTTTAAAGAAGGTAAGGACATTCTTATGGTTCTTCTTCTTTTCATGTGCTCAAATTGTTCATTAGTAAATTCAATAGAAAAGGGGAACTTTCTAATCGTTAATGATAAGATATTTTGGGATTCTTCCATTTTTTTTAATAAAATTTTTATTTTAGTCCTTTGTTCATTATTATTATTATTATTATTATTATAGCTATTTCTTTATCTATTATTTTTTTTAAATTTAAATTTGAAATGTAAATTTTAATCTTAATTTCAAAATATTTTCTTTTAATTTTTTATTTTTTTTAATTTTTATTTTTTAAGTTACATATATGTTTTATTTTATATATTTTTGGAACTTCTAAAATTATTATTTTATTTTATTATTTAAATTTATTTGTTTAATGTTTATTATTATTTATTTATTTTTTGTTGTTTCGTTTTTTTGGTTATTTTTCTAATTATTTATTTTTATCATTGGTTTGTTCTTTGTGCAAGACTTTATCATGGTTGAGTTTGCCTTTCATGTTTGGAAGTTATAGAAACTCGGTTGGTTGACTTTGTTAGAGGTCTTTATTTAGAAAAACTCTTTATTAAAGTCTGCACCTACTCTAGGGCACTGATGACGTGAGTAGGGATGTCATAGCTATTTGTCCAAGCTATGCATGATAAAGTTTAATTATGATATTTCTTGTTTTGGACAGACATAGAAGTTGAAGATGCACCTTTTATTTTGTTTTTGTTTTTGTTTAAAATTTGCTTGTTTATTTATTATTATTTTTTAAAATAATTTATAAATAATTATATATTTATATATATACATTTTTTTTAAAATTTTAATAAATTATTTTTCTTGACATGTTTATATTTTTAAAATTTAAATATTAATTATATTTTTAGTTTGGCTCTTTTTGGATTTGTTTTCTTTCTTGTTTGTAATTTTCATGTCTTATATTGTTCTTATTTTTTTGTGTGCTCTCTTTCTTCTGTTGTTTTTTCTTCTGTGTTTATGTTGTGCTCTCTATCTTGAGTTCGTAAGTTTGGATGACTCTGAACTTATGAAGGTATACATGTAATAGTTACCTTATAAGTGCTCTAGAGTCCTTTCTAAAGTTTTGAATAAATACCTTAGGAATCTAACCTAAAGAAAAGACATGTAATTACTTTATCCTAATGACCTTGGTCATACTTACTCTTGTTCTAAGACCTATCTTGGTCTTATATGCAAACATACATGTGGTATCTAATTTTTTACTATGCGATCTAGAATTCCAACTTTCTTAATGGTTTTCATGCTAATCTTTTGGTTGAATTTTACTTTGATCAGAATGCTACTAGCATTCATCTTGATCACTACTCATTATGGATGATTACAACTCATCATACTTAATACACAAATGAGCGTTGTAGAGTCCTTGCTAAGATCGACTTGATTGACATACCATAAGATCTTAGAACTCTTACTGTTATCTATGTTTATAGGTGGCCTAGAGTCCTTGCTAAGATCTACTTATACACACAATCAATAGTCCTTTTACCATATCTATGATACTTCCTATACTATACATCTTATGTCATCCTCTCTCTCTCTCTCTTTCTAATTAACTTTTGTTTTGCTATTTGTCTGTTGCATCAACTTCAAAACCCTAATTAACCTTTGATTTGTTATTTGTTTGTTGCTTAAGCTTCAAAACCCTAATCGACCTCTGTTTTTTGGTCGTGAACTTAAACGCATGCTTGCGGAAAAAAACCCCAACTCAACCTCCAAAACACCTTCTACACACATGTGCAAAAACTTCTTAGTGGTGACTTGTTCAAACACCTATTGATGAACATTGATGACTTAAACACTTGCTTGCAAAAAAAGCCCTAAAATGACATAAGTACACATGGAGGATTGGATTTATGGCACTGATGTCGATCGCTTGAAGTTGTTGGAGATATTCGTTGAGTTGTTGTTTGAATGCTATTGGATTTTTCTTTAGTTCCTATTCTCATATTATGAGCTTGACCAATCGCTTGTGCTATTGAATTAGTACAACTGTTGAAGGTGATGTTGTTGCTTGACTTTGTGAAGTTGTAGTTTTGGAGCTGAGGTCATTGAAAGCTTTGAAAACAATACGTTACAGTAGTAGCCTTTACTCTTTGATATACACAGTAGCATGCCACTTCTAGAAAGGAGGGAGGTGGAAGAAATGATCAACTAGCCGGTCAAGGAAGCCAAAAAGGAAGCAGATAAAGTCTCAATCTAGAGACTTGAAGGGCCTTAGAAAGAATAAAATCTTTGGAAGAATAAATGGAGCATCTGAAGGAAGAAAGGGATGAATGGAAATTAGAGACAAATGGTCTACAAGAAGAAATATTCCATTTGAAGATTTCCAAAGAGGAGGATGAAATTACAAAGATAGATGATCTCAAAGAGGAAATAAAAAAGAGTGGAGTACAAACATACAAGTGCATATCGAATCTGAAGTACAGTCCTCCCAAAACAAGTGGGTAGATATGGTACGTAAAATATTAGAAAAAAGGTTCAAGAAGATGCCATGGAGATTGAGTACCTCAAAGTACAAGACACATAATGAGGAGAGGCTTAGAGAGGTTCATCGTCTCCATGTTAGGATCATAGGCATTCCACAAGGTACATCAAACAAGGATGCATCATATTTATGTCGTAAAGTTGGATACAATGAGATGCCTTTCACTCGTGCATGGAGACCTGAGAGAGATACCTCCAAAACACGAGCTTTGATTCTGTAGATGAGCTAAGTAGAGGCGAGGATTGCTTTTTTTAAGAAGGTCCACACTCAGATAATCCACAAGAAGACACTGTTTATGGATGAGGACCTCACGAGGATAATGAAATCAATTTCATAATCATAATCTATAGATTCATAATTATAAAAACTCAAGAGTGAAGTTTGAACACATAAAGGTTTTGTTTCACACAAAACTTATACTTGAAGTGAACTAGCTAACAACTTTGTTCGTTTCTCTTTGAAAACAATGAACATAAAAGATCAAATATTGCCATATATTCTATACATTATATGTGTTGGGGATGAGTATCTACATTGAAATTTCAACCTTCCCTTTCAGTTAAGATGGAGAATCCATTCAATTTTGAACTTTATGATATTTAGAATCACAACATTTTGACTAGTCTCTATAAAGTGCTTACGAATAAAACTTTTCACTTCAAGACTTATGAGCATTAATTTTACATTGATTTTCATTATATTTTTAAACTTTATGATATTTAGCATTATAATGTTTTTACTAAGTCTTTATAAAATGCTAACAATTAAAACTTTTCACTTCAAGAGTTTTGAGTATTAATTTTACATTGATAAGTAACATTCTCTTTGTAAAAAATACATTGTACAACTACTAATGTAATAATATTGTCTTCTTAATTGCTTGGTCTTTTGAAAGGGGATAGTGAGAGCTATGCATCAACACGGTTAGGTTTCCAAGACTCATATAAGTGAGGGTAGTCAACTTGTATTTGATCATTTTAAGAGAGTGCCTTCTTGTGAGATGCCTTAGAAATGAGCTATAATATAATGGCTCAGCTAAGTCTCTCTTTCGTCGCTCCCATTGGTCAAGGGGGGTGATTTGCATTTGGGTGACGAGCTTATCATCCCTCTAGATCTAGCCCAACTCTAGGGTGTAAATATGTCTGGGCTTCGTGAGAGTATGAGCGACGGTGTGGCTCATATTGACAATGCCTTGTGATGCCAGGGGATACAATGCCTCATGATGCTAGGGGGTTCGGTTATTAAGTGTTTTGTGTTACACAAGCTAATGTGGGGAGCGGGGACTAGTGTCCTTATGTGGACCTAGTCATTTGGGTGCCCTTCTTCTCTGGGCGCAATTAAAGCTTTGCTCGAGTGGATAACTTCATCATTAAGATCTTCAGAGGATCGAATATCTGGTTTGACCTTGTGACTCTCTTGATCAAGGATGCTGAAGAGTTTGTAGGTAAGTTTAAGATGGAAGGAAGGTTTAATGGGTGGTATTACAGACCAAGTCGATCATATCCGAATCGATCCAATAGTGGTTCTTCCTCACGAGTAGGGCACACTTCCCAAGAATCTCTGTGCATTACAACGTAGAATATTAACGGGATAAGACTCAAGAGGATTGAACTGTTCGATCACATATCGATCCACTCTTGGGGGCCGATTGGTCTTCATGAGGCCCGTCAGTTCCAAGGGTGCTTGGCGATTTGAGTGCTTGGGCTCACCGTTTTCACTAGACTCGGCTCGGTAGAGCTTGGTGCATGTGGATTGTGTTCTCTTTTCACCTTTGACTTGGAGCTCTTCGACATGGATTCTAAAGTTTTTGTGCAATTCCATGTGGGACCTTGGGCTGGATTCACAGCAACGTTTATATCCCCCAGAAATGATACTATGATGTACGGTCCAACATGTTGGAGAAATTGAAGGTGACTATGGAAAGACTTTCTTCTTGAAATTCGCCCGTGATTATCTGAGGGGACTTTAACATGAAGAGAAAATACTTAAGAGTGGTGGTTATTGAAGCTTAGCTTCGAATGGACAATATTGAAAATACAAGGATCTAACCTCACATATCATTCTCGAGGAGGCGTTAGGTAACTTTTACAAAGCTAGGTGTGACGTTCGATGGATCCATCACACCACTTGCCTCTTTTGTGCAATGTGCACTCGGAGGTTGCGGGGCCAACCCCACCCATAACTAATCTTGCACATTAGAGGTAGATGCATGGGCGCCTTTTTGGGAAATATTTGGATAGCCCAACTTGGCTTGGGGATCTCCTATGAAAACCAACGGGATCTCAATCCCATCGGTGGACGTAGATTTCTCAAACTAAGTTGTGGAAGGAACCTTGGGCCCCTATTTAGAGTATAATTTGACGTAATCACGGGGATATCTGCACAGGAGTGGTTATAGTTGTTTGCATTGTATGATTATGGAGCACATGCTTATGCTAGCTAGAATAGCGGGCTTGTACATGGCAGAGAGGATTGAAGAGAGAGGGAAAAGTAGGTATTCCCTGTGTGTTGAAGGAGAGAGATTTGGATCCCTATTGCATTTGATGGTGGATTTCGTGGTGGTGGCGGCACTTAGGGAGAGATGACAGAATTTCCTTATTAGCTATATAACTCAACGATTGGAGTTTGGCCCCGTGTTTCTTGTGGACTTGACCCACATCCTCTTAGTAGGGGAGGCTCGCGATGTGCGTTTGACCCATTAGGTTACACCTAGCCCATACTCTAAGGGGGAGTAGCTAAGTTCTTGATGGTTGCCTCCTTCTAAGGTGAAGTTGTAACTAAGGTTATGAAAGCTCTGTTTGAGAGATGATGCCCTTGACGGATTCTCTTCATAGGAAAGGAAGTCATTCTTCCATCCTTTCCCTTTTGGTTTACTTATCCCATTGCTCAGTTTAGGGAAATGACGATTGTTGGGATTTATGTTAGAGCTTTGGTGCTTAATGGTTATAGATATAGCTTCACCTCCTACCAGCGAGGAGAAGGGAAACTCTTAACTAGGTGTGGACTCATCCTATGAGTTGACACTTCATTGTGGGGTATGGGCCATGGTTTTTTTATTTCGGGAACACATCGGGTAGATAGTTTAGGGGGTGCTGAGCTTGCTCAAAGTCCTTCATATTCAAGTGTCGTGTTCGGGGCATTGGGTATCTCACCGCACTTATTGTGTGGGATTAGTTGACCATTGGACTTGTGTTGGAAGATCACTTATAAGTTTGCTTCGGAAGATGAAGTGGGAGATAGATTTTGCCTTTTGAGCAGGGAAGCCTTTTGAGGCCCTATCCGCGGCTCAGAAGATCAAAAAATTTTGGGGAGAGAGTAGAGAGAAACATGTATGCAAGTTTTAGGAGTTTAAGTGTGTTGAAGAAGAACAACACGAGTTAGAAGCTCTAAGTGAGTTATATGAGATTTAGGCATAAAAATAGATTACCTTGACCTTTGTCCTTAGATATAGGGTGAATTCATTTTAAAAAAGCTAAATGATCAAAGGACAAAGATAAGGAATAAAATGCATGTATTTTACCATTGAGCTAAAGAATGAAGGTAAAAAATATTGAGTCGATACTATGCATAGTGGGGTTGATATGCTATATCGTCTTGTGGTTGACTACCATGATGTATAGTTGTGCTTCTATTTGAGGATGAATTTGGAGGTTTGCCTAGATTCATTTTGGCATATATGTTTGTGGCATTAGTGGAGATGTAGTTTTCACTCGTGGATTTCTCATTCGAGTTGCGACTAGTTGATAGGTGTGCATAACCTATCATCTATGCATTTTTTGTTATTCTTCGGATCTTTTGTTTGCATTTTATGCTAGGCCTCATTATGGTTGAGTT